>SWDC01000155.1:13001612-13655441 GCA_004919715.1 Linderniella brevidens | reverse complement strand
TGCCTCACCTCGTACGAACCCAAATTCAAGTAAAAATGTAGCTAACCTACCATACCAAGCTCGAGGTGCTTGCTTCAATCCATAGAGAGCTTTCTGCAATTTATAAACATGGTTAGGAAAATGTGGGTCCTCAAATCCCTTCGGTTGTTCGACATAGATATCTTTATCAATATATCCATTTAAAAACGCACCCTTAACATCCATTTGATGTAATGTAATGTTAAGCCAACATGCAATAGCCAATAACAACCTAATAGATTCTAACCTAGCCACAGGAGCGAATGTCTCATCAAAATCTATGCCCTCGACTTGAGTATAACTTTGGGCTACTAAACGTGCTTTGTTCCTAACAACTCTACCAAGTTAATCAGATTTATTCTTAAAGATCCACCTAGTGCCTATGACATTAATGTCTTTCGGACGTGGTACTAAGGACCAAACTTGGTTTTTCTCAAACTGCAAGAGTTCCTCTTGCATGGCATTAATCCAAAAATTGTCCTTAAGCGCTTCAAGGACATTTTTAGGTTCTACTTCAAAAACAAAACAAGTAAAGCGTACCTCGGCATATACGGTGTTCATGCATACGTTTCTTACCATAGACTTATAATCCTTGCGCGGCTTGTCTCTCATTCTCCTCCCTTCGTTCACATTTCCAATGATAAGGTATGTGGGATGATCCTTCTGAATCTTAGCTGGAGGGTCTCTACGAACTTCACTGGGTTCAGCCTCAGTATTCTGTTCTAGCACAGATGTTGAATCAGATGTTGGCTCAACATCGTTCACCACATTCTCCTTTGTTTGGTCAACAGCTTGTACAACATCTGAAATATCAACCCTAAGACATGGCTCACATACAACCTTACCAAACTCCTTAAGATTTGGGATGCCTCTGATGGCTTCGTGCTTGATAAGTTGCTCCAACGTACGGTAGTTGACATGGCCCAGCCTGTAATGCCATAGGATGACGTCGTCATCGGCTTTCGATAATTGGCACACGTCCTTCGAATTGGATTTGTCGCCGACTAGATAGCAGTTATCGCTTGATCTTATACCTGCCATAACTCGAACACAGCTGCTGTTAAAAACTTCACAACACTCCTTATTAAATCTTACCTTAAGATCATCGTCGCATAGCTGACTTATACTGATCAGATTAGCCACGAGCCCGTCAACATGTAGAACATTGCTTAGCTTCGGATAGTCGGGCACGTTCAATCTGCCTTGACCGAGAATCCATCCTTTAGTACCACCTCCAAACGTCACAGATCCATTCTTTAAAGTCACGTAATCACATAGATACTCTTTGGTACCCGTCATATGTCGGGAACACCCGCTATCGAAGTACCAGGAACCTGTCACGTTAGCTCGCAAAGAGGTATAAACAACATGACATTTTTTAACAGATTTCACTACCCAAACTTTCTTAGATAACATAACATCTTTTGGTTCACCAGAACTTGAAGGAGCGCCAGCTGAACTCACTCCAGACACTCCTTTCAACGCTGATTTCTCAATGTTGAGTGGAATGTTGGATAACATTTCAGCTAACATTGATTTCTTTGCAGAAATCTCCCTCTTAAATTTCCAGCAGTATGGCTTAATATGTCCGGGCTGCATGCAATGAGTACATTTAAAGTGTCTATCCTTAGACTTACTGGTAGCATGCTTAGTACTCTTTTTAATAATCACGGTCTCACTAAAGTTCGAGGTTTCAAGCTTTTCTTTAACAAATGTAATCTTAGGTCTATCATGAGTCACATGATTAGGAACATCAAGAGAAGGTTCAATATTGTATCCTAGACCTTTCTAATCAAAAATACCTAACGATAATACCTCATCAATGGTCAATTTACCCTTGTTCATTTTTGAGAACGTTTCGTCGGCCTCGTTTACTCGCTTCTGAAGCTTGTCGATTTCTTTATCTTTTCGTGTCAATAATGCTTCCAATTTGTTCATCCCTTCAAGTAGGCTTTCGACCATTTTTTCGCTTTTCTCTCATTCTCCTCGAACTGAGTTTTCACGATAGCATTGAGTTCCGAGTTTTTCGCCTTTTCTTTCTCATATTTTGCGGACAACAACCTTACGGCTTCATTGATTTGAACTTCAGCACAGAGGTCAGTCTCCAGATCTGCCTCATCATAACTAGAATACCCATCAAAACTGTTTGAGTCATCATAATCAAAAATGATATTTTTCTTAGATGTTGAGTCAAATGTTGGCTCAACATCAGTTACCGCATGAAGCCGATTTGATGATCTTCTTCTTCTTCGTCGTTTGAGAAGGACTGAATGGTCACAGATGATTGCTTGGACTCCTTTGGGCATGGTTCCTCATCTTCATCATCGGAGAGATCGATCCAAAGAGCTTTGCCGTGCTTGCGAAGAGTGTTGGCACATTCATTGGCAAATGACCCCAACCTTGGCATTCATAGCATCTAACAGAATCATAGTTGAAGTTCTTCTTCTTACCATCAGATTTGCGTTTGGTAAACGGAGGAGCAGATGAAGGTTCAGCTTTGTCATTCTGGCTTTTTTGTCATTCTGGCTTTTTCTGAATGTTGGGCCAACATTTTGCTCCACATTCTTCTTCTTGATAAACTTCGCAAATTTCTTCACGAACATAGCCATATCGTCTCATTGTCAGGGTCAACCTCAGTTTGAACCTTGGATGGCCAACTGACAAGAGCAAGGCTTTTTCCGCGAGACGCCCTCTTTTGAACTTCGAGATTGGTCTCGTAGTTCTTCATAATATTCATCAAGGTGTTGAATTCAATCGTGCCTAGATTATGTGCTTCCTCGACGGCCGCTACCTTCACATTAAACTTTTCAGTTAGCGTACGTAAAGCTTTAGAAACCAGTACCTTATTAGCAATTGGATCTCCGAGGCTAGCACACTCGCTCGAGATTGTCAATAGCTTGCCGAAGTATGTGGTAACATCCTCGTCTTCCTTCATTCTGATGTTTTCAAACTGATTGAGGAGATACCGAAGTTTGGTTTCCCTCACACTCGCATCGCCTTCGCAGTACCTCTGTATGAGATCCCACGCATTCTTTGCCGTCGTGCAATTCTGAATGATCTTGAACATGAAAATGTCCACCGAAGAGAAAATGGCGTTAAGGGCTTTGTCGTTGAACTCGGCCGCATTCTTTTCAGCAACAGTCCATTCTTCGATCGGCTTGTCGACTACCTCGCCATCTGCGTCTGGAGGAGATCGAGGTGGAGAGTATCCATTGAGAACAGCCTCCCACGCTCGCACATCTATGGACTTGATGCATTGGCGAACACGAACCTTCCAATAAGCATAGTTGGAGCCGTCTAACACAGGGACTTTGCCGATGTAATTGGAACTTGTAACATCCATTGTAGAGGATTGTCAGCACTTAGTAACGTCAATCGTTGGCTCTGATACCACTTTGAAGTGGCGTGGTCTTGAATGGATGTAAAAACACTAAGTAATAACACTGATGTTGGATGAAATGTTTGGTTAACACTCAACCTTACTCTCAAAGTGCACAGCGGAATAGATGATTACTTAGTAACGAAAGTGATAAACACGAGATGTATATTTTGTGCAGCAAGTTAATAAACTTGCTGCGTGCCTCAAGCCGAAATTCCACTATAGCAATGGATGGCAAAATAACTATCAAACGATAGTAAAAACAAGCCTAGAAAAACTACGAATCTAAAAGATCCTGAAAAACTACAAAGTCCTTAGACTTTTGCAAACAGAAATACTAGGCTAAAAGAAGCTCTCGACATGGTTCGAACTCATTCAAACTTCGCTCATATAATCTTATGTCGCTCGCTTCACTCTCGTCACTCAAGGTGCTCGACATGGTTAAGTGAGGTCCCCTTTTATAAGCAATCGACTTTGACTGCTTCTCAATAAATTTGGTCGCCTCAACTAACTTCCACCGCGTCCAATAATATAGGTGTAACCGTTGAGAGTTGATTCGGATCAGCTCCAAATGACTTGGTCTTGACTTGTGCTCCAATCCTCCTATATTTAGTATGCTTCACTCCTAAGTTCGCTCTCCTTTATCCATACTCATTCCACACGCATTTGACCCATTCCAGCTCTTATCAAACTCCTGCAAAACACTAAAAATAGCCTAGACACGGATTAAACACGTTTTGGGTATGAAAGATAAAACTGAGAAAGGAGACATTCTTGGGCAACAAATGTTGGCCAGAATGTTCCCCTAACATTGCCAATGTTGAAGACTCAACATCAACAGAACTAATATTAACGCCTATAACATGAGCTCTAGCTATGCAGAAGCATTGGAATAGGCGCTGAAGGGACTGTGGCGAGGCGTCGCCCAAGAGGAAGAAATCAACTAGCAAAGGTATGGAAAAGAAAAATGTTTCTTCATTTTTGTTTCCTTCAAAAGATGATTAAATAAGACTATTATGTGTGTCTATGTTTTATTCTTTCTTTCACTCAAAACTAGTTTGGCAAAATAAAATGATTTCTTAGCCTTCTTTGAACCTAGTTTAGCCTTTATTTTATTTTATTTTTTGGTTTCACGAAATAAAAGATGGATTTCCCAGATGCTGGCAGGTGAGTTGTCGCTGCTTGTGCTGACTTGAATCCCGCTGGAATCATATCTCTACATGAGCTCTTCAAGATTTTGACATTGTTCTTCGCATATTAATGGGAATCTCATTATAGCACAAAATTATACGGTGAGCAATCTTTCACTTACTGGTACGAACGGTTTATCTATTGACATGCCAAGGTAACATCACACTAAAATTGAACTGTGATAAAGCGCCATTCATGAGTATGCGTTGTTTTTCATTTGTAAAAATTGAAAATACACATCTCGTGCACATTTTCCTTTTTCATGCAGTACTGTGATGAGCAAGGAGTGCGCCAATCACCATCTCTAATATACATAGATAAATACAATGAAGATGAAAAGTCAAAGCATGATCTTCCTTCTTGGTTCCTTAATTGGTTCCTGCCCCCTTCAGCAAGTTCTTGGCAGAAGAATATCCCGTCCTCTCTCAGACGACGATGACGATGACGAAGGCTTCATAGTTATAGAAGAGATTACTCCTCCGAACTTGAAAGCACAAGGCGACCACGTCCAGCCCGCGAAGAGACTCTGATGACGAGGATTATGAACAAACTTGCGACGACTCTAACGATGATGATTACATCTCGATTACGGAATTAGAGCGAGGATGCAAGAGTGGCGAGATTTGACTGCTTGAGATGAAGGCGGTGGCGTTGAAATCCAAGAAAAGACTGAAGGAGGAAGGAAGAGACCGTGCGTTGTTTTCATTTTATGATCAAGCACCGCTCAAATCACCCCCCCCCCCACACACACACACACACACATATATATATATATATATATGCGAGCTATTTTTCCACTCTCTAGCTCATCCCGAGGACACAGACTTAACCAAACCCTACAAATATCTCCCTCCATATACTTGCTAAAGCTTGATGAACAATCAGTCTTCTAAGTGAAAACTCTTAGTGACAAAAAAGGCATTGTTATTCCCTCAGGAACGGACGTGTTTCTCCTCCACCTCCTCTTAGAAAGCACAAAATAACAATTGCACAGGTATTATCGTCTGATTTGACTTCATGCGATCCAACTTCCGACGACCCTTTGCGCCAATTTAGGAGCAAACAAAGCAAAATCGGTGCAAAAGAAGTTAACGAGAAGATCACTTCCTCATCTGCTCCTTCTACGAGTAAAAACGAGTGAACGGTTGTTGCAACCTCGAAGTAAAGACGCTCCAATGGATAACAATCTTGAGGCCTCTCGAGCACAAACAATAGAGAAAAAATAAGAATAAATGTAGCGTTGTCTTTGTTGCAAGTGAGCTAGCGCGTCTTTATATAGAAAGAATATAAATCCACATAATATATAATGGTGAATCAAAGTCAAACATTTGAGCATCAATGCATTTAGGTGTAGAGAATTAAATGGAATGAAAACACCAAAGAACATATAAATGGAAAATATGAAATAAACTTATTATGTCTTTGTAGCTCTGTGAAACAGTACACTATCGCAAGATTTAACTATGAATCGTCAAATCTTACATTTCATGACTTTTAAATTCAGAAGTAAGCTTAGTTTCGTTGTGAAACCATTAGTGCGCTGCATCATTATTCCGCCAGTAACAACAACTAACAATATAAATCTTTGAAAGATTTATTTAAATTTGAGCTATATTTTTAAGGGAAACTTACACTTAAATACCTATTAGAATAAAAAATGTCAATCCAGTCCCTTGTTAGAATTTTTTTATATGTATGTACCTAGTAGAATAAAGTTTTTACACATAGGTACCCATTTGCCGAATGTACCACATGTAAGACATTTAGGTACCATAAAGAAATAAAGTGTGAAAATAATAGAGTGAAAAAGGGACATACCAAAGCAAACAAAATGTAGATCATATAAAGACCTTAGGTACCATAAGAAACACATTTTGGTACCATACAAACGCGTGATGTGGTACGTAATATATATATATATATATATATATATAAAGGTACGTAAAGGAGTGAAAAAAGGTAGTCTCGGTCAAATGGGTACCTATGTGTAAAAACGTTTTGCTACTAGGCACATGTATATAAAATTTACATGACAGGGGACTGAATTGAAAATTTTTTATACAAAGAGATATTTTTTTTTGTTTCACCTATTTTAAAACTAACATATAATACATACGCTCTTGATTAGGGGTGAGCAAATCTAGATATCCAGATTTTCGGAGATCTAAAACCTAGAACCGTATTCGATCTGATTTTAATCGAATATCCAAATTTCGGAATCCAAAAATCCGGATATTCGGATTTCGGTATCTGAAATCCGATTTTTTTATTTCGATTATTTTGTTTTTTTTAAAAAAAAATTGATTGTAATGTATTCGATTTTGTTTTCAACTCTCCATTTATTTTCATGAATGATATAAATTCAATCTGATATCAAAAAATTGGGTCAAATTAGGATATTTAGCTATTTTTTTTCTTTTTTCCCTTTTTGGCCCTAATTTTTCTTTGTTTTTGGGCTATTAATTAATTAATTAATTTTTTTAAATAATAAACCGGATACCGAATATCCGAATTTTAGTATCAATTGTATCCATATTCAATCCGATTTATGTTAAAATATTCGAATTCAGATATCCAACGATGTTAAAAACCGGATATCCGATTTTTTGGATTTTATAAATCGGATACCGGATCAGATTTCGGATATTTTTGCTCAGTCCTACGACTTGATTATTAATTTTAAACAGAAACAATAGCGGGAGCCCTTCAGAACAGCACAAAGCCCAACCTCATCTGGTTGGGCCTACCAACCCAATCCAACTAGATTCGGGCCGAAGCCTATGATGGGTTAGGATAACTACTTATTTGCGCTTATGGTGTCTGATCCTAGACAAAAGCTTTTGTCCACTATGCGCATCCCAAAGAAACAGAATTTCACCGGAACTGATTAAGGGATAACACATTTGATCCCAAATATTTGCCTTATGAACCAATTTAGTCCCCGGTGTTTCAGTTAGACTAATTTAGTCCGCCATGTTTCGGAAACGAACCAATTTAGTCCATCATGTTTCAATCGGCACACGTAATTAAAGACACGTAATTAAAGCATTACATGCAACGAAATTTAGAATTTTCGACATATAAAAACAATTTCAACAGGATCCATGCGAATAAACACTAACTAATTCGTAGAAAATCATAACTGAAATTTCTTTCGAGATGAGCGATATCTTATAATACCAAAAGTATAGTATCTCTACCGATATCCACCAAGAACACGATCAAACTATCGCCCTTTCTCCAGCTAGAGAATACTCGACTTATTTAACATAGACCCACTTTTACACATAGAAAGCAGAAAACTCTTTATCATACCTCAAACGTGAATGGTGCAAATTATATATAAAGATATTGCATTGATATTGTCTTGAGGGTCACGACTTTCCTTTCTCTTTTCATCCAATGATAGGACAATATTCTCTTTTCCTTTTATTATCTCGTTTAAGAATACTAACACATAATAGCATCATCATTTCCCATGATTCTAGCAATCATGTAACGACCTACGTTCAGGGTTTCAAAAACCAGGCCGGACCGGTCAGTTCTGGCCGGAAACTGCTAATCGGGTCAAAATCCGGTTCGGTCCCGGTTTGGTTTTTTTTATTAAAATAATAAAAAATTCAAAAATATATATTTTTCAACCCTTGGGCTTTGCTAGGCTTATTTGGAGTAGGACTGGGCCTGCTATTTCAGCCCAATACATATTATTTTTTAATTTTATTACCCTAAATAAATATTTCACCGCAAATAATGTTATTTCCCTTTATTTTTGAACTTTATTATTTTGTGTTACTTTTATAATTATAAAATATTAATTTCAATATATTATATTATTTTTATAGGTATCGATTTTACTCCGGTTTCATAACGATTTTATTCCGGTTAAACCAATAAACCTTATACCACTAAATTTTTCGGTCCAGTTCGAAAAACTGATTTGACAACCTTGCCTACGTTAAGGTCTCAAATTTAATTATCTTTGGCCAGTCATGCTCAACTCTCTCTCTCTTACCTAATATTGATCCAATTATGTATATAATAATATAGCCGATTTCCCTCGCATCAAATATCTTAACCATAAAATATACAACATTTAAGTGCTAAATATATATCACATATATATTTATCATTATTTCATATCATATATGCAATCTGAGCCTTATTTATTTTTGTGTTGCACGATGAACAAATAAATTATCTTATAATTAATTTTCATCATATTTACATCTTCATGAAACGTACAAAAAATTAGTTCTTGATTTTTTTTTTCCGGTGTGACCCAATATGATCCATGTCACGTTGGTAATAGAAATAGAATCCATTCTACTTCTATAAATCATAATTAGTACATAGCAAATACACGTTGGAACACATGAACATCTCAATTATAGAATTCAAAACACGTATGAAACATCAACGGTACAAACACAATCCATAATATGTTTCATTTCTAAATCGATACCTTTTATTCACTGTTAGCTTCTTTTTTATTTGGCTAAAAATCATAAAATACCCTCGTAGTTTTGAAACGCATCACAAAAAACCTATGATTTTAAAATAACATAAAATTCTGTCGTTGTTTAGTTAACTTTTCACATCTCCTCATTTTCGGGGGTACGGTGATATGTTTTCTAAACCGTAAGGGGTACGATGATATGTTTTCTAAACCATAAGGGAGTGTCGCGACGTTTACAAATCACAAGGTAATAATGTATTTTTTCAGTTTAACCACGTGGGTATAGAAGAGTTTATCCTTTTTCTTTTCTGCTCCAAAAAGCACAAGATGAACTTAGGAAGTTAACCTCGCTTGCGCACTTTTCATGACCACCGTGCGTTTGTTTTCATTTCTGATAATGGGGAGAATCTACATCTTGAACTGTTTGTCCCTTTTTCAGCGCAGTGATGTGCGCTTAATATATCTTTTATCACAATACATTGATGATTGAAATCTTGTCATACCGATCTTAATATATATGTGTGTATGGGCTGTTTCTCAAAGAATATGATTCTTATGAGCTGATGAACGTCCCCGGCCTCATATGGATGCAAATGGCTAGCCAGTTGCATTGCATGTACATACATATCGATATAACTCGGATAAATTATATATTATCCGATGAAAATTTATAATTTGGGCTATATTTAACCTAAATTTGGCCCCCAGATCAACAAAAGAAAAGCGTAAAAAAAGAATTGCAGTAGAGGACATGCAAGAAATACTATAGCATCTTCTGCAACTAAAATTACCAAAAGAAAAGGAAAAAAGAAAAGTCCATAGAGTTTTATTATTAGCGCACTAATAATACGAGCTAGGTAAGTCGTTGTTAAGTAAAGGATATACTGCTACAGCTCGCAGAATCTGATCTGGGCTATACAAATCTTTCAGCGGTCCAAAAAAGGAGAATTCTGCTTGCTTGCAAGTCTTCTTCTTAATTACTAGGATGGGAATTATGCGCCACGATTATCACGCGCTCTCTTTCCACATTTTGTTGTTTATAGTTTTGGTGGTGGTGATTGTTGCGAATGCTTTGGATCTTGTTCGGATGGTTGCTTTTGTCTCGATCGTAATGGTTCCCAAGTGAAAAAAAAAGTCATCTTAATGGTTGCTATCTTCTCTTAGAAAGCACAAAACAATTGCACAAGTATTGTCTGATTTGACTTCAAGGGATCCGATGGCCCTTTCTTTACGGCGTACGTGGGCCAATTAGACGAGGAGAAAACCAGAGCAAAAGAAGTTAACGAGAAGATAGCTTGGTCCACTGCTCCTTTTCTAAACAGGGAGAAATTGTTGCAGCCTCAAAGAAATTGTTGCAAAGAAGCTTCCAAGAAAGGAACGCCAACTTCCTCTGGTTATGCCTTTGCCTATTACCTCTGCACCATCTGCAAAATCAAGGGCTAAAGTAAAGTGCGTCGAAAATCATCAGGACCAACAAAACTTGACTACAGAGACAAGACAAAAGGAATAAATGTAGCACGCGCGCGCGCCTGTATGCAACTGTAGCGCGTCTTTGTGTAGAAAGAATTAAACGCACATAATATATACTGTTAAGACGAAGTCAAACGTTTGTGCGTCAACGGGTTAATGAGTAGTATTAAATGGAATCAACACACACAAACAACACATAAATGGAAATCGAAATGAATTTGTCTTGGTAACTCTGAGGAACGATTTCATTATGCGCAAGATTTCGCTATGATTCGTCAAATCTTAGGCAATGACTTTTCAACTGAGAAAAGTAGTGAACCATTAGTGCCCAGCGTCATTACTGCGCCAGTAACATAACTAATTGATAGTTAAGAAGCGTGGTTTATGTAATAATAAATGTAATAACATATTAATTATGTCCTAATTGATATTGTAATGGCTTCTCCTAGATTTGTGTTTGGACAGGATAGCGAGTTGGAAGTGATTACATGGGTCCTATGGAAGAGTATATTCAATCAAGTGATTATTGTTTTGCTTTCGGAAGACTACTTAAATTTGTCCCCGATGTTTACCCTATAGACGAATTTAGCATCGATATTTTCGAGTGGACCAATTTAGTTCCCGATATTGTCGAAAATGAACAAAATTGGTCCTCCGTCAATGTGGCCATCAATTCAGACGGCAGATTACGATACGTGTCAGCACGCGATGAGCCGATGACTTTTCTCCCTAAATGACGTGTGCTGACGTGTGTTATATTCCATCTAAATTGACGTCCTCAACCTCATTGATGGAGGGACCAATTTGATTCATTTTCAGCAACATCGGGGACTAAATTGGTCTATATACGAAACATCGATAACTATGTTACTCCATTGGGTAAACATCATAGACTTTTTAGGTTATATCAATTTTGCGTCCAACAATAAAGTTGATTCCCACTCATACTAGCCTTCTCATCTCTGTGTCCTTCCGAGGAATTTCTCTTTTCTCAAGTGGATTGTCAAGATGGATCCAGAAAGAAAGAGAAAGAAATAGATCGAAGAAGAGCTCCGATAGATTACCCATGTCGGATATATTTTGGAACCTCGCTCAATTTCGTAAGCCTCATATGGTTGAGCGTCTGAAAGAGATGGATTAGCCGCCTTCATAGCATTAAAGTCCGTCTATTAACGATTGATAACATAAGTTAGAACAAAAACTATCAATGTAGAAAAGAATTCGGCAGAACTTACCCTATAAAATGACCATTCCAAAATTCTGAAAAATAACAAAAATATATTTTTCAACACCACAACACAACACAACGAATATAAAAGACACATTCCATTCCAACCAAATCAACCACCAACACAACGAATATAAAAAAATGATATCAACCTCTTCTGGCTTTTTCATCGACGAGTTTATTTTCCTTCTTCTTCGTGTGATTCTGCAAATAAACCTGGTGCAATGGAGGAAGAACAATGGAGTGCAAACGGTTCAATTTAACCCAAGTAATGCATTACTTTAATTGAAGGACATATATAAAAATTAAAGATTGAATGAAACAAATACTTTCCATTGTCTTTGCAAGGTAACTCATGGAGCACGATCCTTGCGTGGACTTCGCAGCTTTTCCATCTCGACATTTGTGGTTAGTCTTCGGGATTTCAGATCTCCTTGAACACAGGACTGGACTGTTTCTCTCTAACTTGTTGAACGACCATATCACTAAAAAACATAGACTTGTATGCTGGGTCATTTTTTTATTTAACATCTTCGGGCCTCATATTATCTTTGAGGTGCTTACAAAGAACATAAAGGAACTTAGTCTACACTATCTTCACGCAGAAGGATCCCACGAATACATTTCCTACAAAATTCAAGTTAGTGTAACATAAAGAAAAATATTAAAAAAAAATAATTAATGACACTAACCCAAAAATGAAACCACCACCGCTCCATCATGTAGTCAGGAACATCACTTAAGACATGTCCACGGTCCTAACATGTAAGGTTTGAAGGACTTGGTCACCTAATTAACCACAAAAGTCTTGTCGAACCTAATTCAAACAAAACGTAATATATTATAATCTTATCAATATATATATATATATATATATATATATATATATATATTTACATACGATTAATATACGTAGCACTCTCGACTATCAAGAATCAACTTAGGGTGTGTTTGGTTGGGGGTATTAGGAGGGATTAGGAGGGTTAGTATTAGCTAAAGGGGTGTTTGGTTAGAGGGTTTATTTAAAGGGGAGGTTTAATTAATACCCTCTTAATACCCCTATAAGGTATTATTTAAAGCAACCCTCACCCATCCCTTTAGCTAATTCCACACATTTTGGACAAAATTATCCTTTTACTTTAAATTTTATTTGTTTATTTTATTCTTTTTTATAAATTTTCTCCTTCCACCATCTCTCTCTCTCGTCTTCCCCGTGTCTCTCCCTTCTCTCTCTCTCTCCCTCCCTCTCTCTCTCTCTCCCTCTCCCCCCCTTCTCTCTCTCCCTCTCCCTCTCCCCCCCCCTCTCTCTCTCTCTCGTCTTCCCTCTCTCTCTCCCTCTCTCTCTTTTTCTTCTCTCTCCTAATATCGTATTTTTTAAATGAAGGGGTAAAATTGTAATTTTGTTTATTTAAACCTAATACCATCTAAATTCATCTACCAAACATATTGGACATCATTACTTAATCCCATCAACCAAACATCCAAAAAAACTAATACCCCCCATTAAATAAACCCAACTTAAACTAATACCATCTAAACTCATCCCTCCAACCAAACGGACTCTTAGACTTCAACGGCATCCCGTGTTCGTGTGTGACGGGCGCCATAGATGCAGTAGAGGATGATGGCCTGTAGTAGATGCCATTTTCAACAACAGTGTCATTGGAGGACGAAAGGCGACTGCCAACGGCCACAAATGTGGTCAAATGACCTTTAAGCGATCTGCCAGTCATATCTCAACAACCTGAAATGCTAAGAAAAGAATGTTAGATGATTGAATAATAAAAAAATATTCTCAAGTTCGCACATACAAAATAATCTACAACAATTCCGAAGACGAATCCCGTTGCATCAGAACTCTCATCGTCACTTTGATATTCACCTCTCACTCTCGCTAGCAGCGGCAACAATGACCAAGGGGAGCACATACCTCAGACTGAGCGGACAGAATCGGCGAACTCGGGGAATCGTTAGACTCGGCAATACCCGCGGATTTGGCTAGGCAGCGACCTCAAGCGTCAAGCGACGAATAGCGAGGCGAGGAGCAAACTTACCTGAGCGACGCGGAGCAGTGGACGGCGAGGATGCTCGGGAGCTGATTTGGCGATTTTAGGAGAATTGAAACATCGATCGAAAAGTGGGGCTAAGTCGCGATGTGGGTGATTTAAGTTTTTTTACCGGCTACAATATTGTAGTCGGTTAATTTGAAAAAGCTAGTTGGTAATAAGAATTGCGACCAACATTGATTAAGTTAGTGTCTATCGACTAACATTGATTAAGTTAGCGTCTATCTCTAGGCCATCTCCAACCAAAAAATGCATTCTTAACATGTATGCAAGGTTAAAATTGTTCTGGCAGGTTGCGCAACATTGGAAGAAATAACACAATTTTGCGCTCATAAGTCCAAATGCCGATCCGAATGTTATTCCAAAAACTAGACTCACGGACAATCGCAACGGTATAAAATTGGCTAGTTGGTTCTGCTCAGAGAAAAGCAGTTTTGCTGTCGAACTTCAGCCAGTCCTCAACTGCAGCAACGTCACGAGAAATGAAATAGCTCCGTGCTCAGACATCGAACTGTCGATCCATAAATTTTTCAGCAAACTAGACTCGTAGATGAACGCAAAGATATAAGATTCGTTGTCTAGATTTGACCCATGGAAAGCAATTTATTAGTTGAAGTTCACCCTATTCCGCTGCCCCGGTTGGAAATGTTGAACTCTTGCACTTGTGTTGAACTTTCTTTTGCATGATAGTAAAAGCCCATTTGCATCTTAGATGTTTTGGCTATAAGGATGAAAATTTTACGTTATTCTTTGACTCTTCTTCATCATTACATTCATGAACCAATTTCAAATCGTTGACAAATTTAGGGGGAGCACTATTTGTTTTTGAAAGGGGGCGCTTTAATTGTTTTTGATAGGGGAGCTCCTCTATGTTTTCAATATGAAATTTTTTTCATTGATTATCACAAAAAGGGGAGAAATATGTTACTATATATATGTGCATTAATGTTAAAGTTCTGTGTTAATCAAAAGTGAGAGATTATTGGATTTAAATATCTAGCAATCCGGTTTGATATACACAACTTATTATTGTCTTACAAACATATTTATTAAGTGTGCAGATGAGCTCGTATCGAAAAATGTGTATCAAAAGTGAGCTCAGTGCGAAAAACTGGATTGGTCAATGCGCTGCACTGAGGACCGGTACTGGACTAATTCGGTACTGAGGACCGGTACTGGACTAATCCGGTACTTCAGTACTGGAAAGGTACGGTACTGAGGACTGGTACGGAGGACCGGTACTGGACAAGACCGGTTGTGAGGACCAGTACTGGACAAGACCGGTACTGAGGATCGGTACTGGACAGGACCGGTACTGTACATACAAGCCTTCACAATACATCAGCATGTACAAGCCAGTAATGCTGACAGCATTGACCAAGTCAAGACAACAGCTTCCAATGACTATTTTAATGGGTCTAACGGTTAGATCAAGGTTGGAAGCCTATAAATACAAGGGAATATCACAAGAACACAATGAGGATCTAAGAGCAAACAACACATCGAAAGAGAGATCCAAGAGAGAAGAACAAGAGCAAAGAAAAAGATCAAGAGTGGATTTCTTCCTCTTTGTGTGTGTGTTACATAAGATAGAGAGAGCTACAAAGTTCAAACTCACACACCTCACTCACACAATAGATAGATGAAAGAAATAGATTAGTTGAGTGTGAGTCTTAGCACAAAGACAATAAACAAGTGCATGTGGTCTTCACACCAAGACGGAAAATAATGGTGTCGTCTTTGCACTAAGACGTTAAGTCGTGTGTTTGCCGTAAGGGTGCCGCCCTACCGGTTGTCTTAGCATAGAGACGTTAATATTGAATGTAGGTTGTGAGGTTGCGGGCTACAACCGTTGCGATTGACCTTGCGGGGCAATCGTGGTTAATAGGACTTTAGTTAGCGGAGTATAGCGAGAGACTATATTGTGTAAGTCTAAGTTAAGGAGGTTGTACATCATTGTATGTAAGCCGAGTCTTCTAGTGGAACCTTCCTTACGGGGAAGAAGGGCAGACGTAGGAGATTGAGCTCAGAACTTCCATAAATAAATTACGTATTCACTGCATTACATTCATTCATGTTCTAGCATGCATAGTTGAAGCATTTTATGTGTTCGATAAAATACTTCAACCAAAACCGGTCTTTAACTTGCATAGATTTTGGATTATTTTTATAAGCTCATAAAACCGATTTTTAGAGGATTAGGTCGAGTATTTTTCGCTTGGTTTAAAATCAAAACTCGTTTAATCTCTCGGTGCTAAGTTATTTTCAAGAACCCGAGTTATTGCAACTCAAGTATGTTTAAAGTGTTCAAAACAAAACATATTTTCGAAGTCTTATTTTAAATCACCGATCCCCGATCCTAACAGAGCCCGGGGCGATCACCTCACTGGCCTCGCATAAGTTACATGCCTCCTTATATTGAAGCTCTATCATCGAATACTTAGAGGTAAAATGGAGGACAAATCTTATTATTTAGCCGTCCCTTTTTTTCTTGTTCACTAAATATCAATACTTTGACGTAAGGGGATTAGTTTTTTTCTTGCATGTACTTTAAAGGCTGAGAAGGGAGACAAACAAGAGATCCACATGACAGATACAATATAACTAGACATTAAGCGAGAGCGTCGTTGAGCTAGGATGAATGTGTGTGTCTTCTTGTTGATGCACCATTCAATTCCAACAACTGCAAACTTATGTAATTAAAGACACAAAAGCATTCCTTAAAGAGCGTAGTTGAGCTAGGATGAATGTGTGTGTCTATGTGTATTTTGATATGCCCCTTCAATTCCAACACTTGAAAACTTACGTAATTAAAGACACAAAATCATTCCTTAACATGACACGATAATTCAGTATCATCACGGTAATATTTTATATGGGATAAAACCCATTTTGGCCCCCAGTGTTTGCCTTATGAACCAATTTAGTCCCCCCTGTTTCGAAAAAATCAATTTTGTCCGAACTTGACGGAAACCGTCAATTTTAACAGAAAATCGATACGTGGCATCATCACAGGGTGCCACGTGTCTCACAGTTAATATTTTCCGTCTAAATTGATGGTTTCTGTCAAGTTGAGACCAAATTGGTTAATTTCCAAAACATGGGGACTAATTGGTCCAATTGAAACATCGGGAACTAAATTGTCCATCAGTCAAAAATTGGGGACCAAAATGGATATTATCCCTATTTTATATTATGTATATTCACTATGTACCTCTTCTAAGGTAAAATAACGTAACGATTGTTGAAAGGCCAAATTATTTATGGTGTCGTGTTTTTGGGATGAGTGGACCTAAATTAAATTTCAAGTAAAAACATTTACGCCTTGTTGAACAAAGATTGGTTGACTAACTAATTGACTCTGTAATTGAACGTCATTTGGACTAGGCTTCATGAAGCAGAGAATAAGAGGGATCCAATGTTGTTTTTTTTTATTCGACTGATAAAATAATATGTAATAAAATCTAACATTGAGCTGTATTTAAGATGAATAGCCGCTATTTTTCCAAATCTTTTCATAGAACATCCAAAATCTAGCCGCGTTCACAAAATCTAAAATACCAAGCCGCCGCTCCCAGAAGACTTCACACAAAACCTAACAACCCTAGGTGTCGATTTACAAAATCAAGCAATGGTGCACCGCACCGATGTTAATTCTCTCAATTGCCCAGCTGCTATGTCCCTTACCTAGATCGTAGGATTCGTCAAGCATTGATTCTTTATCTTATGTTTAATGGAATGGAGATGAAGAGGCGTGCTCAAAAGGTTTATGTGTTGACAAGAGAGTGTAAAAATCGACTTCAATTTTCACGTTTGTGTTAAGTTCAATATATACACCATTATTTTTTAATTTCCATTTAAACCTTAAATATTTTTTATGCAGTACAAGAAGGACAAGAGCTTGTCAAGTTGTATGCCGGTGACATTGCTTTGGGAGCTTATTCACGATTTGGCGGTTATTAAATTTCCTCACTGATTTTCAGAATGAATGGTACATGTTTTGACTAGATTAATTTCTTATTGTTATCGTTGGATCGTTAATGTTTATGGAGCAATCGAAAGAAAGAGATTTTTATTTGTATGTTGAAGATCTTGATTCGAAATCCTTTCACGTATCATTGGTTCGGCGATTAAACTTTTCTTGACACTTATTTTCGTCACAATAATCATGTCATAGGTTTTCATTGTTCCGTTTACTTCTTCCTTTTTATCATTGCTTTTTTTTTTTGTCTTTTATGATGAGCTTAATATTTATGAACATCAGAAGGGTAAGTCTTGATTTGGTATGGCGATGGCCCGGTATTGGAGGATTTTTGTTATCATCAATAATGCTTGTATACACGAACCAATATATTTCACCGCTTGCATTTCGCTTTACATGTGTCATATCACAATCTATTATTCCCATCTCGAAACATTGTCAATAATTTTTCTTTTTTCATATTGTTGTTTCTCCGCTATTCTCGATGGAAGATTTATCACGCAAAACATATAGTTTTCATTTTAACAATGATTAAATAAGATTATTATGTATGTCTGTGTGTGCATTATTTATTCTCTCTTTTATTTATAACTGGAATTTTGGCCAAAAAAATTGGTTTAATGTTATCCTGAGACTACCTTGAACCTATCGGTACCTATCGGTATTGTAGCATGTTCACATGGATGAGGGGTGGTAGTGGTGGTGCTAGTTCGCTAGCATCAAGCTCGCATTAAATTGTTATGGATACGTTGCTCGCAATGTGGTGGCAGTGGTGGGATGATCCTATGAATCACATAGGCTATCATATTGTCATGAAGACTAAAACGCCTATAACATGAGCTCTAGCTATGCAGAAGCTTTCGCGTTGCCGCTGAAGGGACTGTCACCCAAGAGGGAGAAATAACCTATCAGAGGTATGGAAAAGAAAAAAATGTCTCTTCATTTTTGTTTCCTGGATATGTTTGATGGTGACGGTTTTTCATTCAAAACATATAGTTTCCTTTGAAAGATGATTAAATACGACTATTATGTATGTCTACGTATTACTCTCTCTTTCATTCAAAACTAGCATTTCTGCAAAATAAAATGGTTTCTGAGCCTTCTTTGAACCTAATCGTGCAGCATCTTCAAGTGGTTTTTGTGCAGCAAAATAAAATGGTTTCTGACAAAATAAAGTGGTATTATCGTCTGATTTTACTTCATGGGATCCCACGTCTGACGACCCTTTGCGCCAATTTAGGAGAACAAAGCAAATCGGTGCAAAAGAAGTTAACGAGAAGATCACTTCCTCATCTGCTCCTTCTCCGAGTAAAAACGAGTAAAAGGTTGTTGCAGCCTCGAAGTACAGACGCTCCAATGGATGACAGTCTTGAGGCCTCTCGAGCACAAACAACAGAAAAAAAATAAGAACAAATGTACGTAGCGCTGTCTTTGTTGAAAGTGTACTAGCGCCTCTTAATATAGAAAGAAATTAAATCCACATAATATATAATGCTGAATCAAAGTCAAACCTTTGAGCATCAATGCATTTAAGAGTAGTATTAAATGGAATCAAAACACCAAAGAACATATAAATTGAAAATATGAAATAAGCTTATTATGTCTTGGTAGCTCTGAGAAACAGTACACTATCGCAAGATTTAACTATGAATCGTCAAATCTTACATTTCATTACTTTTAAATTCAAAAGTAAGCTTAGTTTCGTTGTGAAACCATTAGTGCGCTTGCATCATTTCTCCGCCAGTAACAAATAACAATAGAAATATTTGATAGTCAAGTGCGGTTTATGTGATGATAAATGTTATGTGATAAAACCATCTCCAACCGAAAAACGCATTCTCAAGCTCAAACTCATTCTCAAAATGCAGTAATTCTTCTTTGACCGAAAAACTCATTCTCAAACTCAAAAGAATATTCCTGAAATATTATCTACACAAACTTATATAAATTTTCAATATTACCCACATATTTTATAGTTTTATAAATTAGATCACGATATCTTTTAAATTCTATTGAAAAAATATTTATTAAAATCTCGATGACTTTTATTGTTCCGAGCTTGAACTCGATAGTAAAGACTTGAATAAAATAATAGACAAATAAAAATTAGTGGGATGGATTTTGCCCAGGTACCTCGTTCAACCCTAACCCTAACCCCAAATCATACCGTTGTCCTGCACCCATCAACAAGAATAGCTCGGACTCTCATCCAGTGGCTGAAAACTTGTCCTCTAACGGCCTCCATCTCTCATCTAAGCAGACTCCTCAGATGGGCCTTCTTCTTTGACGTTTAGCAGTCTCTGCAAACCCGTTTGCCTACAATACCTCGAAAGGGGGCTCGCACGTGTGGAACCCGTTCAAAGCCGGACAAGCTCGCCGGCTACTACTGCTGGTTCGTAGAAGAATTATCATGGCTATGGCTTCTTTGATGCGGCATACACCTATACCTACTGCATCTGCAAGTATATACTTTAATAAGGGCTTTTATGCAATTTCAAAATTACAAGCGCATATTTTAGTGTCAGAAGCAAATTTGCGTGTAAATGAAGAGAGAGAAACGGTAAAACCCATTTTGGGTTTAACTTTTGGGTTCGGTCAGAGAAATTTTACTCCATTACTTGGGTTTTGCAGTACCATTGGAGATGTCCTAACATATCAAACTATAAATTAAATTGTAATGGTTTACGCAGAGTGTTCGCTCGTAGGAGTTACATGTGACCCACCGAAGAGTGTATGTGATTAATACTGTGCTTCCCAAATAAAGCTCATTCCCATTCATACTTGCCTTGTCATTTCTATCTCCTTACTAAGACTTTGTCTCAAGTATGGTGTAAAGTATGGATATAGAAATAAGAGAACAAAATATATCTTCATCCCTGTTAATCGTTGCAGTTCCTTAACGCTCGGTTGCATTTCCAGAATAGCTTTCGCCTTGGCAGGGTAGACTTTGATTTCATTCCATGTCACCTTGTAGCCCATGAACTTCCCCAATCGCACGCCAAAAGCTTATTTTTCAGGTTTTTTCTCTTGTTTTACTTGTTCTGGCTAATTTGTGAGTCTTTGTTCTCTATCGAAATATAATATCAGAGAAATCATGTGGGGATATTTAGTCCATTTATGTATGTGTTTATGAAATTTAAGATGTCATTTCGAAAAAAAAAACAGGATTAGCTCTGCCAAGTGCCCCAGCTGGCTCGTGGCAAAGAGAGAACAAGGTCAATGATTTCATTCAAATTTCAAATTCCCATTTCATACTTCCTGTTAAAGTATAAAATAATATTTTCCTTAATGTTATGATGATGATTTGCACTTTGTAATAATATTGAAACGCCTAGTTTATCAAACTAACAAAGATTAAGTAATTTTACCACGTTGAAGATCGCAAGAATTCGAGATTTGCGTGGGTTGTGTTCTTGAAAGGCGTTGGGAACGGCTCCTCTCTCCAAGATATTATCTCTCTATTAGCTTCACACACAAGACACTATTAGGATTTTAGTATTTATACACATATTAGTATATAATACTTGGGTCATAACTAGCCCAATTATATTAAAGGTATTATGAAATAATAATAATAATGTGTGGATGTTTTTAGATTGTTGATAAGATAAGATATGTTTTGATTGGTTTTGATAATATTTGAGATAATATAAGATGTAAATGTTAGGTGAAATAGTAGAAGTTTTTCTACTATAAATAGACCGATGTATTTGTATTGAATGATATCGAAAACATTATTATCTCTCTACAATCCCGTTTTATATTTCTGTTCTTGTCCAAATATAATAGTTTTATAACACGTTATCAGCACGAGCGCTCTCCGGCAACGATCAACCTCTGGACAAGATCTTATACAACTATAATCGAGGTATGGTAATTTTATTTTGTGTACGGTAAGTTTATTTATAACACTCGTACACTTATGTTACAGACAGTTTAAATTATATAAATATAACATATATACCACTAAAACGCCTTAGCCCGAGTGGTTTCGCGGAATATCGTCACTACAAGTGATGTGAGGTCCAGATTTCGAATCCCAGTGGTGGCGAGTGAAATTTTATTTTTGACGAGATTTTGTAAAGAGCGATTTAAATAATATTATTTATTTTATTGATATCTCAAGTATATATCATATATATTTTGAATTAATTTTGACTATACGAATGAACAAATTTTATTACCACTGGGATAAATTAAAATTATACATCTCTGATTATTATTATGATTTTCTTATTATAGAATCATGTCGTTTTATATGAATCTTGCGCTTTTTACTTTATTTACCGTGATGGTTATCGGGTGGTGGATAATATTTTTACAGTTGTTTCCAAAATAGAGTTATTAATTGTAATATTTTTCATTATTATGATTACCGAAATATATTTTATATTTTGAAGGATGTTGCTATATACGATGATTGATCTCCTGATTCTTACTCTACTCACGGCGATAATTATCTATATATGGATTATGTTTTTACCAAGATTTTACGAGAGTGATTAATTACGATATTTTTTTTATGTTATAATATATGTTTATTATGAAATATATTTTGTGATAGAAAGATGTCGCTCTACCTGATGATTGATCTTTTGACTACTATTAGTTTTACGATGGCACTCCTCAGGATGTGGACTTTATTTTTCGTAAGGATTTTTACAAAAGAAGATTAATTGTAATTTTTATTTAAAGTATTTTTTTTCTACGATAAACTTGTATTGATATTTATATTGAAAATATTAATGTTATTCACATCATATATTTGTTTAGTTTATGATTTGAATATTACAACGTCTTTTGTATTTTATGCTAGTATGACGAATTTGCAAAGCCTCGAGTTTGTTGCCCTTGACATCTCTGGGAAGAATTATTTATCTTGGCAACTAGACGCAGAAATTCATCTAAAAGCAAAAGGTTTGGGTGACACTATTGTCGACCCAAAAACCACAACGGGTGCAGGTGATGCCACTAATACGGTAAAAACCACAAGCGCTCAGGATAAGGCAAGAGCTTTGATAGTTCTTCGCCACCACATTCATGCAGATCTGAGGGATGAATACTTGAATGAACACGATCCCGCTGAATTGTGGAAAAATCTGAAAGATCGATTTGATCACTTGACAACTGTTATCCTCCCTAAGGCAAGGTATGAATGGATGCATTTAAGATTACAAGATTTTAAATCCGTAACTGAATATAACTCGGCTGTTCATAAGGTGACTGCCACACTGAAATTGTGTGGAGAAACAGTCACCGAAGACAGTATGCTGGAGAAAACATTCAGCACTTTTCATCCATCAAAAATGATATTGCAACAGCAATATAGGGAGAGGAGATTTAAAAAGCATTCAGAGTTAATCTCTTGTTTGTTATTGGCTGAACAAAACAATGAATTGTTAATGAAAAAACCACGAATCCCGACCGACTGGTTCTACTGCAATCCCTGAAGCGAATGCAGTCAAAGGTAATAATTATAATAGTCGAAGCAATGATCGTGGACGTGGTCGTGGTGGACATCGCGGTCGTGGACGTGGCCGTGGTCAAGGTCGTGGTCAAGGCCGTGGACGTGGCCGAGGAAATTACGGTGGTGGTTATCAGCTTTTCCGTGATGGTTATCATATCAATCGTGGCGGTCATCAGAATTTTCCCCAGAAGAGAAAAAATTACGAAAATAATGATGAGAAGAGGCACATTGAACAAAAGAACAACGATGAGCAATGCTATCGTTGCGGTGGTTCGGGCTATTGGTCACGTAACTGTCGCACGCCCAAACATTTGGTTGAATTATATCGGCAAAGTAAGGGCAAAGAAAAGATAATTGAAACGAATTTTGTTCAAAGTGATTTGGCCTCTGCTTCTGGGACAAAAGATGAAAATGCACATTTCGAAACTGCGGATTTCTAGTTTTTCCTGAAGAAAACTAATCTACTATGTATTATTATTGTGTGCTTTATTGTTATGTGTATTGTATGGTTTATTATTGTGTGATTTGTTATATATCGTTTGGAGTGTTTTATTAAGTTATATGTTTTCTTGTGATATATCCGTTTATTTTAATGATGATTATTATGTGTTTGTTTATAAAGGAATTTCTCTGATGGAAACGAACATGTGCAATGGAGAATTATGTCTTGCAGACTGTGCAACGACTCATACGATTCTGAAGAATAAGAAATATTTCGATCATCTTGAAATGAAAGAAACAAGTGTTATTACAATATCGGGTAGCACAAATATAATTGAAGGCTCCGGAAGAGCCAATATTTTACTACCCAGAGGAACAAGGCTGATAATTGAAAACGCATTATATTGTCCTAAGTCTCAAAGAAATTTATTGAGCTTTAAAGCTATTCGACATAATGGATATCATGTTGAGACTGCAGAAAAGGCAGATGTTGAATATTTTCACATTACAAAGGGGGTTTCTAATGATAAAAGAATTATGGAAACATTACCTTCCTTTGACTCTGGGTTGTATTACACATATCTTAGAACGATCGAGTCGTATGCTACCGTAAACCAGAAGTTTACTAATGACAGTACATTTAATGTTTGGCATGACCGGTTGGGCCATCCCGGTGCAATTATGATGCGGAAAATAATTGAGCATTCACGTGGGCATTTAATGAAGAACCAGAGGATTCTTCAAAGTAATGAATTATCATGTGTCGCATGCTCTAAAGGGAAGTTAATTATTCGGCCATCACCAGCGAAAATAAAGAATGAATCCATAACATTTTTGGAGCGTATACATGGTGATATTTGCGGACCGATACATCCATCATGTGGACCATTTAGGTATTTCATGGTATTAATTGATGCATCGACTAGATGGTCTCATGTATGTTTGTTATCAACACGCAACATGGCGTTTGCGAGATTGCTTGCACAAATGATCCGACTAAGAGCACATTTTCCAGATTATCCCATAAAGAAAATACGCCTTGATAATGCTGCTGAATTTACTTCCAAGGCATTTAATGATTATTGTATGTCTATCGGAATTGATGTTGAGCATCCCGTGCCACATGTTCATACGCAAAACGGTCTTGCAGAATTTGATTAAGCGCTTGCAATTAATTGCAAGACCATTATTGATGAAGTCGAATCTTCCCTCGTCTTGCTGGGGACATGCTATATTGCATGCAGCAACAATAATCCGCATCAGGCCAACAAGTTATAATGATGTCTCCCCATTACAAATGGTTCATGGTCAGGAACCAGATATTTGCCATCTAAGAATTTTTGGATGTGCAGTATATGTTCCAGTTGCTCCACCACAACGAACAAAGATGGGACCTCAAAGGAGGTTGGGAATATATGTCGGATATGAATCTCCATCAATAATAAAGTATTTGGAACCTCTAACTGGAGATTTATTTACGGCTAGATTTGCCGACTGTCATTTTGATGAATTGAATTTTCCGACATTAGGGGGAGAAAAGAAACAGCTGGAGAGAAATGTTAGTTGGAATGAATTATCGCTAAATCATTATGATCCTCGAACTAAAGAATGTGAACTAGAAGTTCAAAAGATAATTCATTTACAGAGTTTAGCTAATCAACTGCCAGAAAGTTTTACTGACCTTAAAAGAGTGACAAAGTCACATATACCAGTTGTTAATGCTCCTGCAAAAATAAATGTTCCTGCAGAACATATTATCGAGCCTAAGCCACAGCTAAAGCGTGGTAGGCCCTCGGGTTCCAAAGATAAAAATCCTCGGAAAAGAAAAGGAGCAAATAATAATAAGAATGGTCCAACCGAGGATTTATCGACTAGAGAAGAGTCGATGGGCAATGAGAATGAAACTCATGTACCTGAACGTTCAGAAAATAATGATAATGAAGAGATCTCGATAAACTATGCCCAAAATGGAATTAGATGGAACCGAGACGAAGTCAACGTTGACGATAAATTCTCATTTAACGTAGCCCTACATGAAATGAATGAGATTAATGAGAATGAGGATCATGAACCAAAGTCTGTACAAGAATGCAGACAAAGAAATGATTGGCCAAAATGGAAAGATGCAATCGAGGCCAAATTAAAATCACTTGAGAAACGAAAAGTTTTCGGACCTGTAGTTCGTATACCAGAAAATGTAAAGCCGGTTGGATATAAATGGGTTTTCATTAGAAAGAGGAATGAAAACGACGAAATTGTAAGATACAAAGCACGGCTTGTTGCGCAAGGTTTTTCGCAACGACCAGGTATTGATTATGAGGAGACGTATTCTCCTGTGGTGGATGCAACTACTTTTCGTTATATAGTGAATCTGGCAGTAAGAGAAGGTCTCGATATGCGTCTTATGGATGTTGTCACTGCTTATCTATATGGAACACTTGACAGTGACATATATATATATGAAGCTTCCCGAGGGATTTCAGTTGCCTGAAAATTCAGGGCCCAGAAACGAGTACTCAGTTAAGTTGGATAAATCGCTTTATGGATTAAAGCAATCTGGGCGAATGTGGTATAATCGTCTAAGTGAATTTTTAGTAAAAGAAGGGTATTGGAATGATCAAACTTGTCCCTGCATATTTCTGAGAAGATGTAAAAATGAGTTTGTCATTATAGCAGTCTATGTTGATGATATCAATATAATTGGAACTCCTGAAGAGTTGACCAAAGCTGTTGATTGTTTGAAAAGGGAGTTTGAAATGAAAGATCTCGGAAAAACAAAATTTTGTCTTGGACTTCAAATTGAATATTTGAAAAGTGGAATATTTTACATCAAGAGACTTATACGAAAAAGGTATTGAAGAGATTTTACATGGATGAATCTCATCCACTAGATACTCCAATGATTGTTAGATCTTTAGACGTAAATAAAGATCCCTTCAGACCACGCGAAAATGATGAAGAGCTACTTGGTCCTGAAGTACCATATCTTAGTGCTATTGGAGCACTAATGTATCTTACGAGTCATACTCGACCTGATATAGCGTTCGTTGTAAACTTATTGGCAAGATATAGTTCTTCGCCGACTCGTAGACACTGGAATGGAGTTAAACGGATTTTTCGATACCTTAAAGGAACATCTGATATGGGATTGTTCTATTCTAATGAGTCGAACGCAAATTTAGTTGGGTATGCAGATGCTGGCTATTTGTCTGACCCACATAATGCTCGATCGCAAACAGGTTATTTATTCACATATGGTGGAACCGCTATTTCATGGCGGTCAGTGAAACAAACTTTAACAGCTACTTCATCTAACCATGCGGAGATTCTCGCTATTCATGAAGCTAGCCGAGAATGTGTTTGGTTGCGATCGATAATTGAGCATATCCAACAGACTTGTGGATTGCTTTATGAGAAATTACTTCCAACGATCTTATATGAAGATAATGTGGCATGTATTGCCCAATTAAAGGAAGCATATATTAAAGGGGATAGAACAAAGCATATTTCACCGAAATTTTTCTTCACCCATGATTTGGAGAAAAATGGTGATATTGATGTTCAACAAGTGCGATCAAGTGAAAATCTTGCAGATTTATTTACGAAAGCACTTCCCCCAATTATTTTCAGGAAATTGGTATATTCAATTGGAGTTCGAAGACTCGGAGATTTATAATGATGTTATCATCAGGGGGAGAAAATACGCATTGCACTCTTTTTTCCTTCACTGTGGTTTTTCCCATGTGGTTTTCCCAATAAGGTTTTTAATGAGGCAACAAATGAAAGCGTATCAAAAGGAATTATGCACTCTTTTTCCTTCACTAGGTTTTTGTCCCACTGGGTTTTTCCTAGTAAGGTTTTAACGAGGCAAATTCTTTGAAAAACATCCAAGGGGGAGTATTATGAAATAATAATAATAATGTGTGGATGTTATTAGATTGTTGATAAGATAAGATATGTTTTGATTGGTTTTGATAAGATTTGAGATAAGATAAGATGTAAATGTTAGGTGAAATAGTAGAAGTTTTTCTACTATAAATAGACCGATGTATTTGTATTGAATGATATCGAAAACATTATTATCTCTCTACAATCCCGTTTTATATTTCTGTTCTTGTCCAAATATAATAGTTTTATAACAAAAGGCTTATTCTAAATAAGCCTAAAGCTAATTAAATAAACAATAAGACTAAGATAACATAATTAATTGAACACAATAAAATAATCCTAACAATATCTCAATTTGTTGTCAATTTGCAATTCATCACTTGTTATCTTTGTCTTGTACAAATGTTGTCATGAGTCCCTGAAGAACAGGTATCAGGGTACGCGTCAGCTGGCTCGTGGCAAAGAGAGAACAAGGTCAATGATTTCATTCAAATTTCAAATTCCCATTTCATACTTCCTGTTAAAGTATAAAATAATATTTTCCTTAATGTTATGATGATACTTGGGCCATAACTACCCAATTATAATACTAAAGGCTTATTCTAATTAAGCCTAAAACTAATTAAATAAACAACAAGACTAAGATAACACGTATCCTAACAATATCTCCATTTGTTTTCAATTTACAATTCATCACTTGTTATCTTTGTCTTGTACAAATGTTGTCGTGAGTCCCCGAAGAACACGTATCAGGGTACGCGTCAGCGGAAGTATGCGTGTGCATGTTTGAAAAGTCAGATTTATCCAACTAAATTAAGATTAAAGCTATTTTACCACGATTGAGGATGGGAAGGATTAACTTAGCGTGGAATGCTTGTGTTCTTGAGGCGTTTGGAGCGTTTCCTCTTAAATGGGTTTTCTTCTATTAAGTTTCACACACAATACACACTCTAGTGTGGGTTAAAGTTTTAGTAGTTATAACACATTTTACTATATAATATATGGGCCTTAACTAGCAAAATTACACTAAAACTAATTAGTGGGCTTACTCTATTTTGCACAACACTAATTAATTAAATTACAAGACTTAGAACTTAATTAATTGAACACAATAAAATAATCATAACAATCTCCTCCTTTGTGTTCAATTCGCAATTCAATGCTTGTTACCTTGGTCTTGTAAAAATGTCGTCCCGAGTCCTTGAAGACACGTATCAGGGTACGCGTTTGGCGGAAGCGTGCGTGTGCATGTTTGAAAAACCACATTTATCCAACTAAATAAAGATTAAAGCGATTTTACCACGAGAGAGTAGGAAGAATTAACTTAGCGTGGGGTGCTTGGGTTCTTGGGGCGTCTTGAATGTTTCCTCTCAAATGGGTTTTCTTCTCTTAAGTTTCACATACAAGACACACTCTAATGTGTGTTAGGGTTTTAGTATTTATAATACATTTTGGTATATAATATTTGGGTCCAAACTAGCCCAATTACACTAAAACTAATTATTAAGCTTACTCTAATTTAACCCAACACTTATTAATTAAATTACAAGACTTGGACATATAATTAACTGAACGCAATAAAATAATCCTAACAATCTCCCCATTGTATTCAATTTGCAATTCAGCGCTTATTATCGTCATGAGTCCTCGAAGAACACGTATCACGGTATGTGTCGATGGAAGCGTGTGTGTGCGTGTTCTTCTTCAGTTATCTCCTCATTTGTCGTGTCTCATGATCTCTTCATTAGGAGATCTTCAAGCGCATCGTTTCTTGACTTTCTCTTCTCGGCACCATATCTTCCTTAAAATCTTATGTTGAAGCTTGTCACGGAGATGCCGGAGGGTTTTTAAAAGTTGCTTGCTGAATCTAGGAGTATCTCCTCTTTTTGTGTTCGATCTCTCCATTCGATAGTGGCACAACTCCCTCTACATTTATACTTTTTTTTGAGACTGGGGAGTTCTTTTGAAATTTGGAGAGGCACACAAAATGCGACATTTTCGTACCTGAAGGTCATTGTGTGTTTAATTCTTCGACGACGCGTGAGATTTTGGCGTTTCTGATCAATCTTGCACGTTCGTCGTTATATTGCTCTCATTTTCTTTAATAATATAATATTTGGGCCCAAACTATTCCAATTACACTAAAATTAATTATTGGGCTTACTCAAATTTAGCCCAACACTAATTAACTAAAACTACAAGAATTAGACAACATAATTAGTTGAACACAATAAAATAATCTTAACAATCTCCCCCTTTGTGTTCAATTTGCAATTTAACGCTTGTTATCGTGGTCTTGTATAAATGTCGTCCTTAATCATCGAAGAACACGTATCCAGGTATGGGTTGGCGGAAGCGTGCGTGTGTGTGTTTTTTTTCAATTATCTCATCCTTTGTCGTGTCTCGTGATATCTTAACTATATATATGCGAGCTATTTTTCCACTCTCTAGCTCATCTGGAGGACACAGACTTAACCAAACCCTACAAATATCTCCCTCCATATACTTGCTAAAGCTTGATGAACAATCAGTCTCCTAAGTTAAAACTCTTAGTGACAAAAAAGGCATTGTTATTCCCTCAGGAACGGACGTGTTTCTCCTCCACCTCCTCTTAGAAAGCACAAAATAACAATTGCACAGGTATTATCGTCTGATTTGATTTCATGGGATCCAACGTCGGATGACCCTTTGCTCCAATTTAGGAGAAAACAAAGCAAAATCGGTGCAAAAGAAGTTAACGAGAAGATCACTTCCTCATATGCTCCTTCTATGAGTAAAAACGAGTGAAAGGTTATTGCAGCCTCGAAGTAAAGACGCTCCAATGGATGACAATCTTGAGGCCTCTCGAGCACAAACAATAGAGAAAAAAAATAAGAATAAATGTAGCGTTAGTCTTTGTTGCAAGTGTACTAGCTAGCGCGTCTTTAAATAGAAAGAATATAAATCCACATAATATATAATGGTGAATCAAAGTCAAACATTTGAGCATCAATGCATTTAGGTGTAGAGAATTAAATGGAATGAAAACACCAAAGAACATATAAATGGAAAATATGAAATAAACTTATCATGTCTTGGTAGCTCTGTGAAACAGTACACTATCGCAAGATTTAACTATGAATCGTCAAATCTTACATTTCATGACTTTTAAATTCAGAAGTAAGCTTGGTTTCGTTGTGAAACCATTAGTGCGCTGTGTTAATGTTGACATTGAAAATGTGGACTCAACATTTGAGCCAACAGTTGCGATGTTGACATTGACAATATTGACTTAACATTCCAGCCAACATCGATTGACTCGGACTTGGTTCAACCTTGATTTTGTCTTTCAAACCCAAAAACCGTTTTCCCTATTATTGCGGACCTATTTAAATGTGTGCAAAGGTTACTTACGAGATGGACTTGTTCAAATAAGAGTGGAGTGGAGTGGATACTACAAATAGGATGTTTATTCAACCGCTTCAAGATGCTTACTAAATATAGGAGAAGTGGAGCTCGTGGCTGAATAAGTCGAAGCATTATCTCAGACGTGAAGTCATGGAGATCATGGAGAACGTGGGGAGGACTGGAGTCGAACCTATGAAGAGTATAAATAGAAGACTACGATGCCGACCAACGTTAACAGAGATAACGGAAACAATATATGAAGAGCGACGAAAGAGAAGAAAACGAAAAAGAGAGAGCTCTCACTATATACCCGTCTTTCTGTTCTTTACCTAGTGTTTTACCTTTTCATAGATCGTAGGTATCTGTGTTAAGATTAGAAGAGTCGTTAGATTCTTTACTAGGTTGATTTTACTATCTTTCGATAGTTCTACTTTTTGTAATCCATTCTTTGAAGTGGAATTTTGCCCTGAAGGCGTGTAGCAAGTTATTTAACTTGCTGCATATTTTAAACCGTGTCTCCATCGTTTTTAAGTGCTAAGTTTTGAAACTTTCCGCTGTGCTAAAACTTTATGTTCCTGAATGTTGTTCAACATTAAGGACAACATTACTGGTATATTTTTAACTTAGCTATTTCCATATCTTTACGGGACCGCTCCTTTTCAAATTGGTATCAGAGCGACCGCTTGATACACTAAGCGTTTTTATCCTATTGATATGGATGCCTTAAGCCCAAACTATTTTGGCAAAGTCCCCGTCTTAGACGGATCAAACTATGCCTATTGGAAAATCCGAATGCGACAATGCATAAAGTCGATTGACTCACGTGCTTGGAATTCGGTTCTTAATGGTTATACCCCTCCTAAAACACCTCCTGATGCTGATGGAGAAGTGTTTGACAAACCCATTGCCGAATGGACTGTTCTTGAAAGAGCAGCAGCCGATTTTAACGAAAAAGCTTTACATGACATTTTTTCCTCCTTCGATATTTTTATGATCAAAATCATCCAAAACTGTAATAATGCGAAACATGCGTGGGATATGTTGCAAAGGTACTGTAAGGGTGATGCGAGCGTTAAAGACACAAAGTTGCGTCTTTTAAATAGCCAATTTGCCTGCCTTCGTATGAGGGACGATGAAGATATTACTACTTATTTTGGAAAACTTTTGAATATTTCTAGCGAGTGTCATAGCCTAGGTGAACCTATCTCTAACAAAGTGTTGAATTCTAAGGATATCAGGTCATTAACCGGGAAGTTCAACGTGAAGGTGGCAGCTGTAGAGGAAGCCCACAATCTGCTAAATAAGAGACAGATGAATGTTGGTCCAACATTCAAGAACATTCTCAATGCTCAAGAGTCTTCATCTGCTCCGAATCACTCTATCAACAAGAGAAACTCTGCTGATAAAACGAAAGCCGACAAACTTGACAGGGACTCCGTCCAATGTCATGCTTGTAAAGGATGGGGTCATTTTGCAAATGAATGTGCTAACACTCTTCGCAGGTATGGAAAAGGATATTGGGTCAGCCTATCTGATGACGAAGATGACGTGCCAACAAGGAATACGCATCAGGTTTTCCAAAGGACTAAAGCTCCAATTCCAACCTTTTCTGACAACGAGGATGAGAAACATCATATTGGGTTTAATGCGGTAACGGATGTTGATCCAACATTGGATTTAATATCTGAACATTATATTCTCTTTGATTATGATGAATCAGATAATTTTGATGAATCTTTGTTGTTAGATGATTCAGGAGATTGTTTAGAACATGCTAAGGATGATGAATCTCTGGAAGAAACGTACAAACTGTTGTACGTAGAGTGGACGAATCAAAGGAAGGAGATCTCGAAATTGAAGGACTCCGTTCAAGTGTTGACTGAGGAAAATGTGAACAATGAAAAGATGATCAATGGCTTGCATGAAGGGATGAGCAAGATGGAAGCCTTGCTGACCAGGAAGGACAAAGAAATTGACAAGCTTCAAACGCAAGTCAATAAGGCTTTTGATACCTTCTCAAAGATGAATAAAGGCAAGTTCACACTTGACGAGGTACTTTCTTTCGTTAATACTTCTAATCACGGTCTAGGATTCAAATCACATCATAAAAAATCTAAGCATTCTGCATCGAAGTCCAGGTCTAGAAGTTTTAAGTGCCATTTTTGTCTTAAACCTGGACATATTAAACCTTATTGCTGGAAACTGAAAGATGTGATATCCAAAAAGTAAATGTTGACTGAAAAATCATCCAACATTTGCTCCAACGTTGAGAAATCAGTGTTGAAGAAAATGTCTGGAGGTGGTTCAGACAACATTACTTCTGGTTCTATGAATCACATGAATACGACTTTTTGGAGTCCATCAATTCAAAAGAAAGCTTGGTTACGAAAATCACCAATTCTATGTAATGTTGTTTACGCGTCCTTGAAGGCTAACATTTCAGGATCTTGGTACTTCGATAGTGGTTGTTCACGACACATGACAGGTACCAAAGACCACTTGATAGACTACACTCCCTTAAGTAACGGTACGGTTACTTTTGGAGGTGGGGCGAAAGGTAAAATTCTCGGACGAGGTAAACTTAATGTGGCTAGTTTTCCTGCCTTAAGGAATGTCCTCCATGTAGACGGATTGGTTGCTAACCTCATTAGCATAAGTCAACTATGTGAGGACGATCTTGAGGTAAGGTTTAATAGAGAATGTTGTGAAGTTTGTAATCACAAAAACTTGTGTGTGATGACATGTAAAAGGTCTAGTGATAATTGCTATCAAGTTGGTGATAAAGATGACAGGAAAGAGGTATGTAAGATTTCCAAAACCGAAGATGATATTGTTCTTTGACATCATAAATTGGGTCATGTCAATTATCGAACCGTAGAACAATTGATTCGGCATGAGGCAATCAGAGGTATTCCCAATCTTAAGGATTGTGGAAATATTATTTGTGAGCAATGTCTTAAAGGCAAGCAGAAGCATGTCAGTCATAATGTTGATCAACATATTGCTCAACATTTTAGAACTGCCCACTGCTTTCAGCTACTTCACATGGATCTAATGGTTCCTATGGAAGTAGACAGCATATGTGGTAGAAAATATGCGTATGTCTTAGTTGATGACATTTCTAGGTTTTCATGGATATTTTTTCTTAGGGAAAAATCTGAAAATTTTGATTTTTTCAAAACCTTTTGTGCCATGATCAAAAATAACTTTTGTGCTTCCATTTTTCGTATTAGGTCCGATCATGGTAGAGAGTTTGAAAAACAATTTTTTAAAGATTTTGTGACAAAAAGGGTATTATCCATGAGTTTTCTTCTCATAAGACACCTCAACAAAATGGGGTAGTTGAAAGGAAGAATATAACTCTTCAGGAAATGGCTCGTGTAATGCTACAATCCAAGAGTCTTTCTAAAAGATTTTGGGCGGAAGCATTGAACACGGCTTGTCATATCTCCAATAGAGTTTTCTTTCGTCTTGGGACAAAGAAAACCTCTTACGAGATATTGAAGGGTACAAAGCCTACGGTTAAATATTTTCACGTGTTTGGATGTACTTGCTATATGTTTAATGATCGTGAGTATTTGACTAAGTTTGATTCGAAAAGTGACAAATGCATATTCTTGGGATGTTCTACTAATAGTCGTGCTTATCGTGTTTACAATCTTAGATTGAGACATATTCAGGAATCTGTTAATATTCTGTTTGATGATTCCGCTGACATTAGCAGAAATACTCCTCAAGTTGACATTGCAGATGTAGTTCCAACAGTTGGTCCAACAGAGGATCTGGAAGCTAACAATGTTGAGTCAACATCCGACTCAACATTAGCTCCTGAACAGGTAACTGAAGATGAAACCTTAAATGTTCAGAGAGATCCCCCTGCTAGGATTCAGAAGTCTCACCCCTTTGATCAGATCCTTGGCAGACTGGATAAAGGTAGGAAGACCAGAGATAAACCACGAAGAGATTATAGATCAATGGTAAAAAATGTATGCATGACTTCCGTATACAACGAGGTAAGGTTTAATTGTTTTGTATTTGAAATTGAACCAAAAAACGTTCTTGAAGCTCTCAAGGACAGTTTTTGGATCAATGCTATGCAAGAAGAGCTTGTTCAATTTGATAAAAATCAGGTTTGGACTTTGGTTCCACGACCAAGCGACGGTAACGTCATTGGTACAAAGTGGATCTTCAAGAACAAATCTGATGAGTACGGAAATGTTATTAGAAATAAAGCTCGGTTAGTTGCCCAAGGCTATACCCAAGTTGAGGGTATAGACTTTGATGAAACATTTGCCCCCTAGCAATGTTAGAATCTATAAGACTCTTACTTGCTATTGCATGTTGGCTCAACATTACCCTCCAACAGATGGATGTTAAGGGTGCGTTCTTAAATGGCTTTATTGATAAAGAAATTGAGCAACCGAAAGGTTTCGAAGATCCTTACCATACTGATCAGGTGTATAAGTTACAAAAAGCTCTTTATGGTTTAAAGCAAGCTCCTCGAGCTTGGTACGGTAGGCTTACTTCGTTTCTCTTAGATTTTGGATTTGTTAGAGGCGAAGCCGATAGAACTCTTTTCGTGAAAAGAGTTGGTAGTGAAGTGTTAATCTCTCAAATCTACGTGGATGATACAGTCTTCGGATCAACATCTCGATCTATGTCGGATGAGTTTATCCAAGCTATGAATTTCACATTTGAGATGAGTATGATCGGTGAACTAATATTTTTCCTAGGTCTGCAGGTGAAACAAAGCAAGGATGGCATATTTATGTCTCAGGAAAAATACGGGAAGAATACTGTGAAGAAGTTCGTCTTAGATAACGCCAAAGTAATGAGAACTCTTATGGGGTTTACGCAGAAGGTAAGTAAAGATAATGTTGGGGATAATGTTGACCCAACATTATATCGTTCTATGATAGATAGCTTATTATATCTTTCTGCGAGTAGACCAGACATTATGTATAATGTTTGTGTGTGTGCGAGATATCAAGCTGAACCAAAGATTTCTCACCTTAACGCCGTCAAAAGAATTTTGAAGTACGTAGGTACATATAACCTTGGTTTAGGGTTTTCAAAAGATACTAACACTAATTTGGTTGGTTCAGTGACGCCGATTGGGCAGGTGATGAAGATGATCGTAAGAGCACAAGTGGAGGTTGCTTCTTCTTAGGTAATAATCTAGTGTCCTGGTTTAGTAAGAAGCAAAATTGTGTTTCTCTCTCTATGGCCGAATCTGAGTATGTGGCAGCAGGTAGCTGTTGTACACAACTCATATGGCTTAAGAGTATGTTGAGTGATTATGGGTTAGAGAGCGAAACCGTGCTTATGTATTGTGATAATCTTAGTGCCATAAACAGTTCGAAAAATCCGATACAGCATTCTAGGACTAAGCATATAGACATTAGACATCATTTTCTGAGAGATATAGTTGAGAAAGAGTTAGTGAAAATAGAGCATATAGATACTAAGAATCAACTAGCTGATATTTTCACTAAAGCGTTAGACTTCGAAAAGTTCACAAGCCTAAAGAAGTTTAGGTCTCTGTCAGAGTCAGTAAATGTTGGTCCAATATTTGGATCAACATTGGCATATGTCATATATGACTGTTACTGTTTTGATATTTGGTCTAACGTTCTCTTTGTTATATTCCTGAAATGATTTGACTCACCTAGACCATTTTCTGAAATTAACCCACTCCCTAGCACTAGTATGCTAATAATCCTTTTCAAGATACATGTTCAGAATATTAAGATCCTTCGATACACGGCATTCGTGGTGAGGATGTATTCTATGCGTGCAAGAATGTTGAACTAGAAATCATTCTAGAGCAGTGCACAATATTCTCTATCAATAATAAAGGTGAGATAAGGGCAAAAAATGAATGAAAATTGTGATCTAGGGTGTTGAACAGAAAATGAAGGAAATCGTTTTGAGAATGTTGGGTTAAATGTTGAGCAACATTTGTGACTAGTCATTTTGATCATGCTTTATTTTCCATTTATGTTCTATGTGTTATAGATTTTAGGTATACATAAAAATAATATGTCGTGTCTAGTGTCTATATCTCTCATTTTGCATTAGAAGAAGAACGGCTATCCTCACTTGGTTCATGCGTTCATCGAAACACCTAAACGGTTAGTGCACTCGATCTCGACTTAATTTTTGTTATGATCATATTTTGCACGATATTTTTAAATGTCACACATTATCCACTCTCCACATTTTTCTCAACAATCAAACAGTTAGAGCACGTATTTTACTCGATTTAATAAAAATTTTATTTTTATTATTATTTTATGCAAACACTCTAACGGTTATTTTTTTACTCTCTCATAATCACACGATTTTTTTTACCGTTACAATCTTCACCTATATATTCTTGGCCTGCATCATCTCTCACATCACATTAAACCTATTTGTATTCTCTCTGTTTTACTCTCTCTGTTTTTCTCTCTGCAAGCTTCATATTCTCAGTTCAAAAATCCGCATTCATCTACTTTCTTCGTTTTTCAAATTCTTCTATGGCAAATTCACCTAACCATGAGTTGCAGAATGTTGATACAACATCTAGCGCGAGTTTAATCGAGACAAATCTGTTGGCTATGGTGGTTTACGGTGCGCCGATGCCTCTCGGAGCCACGTCGCCTTTGCGTGACAATGCTGCTGCGACGAGCCCAACGCCTCCGTTGAAATCGTCATCAAGCGATGAAAATATCTTTTCAAGCGACGATTTAGAAAGCTCGAATGAAGATTTCGTCCCTACTGCGGTGGAGTCTTCAACCAGTTCAGAAGAAGAAGAAGGGGAAGAAGAAGAAGAAAAAAAAAGCAGACGAGAAGAAGAGGGAGAAAATTTCCCTGATTCAGTTCCGTTGAGTAATATATTCAACAAACTGAAGAAGAAGGTGGGAAAGAGGCCGTTGAGTTCTGACCCTCGACTCACGAAGAAGGCTAGATTTGCAGATCCTACACCACAAGAGGATCCTGCTACTGTTGAGTTCGATGCTGAGACAACTCGAACTTCAACATTTCCGACAGACAACGACCAGCCCGAAGGCTCAGACTGGGAGATCACTCAAACTCCCAGGAAATTCTACTCCAAGAAACACGAAGACCTTTGGTTCTCATTCAGCTCAAGAACTCTTCGAGTTGAAAGGATCGTAGATGTCAATAGCTTCAGGAAGTACGTCGTGCTTCAGTTCCTTGAATCCCGGTATTTGGGGAAGGCGGTTAGGTGTATGGGGACCTATTCCGACATAGTTGTCCGTGAGGTATACGCTAATTCTAGGAAGTTTGGTAAGATTTTCTTGCGCAATGTTCTTTATGAATGTTCTTCCCGACTTATTAACGAACTCTTAGAAACCCCAGAAGTAGACCAGTTTAGTGAGAGTGACATAGATGAGGTCGTCACTTTCATTACCGGGGGTAAGATTACTAAGTGGGAGAAAAACTTTTCCGCCACTTACTTGACCTCACTCTACTCCGTGCTATTTAAAATTGCTATATTTAATTGGTTGTCTACGGCAAACGATAGTAGAGTGACGGAGTCAATGGAGATTATATTCTCAATCGAATAGCTTATCAAGCCGAAAGAGTTGGAAGAGGCATTCTCCCTTTCCCCTCCGTCATCTGGTCGGTGCTGATTCATGGAGGGTTCAAGCCGCTGAGAAGAGACTATGTGGAGCACAAGAAATCTCCTTTTACCATCTCAGTCAACCATGTTACGGGGCACAACAAAGTGATAGATCTGCCCTGGATTGGAGCTCATAATTTTGAACATAATGTTGGTTCAACATCATCCTCAACATCCAACCTAGAGAAGGAGATCAAGTGTCTGGACGACACTATTGCCTTTCTGATCACTCAGAGAGAGGTTCTTCGGGGTTTGCTCTCTTCCCAAAAAGGGGGAGATGGAGCTGGTGCAGAGGAAGGAGCTGACAATGGAGCTGACATGGATGCTGGAGGATCGAATTCAGGGGGAGTTGCTGGAGCTGCTAGAGCTGACGAAGGAGTTGTTGGTGCTGGTGCTGCGGATATGGAAGCTGAGCAAGTGGAAGAGGAAGCTGATGCTTCTGCTGGTGCTGGTGAAGAGGAAGCTGCTGCGGATGTGGAAGCTGAAGCTGAGAAGGATGCTGCTTCAGACGACTCTATTATGAGTCTTCAGTTTTAGTTTATTTGCTTGACTGATTTCCTGTTTTTGCATGCAGACTTCTATATTTTGTGTGTGGTTTTTTTTGTTTTGCAAATGTGACCAAGAACCTCTTAAATCGCTATGTATTTACGTTCTAATATTTTAATCCATTTTGTGTTCTAAGTTACTTGTTGCTTTCAGGGGGAGTTATATGGATTTGAAGTTCTCTGGATTGGAATTTCTTTGAATTTAGCTCTGCACTAGTTTTGGGAAGAAAGAAAAAAGGGGGAGATTGTTAATGTTGACATTGACAATATGGACTCAACATTCCAGTCAACATCGATTGACTCGGACTTGGTCCAACCTTAATTTTGTTTTTCAAACCCAAAAATCGTTTTGCCTATTATTGCGGAACTATTTAAATGTGGTCAGATGTTACTTACGAGATGGACTTGTTCAAACAACAATGGAGTGGAGTGGATACTAAAAATAGGATGCTTATTCAACCGCTTCAAGATGCTTACTAAATATAGGAGAAGTGGAGCTCGTGGCTGAATAAGTCGAAGCATTATCTCAGACGTGAAGTCATGGAGATCATGGAGAATGTGGGGAGGACTGGAGTCGAAGCTATGAAGAATATAAATAGAAGACTCCAATGCCGACCAACGTTAACAGAGATAACGGAAACAATATATGACGAGCGACGAAAGAGAAGAAAACAAAAAAGAGAGAGTTCTCTCTATATACTCGTCTTTCTGTTCTTTACCTAGTATTTAGCTTTTCATAGATCGTAAGTATCTGTGTTAAGATTAGAAGAGTCGTTAGATTCTTTACTAGGTTGATTTTACTATCTTTCGACAGTTCTACTTTTTGTAATCCATTCTTTGAAGTGAAATTTTGCCCTGAAGGCGTGTAGCAAGTTATGTAACATGCTGCATATTTTAAACCGTGTCTCTATTATTTTTAACTGCTAAGTTTTGAAACTTTCCGCTGTGCTAAAACTTTCTGTTCCTGAATGTTGGTTCAACATTAAGGACAACATTACTGGTATATTTTTAACTTTGCTATTTCCATATCTTTACGGGACCGCTCCTTTTCACGCTGCATCATTATTCCGCCAGTAACAACAACTAACAATATAAATCTTTGATAGTCAAGTGCGGTTTATGTGATAATAAATGTTACGTGATAACATATCCAACTATAAATTAAATTGTAAGGGTTTACACACAGTGTTCGCTCGTGGGAGTTACATAGGATCCACTGAAGAGTGCATGTGATTAAGATAGTATAAACTTTATAAATTAATATGCTTGGGACCGACGAAAGTTATTAATTAAAAGAGTTATTAATTAATCGATAAATTAATATTTATTAATTTATAATAAACGTTCAATAACATCTTTCAAACTCATACTTAATTACCATACCATGTGCACATATCAAACGAATGGATCGATTTGACAAAAACATTCAATTCCTTACCTTATTAGAGACGAGATTCGAAGTTAAATTCATTTAAACAAAAATAAAGGACAATTGAGTATTTTTCAGGAAATCTTAAAAAAATATGGAAAATTCGGTGGGTAACCATGCTTTAGGCTTTTCCAAGTGGTGTTAAAAATATTTTTCAGTTTCACCAGGTACCCCATGCGTTTATAGCTTTTCCAAGCGGTTTCAAACTATTTTTTAGTTCGATAGTAATCACGTTGTTTAAATCTTTTTCATTTAGTGTCAAAATACATTTAGCAGTTAATATGTGATGGTCATGCTTTATATATAGTATAACTGTAGTACAAAACTCACCATCGACATTGCTATATAAATCATGAGCATCACATAATGAGTGCTCAATTTATGTTGACACCAACTGGAAAAACCTTAAACACAGAAGTAACTACTGGAATTGAAATAGTTTGGGCAGTAATTGAAAAAAACCTTAAACACATGAGTACCTACTTAGAAAATAGTTGGGCACCAACTGTAAAAGCCTTAAACATAGAGTTATCAGCCGTAATTTTTCTAAAAATATTGTGTCGTATATAAGGAAATATTAATTTATATTTTATATGTGACCTATAGAAATCCGAAAAAATGTATTATCTTATAATTTTAGCGAGTTTATTAATTTAGCACTTTATCCCCGAGTCCGGACCGAAAAAACTAATATCTTAAAGAGTTTATTAAATAATTGAGTATCAATTTATCGAGTTTCTACTGTACTTTGCTTCCCAACAATAAAGCTCATTCCCATTCATACTTGCCTTGTCATCTCTATCTCCTTACTAAGACTTTGTCTCAAGTATGGTGCAAAGTATGGATATAGAAAGAAGAGAACAAAATATATCTCCAGCCATGTTAATCGTTGCAGTTCCTTAACGCTCGGTTGCATTTCCAGAATAGCTTTCACCTTGGCAGGGTAGACTTTGATTTCATTCCTTGTCACCTTGTAGCCCATGAACTTCCCCGATCGCACGCCAAAAGCATATTTTCAGGTTTTTTCTCTTGTTTTACTTGTTCTGGCTAATTTGTGAGTTTTTGTTCTCTATCGAAATATAATATCAGAGAAATCATGTGGGGATATTTAGTCCATTTATGTTTGTGTTTATGAAATTTAAGATGTCATTTCGAAAAAAAAAACAGGATTAGCTCTGCCAAGTGCCCCAGATGGCTCGTGGCAAAGAGAGAACAAGGTCAATGATTTCATTCAAATTTCAAATTCCCATTTCATACTTCCTGTTAAAGTATAAAATAATATTTTCCTTAATGTTATGATGATACTTGGGCCATAACTACCCAATTATACTAAAGGCTTATTCTAATTAAGCCTAAAACTAATTAAATAAACAACAAGACTAAGATAACACGTATCCTAACAATATCTCCATTTGTTTTCAATTTACAATTCATCACTTGTTATCTTTGTCTTGTACAAATGTTGTCGTGAGTTCCCGAAGAACACGTATCAGGGTACGCGTCAGCGGAAGTGTGCGTGTGCATGTTTGAAAAGTCAGATTTATCCAACTAAATAAAGATTAAAGCAATTTTACCACGATTGAGGATGTGAAGGATTAACTTAGCGTGGGATGCTTGTGTTCTTGAAGCGTTGGGAGCGTTTCCTCTCAAATGGGTTTTCTTCTATTAAGTTTCACACACAAGACACACTCTAGTGTGCGTGAAGATTTTAGTATTATAACACATTTTAGTATATAAATTTGGGGCCTAACTAGCCAAATTACACTAAAACTAATTAGTGGGCTTACTCTAATTTTGCACAACACTAATTAATTAAATTACAAGACTTAGACAACATAATTAATTGAGCACAATAAAATAATCCTAACAATCTCACCATTCGAGTTCAATTTGCAATTCAGTGCTTGTTACCTTGGTCTTGTAAAAATGTCGTCCTGAGTCCTCGAAGAACACATATCAGGGTACGTGTTGGTGGAAGCATGCGTGTGCATGTTTGAAAAACCACATTTATCCAACTAAATAAAGATTAAAGCGATTTTACCACGATGAGAGTAGGAAGAATTAACTTAGCGTGGGGGATTGGGTTCTTGAGACGTCTGGAACGTTTCCTCTCAAATGGGTTTGCTTCACATAAAAGACACACTCTAGTTTATGTTAGGGTTTTATATTTATAACACATTTTGGTATATAATATTTGGGTCATAACTAGTCCAATTACACTAAAACTAACTATTGGGCGTACTCTAATTTAGCCCAACACTTATTAATTAAATTACAAGACTTAGACAATATAATTAACTTAACGCAATAAAATAATTCTAACAATCTCCCCCATTGTATTCAATTTGCAATTCAGCGCTTATTATCTTGGTCTTGTAAAATTATCGTCATGAGTCCTCGAAGAACACGTATCATGTTATGCATCAACGGAAGCGTGGGTGTGCGTGTTCTTCTTCAATTATCTCCTCCTTTGTCGTGTCTCATGATCTCTTCATTAGGAGATCTTCAAGCGCACCGTTTCTTGACCTTCTCTTCTTGGCACCATATCTTCCTTAAAATTTTCTGTTGACGCTTGTTACGGAGATGCCACATGGTTTTTAAAGTTGCTTGCCGGATCTAGGAGTATCTCCTCTTTTTGTGTTCGATCTCTCCATTCGATAGTGGCACAACTCCCCCTACATTTATTCAACTTTGTTTTAGGACTGGGGAGTTCTCTTTGAAATTTGGAGAGGCACAAACAATGATACAGTTTCATCCCGGAAGGTCGTTGTGTGTTTAATTCTTCGATGACGCTTGAGATTTTAACGTTTCTGATCAATCTTGCACTTTCGCCGTGGTATTGCTCCAATTTTTTTAATACTATAATACTTGTGCCCAAACTATCCCAATTACACAAAAATTAATTAGTGGGCTTACTCAAATTTATCCCAACACTAATTAATTAAAATTACCCGAATTAGACAACATAATTAATTAACACACAATAAAATAATCATAACAATCTCCCCCTTTGTGTTCAATTTGCAATTCAGCGCTTGTTATCTTGGTATTGTAAAAATGTCGTCCTGAATACTCGAAGAACACGTATCATGGTATGGACTGGCGGAAGCGTCCGTGTGCTTGTTTTTCTTCAATTGTCTCATCCTTTGTTGTGTCTCGTGATATCTTCATGAGGAGATCTTCAAGCGCACCGTTTCTTGACCTTCTCTTCTTGGCACCGTATCTTCCTTCAAGTCTTCTCTTGAAGCTTATGCCGGAGGGACCAAAAATGTAAATATCAGCAACATTTTATATATGAAACTTGTAATGTGGTTTACGCTGGTTCGTGTTTGGTGGAAGTTACATGGGACCCACCAAAGAGTATATGTGTTTAGTGTTTGTTAGTTCTTGTTCTTGGACCTTTTTTTCGTTTGATGCATTAGAGAAAAAGCCACTTTGGTCCTCGATATTTGCTCATTGGGAAATTTTATTCACCTTGTTTTTTCTCATTTAGCCCCCAATGTTGTCTGATTTGGGACAATTTTGGTCACTCGGTTAGATTTCCGTCAAGTTAAACGGAATATTCTCGGAATTTAACATTTTGAGGACCAAAGTTGTCCAACAGGCAAACATTGAGGACCAAAGTCATTTTATTCCAAAATATTTAATATAGAATCTCATTTCACTTGGCGACATCCATATCAATGCTATCGAAATTATTGAAAAATTTAATCGATGGACCAAAATTGTCCCAAATCAGACAATATAGAGGGCTAAATGTTGCATATCGAAATACCTGGGAACCAAAATTGCTCAACAGACAAACATCTGGGACCAAAAGTGGCTTCATCCCGATGCAGTACTTCTGTTAGAAAGCTGATAACTCTTTGGACTCAAAGGTTATTCGAAAGCAGTGCTGGTTTACGCCGTAAGGATAGATACGTGGACTTGTACGACGATGAAGATTTGGTGTGTGTTGTAGAATCATGTACCTGTCAAACAGGTTGGTATTTCGTTAAAGTGAATGGGAATGTTTCGGTGTAAGCATGTAATATTTTATTTTATCTTTTGATCGGTCGTTTCATAGTGAGATGACAAATAGAAATGAATCCGAAAAATGTGCAAAATAAAAATCGACCTGCCAACGGCATTGAGGTTTTGTTCGATCCCACCTACGCGGAAGACTCAACCAACTACAATCTCCAATTTTCTCTTGCTTAAGCAAACGGGGCTAAATTTCAGTTCATTTCATCTTACACTATGAGCATTTTTATATCAGAATGGGAGTTCTTAGAAGAAAACCTCACCTCATTAGCTTTCAAACTATGCAGGCTCGCAATTCTCTCGCGTCCAAAGATCTTATGAGGTATTAGAAGAAGCGGTCCTCTTTATAACACATCTGATAGGAAAAGATAATGCAATGACAACGCGTCAAATGCACGGATAGTTTTGGCTATATAGCGTTATCACCAAAAGTTCAATGCTTGTGTCAGGCACGAACAAAAAATATTTGATTCAATCAAGAGTATATTCACCCCATTGAAAGGGATTCTTTATGATTATATATATCTTATATTCAGGCTCGTAGCTGGTCGGGTCATGAAGCAAACCTCGAAATCCGGGCCCCTAACCCTAAAATAACTTTTATTCAAATAAGATACATAATATAGTATTTAAACCGTAATGTAACTTAAATTAAAAAATATAAATGTAAGTATATTTCGTAGTATAATGTTCAATAAATAGTTAAAGTAGTTATAGAAATACTACTCGTTTAGATGTTTTAGAGGTAAAAATATTGATCAACTGCATAATCTAGTTGCCCGACCATTTCTTTTTCAATCTAATTATATAATTCTATTCTTTTTTCTCTTTACGTTCCGATGTCGGAGATATTTTTTTATTTAGCAGCATTGTACTTAACAAAAAGGAAAAAGATAAAAAGCTCGTCACACACACCGTTAATATATTCAGTTAAAACAAAGAGAGTCTACTTATATAATATTATTAATGGAAGCAAGAAAACAATCTTTAAGTCAAAATCTAAAAAAAAAAGTAATGATATTCAGTTTTAGTTTCATTCGGTCAATCCATCCAACACTTACTATGCGTTTAGAATTCAATAATAAGAAATCGCACCAAAAAGAAAGTCACTTACAATTGATGGAAATTTTGAAGAGGTTGTTTTAAAGCTAAATTGTTTCTCTTATGACGAGAATTAATAGAAGTATATTTTATAATACAAAGTAGTGTGCAAAAGGAATTAAAATCGTGTGTTGACTTGTGATGTTTGAATCTTCTTGTATTTTATTTTCTTTGACCACATTTGATTAAAAAACTTAAACGAAATACTCTGATTCTCTTGTCACTTTACGAAAGTCATAATATGGGATATGATCACATGATTGTTTTTATATTCTCAAACACACCACTACTATTTTTTGTCCCAGTAATTTTGATCTGCTACACATATAAATATATATACATGTATAAAATATATCGGGTCCCCTCCAACACTGAGCCCGAAGCGATCGCCTCACTGGCCTCGCATAAGGTAAGTGCCTCCTTATACTGAATCTCTATCATCGAAACTTAGAGGTAAAATGGATGACAAATCAAATTATTTAACCGTCCCTTTTTCTTTTTTCGCTAAATATCAATACTTTGACGTAAATGGATTCCATTAGTTTTTTTTTTGCATTTACTTTAAAGCTGAGACGAGAGACAAATAAGGGATCCATATGACCGGTACAGTACAACTAGACATTAAGCGAGAGCGTAGTTGAGCTAGGATGAATGTGTGTCTATGTGTAGTTGATATGCCCATTCAATTCCAACACTTGAAAACTTATGTGAGACACAACATCATTCCTTAACAAACCGTAGTTGGGCTAGGATGAATTTGTGTGTCTATGTGTATTTTGATATGCCCATTCAGTCGAACACCTGAAAACTTACGTAATTAAAGACACAAAATCATTCCTTAACAGGGCAAGATAATTCAGTATTATCACGGTAATATTTTATACTATGTATATTCATTCGGTACCTCTTCTAAGGTAAAATAACGTAACGATTGTTGGAAGGCCCAATTATGTATGGTGTCGTGTTTTTAGGATGATTGGACCAAAATTAAATTTCAATCAAAATTCTTAAGTCTTATTGAACAAAGATTGGTGGACTAACTAATTGAATATGTAATTGAACATCATTTGGACTGGGCTTCACGAAGCCTAGAACAAGAGGGATTATAATAGCAATGTTTTTTTTTATTCGACTGATACATAATATGTAATAAAATTAACATTGAGTTGTATTTAAGATGAATAGCTGCTATTGTCCAAAATATTTTCACAGAACACTCTGAACCCTAGCCGCGTTCACAAAATCTAAACTACCAAGCCGCCGCTCCCATAAGACTTCACACAAAACCTAACAACCCTAGGCGTCGATTTACAAACTAAAGCATCGGTACCACACCGATGTTAATTCTCTCAATTGCCATGATGCTATGTCCCTTACCTAGATCTTAGGATTCGACAAGCTTTGATTCTTTATCTTATGTTTAATGGAATGAAAGGCGTGCTCAAAAGGTTTATGTGTTGACGGGAAATAGTGTGAAATCGACTTCAATTTTCACGTTTGTGTTAAGTTCAATATATACACAATTATTTTTTATTTCCATTAAAATCATAAATAATTTTTATGCAGCACAAGAAGGACAAGAGATTGTTAAGTTGAATGCCAGTGACCTTGCTTTGGGAGCTTACTCATGATTTGGCGATTATTCACTTTCTTCACTGATTTTCAGATTGAATGGTACATGTTTTGACCATTTTGTAGATTAATTTCTTATTGTTATCGTTGTTTTTTTTTTCTCCTTAAGACGATCTTTAATGTTTACGGAGCAAATGAAAAAAGAGATTTTTTATTTGTATGTTGAAGATCTCGATTTGAAATCCTTTTACGTCATTTGTTTGGCGATTACACTTTTTTTGACACTGATTTTTGACATAATAATCGTGGTATATGTTTTCGTTGTTCTGTTCACTCTCTTCCTTTTATCATTTTCTTTGTCTTTTATGATGAACATCAAAAGGGGGATAGTCTTGATTTGGTATGGCAATGGCCCGGTATTGGGGGATTTTTGTTATCATCAATAATGCTTGTATACAGGGATTTTTATATTTTTCGTACACGTTGTTTGGCCTATGGGCGTTTGTGGTCCACCATTTTCCAAAGTTACAGTTTCAGTCCCCAAAGTTACCGATTTTGGGGGTTTTCGGTCATCCTGTTAACTCAAGCATATGTTTGGAGAGAATTTAACACGTTACAACGTACCTGATTTCACCTTTTCCAACTTAAAAATTCCATATTACAACCCCAAAAAGATGCTCCGTCAACTTAAACGCTCAGAACCTCCCCTTTTCACCGTTTGCGTTTCTCTTTACAAGTGTCATATCACAATCTATTATTTCAATCTCGATTCATTGTTCGTAAAAAATTGGTTTTTTATTTCATTTTTTTGTTTCTCCACTATTCTCGATGGAAGATTTATCACGCAAAACATATAGTTTTCATTTTAACAATGATTAAATAAGATTATTATGTATGTCTGTGAGTGCATTATTTATTCTCTCTTTTATTTAAAACTGGAATTTTGGCCAAAAAAATTGGGTTAAAACAATCCTTAGACTTCCTTGAACTTATTGGTACTGTAGCATGTTCACATGGGTGAGGTGGTAGTGGTTGTGCTGGTTCGCTAGCGTCAAGCTCGACATCAAACTGTTATGGATACGTTGCTCGCAATGTGGTGGCGGTGGCGTGATAATCACACGAATCACATAGACTATCATATTGTCATGAAGACTAAAACGCCTATAACATGAGCTCTAGCTATGCACAAGCATTCGTGTTGCCGTTGAAGGGACTGTCACCCAAGAGGGAGAAATCAGCTAGCAAAGGTATGGAAAAGAAAAAAATGTTTCTTCCTTTTTTGTTTCCTGGGTATGTTTGACGGTGATGGTTTTTCATTCAAAACATATAGTTTTCTTTGAAAGATGATTAAATAAGACTATTATGTATGTATACGCATTACTTTCTCTTTCATTCAAAACTAGCATTTTGGCAAAATAAAATGGTTTCTGAGCCTTCTTTGAACCTAATCGTGCAGCATCTTCACGTTGTTGTCGTGGGAGGAATCCACTCGCAAAGTATGGATAATTTCAGAATCTCTTGTCCAATTTTTAGCCTTTTTTTTTTTTGGTTTCACGAAATAAAAGATGGATTTTGCAGATGCTGGTCGGCTATATTATTGAAGAGAGCCTTAAGCTCGACACTGAACTGTTATGGATATGTTGCTCGCAATGTGACGTATCTTCCAAGCTGCACAAGTGGTGATGATGGGATGAGAAAACAAATCACATAGGCTATCATATTGTCATGAGAACTAATATTAACGCCTATAACATGAGCTCTAGCTGTGCAGAAGCATTGGAATAGGCGCTGAAGGGACTGTGGCGAGGCGTCGCCCGAGAGGAAGAAATCAACTAGCAAAGGTATGGAAAAGAAAAATGTTTCTTCATTTTTGTTTCCTTCAAAAGATGATTAAATAAGACTATTATGTGTGTCTATGTTTTATTCTTTCTTTCACTCAAAACTAGTTTGGCAAAATAAAATGATTTCTGAGCCTTCTTTGAACCTAGTTTAGCCTTTATTTTATTTTATTTTTTGGTTTCACGAAATAAAAGATGGATTTCCCAGATGCTGGCAGGTGAGTTGTCGCTGCTTGTGCTGACTTGAATCCCGCTGGAATCATATCTCTACATGAGCTCTTCAAGATTTTGACATTGTTCTTCGCATATTAATGGGAATCTCATTCTAGCACAAAATTATACGGTGAGCAATCTTTCACTTACTGGTGACGAACGGTTCATCTATTGACATGCCAAGTTAACATCACACTAAAATTGAACTATGATAAAGCGCCATTCATGAGTATGCGTTGTTTTTCATTTGTAAAAATTGAAAATAAACATCTCGTGCACATTTTCCTTTTTCATGCAGTACTGTGATGAGCAAGGAGTGCGCCAATCACCATCTCTAATATACATATATAAATACAATGAAGATGAAAAGTCAAAGCATGATCTTCCTTCTTGGTTCCTTACTTGGTTCCTGCCCCCTTCAGCAAGTTCTTGGCAGAAGAATATCCCGTCCTCTCTCAGACGACGATGACGATGACGAAGGCTTCATAGTTATAGAAGAGATTACTCCTCCGAACTTGAAAGCACAAGGCGACCACGTCCAGCCCGCGCAGAGACTCTGATCACGAGGATTATGAACAAACTTGCGACGACTCTAACGATGATGATTACTTCTCGATTACGGAATAAGAGCGAGGATGCAAGAGTGGCGAGATTTGACTGCTTGAGATGAAGGCGGTGGCGTTGAAATTCAAGAAAAGACTGAAGGAGGAAGGAAGAGACCGTGCGTTGTTTTCATTTTATGATCAAGCACCGCTCAAATCACCCCCCCCCCCCCACACACACACACATATATATATATATATATGCGAGCTATTTTTCCACTCTCTAGCTCATCCCGAGGACACAGACTTAACCAAACCCTACAAATATCTCCCTCCATATACTTGCTAAAGCTTGATGAACAATCAGTCTCCTAAGTGAAAACTCTTAGTGACAAAAAAGGCATTGTTATTCCCTCAGGAACGGACGTGTTTCTCCTCCACCTCCTCTTAGAAAGCACAAAATAACAATTGCACAGGTATTATCGTCTGATTTGACTTCATGCGATCCAACTTCCGACGACCCTTTGCGCCAATTTAGGAGAAAACAAAGCAAAATCGGTGCAAAAGAAGTTAACGAGAAGATCACTTCCTCATCTGCTCCTTCTACGAGTAAAAACGAGTGAACGGTTGTTGCAACCTCGAAGTAAAGACGCTCCAATGGATGACAATCTTGAGGCCTCTCGAGCACAAACAATAGAGAAAAAATAAGAATAAATGTAGCGTTGTCTTTGTTGCAAGTGAGCTAGCGCGTCTTTATATAGAAAGAATATAAATCCACATAATATATAATGGTGAATCAAAGTCAAACATTTGAGCATCAATGCATTTAGGTGTAGAGAATTAAATGGAATGAAAACACCAAAGAACATATAAATGGAAAATATGAAATAAACTTATTATGTCTTGGTAGCTCTGTGAAACAGTACACTATCGCAAGATTTAACTATGAATCGTCAAATCTTACATTTCATGACTTTTAAATTCAGAAGTAAGCTTAGTTTCGTTGTGAAACCACTAGTGCGCTGCATCATTATTCCGCTAGTAACAACAACTAACAATATAAATCTTTGAAAGATTTATTTAAATTTGAGCTATATTTTTAAGGGAAACTTACACTTAAATACCTATTAGAATAAAAAATGTCAATCCAGTCCCTTGTTAGAATTTTTTTATATGTATGTACCTAGTAGAATAAAATTTTTACACATAGGTACCCATTTTCCGAATGTACCACATGTAAGACATTTAGGTACCATAAAGAAATAAAGTGTGATAGTAATAGAGTGAAAAAGGGACATACCAAAGCAAACAAAATGTAGATCATATAAAGACCTTAGGTACCATAAGAAACACATTTTGGTACCATACAAACGCGTGATGTGGTACGTAATATATATATATATATATATATATATATATATATATATATATATAAAGGTACGTAAAGGAGTGGAAAAAAGGTAGTCTCGGTCAAATGGGTACCTATGTGTAAAAACGTTTTGCTACTAGGCACATGTATATAAAATTTACATGACAGGGGACTGAATTGAAATTTTTTTATACAAAGAGGTATTTTTTTTTTGTTTCACCTATTTTAAAACTAACATATAATACATACGCTCTTGATTAGGGGTGAGCAAATCTAGATATCCAGATTTTTGGATATCCGGATTTTCGGATATCTAAAACCTAGAACCGTATCCGATCTGGTTTTAATCGAATATCCAAATTTCGGAATCCTAAATCCGGATATTCGGATTTCGGTATCCGAAATTCGATTTTTTTATTTCGATTATTTTGTTTTAAAAAAAAATGATTGTAATGTATTCGATTTTGTTTTCAACTCTCCATTTATTTTTACGAATGATATAAATTCAATCTGATATCAAAAATTTGGGTCAAATTAGGATATTTAGCTATTTTTCTTTCTTTTTTCCCTTTTTGGCACTAATTTTTTCTTTGGTTTTGGGCTATTAATTAATTAATTATTTTTTTTAAATAATAAACCGGATACCGGATATCCGAATTTTAGTATCAATTGTATCCATATTCAATCCGATTTATGTTAAAATATTCGAATTCAGATATCCAACGATGTTAAAAACTAGATATCCGATTTTTCGGATTTTATAAATCGGATACCGGATCAGATTTCGGATATTTTTGCTAAGTCCTACGTCTTGATTATTAATTTTAAACAGAAACAATAGTGGGAGCCCTTCAAAACAGCACAAAGCCCAACCTCATCTGATTGGGCCTACCAACCCCAATCCAACTAGATTCGGGCCGAAGCCTATGATGGGTTAGGATAACTTACTTATTTGCGTTTATGGTGTCTGATCCTAGACAAAAGCTTTTGTCCATTATGCGCATCCCAAAGAAGCAGTATTTCACCAGAACTGATTAAGGGATAACACCTTTGGTCCCAACTATTTGCCTTATGAACCAATTTAGTCCCCGGTATTTCAGTTAGACCAATTTAGTCCGCCATGTTTCGGAAACGAACCAATTTAGTCCATCATGTTTCAATCGGCACACGTAATTAAAGACACGTAATTAAAGCATTACATGCAACGAAATTTAGAATTTTCGACATATAAAAACAATTTCAACAGGATCCATGCGAATAAACACTAACTAATACTAACTAATTCGTAGAAAATCATAACTGAAATTTCTTTCGAGATGAGCGATATCTTATAATACCAAAAGTATAGTATCTCTACCGATATCCACCAAGAACACGATCAAACTATCACCCTTTCTCCAGCTAGAGAATACTCGAATTATTTAACATAGAGCCACTTTTACACAGAGAAAGCAGAAAACTCTTTATCATACCTCAAACGTGAATGGTGCAAATTATATATAAAGATATTGCATTGATATTGTCTTGAGGGTCACGACTTTCCTTTCTCTTTTCATCCAATGATAGGACAATATTCTCTTTTCCTTTTATTATGTCGTTTAAGAATATTAACACATAATAGCATCATCATTTCCCATGATTCTAGCAATCATGTAACGACCTACGTTCAGGGTTTCAAAAACCAGGCTGGACCGGCCAGTTCGGGCCGGAAACCGCTAACCGGGTCAAAATCCGGTTCGGTCCCGGTTTGGTTTTTTTATTAAAATAATAAAAATTTCAAAAATATATACTTTTCAACCCTTGGGCTTTGCTGGGCTTATTTGGGGTGGGACTGGGCCTGCTATTTCAGGCCAATACATATTATTTTTTAATTTTATTACCCTAAATAATTATTTCACCGCAAATAATATTATTTCCCTTTATTTTTGAACTTTATTATTTTGTGTTACTTTTATAATTACAAAATATTAATTTCAATATATTATATTATTTTTATAGGTATCGATTTTACTCCGATTTCATAACGATTTTATTTCGGTTAAGCCAATAAACCTTATACCACTAAATTTTTCGGTCCAGTTCGAAAAACTGATTTAACAACCTTGCCTACGTTAAGGTTTCAAATTTAATTATCTTTGGCCAGTCATGCTCAACTCTCTCTCTCTCTTACCTAATATTGATCCAATTATGTATATAATAATATAGCCGATTTCCCTGGCATCAAATATCTTAACCATAAAATATACAACATTTAAGTGCTAAATATATATCACATATATATTTAGCATTATTTCATATCATATATGCAATCTGAGCCTTATTTATTTTTGTGTTACACGATGAACAAATAAATTATCTTATAATTAATTTTCATCATATTTACATCTTCATGAAACGTACAAAAAATTATTTCTTGATTTTTTTTTTTCCGGTGTGACCCAATATGATCCATGTCACGTTGGTAATAGAAATAGAATCCATTCTACTCTATAAATCATAATTAGTACATAGCAAATACACGTTGGAAACATGAACATCTCAATTATAGAATTCAAAACACGTATGAAACATCAACGGTACAAACACAATCCATAATATGTCTCATTTCTAAATCGATATCTTTTATTCACTGTTAGCTTCTTTTTTATTTGGCTAAAAATCATAAAATACCCTCGTAGTTTTGAAACGAATCACAAAAAACCTATGATTTTAAAATAACATAAAATTCTGTCGTTGTTTAGTTAACTTTTCACATCTCCTCATTTTCGGGGGTACGATGATATGTTTTCTAAACCATAAGGGAGTGTCGCGACGTTTACAAATCACAAGGTAATAATGTATTTTTTCAGTTTAACCACGTGGGTATAGAAAGCTATCCACAACATTCACCCTACTAAAACCAATCTGTTGAAAAAAAAGGGGTCGGGGTGGATCCTATATGTTGATGGTGTGGGAGGAAGTGCAACACTCAGATGCCATCTTCTTCAAATGCCCAAGGCCACAAACTGTTTGGAAATTGGCCCTTATTTATTGTAATGAGATTCAGAATAGAGCTTTGAACTTCAAGATTTGGTGGGTGATTATTTGTTCTGGTCCTGCTGAAAAGAGTGTCTTGGACCGTTGGGAGTTGTTAGCATATATTTTGTGGATGCTCTGGAAGACGAGGAACTTATGCATATTCGAAGGAGAAATGGACATGGTTGTCATGGCTATAAGCGAATGGTCCAAGTTCCTAAAGTTCTCCTAATTGGCACTCCTTCTAGCGCGTCTTTATATAGAAAGAATATAAATCCACATAATATATAATGGTGAATCAAAGTCAAACATTTGAGCATCAATGCATTTAGGTGTAGAGAATTAAATGGAATGAAAACACCAAAGAACATATAAATGGAAAATATGAAATATACTTATTATGTCTTGGTAGCTCTGTGAAACAGTACACTATCGCAAGATTTAACTATGAATCGTCAAATCTTACATTTCATGACTTTTAAATTCAGAAGTAAGCTTAGTTTCGTTGTGAAACCATTAGTGCGCTGCATCATTATTCCGCCAGTAACAACTAACAATATAAATCTTTGATAGTCAAGTGCGGTTTATGTGATAATAAATGTTATGTGATAACATATCAAACTATAAATTTAATTGTAATGTTTTACACCGAGTGTTCGCTCGTGGGAGTTACATGGGACCCACCGAAGAGTGTATGTGATTAATATAATAGAAACTCAATAAATTAATATGCTTGGGACCGACAAAAGTTATTAATTAAAAGAGTTATTAATTAATCGATAAATTAATATTTATTAATTTATAATGAACGTTCAATAACACCTTTCAAACTTATACTTAATTACCATACCATGTGCATATATCAAATGAATGGATCGAGTTGACAAAAACATTCAATTCCTTACCTTATTAGAGACGCGATTCGAAGTTAAAGTCATTTAAACAAAAATAAAAGACAATTGAGTATTTTTCAGGAAATCTTAAAAAATATGGAAAATTCGATGGGTAACCATGCATTAGGCTTTTCCAAGTGGTGTTCAAAATATTTTTCGGTTTCACCAGGTACCCCATCCGTTTATAGCTTTTCCAAGCAGTGTCAAACTATTTTTTAGTTCGATAGTAACCCAGTTGTTTAAATCTTTTTCATTTAGTATCAAAATAAGTTTAGCAGTTACTATGTGATGGTCATGCTTTATATATAGTATAACTGTAGTACAAAAGTCATCATCTACCATTGTTCATTGCTATATAAATCATGATTGCCATTCATGATTGCCTTGTCATCTCTATCTCCTTACTAAGACTTTGTCTCAAGTATGGTGTAAAGTATGGATATAGAAAGAAAACAAAATATATCTCTATCCCCGTTAATCGTTGCAGTTCTTAACGTTCGGTTTCCAGAATAGCCTTAACCTTGGCAGGGTAGACTTTGATTCCATTCCTTGTCATGTTGTCGCCCATGAACTTCCCCGATCACACGCCAAAAGCATATTTTTCATTTTTTTTCTCTTGTTTTACTTGTTCTTTCATCTGTGAGTCTTTGTTCTCTACCGAAATATAATATCAGAGAATATTTAGTCCATGTATGTGTTTATGAAATTTAAGATGTCATTTCGAAAAAAAAACAGGATTAGCTCTGCCAAGTGCCCCAGCTGGCTCGTGGCAAAGAGTGAACAAGGTCAATGATTTCATTCAAATTTCAAATTCCCATTTCGTACTTCCTTTTAAAGTATAAAATATTTTCCTTAATGTTATGATGATGATTTGCACTTTGTAGTAATATCGAGACGCGTAGTTTATCAAACTAACAAAGATTAAAGTAATTTTACCACGTTGAAGATCCGAAGAATTCGATTTGCGTGGGTTGTGTTCTTGAAAGGCGTTGGGAAAGGCTCCTCCTTCCAAAATATTATCTCTCTATTAGCTTTACACAGAAGACACACCTTAGTGTGTGTTATGATTTTAGTATTTATACACATATTGATATATAATACTTGGGCCATAACTAGTCCAGTTATACTTAAGGCTTATTCTAACTAAGCCTAAAGCTAATTAAAAAAAAAGACCGAGATAACATAATTAATTGAACACAATAAAATAATCCTAACAATCTCTCTCTTTGTGTTCAATTTGCAATCCATCACTTGTTATCTTGGTCTTGTAAAAATACTGTCATGAGTCCTCAAAGAACACGTACCAGGGTACGCGTCACCAGAAGGGTGCGTGTGCATGTTTGAAAAGTCAGATTTATCCAACTAAATAAAGATAAAAGCGATTTTACCACGATTGAGGATGAGAAGGATTAACTTAGCGTGTGATGCTTGAGTTCTTGAGGTGTTGGGAGCGTTTCCTCTCAAATGGGTTTTCTACTATTAAGTTTCACACACAAGACACACTCTAGTGTGTGTTAAGATTTTAGTATTTATAACACAATTTGGTATATAAATTTGGGCCCTAACGAACCAAATTACACTAAAACTAATTAGTGGGCTTACTCTAATTTTGCACAACACTAATTAATTAAATTACAAGATTTAGACAACATAATTAATTGAACACAATAAAATAATCCTAACAATCTCCCCATTCGTGTTCAATTTGCACTTCAGTGCTTGTTACCTTGGTCTTGTAAAGATGCCGTCCTGAGTCCTTGAAGAACACGTATCAGGGTATGCGTTGACGGAAGCGTCCGTGTGCATGTTTGAAAACCACATTTATCCAACTAAATAAAGATTAAAGCGATTTTACCACGAATAGAGTGAGAAGAATTAACTTAGCGTGGGGTGCTTGGGTTCTTGAGGCGTATGGAACGTTTCCTCTCAAATGAGTTTTCTTGTATTAAGTTTGACATACAAGACACACTCTAGTGTGTACTAGGGTTTTATATTTATAACACATTTTGGTATATAATATTTGGGTCCTAACTGGCCAAATTACACTAAAACTAATTATTGGGCTTACTCTAGTTTAGCCCAACACTTATTAATTAAATTACAAATCTTATACAATATAATTAACTTGTCATCATTGTTATTATGGAAAAAATTCATTACCACTTGCAAGTTATTAATACATCTCTAATAACTTGTCATCATATTCGATGCAATACATGAGCTTGACACAACTTTAGAAACAAAAGAACTCAACACACACGTGGACAACTAATTCAGCACCAACCGATAAAAAGTTTCCAAGAAGTACATATCTTCGATCAAGCTAGGGGTGAAAACAAGCCGAGCCGAGCCCGAACATTGCTACGCTTGAGTTTGACTTGATAATTAACGAGCCGAACCGAGTTCGAGCCGAGCTTGGTCAACTCGAACTCGAGTCAAGCTTTGACCGAGCTGCTCGCGAGCCGTGAACGAACAATAAATTTATTCCTTTGAGCTTTTATGTTCCTTTTAAATACTCGATCCGATTTGGATCAATTCTCACCCAACTTATAATACACTATTTATGTCAATTCAAGATAAAAATAGAGTTTTGCACGTATCTTAGGTATATACAATCATTATCTGTCTTAATTACTCCGTGAAAAAAAAGATGATGAGATATAAATAGGAGACGAATGAACGATAATGGTGGAAAGTTAAAAGAAGAAAGAAGAACCTATGTAAGTATAACATTCAGCTTTTAATGATTTATTTGATACGTGGGAATCAAATTCAATATTTTTTTATTTATTAATATTTTAAAAGATATTTAATATATATATATATTAATTGAGCTTTAACGAGTCGAGTCGAGCCGAACATGCCCTTGCTTGAGTTTGGCTTGATTATTAACGAACCGAACTCGAACTCGAGCCGAGCTTGGTCAAATCAAATTCAAATCGAGCTTTGACCGAGCCGCTCACGAGCGGCTCACGAGCGGCTTGGTTCATTTTCATCCCTAGATCAAGCTACCCAATTTGTCGCACATAGAAATCCTCCAGCGTAATTCTCTGTAGGCAACAAGTGCTACATGCTGCGGCTGTTTGGTGTCTTCAACATCTGCATGAACTCCTCAATTTTTCTACTTCCATAAGTGATAAATAGCAGCCACATAGCCGGCCATCCACCTTGAATCAGGGACCTCTTCTCCTCGAGATAGGTAGGAGCCATTCTCTCCAATCTGTATGCTGGATCGGAGCAGGGGCAGTCCCCATCCATGTTGTGAGAAGTTGCAAGACATGCTGACTAAAGACACTAAGAGATGATGTATACATTCTTCAGCGCATGAGCACAGCCGCAATCCGAAGTAACAACAGAAACGTGCCATGACTAAGAGGTGGCTATATGGGCCACGGGCCGGTTCAAAAGGGCCGTGGTTCTGGAGCGGAGTTGCGGGTCCAGTTCCGGTTCCGGTTCCCCGGCCATTTTTATGGAACCGGATCAGAACCGGCACACGGACCATTGGTTCTGGGCGGTTCCGAGCCAGTTCAGCTCATTTATTATTTAATTAATCCAAGTATAAGAAAATCTGAATTTTTTTAAATATGAAAAATTACACCAAAAAAGTACTAAAAAAATGAAAAAAAATACAAAAAGAAAAATTAAAATAAAAATTACATCAAAATTAGAAAAAATTCCATAAAAAGCTGTGTTTGATCCCTATTAACTAATTCTATCCTACTCGCCTCTTCGTCGGAGTCGGAGCTCGAAGATTGGAATTCGCCGATTGGATTCTCGACACGTTTCTTCGATTCTGCTGAAAACCAATCTTCAATAAGGTTAGCATTGCAAGCAAAATCACGCCAAAGCTCCTTCGTCGATCTCCAATAATTCGACTCGAGGTAGAGAATGTAGACTCCGAAGCGACACTTGATGCTTGCACGGCTAGAAGATCTCGTGCCATGGTCGCTAGCGTCGGGTAAAGCCTAGCGTTCGTATTCCACCACACCAAAACATCAAAGTCGTCGTGCGCTTCGAAATTTTGGCTAAAATAGAGTGAAATCTCATTTGTGTTGGCAGTAGACGTAGAGGGCACTTTTCCTTTCTTCTCTCTAAGCAATTGCCGTAAGATCCCCCCGTGCCGCACTATCTGTCGAAACTTCGGTCACGTGAGCCGTAGCTTAAAATCCTGCTTCCTGCAACTGAGATACATAAAAAGAAAAAAAGATCTTGGAGAGAACGCTTAATTGACTCCTGGTCGTCAACATTCTTTCCTGAAAGGTATGAATGCTAGAAAAAAATGTTTAAAGTATCATTACCACAACTCGGGTCGAGCAAAGTCGCCAAGCCGTAAACAGTTGGGATTGTTTCCCAATATTTCTTGAATTTTTTTTTCATACTTTCGACGAAAGTACTCATGTATGAGTTTGTTCAAAATTCAAGAAATTTATAGCACATCCCAAAAGGCCGCAGAATAAATCTCGGCGATGTGGGATAATTAACGCCGAAAAATTGTATCACGGGGTCCTTGAACTCTTCGACAATTCTTTAACATCCCAATCTATGTCTTTTAAAAGAAGAGTTCCTTCTGTATCGGCGGCAGGAGCCAACCCAGTTGTTGTTCCAAAATGGCATCACCAAATCCTTAAGCGCTTAAAAATGCTATGGAGGTCATACAAGGTGTTCAACCTAGTCGGAACGGTTTGAGAAACTTCTTAAACTTAAGATAATTCGTCTGGACGGTTTGCCTGCATGATATTCCAAGATGACGTTCCCGTAATTGTTTCTCTATCATCTTGAATTTTTCTATGATTGGCCCTAACAAGTCGTCGAAAGAGCATTTGACATATAAGTTAGTTGCGTACGTGAAATAGCCGACCGTCTAAGGGTAACCGTAGGCGGCGTCGGAGGATTTCAACCCCAACATTGTTGGAGATTGCATTGTCTAAAGTGATAGACATAATCTTGTCTTACATCGTATATATGTTCACGATATTCAAGACAAACATTGCTATTATGTGTCCGGTGTGGACGTGTCGAGAACATCTAGCGAAAGAATTCTCTTTTGTACCATCCACGTCTCCTCTATCTAATGGCCGATTGCCACTAGATAAGTATCCGGCTCTACTTTTGTCCAAATCGCAGTGGTCAAACTTATCATACACGATATATTGGTCAAATGCGCAATTAAGTTCTTTTGATATAAATCAAAAGTTTCTACCAAAATCCCTTAAGTGTCGTACCACTTACGTTGTGGAATCCGGGTTGTATCGTACTAGTAAATTCGATAAACCCTTCACTTTTTGCAACGCAGAACGGTTCCTCATTTTTACTACAAAGTTAACTAAAGCCATCTTTTATATTTCTCTAGTTATAACAAAGTTTCTACCCGTAGTCATGTTTATTTGTTGTTGCATAGGTTCAGAGCCTATTGGTTCTAACGTTTCCTTGTCTAATTTGTGATAATTAGTCAGATGTTGCAACATTGACCCCGTCCCGCCTTGTCCTGGTTTGGAGCTATAATCAAAAGGACGACAACAATCTTTGCAATATGTCTTTCCAATTTCGGAATCTTCCTTACTTAATACGAGATCAAAAAACTTCCATACCTTAGATGTGTACTGCCGTCGTAGGCGTTGTAGTTTCTTCTTCTCTATTGGCGTTGATGTTTGGCTTTCGCCCGGCATCGGAAGAGTCGGTAACGGTTGCACTTGCTCCTCATCCGTGTCCTCCAATATCCGCTCGTGCGATCCCCGAAACGTATCTTCAATGCCAAAGTTACCTAAAAATTATAATTACCGCCTGAGTTTCTAGATGGCGATGCCATATTAGTATAAAAGCGTGTATCGTGGAACCGGTATGATGAACAGCGCGTATAAAAATGATAAACTTATTTTCATACGTTTACCTATGTTCATAAGCTTATTAACGATCCAATCGTGGTAGCTCCCGATTGAGACCTACCATTTGAACTAATGTGCGATGCTAGTGATTTTGGAGTTGCCGTTTTCGGGCAGCGACGAGACAAGCACTTCCGGCCGATTACTACGTGAGCAAAACTCCGAACGACGCACAATCGAATTATACTACCACCGAGAAGGAGTTACTTCGGTCGTGTTTGCGCTTGACAAGTTTCACGCCTACCTTATCCTTTCTAAAGTCATCGTCTACATGGATCATTCGGCCGTCAAACACCTCCTCGTCAAACCCGATGTAAAGCTGAGACTGATTCGATGGATCCTACTACTTCAGGAATACGACCTGGAGATTCGAGACGAAAAGAGGACGGAAAATCTCGGATCTGATCACTTATCAAGATTGGAGGAATCCCACCACGAGAAGATGAACGAGGATGGCATCAATGACCACTTTCCCGACGAGCATCTTATGTTATACGTGAGGTAAACGATGATATCCCTTGGTATGCCAATATTGCTAACTATCTTGGGGCGAGGATCGTACCGAAGGATACACAAACCAGCAGGAGAATAATTTCTTCTCGGACTTGAGGTACTACTTTTGGGATGATCAATACTTGTTTAGGACTTGTGCCAATAAGATGATCCGGCGATGCGTATCATTCCCCGAGACGATCAAAATCTTATGGCATTGCAATATCGGACGGGCTGGAGGCCACTATGGAGGGAATCGAACAACCCAAAAGGTACTCGAATGTGGTTTCTATTGGCCCACAATCTTCAAGGACGCTCAAAGGTATGTAGAGATGTGTGGTAGGAGCCAACGGACAGGTAATATTTCTAAACGCAATGAGATGCCTCAAAACTTTATTCTTCTATGTGAATTTTCGATGTTTGGGGCATTGATTCACGGGTCTGTTTCCGACATCGTTCACTTATCGATATATCCTAGTTGCTGTCAATTACATATCTAAATGGGTACAGGCGCAAGCGGTGCCCACTAATGATGCTAGGGTAGTCGTAAAGTTCTTAAAAATGTTGTTTTCACGATTCGGTGCACCTCGTTGCATAACTAGCAATAAGGGTACGCACTTTTGTAACACTCAATTTTCTAGGACGCTCGAGAAATATGTCGTTAAGCACAGTGTTACCACTTTGTACAACCCTCAAGCTAGTGGCCAAGTGGAAGTCGTGAATCGGGAGTTGAAGCGAATACTAGAAAAAACCATCGAGCACAACCGAAAATATTGTCCGAACAAGTTGAACGATGCTTTATGGGCATATAGGATAGCTTATAAGACACGTATAGAATCTACGCCTTATCGACTAGTTTACGGGAAATCTTGTCATTTACCCGTCGAGCTAGAACATAAGGCAGATTGGGCTTTAAAGTCACTAAATTTTGATATGAATCTTGCAGGTAAGAAGATGAATTTTCAGATCAACGAGCTTGATGGATGGTGTCTCATGACTTATGATAACACAAGAATCTACAAGGAGAGCACGAAGATGTATCATGATCGAAAAATCCAGCGACAGAAATTTCACGAGGACGACCAAGTCTTACTCTATAACTCTCGGCTACGCCTATTTCCAGGAAAATTAAAGACAAGATGGTCTGGCCCCTTTAAGGTATCTCGAGTATTTCCTTATAGCACCGTCGAGATAACACATCCGAATCGAAGCTTTCAAGGTTAACGGACATCGTCTCAAGCATTACTACGACGGTGACGTCGAGGCACTCGGGCAAGAGACGGTCCACTTCCTCGACATGACCCGGAAATAAAATTCTTCCGAACTATGTCTAGCTAAAAGACATTAAAGAAAGTGCTACTTGGGAGGCAACCCATGCTATATATTTTCGTTTATCTATAACATTTTTATTCATTTTATTGTTTTTCAGTCCTAATATATTAATTTTTTAAGGTATCGCAGGGAATCCAATCTCGAGTGGAACTTAAGGGGGAATCATCTACAAAGCATGCACTCAAACCTATTCAGTGAAGTTCGCTAAACTCTTTTATTACTTCTTCCTTTGTGATAAATATTTGATATGTTGAGGACAACGTAAATCTCAGGTGTGGGGAGGGGGAAATTTCTGCAAAATTTATGCGAGCATGTTACTTGCGTGCATGATTTGTTTGGTCTATTGTGGTTTAATAGAAAAATTTGAAAGATAAGTCGAATTATGGCATGAATTTTTTTTTCTTTCTTCCTTCGAATTCAGTTTCTTATTACAAAAGATTGATTTCATGTTATGAATTTGTGTAAGTATCTAGGATTACACATGAGCGGTTGATGTCTTTCTTGCATGATTAACTTCGTGATATTAGAAGGATTCGTACACATAACATTACTTTTATGATATTTTTGAGCCTACGAGGTTTTTGATCATTTCTTTGGTTGTGTGCGTAGTGCTTAGTCTATTTCTCTGTAGAACTTGCTTGTGTGATACATGTTAAAACTACAAGGTGATATCGTGTGAAAATGAGGAAGTCATTAGGAATTAAGTCCATAGCCAAAGTTCTCGACTGATCACCGTAGTTAGCCACTTTGAGCCTGAGGCTTTTATTTGACAAAACCCAGAATTATAAACCACTTACATGAGAAACTTTCAGATATCATCTAACCCGATTAACAGTGGAAGTGAAGGTTGAGTGCCAAATTTGAAAAGCGTAGCCCGGCCGTTGTATGAAAAAACAAATCTCCTTAACGATAATATCTCGTTAAGAACTCCTCCATCGATAATCTCTTGCCTACAAAGGGACTAAGAGAAGAGGAGCTTAACGACGGAGAATGTTGCTTAGTTACGTTGGAAAGATGCTAAGGACCCTTTCTTCGATAATCTCTCGTGCTTAAAAAAAAAACACATTTTGAGAGAAGAAGGGCTGAGCCAATGGTGGATGGATCGAAAAAAAGTGGTGAAAAGATTTCAAGGCGGCAAGAGCTATACACGATGTTATGCGGCACGCTATCGAACAATGGCACGACACTGAGAGTAGTAGATATACGATCCGCTTGCAAGCTTATGGTAGAGATTAGATTATTGGACGAACCGAGTGACTTCCCCGATACATTAACCTATACATTGAGTGGTTTGAGTGAATCCTTGTGAAGTACAAGTCTTTATTAGTATCGCTAAAGAGGTCGTGTGTTAGTCGTTGGCCTCAAGTGTGTTTTCCCACTTTACTTGCATTACTTCTATACATGTTTTCGTTCTTGAATGATACGTTGCATGATTTGAATAATGTGCCTTATAATTTTTATTTTTTTTCTTGAGGACAAGCAAACGCTTAAGTGTGGGGAGGTTTGATAAACGTATTTTCGTATGTGTACCTCTGTTCTAATTAAGTCGTTCTCGAGCATATTGATGTTGTTTTGAATAGTGTTTAGTGGATTTACACGTGTTTTTACTTTTGTAGGGCTTCCAGGTGCCAAATGGAACGAATCCAACAAAAACAAGGCAAATTGTACAAAATCGATTTTTTCAGGGCTGTGAAAGACCTACGAAAAGCTGCGAGAGATGATAAATATCGAAGTAAAAGAGATCAAATACGGAAGATATGATGACTTTGTGAAGTATTTTGAATCTTTGGGGTGCCTTTGCAATTTTCAGTACTATTTGGGCAAATCTGCAAATTGGCCAGAATTGTCTAATTTGGAGAGGTGTGTTAACGTGGCTGAAGATAGGAGAATAAAGGCAAGAGAATAACTCCACGTGTTAGCTTGCTGCCGAAGCGAGAATTCCATGTATTTTGCTGCGAATATTTCGGCAAGATACTGCCCATTAAGGTTTAGTCGGTTTGAGGGTTTTTCATCCCATAAAAGGCCGCGCACGATCGAAGGGCAGCAGAGAAACAATAAACAAGACAAAAGAGCATCAGCCGAGGAGAATCAAAAGGAGGATGCAAGCACCTCAACCAGAAGCACACATCTCCTTGGTTATTTGTCCTAATTATGTCTTTGTAATTTAAGATAAATTCCGGAAAATCGTAAGCTACGCTTGAAAGAGGAGTGAACGATTAGACCTCTCGTAAGCGAATAAAATTCAACGCCAAAAATAAGTTGAACTACCCCGTCGGATTAGAATCAAACCTAATAGTGGAATTCATTGTGTGTTAATGCGATTCTATGAATTATAGTTTGGGAAGCTTGCTCGGCTATTAATTTCGTATGATTAGTTGTTTGCATGTTTATGTGATTCGAAAAGTTACGTCCAGTTACATGAAATCGTACGCAGGATTTAGGAATTCTCACAGTCTAATAATTAGTAAAATCTTAGTAAGACATGTTTTGCAATTTCAATCGAGCTAGGGGGATTCGAAGTCTCAAATACGCTTGTTTTTATAAAGTCGTCTTTATTGTTTATTTCATAATTTTAATTTAGCTTGTTGTTTACGTTTTTGCACGGTAAATCAATCTTTTTCACCAGGATATTTAAACAGCGATTTTCTATATTAACATTGATAGGTGCACTTGTCTATTGAGCGTGGAATAGTTAATAGAATATTCGTTTTATAAATATTATTACTTTCTCATCAAAAAGCGTTTGTGTGACAGAGAGTATATTATAAATATGATGAATAATAATGATTATTATGAGAATCAGAGAGTGTATTATTGAGAGATTGATAGAGTTTGTGTGAAAAAATGGTTGAAATGATGCCCTATTTATAGAATTTTTCTGTAGGAATTTTTTGAAAAAAAATGCATTTTGGTCTCTAGGGACCAAAAAACAAAAAAAATATCCAACGGCTATACGGCAATATAGCCGTTGGAATGCAACGGCTATTCAAACTAACCGGCCGCAGTTCGGCTAATTTAATAATCGGCACAACCCATTTATAATGGACCGGTGCCGGTTCATAGAACCGGTTCACTGCAGTTCCAAATGAACCATCTCATTAGCCACATCTACCACGACTTTAATCTATCAAAGAAAAGTAACTTCCTCCGAAGAATTATTATTATTATTAGGGAGAACTAGAGATAAATCCCCAGCGATAAAAAATACCATCACTTAACTCCCCCTGTCAGAAAACATTTCGTTTTAAGGACCAATTGGAAACATTTCTTGCACTTAAGGACCAATTGGACGAAAATGCCCCTCAGAACTTGCATTATTATGACTATACCTGGAATGTTTAAATTAAATAAAAAAACATCAAAAAAAGAAAATCCGCTGGTAAAAAACAGCACACTACATATACGATAGCTCCATGACGATTCTCCCAAAAGCGGACATCAAAATCGAATGCCCATAAAAAATTTTCACCTCCAACGAACGATTTACAATCTCCTTTCCCATCCAATACCGGTATGATCTCCTCTCTCATCCTTTTTGATTCAACCATCTGCTCTAGAAATATGTATTTTTTTGTTTTAGCTTTCGGTTAATTACTCGATTCAGGTTACTAGCTCTTGATTTGAGTTATTAGGTCTCGGTTATTGCGTTTTTTAAGCTTAATTTGGGCATTTTTAGGTTGCTGCTCGATTAGGGCTTATTGAAGCTTAAACTGAGCCTCTGTTTGTTGTTTGATTTTTTTGGGTTCTTCAGGTTTTTAATTAGGGATGTCATTTTATATTTCATAGGTTGTGTTTTTTTTGTACATGTTGTTTATAAATTTAGTACAATATATGCATTTCAATGGTACGGTAAGTTTGTGTACGTTGGTATTGTATGTTTGAACAACTGATACTGTAATTTAATTGTGTTGCAATTGTCGTTTTTCGTCTATGCAGTAACGACACCAAACAAAAACTCAGTCCAGTGTCATATTCTTTAGTCCGATCACTACTATGGTGAAATTTGATTGTTTGATTTGAAATTTGAATGTTTGACGTGATATAGTTTAACATAATATGATAACAACTGCGGTTTTGTTTCAGGCTTTGGGATTGGAATTTTCACTGTTTGCTCTGCCAATGTTCTACAAGTGCATAAACATCATCCAGATTCAACATTAGCAATGATTTTTTATATATGCAAATAGGTTATCAAGTCATTAGCTAGCTTTGGTGTTTGGATAACATATCAACGCTGGTCTTTGGAAACAGTTGAATTCTGTTTTGGAGACTGCGGTAAGCATGTGAGCATATTATTTTATTTATCTGAAAAAATTTGTTGTAGCATAAGCCTTTTTAGTACCGAATATCCATTACAATGGTATTGTAATAGTTGCTTAATTGGTATTGCATGTTTGAGTTGAAAAGTATTGTATTTAATTATGTTGCGAATTATTGTTTTTCGTTTATGCAGTAATGATACCCAACACAAATTCTTCTTGGTGCTTTGAGAACGATAAGTTGAACGGTGTTAAAATGCATCAAATGAGTCGGTTATAACATTCTTTTGTCCATATGTTCTACATAGGTTATTTCGGTGTTTGATATTTAGATTATGAGCATGTTTTGGTGTTGATGTAGGTGAATGTATTCTAATTACAAAAATTATCATGGCTAAAATATTATTTGTTATGCCTGGAGTTTGTGGTACGGTAATAATGTATTAAAAAGGTATGATACCCATGTGTAGAAGGTACATCAAAAACCGCAAAATGATATACTAAACACACTAAAAAAGTGATGAAAATTTAAAAAAGACAAATATTGATAAGTCATGAACATTGTTAATGGTAATTGACATGTCATGAACAAATTATGACATAGTCTGACACACAACAAGATTCGCTGCCAGAAACTTGGTACGGCTTCAATACTTATCTTGGTATGGAAAACTGGATGGTGTGGTATTGTTTATATCGACCACAAGGCACAATCACAGGTTTCTCAATGGTACAATATATATGCTATATTGATACAACTTACTGGGGTAAGCGTTTTCGTCGTAGTACGAATTAATTTTTCATGCGAAATTGTTTTCTATACATGTATATATATATATATATTTATTTATTGTATTTTTCACTTGGTATCAAATTTGATAGTTTAACACTTACATGCATGATTTTGTACTCAAACTCCCGAGTTTGTTTATAAGAAAATGATCCTTATAAGAGCATCTCACTATTGAAATGTTTAAACTGTAAATCCATGATTTTAAGGGTTTGTCCATTAAATATGATGTGAAATTAAACTTATAACATATTTACATATACTAAGGTGTTTTTGCATCGAAGCCAATAAAACTTGGCGAAAGACGCTTACCTAATAGGTTTTACCAAATGTAGTGTTTATACAGTACCATAAGGCAGTCATTGACTGTACCGGCTAATGGAGTCATACTGTAATATATTTTAGTCGTTTGATGTACCAATAAAAGTATCGACACCGTACCAAGTTTTATCGATCCATAAAATATGTAGAATTACGAGTCTACATTGTCAACTATTACATAAGAAGGCCTATAACAATAAATAGAATAGAATAGTAATCAAAGACATTTATATAAGTTGACATTTTGGATTTAACAAATATCTATACTATGTTGTAGTAAGTTGTTCTAACAATGCTCATCATCTTTTAGTAAAACTTGGGGTTTACAATTAAAACCATGAGAGTAGTGGTTACATCGTCAAATATGATAGAAAGTCAAATGGGATAACACCCATTTTGGTCCTCAATGTTTGTCTTATGAACCAATTTAGTCCTGGATGTTTCAATTCGACCAATTTCGTCCGCCATGTTTCGGAAATGAACCAATTTGGTCCCAACTTGACGGAAACCGTCAATTTTAACAGAAAATCAACATGTGGCATCATTACAGCGTGCCCGTGTCTCAAAGTTAATGATTTTTCGTCTAAATTGACGGATTCTGTCACGTTTGGGACCAAATTGGTTCATTTCTAAAACATGAGGGACTAAATTGATCCAATTGAAACATTGAGGACTAAATTGGTTCATAAGGCAAACATTGGGGACCAAATGAGTATTATCCCAAAGTCAAACATATAACAAATATACATATGAAAATATGGTTTTCCAAAAAAAAAGTTTTTGAATCTCCACGAAAAACGCTTACACTAATAAGTTGTACCAAATATATCGTCTATACTCTATCGCTAGTTAACCTCTGACTGCACCCAATTTAGATGATATATCGTATCACAACTAAGTAGTTTACCGTACCAAAGTTAAGAAATATATGAGCCGACAATATACAGTTGGACTGAAGAATTTGTTTCAAATTCTGTTAGTGCATGTCAGGCGTAGTTATTCGTCAAATTTTGTTCCTGACAAGCGCCGACTTTTTGTAATTTTCATATATTTTTTTACGTGTATTAATATAGTGTACCATTTGATTGCGATTAGCCTACCATTTAACTGGTGTTTGTTGTACCTTGTATGCATGGTTATCGTACATTTTTTCCATTGTTACCGTACCAATAATTACAGGCGTATTAAACATCATTTTAGTAATAATACTATTTGATATCTATTATTTCCACAAAATATACCAAAACAAAAAAACAACATTGCCCAAAAAGTGCGAGCAATCAAACTTATATTTAATATGACAAAAGAAAATGACACCACCATGTGAACAAAAATTAAAAAAAAAAACCATCGAAATACATAGAAAATATGGACAAAACACGTAAGTTTATAAGCAAACCACACAGTACCCTCATGAACTAAACTTGTAGACATGTAGTTGTTTAACCCCTACAAAATTCAGCAACCGTTCTTAAGGATACCATAACTATACCTTAAAAAGTACACTACAAAGAGTAATACGGTACTATAACCACATGTATAAAGGTAAACCGTATCCAAACAAGTGTAATCTGCATTACTTTGAACTACCTATGCCGGGACACCTTCCAATTTTTCAATTAACGTAAAATTTGCGCTGATGTATCGTAAGTGAGCTATCTAAAAGGCTTGCTTTCTACTTCAGAAAATTCTTCAGCTCCAGAAGCATCCATATTATCAAACACCTCAAAGCAGGGGACGAGAATGATTAAATAGAGCAATGGACAACATAATAAATTCAAAGATATGGTCACAAATAATTTAGATTTTATTTAAGCTCTTGGGATGGATATGATAACAGATGTTAAACGTTTATATCATTCACAAACATATGAGAGCTCGTCACTATTTCCGGCAGATTGGAATAAGGCAAGCAATTAGAACTGATACGGACTCTTCGTGTGAAACATATATGAATGAACAAAGGGTAATCACATACCCTCGAACTCAACAGAAACTCACGGTTTCAAGCAATTCCACGGGCACGGCCTACATCGAGCAACCTACGAATTAATTGGGACAATTTTGATTTTACTTTCCCACAATCAACGAAATTGAAAAGACTCGCTTTGTACAACCTAAACCGAGAAAACTTATTCATGATTGGACTGTAAAATCCTCAATTTCGCTCCATTTTTGTTTTTCTCTTATTTCGGTTTTTTCGTCTTTTCTTCCACGAGGAACTTGCGCCGAACAAAGAAAATCACGTATTGCTAGTCGGATCGAGAAAATCCGCGTTTTCTTTTTTCCTTTTCCCTTCCCCTTCCCCTCCTTCTCCTTCTCTTCTCCTTTTCTTCTTCTTCTCTTCTCTTTGTTTCTATTCCGTTTCTCTCTCTTCGTTTACGTTTTATTTTTTTTTTATTCCAATTTTATGTTCCTCTTTCTTGCTTTTAAAGTTTACTTTTTTGGATAAATAGCATACATGGTTTTAAAAATAAGCATCAACCCTATGGTTCGAAAATAGTGTAAAATCCATTCCTTGTCATTTCCACCCCATAATTGGGGGTTACAATGCCATGTTTTAAAAAACACAGGGGGTATGATTCTAAGTTTTAGACAACACAGGGGATACGATGCTAAATTTTAAACATCGGAGGTACGATGCTAAGTTTGATAGCACAAGAGAGTTTCGCGCAATAAAAAAAAAAGCATATGGTAGTTATGTGCATGTCGGTATAACCACATAGGGGTATTGCATAATTTAACCTTACTTTTTTCATTAACAAAAGAAAAAGAAAAATAAAAATACATAAAGTAAGAGCAAAATAGTCTTTTTAGGAAACTAGTCCTTAAGTGTATTAAATGTCTCCAATTGGTCCTTAGGTGAAAACTTTCTCTTAGAGGGGAGTTAAGTGATATTTTTTTTGTTGATAGAGATTTATGTGTATTTCCCCCTTATTATTATTCTTCTTATTATTATTATTAGGTGAAACTACAAAGAAATACCTCTTTGTATAAAAAATTTCAATTTTGTTCCCTGTAAGATAAATTTTATATGCACAGGTACCTAGTAGAAAAAAGTTTTTACACATAGGTACTCATTTGGCCGAGAATACCTTTTTTCACTCCTTACGTACCTTTATATATATATATATATTACGTACCATATCACACGTTTTTATGGTACCAAAATGCGTTTCTTATGGTACCTAAAGTCTATATGTGATGTACCTTTTGTTCGCTTTAGTATATACCTTTTTTTTACTCTATTATGTACCACACTACGTTTCTTTATGGTACCTAAATGTCTTATATGTTGTATCTTCGGCGATTTGGGAACATATCTGTAAAAATTTTATTCTACTAGGTACTTACATATAAAATTTTCTTACAAGGGACTGAATTGATATTTTTTATTCTAATAGATATTTAAATGTATGTTTCCCTTATTATTATTGTTACTTTTATTATTAACATTATTATTATTATTAACATTATTCTTATTATTCTTATTATTATTGTTATTATTATAAGTGTCCCCCTAAAAATATATTACCTGTGAAAGTTTTATTAAAATTTGAGCTATATTTTAAAGGGGAATCTGCACTTAAATCCCAAATGATACAATTGTTTTACACCTCAGTACCCTGTCGGAGATATTTTATATTGAGATACCTATTTGAAACTTCTTTTTACACTATAGTACCCCTTTGACTTAAATGACTATGAAACCCTTACTTTTAGTTATTATATTATTTTTCACTCTTCATCGTTCTCAATATCATCAAAGCTTTTTCTCACTAAAATGGAAACTCAACATCAAAGCTCGTTATCTCTCTCTCTTTCTCTCGCTCTCGGCAAAGCTCACCGTCTCTTCTCCGTAGCACACTCCGTCACCGAAAAAGCACCGAGAAGATCTCGGATGGTCTACTGTCCTTCTCACCGATCGTGTCACTCCATATTTTAGGAAAAATATTTTGGGAAGATTTCTGCAATTTTCTCTTACGCCGTCGTCTTTGGCCGTTACTAGCCCACGAAAAAAGGATCGAGGTGTCCCTATGTAGCGATTTTTTACATTCAGCTAAGTGTTACTTGTTTGCACAAAAAAAATGTTTCGTATTGGGGTCTCCCTCGTAAAGTTATTTTTCGGGCATTCTACACTGCTAAAACTACTTACGCGTCTAATTTTAACATATGTAATTGTGGGAGGTCTGTTATGGTATATTAATTTGATGAAAATCCTATTTTTTGTATATGAATGTTATGTCGTACCAATTTTAATTATATTGTGTACCATTTTACATGATGTTGTTGTACTTAATTTTTTATGCAGTACCTTTACATGAAGATGACTGAAAATTATATTTCGTTGTTCCACACTATTAAGGCTAATTAAGCGTTGAATATTAGCATATGTAAGTCTGAGAGATTTGTTTTTGCTAGTAAATGATGTTAATTTGACGAAAATCCTAATATTTGTATATTAATGTAGTGCAATACCAATTTTAATTATATTGAGTATCATAGGACGTGTTGTTGCATTACTTAATTTTTCAAGATGTAGTACATTTATAAGAAGATGATTAAAAGTTGTTTTTCCGGCATTTCACACTGATTATGCTAACTAGGTGCCAAATTTTACCATATGTTGGTGTGGGAGATCTACTTTTTTGTAGCAAGTGCTTTAACACGACGATAATCTCAATTTTATATGTGAATATTACGCCAATTTTAATTATATTGTATACCAGTGAATGTGTTGTATAGCAATACCTTTATAAGAAGATGAAACTTATTTTTTCGGCATTCCACGCTGATAAAGCTAATTAGACGCCGAATTTTAGCATACGTAATTAGGAGATCTGTTCTGGTAGTAACTGAAGTTAATTTGACGAAAATCCTAATTTGTGCATAAATGTTACGGAATACTGAATTTAATCATATTGTGTACCGTTGGACGTGTCATTATAGTACTTTACGCCTTAAAATGTAATATCTTTATAAAGTTATCGTAGTATTTCTTTAATTAGGCTGTCGTACCATTTGTAATAGGAAAAGTATCCATGTGACAATTTTTCTTTTGTTATGCAGTGATTCACTTGAGCAGCTCCACTTTGGACTATTTATTGATTGAGGTTAGGAAGATTAAGAAAGTACTGATGAAGAGTTTGAGCAACATCATATCCGGTCTTGTGGAGAGAGCTTATGTTACAATGAAGAGACATATGATATCTGTTTTTTGCTCTCGATGGATTCCAAGGATTCCATAATTTGGATGTATATTAATCAGTCATATTATTTGAATAATAGCAATGTCGCCTTGTTTATTGATCATGTTGTTCTTTTTCAGTCTTGATGTGTGGTACTGTATAATATGGGCGATAAGTACGACAACATCTTTGTAAACGGTATGTCAAATACATTAAAATGGTACAGCAAGCGCACTGAAAATGGTACTGCAAAAGCATTAAAAGTGTTAATCGTGCAAGATAAAATAAATTCCGGCATATCTGAAAGAACATATGACATATCAGAGAATGTCTCACATGTCAGATAATATATGAGGTGTCAGGTGTTGTCGGATAGTCTATGTGAAGACTGAATATTTTCGGTATTACATCATGCTTATGTGTGGTACTATACGCACACGTAATGAGGTACTCCAACATGGTTAATTAGGGTACCACACCATTCACAAATATGGTACTTCATATTATGGTAAGCGCTTTTCGTCGGGTTTCAATGCAAAACCACTTTAGTATAAGTATATTTTTGTTATATGTCATTTCATATCATATTTAACGGGGTAAGCCTCATACTCAAGAGTTTATATTTTAAACTCAAGCTTCAATAGTAAGATCATCATACATAGCTCATTATCTTATTATGAAACTAGGAGTTTGGAATATGAAAGCATGCATGTAGGGGTTAAACCATCAAATTTGATATCGAGTGAAATATCTATTATATATATGTACAGTAAACTAGTTTCGAATGAAAAACTAATTCAAAGAGCGAAGAAATATGATTATCATAATAAGTTGTACCAAGTTTAACGTGCAAATGATACCATATAATACATTGTGAATGTACCTTATTGAGGTGTAGCACCTTACTAATTGTAAGCACTTTGGAGTACCAAAATTTTTTATGAAAAAAGTTGACATATAATAGATACATAGCACCTTAAACTAATAAATATTAAGCTAAAGATCATTAAATAAATACCATATAAACTTCAAACGTGTTATACAAAAAGTATAAGTTGAATATTTCGAATTTCATAACAACATGGTGAAATCTTCTTTCATGAAGCTCTCTTTTATATCGGAGATTGGGTTTTAATCTAGAAATCCATGATTTTGAGGGTTAACCCACTAAGTATGATATGAAATGAAACAAATAAAAGATTTACGTATATTCAAGTGGTTTTAACATCGAAACTAATGCGAAACGCGATGAAAAGCACTATATGTAGTACCATAATCGTGAATGGTGCGGTGAAAAGCACCCTTGATGTGTCAGTGAATTTCTTATACCATCGCGTGTAGCTCTCAGTTTTATCGATCATACGTTTCAATCCTAACATGCAATAAACAAGATGACTTACCGTAAGAGACATCATATTGGGATCGGGCACATACATCAGGGATCGAACAAAGATAAAAATCAAATATTACTCTAATAGATGAAAATAACTTGCACATACCTTTATTTACGGGTATGCCATATTATTTTAATGGATTTGTAGTATCTCGTGTCCATGTGTCGTGATACCATTTTACTGTGGTTGTGGTACCTAATGTGGATATGGTGTGGTACCATTTTAATGTGGTTACAATACCTATTGTGGATTAGATATGGTGTCATTCTAAAATCCAAAAACTACCATTCGTATCGCCGTAAATTCATGGAGGATCTCACATCAAGCATAATCCTCAATCATTCAAGTACAATACGATTGAGTCAAAATATATTATATGAATATGTAATCGTAATCAGACATATGGTACCTAAAAAAGGAACTTATTGTACCATAATCTTATATATATATTGCACCAACTTATATTTTCATGTAGCACCAACAAAAAAAAACATACAAATCGAGATAGAAGTCCAAAGCGAGCAAAAACTGAGAAAAGCTTGACTTTTCACCTGAAAAGCGTTCGAGCAAAACCTAAAAAAAGGTCTTAATTCAAACATAAAACGCATATCGACACCTAAGGTATTCATTTCGAAACTTTTAAGAAGCCCCAATAGAAATAAAATCGATGCACCAATTAAACTACAATCGATGAGATCTACAAATTAGGAAATATAAATTTGGGAAAATTTACTTATGAATTTATAGAAAGAGAAAAAAAGCATACTAGCGAACGAACCAAGCGTTGGAAAATTGGTATTTTCGGATACAAAACTTTATGGGTTCGACAATATTGCCTCCTTAACTGTGTAATTCATGGACAAACTCCATTAATCGACGAAGTGTGAGTCGTTTTTTTCTTCTCTTTTTTTTTTCTGAGGTTGGTTCAATTACCACAAGAAAAAGTCTCCACCGCAGATTTGGAGATGCTTCAAACACTTGCGAAGCAGATTTGGAGATGCTTCAAACACTTGCGAAGCTCTCACTTTGAGCTCGACTGATCTGCTAAGATAGTTTTGAGCAAGAGAGAATTTTTCAGGCATTGCAGCGATGGTTTGTAATCCTTTTTTTTCTTTTAATGATATAATGAATTATAATAAGTAAAAATGTAATATTGTGTTGTGTCAGGGATATATTTGTCCATTAGGTACCTAGCTGCAGGAAAAGTTTCAAGTACGTATCTCAGATAAAATAAATACTGACTAGGTACTGACAAGTAACTTTTTTTTGTCCATAGGTATTTAAGTGCACTTACCCCTATCTTAAACTAACGTATAATACATACGCTCTTAATTATTAATTTTAAACAGAAACAATAGCGGGAGACCTTCAGAACAACACAAAGCCCAACCTGATCTGATTGGGCCCACCAACCGCAACCCAAGTAGATTCGGGTCGAAGCCTATGATGGGTTAGAATAACTACTTATTTGCACTTATGATGTCTGATCATAGCCTAGACAAAGCTTTTTTCCACTACGCGCATCCCAAGGAAGGAGAAGTTTCACTTTCACCCAGCAAATGATTAACAAAGAAAGCGCGTAAAGAAGTTGTCTCGAGGGGAGGCAAGAAATCCTATAGCGTCTTCTGCAGCTGAAATCAGTTCAGAACCGGATCGGACCGGCCGGTTCCAACCGGAAAACCGTGAACCGGTCGGAACTCTAATTCAGGTCCGGTCCGATTCAGCTTTATTTTAAAAAAAAAGAAAAATAAAAAAAGGGAAATAAAAGCAAAAAAGATATAAAAAAGACTAAATATATTGTTGGGGCTAGTGATTTGTGGTTTAAACTTATTTTTTTAGTGCATATTAAATTCTATTTTAATAAAGTTTTGACACCTCATTTTACATTTAATTTTTTATCTCCCAATACATTGTAATTTAATTAACTAACCCCCCAATTTTATAAATTTAACTCTTGACACCCTATTTTACAATTACTTTTTAACCCCCTAACACATATTATTTGATTGATATATTCATAAAATATAATTTTAGTATATTTAGAGGCACCAGTTTTATACCTGTTAAACCACTAAAGGCTTTTTTAATTAAATAAGTAATTTTTTAATCGGTATTAATAAAATAGGTTGAAAAAAATAGTAATTATAAAATGAGTGTTTTCGTACCCAATGGATACGAATTAGTAACTCGTCACCAACAGATACGAGTTAATGTGCCACCTTGGCAACGACCAGCCACCGTGGCAATGTGGAAAACAACCCAGTCGTAACTCGTATCCATTGGATACGAATTACTATTTCGTACCAATGGATACGAATTAGTACCTCGTATCCAGTAGATACGAGTTATTTTAATAACTCGTTACTAAAACATACGAGTTAATAAAGCTGCCATGCATGCCCTATTTTTGTTTAATCGTAGGTAATAGATACGAGATAAATGTCTATATATAGCTCCTTTTACAACTCAATTTTAAATCATTCTTAAACCTCGAAAATGGTCTCCAAACTTATACAAGTCGTGGTTTTTTTGGTGGTGAAATCATTCACACATCCGATTCAACCAAATATAGTGTCGACCCGATTGTTATCGACGACTGCATCGTACTACCAATTTTTCTGAATTTTTGTCGTGGTTGTTCGAAAGCACATGTGTTGATAGGAGGTTTTATTCGTTTGTTGTTCATGCAAAAACTGAATACTTCCATCAGTACCGTATAGTTCATCAGCTTCTACAAATTTCGAATGACAACGATTTATCGTTTTTCATACATCCTGATTTTCATCTCAACTATATGGAGGTTTTTGTTAGTTCATCGATTAATATTTCTTCCGGCATACCCGATGTAATATCAACTACAACAGGGCTAGATAATCTTTCTATCAACGTTCATACTTTAGATGTTCCTTCGATACACGCCAAAAGCGAGGCAAAAGTCGAGGCAGAACCCGAGCCAGTTGTTGTGCTCGAACCCGAGCACGACGAAGATGTTAGTGATTCTGAAGCCGACGATGAAAATATTCTATCGGAGTTACCTGATCCGAATGATCCCGACGAGGACAACGGCGTTGATTGCATATCCGAACCTGTTGCTGCACCAAGAGTATACCAATCAGTACCATTTTATCATGCTTATCAGATGGCAACACCTGAAGTTGATGACTATGGCGGATGTGTCGATTTTTATGACCGTGGAAACCCTATGTTTTGTCAAGGTATGATTTTGAAAGTAAAGAACATTTACAATATGTTGTCCATGATTATTCGATCAGGATGGCTAGACGAGAGTTTCATGTTAAAGAGAGTAAGAGTACGCTGAGGAGTGTCAAATGCAACCATTGTGAAGATTGTCCATGGAGATTGAGAGCATGCTTGAAGCCTAAAAAGGGTCACTGGAAGATCACCAAATTCTTTGGACCACATACATGGTATATGTTTGAGTTGTCGAGCACGCATCGTAATATTTCGCGAAATTTTATTGCCGGTTGCTTGGAACCATAAAGACGGATCCTCTTTTTTTGACCAAAAAAGTGCAGCAACTCGTGAAAGATCAGTTTGAATATGACATAGCATACATTCAAGCTTGGCATGGTCGGAAAAGAGCCTTGAAAAATGTTTATGGCACGTGGGAAGATTCAGTCAAAAAATTACCTATTTTCATGAAAGCTTTGAAATATTATAATCCTGGAACAATCGTCAAGTGGTGAGATCTTCGCACCGACACGCCTGGAGAATGTAAACTTGGGTATATTTTTTGGGCTTTTAAACCGAGTATTGATGGTTTCAAATATTGTCGTAAAGTTATTTGTGTTGATGGTACGCACTTATACTCAACGTATCAACACAAAATGTTGATTGCTACTTCGCTTGATGCCAATCAAAATATTTTCCCGCTTGCCTTCACAATTGTCGCTGAAGAAACTAGACATTCATGGACTTGGTTTCTCAATCTACTAAACAATAATGTTCTAGAGAATTAGTCTATTTGCCTCATTTCAGATCGTCATCCAGGTATGCCCTATCTATTGAAAATTATATTTAGTATTATTTGAATAAAATTATTTGTTGATTTTTTTATATATTTTATTGCACTGCACACGTAGGTCTTATGGCTGCTGTTAGAGAGATTGCGGCTTTTCGGCCACCTTATGTAGTGCATCGCTTCTGCCTTGGACATATAAAATCAAAATTTTTTAAGAAATTTAAAAGCCAACAACTGAAGGATTTGTGTCACAGAGCTGGATCAACACATACGTTGGACGCATTCGATCGCATTAAGAGACATATAGAAGAAATAGATAAAACTGCGTGGAAATGGTTAAATGATGTTAATTTGGAAAAATGGACATTTGTTCATGATGGTGGTCACCGTTGTGGTGTAATGACCACTAACAATTCAGAGGAGCTTAATGGAGTACTAAAAGGGGCTCGAATACTACCTCCTAAAGCAATTGTCGATTTCACATTTCATAGATGCGTCTAATATTTTCGCGATCGATTCCAATAATCTTCGTTAGCGATGGACAACAGCGAAACTAATTGGTCGCGTTATGCACAAGAAAATTTCAAGACTAGCCCGTTGAATCTTGGGCTCACGTATATCGATTTGATGTCCGTCAACATATTGCCGAAGTCGTTACAACCGACAGTCATTCACGTACATATGTGGTAAGTATCAGTGACAGAACATGTACGTGCGGAGATTGGAGTACGTAGAACATTCCGTGTTCACATGCACAAGCGGCGTGTCGTCATTGACAAGTTCACTGCAGTCAATTTGTTACTCCTTACTATAGTAAAGTATCATTTTCGAGAACGTATCAGGATACGTTCCACCCACTGCACGATGAATGTTACTGGGCTCCCGCAGATTTTAAGCTTATTCATAACGAGCGGCGTCAAGAACGGAGAGGACCAGGAAGATATCGAAGAACTCGTATTCGAAACGAGATGGATAGGAGTGAAACTCCTGCCAGACAACGAAATGTATTATTCGAAACTTATGCATATGCGTATTTCCCTCAATGTAATGGTTATGTAATGGTTTTTTAATCAATAAACATTTATGAGTATTTTCTTAATGAGATTCCCGTAAATATATTACTTTATCAATGAAATAATATAACGAAAAATAAATTTATTATTTTTCCATTTTTTCTAATTTTGTAATAAATAATATAACGAAATTAAATTTATTATTTTCAATTTTTTTTCAAAATATTATTTTTTTGGAGACATTATTCTTGCAACATTTTATGTTAACTCTAATAAAATAGACTTAATTATTTAAAAAATGCCACGATATTTTCCATTTAATAATGAAAATATTTTTCATTTAATAATAAGTTTTCATAATCATCGTCAAATTAATCGTCATCAAACTTACATATTCGCCGTCAAAATATAATATATAAAATAGTCTCTCCCAAAAAATGGTTGCCCGTACCACAACGTCTTGGGTTACGTCGTCTATCTCCTCGACGTGTTCCAGGTTGATCTTCATTATCGGGACTTCGAGATGGCATCGACGTAAATTGTGCCTCGTAATTCACGCCTCCTCGCTGAGTCGACGTTCACCTCTTTCATAGCCGGACGATGTCGTACACATAGCTGGGAGATCTTCGAAGATGGATCGGGATCATCTTCATGCACATGCTGCTCATCTTCATTAGCATGCCTTTGCTGCTGGCGTCTATCAATAAACATCTGCTCCATCTGATATACTAGACGCTGACCTTGTTCAACATCACTATTTTGGAAGAATCTCGCGCATTCATAAATCTGATAATCGTACAAATAGAAACACAAATAATAATCCACCACAAATTAATTATTATAAATGAATATTAAGAAAAAAAATTAGATATCGACTTACGATTACGGACAACCACGCGCCATCAGCCATCTGGAAACCTCGAGCCATCTGCCTCGTTGTTGGAGATATGTATCGACGTGTAACTCGTATGTACCAATCGTAATAATCATGAGTCACAGAAACGAGTGTAGTCGATGGTGGGGCATGGACAATGGTGTGGTCGCAATTCACCCACAACTGTATCCAGTTCGCATGATATGACCTCCAATCAATTCCCGCAACATTGCATATCCACGTGCGGCTTGCTCGACCTCTACCTCCTCACTCTCGTCCGTGATAGGATTAGCTATTAGAAAGTTAGCTAGTGATCTCATCGAGAATGATGTTCCCTTAAGTTTTTCAGTTAGTGGCCGATAACCAAGCAATCGCTCGCAAGCCTCCTGCCATTGTTCAGTCGACTTCGCTTGGATCACGCCAGACACGCAATATCCGTCAATGGGAAGTCTCCATAGTATGTCCACATCCTCCAAAGTAATTTTGACTTCTCTGACGAAAAAGTGAAATGTTGCGTCTCTTTTCTCCAACGTTCGACTAATGCCGTAATCAAATGTGGGTCTATTTTCTGCGACTTACAGCTATAGACTCCATACAATGACATAACATTCAACTTATCTAACACACGACCGTGTAGAATAATAGGCTCCTCCGGCGTACCCCAAACTACATTTTCTAATGATCGAACTTTTATCGTTTTATCCAAACTATCCACATCTAATAATAAATTGCGAGAACAATTCGATTGCATCGTCAACAACAAATCATCTATTGGACCGTATAAAGTAACGTCGCCCGTCAAAGACCTAAACGATAAATCAACACGAAAAACCTCAAATCACCCGATTGTGTTCGCCGCCGCCTCACGTCTGCCGTGCCCAGCCTCGTCGCCAACTCGTGGGACGTTGCTGCCTCGCTGCCGTGGTTACTCAACACGTCTTCCGTGCCCAGCCTCGCAGCCGTGCCCAGCCTCGTCCCGCCTCGCCGCTGGTCGCGTCTCATCCTCGTCGCAAATCGTCTGTGTGGAGTGGTAGGGTTTCTTCGCCGTGTAAATGAGATTGGATATGGGCGATGGTATTTAGGTTTCGTAACTCGTATCTATTAGTTACGAGTTACCTGGTCAAATAAGTCAAACGGGTGCCACGTCAGTTAAGTAACTCGTATGTATTACATACGACTTATAACTCGTATCCATTGGGTACGAAAACACCCATTTTATTAATTACTATTTTTTTCAACCTATTTTATTAATACCGATTAAAAAACTACTTATTTAGTTAAAAAAAGCCACCACTAAACCTTAGACCAACAAAATTTCTGGTCCGGTTCAAAAATTCGGTTTCAAAACCATGACTGGAATTACCAAAAGAAAACGAAAAATGACCTGGAGTTTAAGTAGCGCAATAATAGGAGCAAAGTCCGTAGGAATTGGCACACGTAATAAAAGCATTACACGCAACAGAATTTAGAATTTTATATCGACATATAAAAACGAGTCCAACAGGATCCATGCGAATAAACCCTAACTAGTTCGTAGAAAATCATACCTGAAATTTCCTTCGAGATGAGCGATATCTTATAATACCAAAAGTATAGTACCTCTACTGAAAAGATCATTAGAATTGAGCTTTATTATTTCATTATCCTTGTAATTAGGGGCGTAATGAGAAGTTTTGATAGTGTAGCACCTAATAGCAATTATACCTTGGATATATGTATAAATATGATGTACACTATCAAAATTAATACAAGTTTTATTATTCAGAAAATTACAAGCATCGAATTCATATTTTAAACGAGAGAACACGTTCGAGAAACTCGAAAAGCTAACAACCTCTCTCAAGATCTTCAACGCGGATATTCGGCCGAACATAATCCGTAAGATTTCTTACTCGAATACCGAGAATTCGTGCTTAGATTGCTTGTTGATTGATGAAACATGACCTAATAATTGGTATCAGAGCAATTCGTGAATGATTTTGGACAGAATTCGCAATTTTCAGATCAAAATAACTTTCCAGATTTTTCGATCGAAAAACACACGTGACTTATATTTTGATCAATATGCTTAATTGTGCGAATTTTGTTGTTGATTTTGCTGATTAAGTGATAGATTATATGTTAGGATTGATTTACATACTGATTTCAATCGCTTAGAACGTCATAATAATTCAGATTTTCAATTTAGATCGATTTTTGCGTTTGCGATCAAGTTTTGAGTCCGAACTAATCTTCTTAAATCTCGATATATTTTGCTATTAAACATGTTTGATCTGCATTTGTTCATATTTAGAACTGTTAAACGAGTGATTATCCCGAATTTGAGCACCTAAATTGAACATCTCGGTTGAATCTGGAATTTTCACTGTTACATTGAACTTCGTTGTTCTTCAATCGAAAAACTTGAATCGAAAAATATTTTTCGACCAAGTTTGCAGCCGAGAAATTTTTCGACGACAGACACTATTTTCGAGTGTTTTACTCAAATTTAAGACTCGAAAAACATTATTTCAATAATTAGTTTTTCGGTTCATAAATAAATAACTTTTTCGAGCGAAAAATTTTTCGATCCAAAATTAGCTAAAACATATTTTCGATAAAAAAATATTCCATCGAAAAATTTTACAGTCAACAATTTGAGTCAAACTAGAAACAAAGTTTTTCGATCACTAGTAATTTTCGATCACAAGTTATTCGATAAGAGTTTTTATGATCAACATAGTTTTTCGACAATATATTTTTCGACAATATCATCTTTTCAACATTTTTTTTTGAAAAATATTTTTTGTTAAACATATAACTAAATCCTTAAACGTTCGAAAAACTTTTTCGATTAAAAAGTTTAACATTTTTAAATCGAAAAACTTTACTGCTCGAAAAACATTTCGACCACTGCATTTAAAAGAAATAAAAAATTGTGAACTTCAAAACTTACGAAAAATATTTGTTTCCGAACTATCTATTTTGATACTCAATATTTTCAATCAATAACTCAAATTTCTTTAACAAATCTTGAAGTATCAATTTTTACTTACCAAATATTTTCGAAACCATAACAGTTTCTCTTTCACGACCGGATCATAGGTTCAAAAGGGAAATTGTTTAAAGTACGAATCAAATATTTCTAAGTAAGTTTGTCACTTGTGAAGCATTTCTCATTACGATTCCAAACTTTCACGAAGATCCTACCAATCAACAAAAATGGATGCTTACTCACTCGGAAATGACGTCCGCCCTCCAATTCTTCGAAGAGGCGAATACACGGTATGGAGAAGCCGATTCATAAACTTCTTGGAAACGAAAGATCAAGCCATAAATTTGATCGAGTCACTCCAAGAAGGTCCAGCTCAATTCTGGCTCATCCAAGAAGGAGATGCCACAACAATCCTCCTATTCCAGCAACCAAAATACTTAAAGTTCCTGGTGAATACACCGAGGGGGTGCGTTTAAGAGCCAAAGCAGACTTGGGAGCCAAGACTTTCCTAATGCAAGGAATACCGAATGACATCTATATGCAAATAGATATTCTATCGAGCGCAAAGGCCATGTGGGACGAGCTCCACAAGATGACGCAACGAACCGAAGTTGGAGTCAAAGCAAAGAAAGCAATTATTCTAACAGCTTACGACTCTTTCAAAGCCAAGAGTGAGGAATCGGTTTATAACTCTATCAGAGATATCTAACTCTTCTTAATGAAATGAGGAAGATAGATATATTCAATACCAACATGAAGGTTAACATCAGATTTCTCTCTTCTGTTCAACGGGAGTGGAAGAAAATATCCATTCAAATCCGACAAAATAAGGATTTGGACAAAATGGATATCCACGCCATCTTTGATAATCTCACCAAACATGAAGAAGATATAAAGGAGATCCAAAAAGAACTAAAGGGCAAGCAAATCAACGATTCTATAGCACTTGTCTCTGAAAGAAAGCAAAGTCGATCTTGAAAGGATAAAAGTATCAAGCTGCCAAGTTCTTCAGAAGATGAAGGAGAATCTGACTCGGACTCCGAACCTGATATGAAGGAGTTTAAGAAACAGTTAGCTCTCATTTCTAAAATGATGAGTAAAAAGTTTTACAAAAAGAAATCATCGTCTTCGGCCAATAGACTTCGGACATCTAGCTCCAAGCAAAGGAAAAGACCGGCCGAGTCCTCAGAATCAAAAAGTGTCAAAGAACCACAAAAATGTTATAATTGTGGAAAGATCGGACACTTCTCCAGGGAATGCAAACTACCCAAGAAAAAGGACGCCAACTACTACTCCAAAAAATTCCAACTCACTAAACAGAAAGAGGATGGAGTAACATTGATGGCAGAACAAGAGCATTGGCTGGAAGACACCACAGATTCTAAAGACGAAAATCTTGCACTAATGGCATACCTCGACGACGCTTCAAATGATGACCTATCAAGGAGGCCTGAAGACGACGACGACAAAGCATCCTCTTCGTCACAAGAGGTACAAATGTCTAATTCCACATTATCGAACATGTTAGAAACGTTACAACTTAAGTACACTAACATGACAAATTGAGCGGAAACGAACAAAGGAATTAGAAGATAAACTAGCTCTTAGCGAAAGCAATTTCCAAAAGCAATTAGATAAGAAAATTCATCTCGAAATTCTTTTATCTAACGCTAAGGAAAAAAATCTCTAGTCTTGAATTAACCATAGCTACCTCTGAGACAAAAATTATTGAACTTAATACTATTCTTATCGATTGTCAGAGAGACTTAAAGATTTCTAAAAATAATTTCAAAGAAATTTCTGTCAAACGTAAGAAACTTTATTCAAGGATTAAAACGTTAGATGATCTTCTAATAAAAAGGGATCAAACGGATCAAACGATATTTCTAAATCAACCTCTTGATACAGAATTTTATAATCCTAAAGAGGGCTTAGGTTTTAATAATCCCTGTAACTTGAAAAAGGTCAATGTTAGACAATTATACGATATCAAGTATATGGGATTAGGTTTAACTTTTCTAATGGCATTCACTAATTCTTCCGAAATAAATGCTTTAGAAGAATCTAAACGATAAGCCACTGATAGGACTAACATTGCTTTTGACTACACCGACTTGAATAATAGTTACAAGACAAGAGATCTCAACTTGTCTAGTGATTATAAGTCATTATATCCCCTAGAAGATTTCTCTAACGACAAGGAAGATAATCTTGATCATTTTCAAAATTCTAATTTCTGTTATATTCCGGCCATTATTAGAAAAGTAGCTGATTTAAACGCTTCCTTGGAAACAGAAAGAAAGAATTTCAAAGCTGAAAAGAACGAACTTTTACTGGAGATTTTCAATATAAAAAATTCCTCTACTTTAAAAACTTGTCCCGATCTTATTTTAAACGAAAAATCTTTAATGAAGGACAAGATTAAATCTAAGAAAAACTCTCCCATTATTTTTCAAAATATTTCAAAAGAAGATAAATCTTCTTTAAAATTTGTAAAGAGAGAAAACGAATCCTTAAATGCTTCAAAAAGGAAAAATATTTTTACTAACTCTTTTTCTACTCCATCCACAGGTAGAGTAGTAAAAGAGGTGAAGCATGCTAAGGAAAGAGTGCCTAGGATAAAATTTCAGAAGAAAAATAATTTTTTATCTATTTTTTCTATGTCAAAAACTAAGGACACTCGAACGAAGACAGCCATTTCTAGTACTATTACTTCAACTTATGCGTTAAAGCCTATTATTTTTTAAAGCACAAACTTTGACATTGGCTCTACTTCTAAAAACAATAATCATCATTCTAAAACAAATGCAAGTCTTAAGTCTTGTTAGAAACAAGATTCAACTATTAAGAAAGCTTATAGCTCCATACATTCTTGCTCTCACTTAAGGTATCCAGTACACGTACATTCAGCTAAACACCTTAGGAGACTAGCCATATAAAAGATTTTCTCCAGCAATAAGACAAATCAGACATTTGTTCGTGCTGAAATTAACCTCCCATGTAAGGTTCAACCACAATGGGTTCCTAAGTCACCACCTAGGCAAACACAAGCCAATAAGGCTAAATTGTCTAAAGAGGTACTACTTAAACCAACTACTTCTAAGTTGGTTTGGGTACCTAAGCATTCTCATAATTTAGGAACCAAAGATGAACAAACCTTAATTATTAAATCTGCTAATCCGAGAGGACCCATTCAAAAGTGGGTATCTAAGTCTCCCTAATTTCTTTCAATGCAGATCCATCAAGTGTGGTATTTAGATTCTGGTTGCTCCACACACATGACGGAAAAACAAGAACTGTTGAGCAACTACCAAGATCGTTACAATGGCAAAGTCCGATTTGGCAACAATGACTCAGCTCCCATACTCGGATTTGGAGACATTCTGCTGCCAAATCTAACGATTAAAGATGTCTCTTACGTCCAAGGTCTTCAGCACAATCTATTCAGCATAGGGCAATTCTGTGACAAAGGATTTCAAGTAGTATTTCTAGCTGAACAATGCAGAGTTTTGAATAGTCAGAATCAAGAGCTTCTCACAGGATCACGAAGATCAAATCTATACACAATCAATCTGACAACAATTCGACCTTCGACAGCTGTATGCCTCATCTCTCAGACAACAATCAAGAGGAACAACATATGGCATCAACGTCTGTCTCATCTAAATTTAAAAGCTCTTCACAAACTCAGTGTTAAAAAGTTGGTCAACGGTCTGCCAACAATTTCTTCTAACCAAGAGTATCACTGTTCGGCTTGTCAACTGGGAAAAATGAAGCGAGCTTCACATAAAATCAAGCAAGTTGCTTCTACATCTCGACCCTTAGAGTTACTTCACATGGACCTTTGTGGACCGATGAGTACACAAAGTATTAACGGTCGAAAATATGTGTTAGTAATTGTCGACGATTTTTCTCGCTACACATGGACAAGATTTCTCAAAACTAAAGATGAGACTGGAGACTTGATAGAAAGCTTTGTGAATACCACACAAAATCTACTGCAAAAGAAAATTTAAGTAATCAAAACTGATAATGAAACTGAATTCAAGAACAAGCGTCTTCACAATTTTTATCAGTCACTTGGAATTATTTAACAATTCTCAGCCGCAAAAACCCTCAACAAAATGGTGTCGTAGAAAGAAAGAACCGTACTCAAGTTGAAGCTGCAAGAACAATGCTCATATACTCCGGTCTTCCTCACTTTTTATGGGCTGAAGTAGTGAGTACGGCATGTTTTACTCGAAATAGGACAATTATTCACAAACGCTTCGAAAAGACGCCATATGAGTTAATTAATCAAAGAAACCCGAATATCTCATTCTTCAAAGTATTTGGTTGCAAGTGTTTTGTGGCCAACGATCGGGAGCATCGAAGCAAGTTCGATCCCAAAGCCTTTGAAGCCATTTTTGTCGGATATTCCTCTACTTCAAAATCATATCGCATATACCTCAAGTCTTCTCGTACAATTCTTGAAAGCTACAACGTTACCTTTCAAAAAATGACGGAATTGGCTTCTGAACAAAACAGTTCAGAACCCGAGCTTATAGGGGTGTTGGCACAAGGTCAACAACTTTCGGCAACTTCTACATCAACGTCAAGTGAAGCAATTCCCGCTGACCATGAATATTTAGATTCTCTATTCGAACACTTTTATCGGAACATGTCTCAAATATCTGCTTCGTCTCACTCGACACCAAGCAGTGCCCCATTTCCCTCAATGGAAGAAATTCATTTTGGAAGAAATTAATTTTGAGTGCCCCATTCCTAGCATACGCGGCTCACAAAGACTTCAAAGTCTATCAAATGGACGTCAAAACTGCATTTCTCAACGGCGTATTAAAAGAAGAAGTCTACGTCGCTCAACCCGAAGGGTTCATGCACGAGAACCATCCTGATCATGTCTATCGATTGGACAAAGCTCTCTATGGACTAAAACAAGCCCCTCGTTCAAGTTTACGTTGATGACATCATTTTCGGATCGACGAATGAACGTCTCTGTCAGAAATTTAGTAATCTCATGAAGACCAAATTCAAGATGAGCTTATGGGAGAACTCCAATTCTTTCTTGGATTACAAGTCAAGCAACTCGATGATGGCATCTTCATCAGTCAGACCAAATATATCCGAGATATTATGAAGAGATTTAATCAAGACAAGAGCACACCGATGAATACTCCAATGTCTACTAATTGAAAACTGGATGATGATCCGTCTGGAAAGGCTGTCAACATCACCACCTATCGGAGCATTATCGGATCTCTTCTTTACTTGACATCCAGCCGACCCGACATTATGTTTGCAACTTGCCTATGCGCCCGCTTTCAAGTCGACCCAAAGGAGTCCCACATGAATGCCGTCAAGAGGATTCTACGATATCTCAAAGGAACTCCAAACTTAGGGCTTTGGTATCCTAAAAATACTGACTTTCGACTTATTGGCTATACTGATCTGACTATGCAGGTTGTCGAATGGACAGAAAAAACACGTCTGGCGGAGCACAATTTTTAGGCAAAAAGTTGGTCTGCTGGTCTTCAAAGAAACAAAATTGTGTGTCAACATCGACGGCCGAGGCGGAATGCGTTGCGGCTGCCAGCTGTTGCTCGCAAATTCTATGGATGCGGACACAACTACGCGATTACAGGTTTGATTTCAATAACATTCCCATTTACAGTGATTCTCAAAGTGCTATTGTCATTACTTGCAATCATGTTCATCATTCACGCGCGAAACACATAGATATTCGATACCATTTTATAAAAGATCATGTAGAAAAAGGCACGATAGATATGTATTTTGTTAAAACGGAGCTTCAACTTGCCGACTTATTCACTAAGGCATTAGATGAAAAACGATTCCAATTCCTTATTGCTAAATTAGGCATGTTGAATCTCAATCTTACTTGAAATGTGCTTTACATGCTCTATTATGCTTCATTTTGATATTCTATGTGCTTCTTGATATTCCTTGATTATTTTGCGTGACTATTTTTTAATATTTTTTTTCATAAAAGAAAATTAAAAATAAAATATATATATATATAAAACCATATATATATATATATATATATATAAAGTATAAATAAAAAAAGGAGGGATGACGATAATTTTGACTGTTTTTTAAATTACTCACAAAAATACTTCTTCGATATATATGATTAAGTTCTTTGCCAAAAAATTCATATGACATTCTTTTATTCAAAAGAACTTTGTTTGTTTCACTACACACAAAGCCACATCATACATGTGAGAATTCGAACTTCAATATTTTTTAGTGTCACACTTCAAATGACTATCTTTTGGTTTGTACTTCGTAGCTTCAATCTTGCTTTTGTGTTTAGTTTGTCATGAAAATGATAAGGGCATATTAGGAAATTCATCACATGGCCCAAATTATAAATCCTTTACTTTTTCCTCTAGAAATCCCCTTTGAGCCTTCTCCGACATTCTTTTTTTTCATAAACACCCAATTAAGCCTTCAACATTATTCAAATGATTCTGGGTTACTCAATCAAGAAAAAGAGGGGGAGAGCAAAAGTGATGTACATTATGCATTTCTTAATCATTATAGAAGAGAAACACTGATCTCACTGCGAACTTCTCCTAGATAATCTCGTATACTCCAAGAAGAGAAGCACCTTGAAGTGAACTTCTCCAATGATAATCTAGATCTTATGTAGACAAAACGAGAAGAGAAGCACAGTCTTGGGTTCGAACTCCATCAATGTGAAACTTTCTCAAGGAACACAGTCTCGACCCAAAATCAAAGAAGATCTCATCTCTCAAAGCCTTGAAAAGAATTTACTAAAGAAAGGAAAAACAAAAGGATCAGAACAGAATTTCACAAAAAGGGCCCGTGGAAGAGAAGAATTTTTAAGCTCACTAACCCAAAATTTCCTACCCCTTTAGTCATAGCCTAAAAATAATCCCTTAAAAGTCCCTTTGATTCAAAATGATGAACTCTCACTTGGTAAGTTGATTAAAAATACTACGATAACATATTAATTGATATAATTTTGTTGTGATGAAAAGAGTGATATATCTACTAAAAATCTCCTTGATAAAAATAAATTGAGTGATATGAGCGAAACTTGAGAGAGCTGTCGAAGTGATTCATACTATGCTCTTAGAATACTAGTTTAGTTACATGATTTTATGGTAAATTAATATTTTATATGACTTGGAAATTTTTGTGATAATGTTCAAGATAAATAAATCTGACCCCGAAACATTTTTTTCTTTCTTCGCTCATTTTAAATGCATTAATACATGCATTGGTCCAGAATTGATAAAATGCGAATAACTATTTTGAAAAATGCAATATTTTTAATGAAACTATGCTGAATTGCTTAAAATGCGTTACTTGTACTTAAATCGAAATTTTCATATGCCAATTTGTACTGAAAATATGCGTAGGTACTGAAAAGTTTACTCATGCAATTGTTGAGGGGGTGTTTTATATGAGAATTTGTTATTATTTTTCTACACTCGTAAAACATGAATTCTAACATTTTTAAGTCTCGCAGAAAATTTAGAGCTCATCCGAGGAGTCAAATGTTGAATTTCATCAACATTAGGAGATAATTTTATCTCTTTCAGAAATACAGGGAGTATTATGCAATTTATTTTTAGGTTAATCCATAAAAAAAAATTTCAGACCTGAATTTATCTAAAGCCCAAAAATTTTTTTTTTTACGGCCCAAAGGAATTTTTACTTTACCCGATTGTAAAGTATTCACTTTATCGATCGAAAAATTCTCTCACACGCTACACATTTCCAATCGAAAAACTTTTCGACTTCTACGAACTCTTCGAACCGACTTCGGCGATTCAAACCAAATCCCGAATAATTCGAACTATTTAGATTCAACTTGCCGATTTCGAAGGTAAAAACTTGTTACGAATCATTTTCTGTTCAAAACATTCGATTCGCAAGCATTTTCACGAAAAACATTTGAAGAAAGTTCATGTTTATATTTTTTCGACGAAAACTGGTTTTTCGACCCTTAAATCAAAGTGTTTAAACTCGACCTTTTGGGTTAAAATCATGATATTTGGATTCGCAACTGTTCTCTGAACATTCCGAACCGAGATCAACTCATGATTTACCCAGAAATCGAAGATTATGTTTTACGTGTTTACTGTTTGATTTGAAAATTTTTCGATCGAAAAAGTTTGTGTCGCAAACAGTGTCGTCGAAGAACTTCAGTTTTTGTTCAGTTTTATTCGATCGAAAAACTGAGCGTCGATAACCTTTTGTTTTCGATATTCTTTTATTCGATCGAAAAACTACGCGGCGAAAAATAAATTTTTCGAGTATATTTTATTCGATCGCAAAAGTCAGCGGCAAAAACTTTAAGTTTTTCGATTTTCTTTTATTCGATCGCAAAACTACGTGGCGAAAAACTTAAGTTTTTCGATAATTTTTTATTCGATCGAAAACTTACTCAGCGAAAAACTATTGTTTTCGATAACATTTTATTCGATCGTAAAAGTCATCACCGAAAACTTGAGTTATTCGACACATTTTTATTCGATCGCAAAATTTACCGATCGAATAAATTGTTACTCGAATAAAAACACGCTGAAAAAGACTTAGAAAATTTTCGATCGCAAAATTTAAAGATCGAATATATTGTTACTCGAATAAAAACACGCTTCTACGACTTAGTCAATTTTACAAATCTTTCAAAAATTTTCACTGAAGTCTTTCGAAAATAAACCTTAAGACATACAATTTTTTAAAAAAATTCATTCTTAATCCCGTTTATTCGCATATGAAAATTTTTCAACTAATAGACTTCATGTTATTCTTAACAGGTATGGCAACTCTAAATTATCCTCACATATACCCTTCATCAAGCTTCATGCCAGTTCATGACAACAAATACCAAGTGGATCTCACAACATTCCCGTTCCCGGATGAAGTCATCATCTCCATCCTTAAAGGACACCCACTGTGGCCAACATTAACGATGACGGCCTCCGTACCGATGGTCTACCTACAACAATTATGGGGACTTATGGAGAGACATGCAGTCAGAAACGACATGGAATATACAACAAAAATAAATTCAAGACACGTCGTTCTGAACCGCAATCTCTTGGTCATGGTGCTTGATCTTTCGCACTACGACACGTATGATCAACTTCCAACAGATGCGGAGATCGTAGCGGGTATGCTCTGGATGGGATACAAGCCTCCACTGCTCAAATTGGCAAATTTCCAAAACAACGGCATTCCCCATCCGTGGAAAACTATGTTTGGCATAATCAACAAATGTCTCTCCCCAAAACACTCCGGATTCGACAAGGCGAACGGGAACATCATTCGCATTTTTCACGGAGTAATCTTTTCAAAAAGATATGACGTGGCCCAACTGATTTGGAACGATCTAGCGGACCAAATGCGTCAAAATGAGACAAAGTCGAAGGCCAAGTTTCTCCCCTACGTACGGTGGTTCCCGGTGCTAATCTCACACCACATGGAACTCCATCTAGAGATCCCAAGACTACCACCAGTTGGGGAATACACTCCACCACGCCTTCGATTTTTTCACAACCCGAAGGCCGCCGACCTAGCACTCCAACCAATGCTGATCCCATTGGAGTTGCTCAGACTAGCTGATCCAACTGAAGAGGCATATCAGAACTACTGTCAGAACAACTCCATCACAGAGGCGATGGTACGTGCCTTGGATCCAGCTCTGGCACCTTCTCAAAGGGAATCTTTGGTGACAACAACGGAGCCCGAAGCCACAACTCAGGAGATTGAGCCCGAAGGTGTTCCACAATATATCTCTCCTGAGGCAACCGATTCTGATGAAGCATACAGACTCCAAAGAAGGGGCCCTCACCGAAAACAACTCTCGGCCTCGTCTGCAGTACCTTCCATCATACCAGCTTCGGAGCCAACACATCCACCACCAAGTGATCAGCCTACCGAACAGATTCAAATGAAATATGCCTCAACACCCATAGAGGTGATACATATCGTATCATCTCAAGGATTGGGTGGAAGCCATATTGGACCCCCGATATATTCGGAGCAAATAATAGGCCAACACATTGAAGTTGTGACTTCAGGGTTGATAACGGATGTCCTTGGACGTTCCGGAACTTCAAGACCTACTCAAGGTGGCACATCGGAAATCTACTCCGATGTTGTGACAGTGGAACGCCTCCCTGGCCCCACTCCACCAATGTTCGTGACGGAGCAAAGACTACAAGAAGCACTCTCCACAGCTCTATCTTCTCTAGAAGATCGTCTGATGGACGGACTGTATGCTCCACGCTCTCGAGACTTCCCGAAGAGACACCAGGAAAACACCAGTCTCAGAAGCTGCTCTGCCGACACACAAACCACACCCATATCCTCACCACTTCCTACCACCACTCTACACACCCCACTACAACCAATCCTCACCACCCCAACTCCCTCACCATCACTTATCAATCCTTACACCATCCCGATCACACAGCTTCACGATATACTCATCTCACGTCTCCTTGCCTTAGAGACCAGATCTCCCGCTGAGGAGAGTCTCTACAAATGGTTGATAGATGAACCAGAGCCGCCAGCACAAACAACATGCCAAGAAGAAAGCTCCTGCACCAAGCGTAGACATGACGATCCCGATGATCCGGATCATCATGAGGGGGAGAAACGGAAACGAACTACACGGAGCGGCCGTGGATTGAGTCAAGCACAGACAAAGACTCACGAAGCTGGAGGATCGTCCTCACACCCACCAACCACAAATCTCAAACCCGCCAACACACAACCACACCTCCCACCATATCTCAAACACTAACCCTCTCTCCTACAAATCCAAATCCGATCCCAACCTCAAACCTCCCCCAAGTCCAACCAGAAGCAGTTGCCTACGATCCACATCTGATTGTAGATGACTACATTCTAAACGAGAAGTGGATGACGCAACGGGAACAAGAGGAAGCTGCTCAAGCTTGACTCTCCAACGTCCGATACTTCTTACAACAAGCTTTAGTGAACTTGGTGCTGCTTGAAGAAGAAGAACTTCAAGAAGGCGAGAACTACGGTTCTGCCCTCCCAGAGCTACCCGAAATGATAAGGCTCAGAGTCGACTCTCCTCCCCATTTATCAAAAGAGACAGTTAGAGTCGAGACGCCATGGGAGAACGTTAGAATTGAAGTCCCGTTTATTGAAGATGTAAGAAAGCAGATTTGGAGGGCTCCAAACAAAATCAAGAAACTCAATGAACTTAACCTAAGGGGCATCTCACACTGGGAAGATAGGAAGACAATGGAGCATATCTCATGCTCAATTATCTCGGACCCGGAAGTGGCATTCCAGCTGATCAACTGAAGGAAAATTTCAAGAACAAGCCACCGATTCTCCAACTTGTCGGAGTCTCGCATACGATCGGAAGATATCCAACCCCTATCTACATCATTGAGCGAGCGTACAGCAACCACACTCGAGAAGAGATAGATGAAAGTTATCTCCCATTCATTCCACCGGATGAGGTCTACCAATTGTACCAGATGTACAAGAGAAAGTACAAGACGCATTCTGGATATATCAAAACTGAAGGACTCGAGGGACTGAAAAGATTCATGGTGCGGCAGATCAAGTATCACACCGCACACGACCTTAAAATTGCAATAGAGAATAACATAAAGAAGGTTAACATGGAACCTCCGCTGATGAAGGGCTTCCCACTCAACAACTTTCCCGAGAACTACATCTTCAAGAAACCTGGCCTCGCCATAACCTATCTAAATCCAGTCATTGGGAAAACAAGGGCTATGATGAAGTCAGGAGTCCATAAGTTATGCGATGGGACGCTAAAGTGAGGAAGAACATTCAGAAGAGATTGAGAGAGATCACCGAAGAGACAATCTTCGAAGATCTTTGTGAAGAAGAGGCCCCACTCTTGAACGAGCTTCTAGATGCTATAAATGAGAGCTTAGAGCTGAGGAATGTTGTTCGACGTTACGAGACAACATTGGGATTGCGGAAGTCTTTTTACGCCCGACAAGGATAAAAGGAGCTGAAACAAAGACAAGCACAAAGGGGGAGATTGAAGAGTACATTAGTTGTGTTTTATTATTTCATTATCCTTGTAATTAGGGGCGTAATTGGGAGTTTTGATAGTGTAGGACCTAATAGCAATTATACCTTGGATATATGTATAAATATGATGTACACTATCAAAATTAATACAAGTTTTATTATTTAGAAAATTACAAGCATCGAATTCATATTTTAAACGAGAGAACACGTTCGAGAAACTCGGAAAGCTAACAACCTCTCTCAAGATCTTCAACGCGGATATTCGACCGAACATAATCCGTAAAATTTCTTAATCGAATACCGAGAATTCGTTCTTAGATTGCTTGTTGATTGATGAAACAGGACCTAATATCTACCGATATCCACCAAAAACACGATCAAACAATCACCCTTTCTCCAGCTAGAGAATACTCAAATTATTTAACATAGACTCACTTTTACACATAGAAACCAGAAAACTCTTTATCACCTCAAACGTGAATGGTGCATGTTATATATAGAGATATTGCATTGATATTGTCTCGAGGGTCACGACTTTCCTTTCTCTTTTCATCCAATGATAGGACAATATGCTCTTTTCCTTTTATTATCTCGTTTAAGAATATTAACACATAATAGCATCATCATTACCCATGATTCTAGCAATCATGTAACGACCTACGTTCAGGGTTTTAAAAACCAAACCGGACCGGCCGGTTCGGGCCGGAAGCCGTAAATCGGGTCAAAATCCAGTCCGATCCCGGTTTGGTTCAATTATTTTAATTAAATTAATAAAAAATTCTAAAATATATAATTTTCAACGTTGGGCTTTGCTCATTCGGGTGGGACTGGGCCTGATATTTCAGCCAAATACATATTATTTTCCTTTATTTTTTAATTTTAATATCCAAAAGTTACTTTTATAATTACAAAATATTAATTTCAATATATTTTATTATTTTTATAGGTACCGATTTTACTCCGGTTCATACCGATTTTATTCCTATTAAACTACTAAACCTTAAACCACTAAATTTTTCGGTCCAATTCGAAAACCCGGTTTAACAACCTTGCCTACGTCATGGCCACAAATATTAATTATCTTTGGCCAATCATGCTCAACTCTCTCTCTCTCTCTCACCTATATATATAATATAGCCGATTTCCCTCGCATCAAATGTCTAAACCATACATATACAACATTTAAGTGCTAAATATATATCACATATATATTTATCATTATTTCATCTGAGCCTTATTTATTTTTGTGTTACATGATGAACAAATAAATTATCATATAATTAATTTTCATCATATTTACATCTTCATGAAACGTACAAAAAATTAGTTCTTGAATATTTTTTTTCGTTGTGGCCCAATATGATCCATGTCACGTTGTTAATAGAAATAGAATATATTCTACTTCTATAAATCATAATTAGTTCATAGCAAATACAATAAGACTACCCAAGTGACATAGATAATAAGTATCTCAAATACGAATAATCATCCTAAAGTAGTAATTGCCCGAGTCAATTCCTTATCTCATAATCCTAAATAAGTTCAAGGTAGTCATCCTTGCAAACTTATTAAAAATCTTGATCCCAAAAGTTTATTATAAATATGATTAACTCTTATCACACTGCATGCATTACAATAATACTTTTATCAAGTGGCCCGTGGATATTATCACTCATATCAAATATGAGGTACAAAATATTCTTGATGAACACAATTCACTGCACTAAACATGCCTGTTGTAGCACTACCCATAAAGTCACCTTTACCGGCTAACGGTGGACAATACTAACAGACATGCATGTCCAGTGTTGGGAACATAAGCATCTCAATTATAGAATTCAAAACACATATGAAACATCAATGATACAAACACAATCCATAATATGTCTCATTTCTTAGTCGATGCCTTTTATTCATTGTTAGCATCTTTTTTATTTGGCTAAAAATCATTAAATACCCTCATGGTTTTTGAAACTCATCACAAAAAACCTATGATTTTAAAATAACATAAAACTCTCTCGTTGTTTAGTCAACTTTTCACATCTCCTCATTTTCGTGGGTACGGTGATATGTTTTCTAAACCGTAAGGGGTATGATGATATGTTTTCTAAATCATAAGGGAGTGTCGTGGCGTTTACACATCACAAAGTAATAATGTAATTTTTAAGTTTAACCACGTGGGTATAGAGGAGTTTATCCTTTTTATTTTCTGCTCCAAAAAACACAAGATGAACTTAGAAGTTTTTACAAAACCTCACTTGCGCACTTTTCATGACCACCGTGCGTTTGTTTTCATTTCTGATAATGGGGAGAATCAACATCTTGAATTGTCTGTTCCTTTTTCAACGCAGTGATGTGCGTTTAATATATCTTTTATCACAATACATTGATGATTGAAATCTTGTCATACCGATCTTAATATATGTGTGTGTATGGGCTGTTTCTCAAAGAATATTATTCTTGAGCTGATGAACGTCCCCGGCCTCACAAGGATGCAAATGGCTAGCCAGTGGCATTGCATGTACATACATATCGATATAACTTGGAGAACTAATATATATATTCCGATAAAAATTTAAATTTTGGGCTATATTTAACCTAAATTTGGCCCACTGATCAACAAAGAAAAGCGTAAAAAAAGATTTGCAATAGAGGACAGACAAGAAATCCTATAGCATCTTCTGCAACTAAAATTACCGCAAAAAAAAAAAAAGTCTGTAGAGTTTTATTATTAGCGCAATTATAATACGAGCTAGGTAAGTCGTTGTTAAGTAAAGAATAGACTGCCACCGCTTGCAGAATCTGATCTGGGCTCTACAAATCTGTCTGCGGTCCAAAAAAGGAGAACTTTCTGCTTGCAAAAGTCTTCTTCTTAATTACTAGGATGGGAATTATGCGCCACGATTATCACGCGCTCTCTTTCCACATTTTGTTGTTTATGGTAATAATGGCTGCAATTGTTCGGAGGATTGCTTTTGTGCCGGGAGGAGAAATGCTAACAGAGAATGAAGTTTGGTGCGCTATATATAAATACTTGAAAGCCCTCCCAATATTATCCCCCTCCATATACTTTGACTAACAAAGCTGTTGGGTTCGATAGACCGCTCGGGGCGATGCGCAACCGAAAATTCAAAAACGAAAGTGCGCATTTATCGTATAAATGCAACCCCGCCGGTTCATCTAGCGAGTACACGGATCGGCACCATTTTAAAATCACGTACGTTGTACGAATTTCACATACTTAGGGTTTTTGGAATATACCTATTCCTTAGCTTCTTTAGCGATGAGTGAGGGGGAATCAATTCCCGTTATGTAGCTACCACCGTCTTCGTACGCTCGTCGTAGGTATCGCCGGTCTCGTACACTCGCCGTAGGGATCCAAATGTTTCCCATCTAATCGAGTCCACGGTTTGGATAGTGACACCGAAATTATCTCATCGCTAGTAGAGACTAATCCGGTAGTTGATATGTTGAATGCGTAAGGAATCGATAAGAACTTTTCCTTGTTCTGACAGCACACGTCGAAATCGAGAGAGACCGCAAATGTTGCGTATGTTTTTATTATATAAAAACCTTTTCTGCTTAAGCTCTATATATATATATATATATATGTATCATATATATAATATATAGGTCGCAATGGTTTATCAAAGGTCAAACCGTGACCAACTTGCATTTAGCATTTTCTAATTGACGTTTCAAATCATCCCACGATCATTGGGTGGGTTTGGCCAGGAGACGTGTTTTTTTTTTTTTATTATTCATATCTTTATCATCCTTTCATAATCAAAATTAAAAAGATAATAACAACTCTTTAAGACAATTAGCCGTTTCAACATACGTCTCAAAAAAGATAATAACAACTCTTTAAGACAATTAGCCGTTTCAACATACGTCTCAAAAAAGATAATAACAACTCTTTAAGACAATTAGCCGTTTCAACATACATCTCAAACCCTTTTCTTAAATTCAAATTAAAAGAATATAATACCAAGATTTTAAGAAAATTAATTCTTATTTACTTGGTCAACCAAAACATTTTTTTGGTCCTCAACGTGTGTAGTTTTTTTTTTAAATCTAAAGCCTAAATAATCAATCTAATTGATTATAATATTCCTTCAAATAAATAATCAAATTATTTAATAATATATATTTAAATTCAACAATTGAATTAAAATTTAATCCAACTATTGAAAATATCAATTTCGTATTGTCATTCTCCAAAACTATGTGTGACCCTTTTAGGTTCACGATTAACACTAGTAGTGAATTTACAACTTCTTGTAATTAACTGAATTAACTCTTTAATCTCAAGAATACACAAACAACGGGAACACCTAGCAAGTAGCGTGGTCACCTAGTGTTAAGTGAAATAACGAGCAAACCTTTTTTGATTGCAAGTGCATACACATAAAATTCTTTTCGACAACTAATTTCCCAATTAGACCTTGGGCATTGAATTATAAGTCGAAATCCAATTGATCTAATAACTATGATTTCATTTCAAGTTTAAATGATTCCTTTATGAATCTCAATTCATCATGCCTTGGCCAAGGACTTTGAATCATAAACTATAAAAAACATAGGAAATTCACTTATTCTAATATAAGTGCTGAATTCTTTGTTGGCCACAGATAAATCTCCATACACACTAATACAATACCCAACATATCCCTTTTGTGATTATCTAGTAATCAAAAGATATATCAAAGTAGAGCATAATGCGCACAAGACTACTATCGTGCCTCAAGTCAGATGATTAGTCATGTACCACCGCAACATGAAAATTCTTATTCGACATAAAAGTTTCCAGTTAAGAATTTTCAGCGGGTCAAGTTCAATGAACATGTTCCCTAACAAGCATCTGCATATATGCATTTGCGTCACACGCTAATGTTAATGGAACATAACATTCTTGTCTTACAAGTATGCATCATATACACAAGTCTTTCCGAGTTATTAAATGTGATGTCTTGAAATACCCGCCGACTTGAAACTTTATTTAAGATCGCAGCCTAAGACATATTCCATGGTCGCCATCATATGCGCAACCATGTCTAACAGCTTATAATGATCTAAGGACTTTATCATAAGTGCAAATATTTAAATTAATGCATGCACCAAAGATAAAGATAGTACCTCTTATTAGATATATTTTCAATAAATTGTCTTTACAAATAGAAATATCCAAACAAGTTGGAACGTCGGGCATTCTACTTAACAAAAGCTTGGATAACGAACAATTAGTCTCCTCCTAAGACTAACTCTTGGAAAAACGTTCCTCCCAAGAAAACGAAGCAAAATCGGTGCAAGAGAAGTTAACGAGAAGACAGTAGTGAGAGGGGTTGTTGCAGCAGCATCGAAGAAAGGAACACCAACTTTCCTCTGGTAATGCCTTTGCCCCATTTGCCGATTACCCCTCTCTCTCTATCTATCTGCATCAGAGGACCAACAAGGGCCACGAAAAAACTCATCCAATGAATGGTCTTCAGTCTCCAATGGATGGGGAGCTACGCCTTTGGAGCACAAACAGGAATATATTTAGCGTGTGTTTGATGCGAGTGCAGCGCAGCTTTATATATATGGAAAGAAATTCAATCCACATAAGATATACTGTTCAAACAAAGTAAACAAAGTCAAACGTTTGTAAGTCCACGCAGTAATAAGTATTAAAAATGGAATCAAAACACAGAAAGAACATATAAATGGAAATAGAATTTACTTTATGTCTCGGTAACTCTGCGGAACAATTTCATATGCGCAAGATTTAATAATGATTAGTCAAATCTTACATGTCATGATTTTTAAACTGAGAAAAAGTAAAAGCTTAGCTTCTTTCTGAACCTTTAAGTGCGCCACAAACATACATGATATAGTCAAGTGTGGTTTAAGTAATAATAAATTTTATGTAGTATTACATTGACTAAACATATATGAATATTACATTGACTTAATTTTATGCTGGGCGCTGTAATAATAAATTGGTATTGTAATGGTTTTATGGTGGATGATTACGTTTGGTGGGATTTGCAACTGTACATATCTCGGGCCAATCTTCTCGAGATGTCAATCAAAAACCTTTTGTGATAAGGGCTTAGTCAAGGGGTCTGCTAAATTTTCTGCTGAAGTGACTCGATCCACAACGACGTCGCCTCTACCAATGATCTCTCTAATCAGGTGGTATCGCCTCATGATGTGTTTGGATCTTTGATGAGATCTGCGCTCTTTCGCTTGCGCTATAGCTTTGTTGTTGTCACAATAAGTCATTATTGGATCAACAACAGACGAGACTGTTTTGGTGCATCTGATGCTGCAATGTATTCAGCCTCGGTAGTAGAGTCTGCAGTCGTCTCTTGTTTGGAACTTTTCCAACTAACTGCACCTCCATTCAAGGTAAATATATATCCGGACATTGATTTTGAGTCTTCCTTATCGGACTGAAAACTAGAGTTAGTGAATCCTTCTAGTTTCAGTTATCCACCACCGTATATCAAAAAGACATCCTTAGTCCTTCTCAAGTACTTCAGGATCGTCTTAACGGCTTTCCAGTGTTCCTCCCCTGGATTAGATTGATATCTGCTCGTGACGCTCAGAGCATGGGCCACGTCAGGCCTAGTACATAGCATTGCATAGATAATGCTACCAATAGCCGATGCATAAGGTATCCGAGCCATTCTTTCCCTTTCTTCAGGCGTCTTAGGAGACATAGCCTTAGAAAGTGAAACGCCATGACCCAAGGGAAGGTATCCACGCTTGGATTCCTCCATCCTAAACCTCTTGAGCACCTTATCTATGTACATTGACTGGGATAGTCCGATCATCTTTCGTGACCTATCTCTATAGATCTTTATCCCTAAGATAAAAGATGTTTCTCCCAAGTCTTTCATGGAGAACTGTTTAGATAACCAAGTCTGTGTTGATTGCAACATTCCTACATCATTCCCGATGAGTAGAATATCATCAACATAGAGCACGATAAATGCCACTGCATTTCCACTGACCTTCTTATAAACACGGTTCATCCGGATTTTTATGAAAATCAAACACTTTGATCGTTTCATCAAATCGGATGTTCCAACTCCTTGAAGCTTGTTTTAGTCCATAAATAGACCGCTGGAGTTTACAAACCATTTGCTCGCTCCCACTGGATATGAAGCCTTCTGGCTGTTTCATATAAATCTCCTCCTTAATGTTTCCATTAAGAAAGGCAGTCTTCACATCCATCTGCCATATCTCGTAGTCATAATGCGCAGCCATGGCAATCAGAATTCGAATGGATTTAAGCATTGCAACTGGTGGAAAAGTTTCCTCATAATCAACACCTTGCTTTTGAGTGTAACCTTTTGCAACCAGACGCGCTTTAAAAGTACTCACTTCTCCATCAACTCCAAGCTTACACTTGTAGACCCATTTACAGCCAATCAGTACACTACAATGTGGTGGGTCCGGTCCACCAAGGTCCATACCTTGTTCGAGTACATGGAGTCCATCTCGGATTGCATTGCTTCTCTCCATTTATTTGAGTCAATGTCAGACATTGCCTCTTCATAGCTCGTTGGATCACTATACAAAAGGAGTTCCTCTTTTTTGTTCTCTAACAATAGGTTCAGCCTGTCAGGCGCCCTTGAAACCCTAATGGATTTTCGAAGAGGTTGTGCCTCAGACGGTCCGGGCTCAACTGGTGTATTATTTGTGACAATTTGTGGGATGCTTTGTGGTTCAATTCTTCATTAAGTTCTACAACATCGCCACTATTTTCAGAAATGAATTCTTCTTCTAAGAAAGTAGCGTTCCTCGAAACAAACACCTTTTGTTCGGAGGGATCGTAGAAATAGTATCCTACAGACTCTCTTGGATACCCCACAAATTTACATAAAATGGATTTCATTTCCAATTTATCTCCCACTTGCTGCTTCACGTAAGCAGCACAACCCCACACTTTGGATATTTGTAAGAGGGTATCTTACCACACCACATCTCATAGGGTGTACCTGGGACGGCTTTACTTGACACTCTATTTAGTATATGTGTCGCCATTTATAAGGCATAGCCCCATAATGAAAGAGGTAAGCTAGTGAAACTCATCATTGATCGAACCATGTCTAGCAGGGTCCGATTCCGTCGCTCGGAAACTCCATTAGGTTGCGGAGTACCAGGAGGAGTCCACTGTGAGAGAATTCCGTTCTCTTTTACATAATCTAGAAATTCAGTGGTGAAGTACTCACCTCCTCGATCAGATCGAATGGTCTTTATGCTACGACCACTTTGTTTCTCTACTTCGCTTCTAAATTCTTTGAACTTTTCAAAGGCTTCAGATTTATACCTCATAAGGTATACATAATAGAGAAATCATCGGTAAATGTTATGAAGTAGTGATAGTTCCCTCTCGCACTAAGACTTAGTGATCCACAAACGTTTGTATGAATCAGATCTAACAGACCTTTGGCTCGCTCCACTTTACCTGAAAATGGTGACTTGGCCATTTTCCCTTTAAGACATGACTCACATGTAGGCAACTTATCCTCTCCCCTAAGGTCGAGTTTTTGCCCAAGCTTGTGAATTCTTTTCTCATAGATATGACCAAATCTAGCATGCCAAAGAGTGAAAGAACTATTATTATCTAATTTTCTTTTATTTTGTTGAATTGCTAGAATATGACTTTCAGGTGTAATGGTGTATAAACAATTTGTCAAACAACCGGAATAGATAAAAGCATTATCTTTGAAAATGGAACAACTTCCACTCTCAATTATAATTATAAACTTAAAACCTTCTCTATCCAAAATGGGAATAGAGATAATATTACGAATAATATCTGGAACATAAAGACAATTGTTAAAACATAAATCAACACCATTATTTAAAGATAGATAAACAGTTCATATAGCTACTGCAACAACTCTTGCTCCATTGCCCATCCTAAGGACCGTTTCCTTGTTGCCTAGCTTCATGTTTCTTTCCATCATCTGTACATCATTACAGATGTGAGCCACAACCGGTATCTAATATCCAAGAAGCATCGTTAACTGATAAGTTAACTTCAACAAAATACATACCTGAACATTTCAGGCTCGCAAGATATTCCTTCCAGTTCCTCTTCCAATGCCCCGTTTTGCCACAATTAAAACACTTGTGCTCGGCATGAGAATTAATCTTTTGCTTTCCTTTGCCCTTAGCCTCGTTGCCCTTGGCCTTTTTGCTGGGCTTGGCGGGAACATTTCCCTTCCACTTTCTTTTTGTAGAAGTAGACCCAACAAGAAGCACCGGCTTGTCCTTCTTAATCGTGGATTCAGCCGTCTTTAACATGTTCACCAACTTGGGGAGAGTAGTCTCCATGGAGTGCATGTTAAAGTTAACAACGAAGATAAGGTCCACAAGGAGCTCATTATCCATAACGACTCCAAGGGACGTAAGCTTTTCGATGAGGCCTATCATCTTCAGCCCATGGTCTTGGACTGAAGAGCCCTCAGTCATACGGCACCTGAAAAGCTCTTTTGATATCTGATATCTCATTTGCCTATTTCTCTCACCATACAACTCTTGTAGGTGGGAAAGAATCTCTTTAGCACTATCAAATGCCTCATGCTGACTCTACATCTCATTCGACATAGATGCTAGCATGTAGCACCGAGCCTGGAGATTGTCATCACTATGACGAAGATACTCCCCATACGCTTCTGACGTCACAAAGGGCTAAGGTAATCACATATTCTCTCTTTTCAGATTGAAGGACAATCTTGATGTTTCTCAGCCAATCAACAAAGTTTGGGTCAGTCAACTTGTTTTGCTCAAGGATATTTGCAATTGGATCTTTAGCCATTTTAGTAGATAAATCTACAAAAGTAAACGAAGCAGAAAATGAACGAACTATGGAAAATATATCGATTTAATATAAGGTCTTTTATATTAAATTGCTCCCACTATTTTATTTAAACCCCATAAAATTTTGAAAATCTTTTTTTCATAGTAGGCTTCAAGTCCAATAAAAATAATCCACACCTCAATTTTATGAGCCCATGAAAAATTTAATTTGGTAGTCAACTCTTTGACAATTGTATCGACATACAACCTTCAAGATTATTTTGCGTCACGTTTCCTATATACCTCAATTTTATGAGCCCATATAGTACTAAGTGTCAAATTAAACCCATCAAACCTTCGTGTAAATGGAGCATCAAATACGTCCCACAACTCGTGGCCAACTCAAAGACGCGCCCACCTCACGAACATCTATATGTTTGGTAGAGATCACGGCTTTCCGCACAAGATCACTCCACGACTCATGATCAGTGACCAAGTACGGTAGCATCGTCATGCCATCTACCTTTGATGGAAGTCATGGAATAATAGGTCTCTACCTATTTTTATCCATTTTAATTTGATATAGAACCTAATAAAATAAGTCCTTTTAAAGTTTCACAAACTTAGGGTTTCTTTTAAAGACCTCATCAACTTCATGCAATAATCATCATATGAAGCGCAAGCAATAATAATAATAAATCTAACATGCTTCCTATGCAAAAACGATGGAATAATCATGCCCAAATAAAACGTGCTAAAACATTCATCATATGAAATAAACACGTAAAATTCAAAATATTCATCATATGAATTTTGAAACACAAATCCACTAATTTTGTATATTGCTATAATTTCAAATTGAAAACAATTTTCTTTTTGTTGATATCAAATATGGCCATATAAATGATTAAGCTAGTCTCAATATCAATCACATGTATTGTTGAGATCAACTTACAGTCCAAGCAAATGGTTACAATGAGCAACAACTTAAACACTCCCATATAGAAATTCCAGCAACAATCATATTTCAATCATTGTATCTAATATACAAAGAAATAATATGATTTATAACATTTAAACTTGTTTATCAGACAAACACATATGGAAGGAACAAAACACTTTGCTCTGTAACTGAACGTGATCATCCGCATACATATATATCAAGCATAAACAGATTCAATTTAATCCATCAAGTACAAACAGTAAAAATATTTTTCTCTGATTAATAACCAACACGTTTGGTTTTATTTCAGAAATAAAAAAATGTCATCCGATAAAACATTTTTATCTCATAAACAACGAAGCAAAATATGATTTTAAAAGATGCTCAAACTCGTGGCTCTGATACCACTGTTGGGTTCGCTAGGCCGCTCGGGGCGATGCGCAACGGAAAATTCAAAAACGAAAGTGCGCATTTATCATATAAATGCAACCCCGTCGGGTTCATCTAGCGAGTATACGGATCGGCACCATTTTAAAATCACGTACGTTGTACGAATTTCACATACTTAGGGTTTTTGGAATATACCTATTCCTTAGCTTCTTTAGCGATGAGTGAGGGGGAATCAATTCCCGTTATGTAGCTACCACCGTCTTCGTACGTTCGTCGTAGGTATCGCCGGTCTCGTACACTCGCCGTAGGGATCCAAATGTTTCCCATCTAATCGAGTCCATGGTTTGGATAGTGACACCGAAATTATCTCATCGCTAGTAGAGACTAATCTGGTAGTTGATATGTTGAATGCGTAAGGAATCGATAAGAACTTTTCCTTGTTCTGACAGCACACGTCGAAATCGAGAGAGACCGCAAATGTTGCGTATGTTTTTATTATATAAAAACCTTTTCTGCTTAAGCTCTATATATATATATATATGTATCATATATATAATATATAGGTCGCAAGGGTTTATCAAAGGTCAAACCGTGACCATTTACTTGCATTTAGCATTTTCTAATTGAACGTTTCAAATAATCCCACGATCATTGGGTGGGTTTGGCCAAGAAATGTTTTTTTTTTATTCATATATTTATCATCCTTTCATAATCAAAATTAAAAAGATAATAACAACTCTTTAAGACAATTAGCCGTTTCAACATACGTCTCAAAAAAGATAATAACAACTCTTTAAGACAATTAGCCGTTTCAACATACGTCTCAAACCCTCCTTTTAAATTCAAATTAAAAGAATATAATACCAAGACTTTAAGAAAATTAATTCTTATTTACTTGGTCAACCAAAACATTTTTTTGGTCGTGTGTAGTTTTTTTTTTTTTTAATCTAAAGACTAAATAATCAATCTAATTGATTATAATATTCCTTCAAATAATCAAATTATTTAATAATATATATTTAAATTCAACAATTGAATTAAAATTTAATCCAACTATTGAAAATATCAATTTCGTATTATCATTCTCCAAAACTATGTGTGATCCTTTTAGGTTCACGATTAACACTTGTAGTGAATTTACAGCTTCTTGTAATTAATTGAATTAACTCTTTAATCTCAAAAATCCACAAACCACGGGAACACCTAGCAAGTAGCGTGGTCACCTAGTGTTAAGTGAAATAGCGAGCAAATCTTTTTCGATTGCAAGTGCATACACGTAAAATCCTTTCGACAACTAATTTCCCGATTAGACCTTGGGCATGAAATTATAAGTCGAAAGCCAATTGATCTAATAACTATGATTTCATTTCAAGTTTAAATGATTCCTTTATGAATCTCAATTCATCATGCCTTGGCCAAAGACTTTGAATCATAAACTATAAAAAACATAGGAAATTCACTTATTTAAGTGCTGAATTCTTTGTTGGCCACAGATAAAACTCCATACACACTAATACAATACCCAACATATCCCTTTTGTGATTATCTAGTAATCAAAAGATATATCAAAGTAGAGCCTAATGCGCACATGACTACTATCGTGCCTCAAGTCAGATGATTAGTCATCTACTACCGCAACATGAAAATTCTTATTCGACATAAAAGTTTCCAGTTAACAATTTTCAGCGGGTCAAGTTCAATAAACTTGTTCCCTAACAAGCATCTGCATATATGCATTTGCGTCACACGCTAATGTTAATGGAACATAACATTCTTGTCTTACAAGTACGCATCATATACACAAGTCTTTCCGGGTTATTCAATGTGATGTCTTGAAATACCCGCCGACTTGAAACTTTATTTAAGATCACAGCCTAAGACATATTCCATGGTCGCCATCATATGCGCAACCATGTCTCACAGTTTATAATGATCTAAGGACTTTATCATAAGTGCAAATATTTAAATTAATGCATGCACAAAAGAAGTAAACAAAGTCAAACGTTTGTAAGTCAACGCAGTAATAAGTATTAAAAATGATATCAAAACACAGAAAGAACATATAAATGGAAATAGACTTTACTTTATGTCTCGGTAACTCTGCGGAACAATTTCATATGCGCAAGATTTAATAATGATTAGTCAAATCTTACATGTCATGATTTTTAAATTGAGAAAAAGTAAAAGCTTAGTTTCTTTCTCTTTCTGAACCATTAAGTGCGCCGGAGTCACTACTGCGCCACAAACATTCATGATATAGTCAAGTGTGGTTTAAGTAATAATAAATTTTATGTAGTATTACATTGACTACACTTGAATATTACATTGACATAATTTTATGCTGTGCGCTGTAATAATAAATTGGTATTGTAATGGTTTTAGGATTATTTAAGTAAATGGCGTTTGATTAGGTCAATTTTAAAAAATGGTCTTCATAATGTTTGAAGTCTATTCTACCCTTACTAACTCAGGGAAAAAGACCTCTTTACCCTTATTTAACCCATTCAACTACCCAAAGTAAAATTAATTAGGTTTAATAGATTTCACCCACTGTAGCGTCACGGGTCTTCTTCTTCTTCATAACCGAGTACAATAATTGACAGTTAAAACTGAAGAAAGACACATAACGGAAACGAAGCAGTAAATTTCCAGATCTACGAAACAACCTTTACCCGAGGCAGAAAATTCTCCAAACCGACTACAATGGCAATGAACGCGCGTCCCGAAAGAGTGCCGGTAATTTCATTATGATTTGTCTTCCTCAGGAGCAGGTCTCGCGCGTCGATTGGTTGGGTCCGGCGCATGGTTTCCCAATTGTGCAATTTGGACACTTGTTCGCAAGGGAACCGTGCGTCGAACCAATTGGGACCCAAACAGTCGCGCAAATCAGGGGACCCGTGATTGCATGCTTGGGACCCGAGCACAGTCGCACGGTACGCATACGCACGGTACCCATACACGCGGCCCCTTGCGATTGTGTGCGGGTACCATGCGATTGAGTGCGGGTACCATGCGATTGCGCGCGGGTACCATGCGAAGTTGCGCGCGGGTACCGTGCTTGCGGGTATCCTGCGCGCATGCATGGGTACCATGCTCTTGTGCGCGGGTACCATGCTCGCAAGCGCGGGTACCATGCGCGCATGCACGGGTACCATGCTCGCAAGCGCGGGTACCATGCTTTTCTGTGCGGGTACCATGCTCTTGTGCGCGGGTATCATGCTTTCCTGTGCGGGTACCATGCTTGCAAGCGCGGGTACTATGCTTTCCTGTGCGGGTACCATGCTCTTGTGCGCGGGTACCATGCTTTCCTGTGCGGGTACCATGCGCGCATGCGCGGGTACCATGTTTTCCTGTGCGGGTACCATGCGAGTACTAATTGGTTATTTACTCTTATGATTCCCAGGTTGTGCTGAAGAACCAATTGTCATCCTGAGACGACGACTTCGAATTCCGATTGACAATGACTAGGATGTACACGGAGGCAAGCGCGAAGATCAGGAACAATCTAAATGAAAATGAGTGGGAGAGTTACAGGGCGGGGAGTCCATTTGGTAGACTCGTCGAGGCTGCCGCCGATTTCAATCTATCCGCCCAGCTCATTACGTTTTTTACGAGGAGGCAGACTACGCTTCACGAGCGCGAGGAGTTGTAGATGGTCATAAACAACCGACCTCTCCGATTTTCTAAAGCGGAGTATTGCTTGGTTACCGGGTTAAGGTTCTCCGACGATATCCCGGAAGTAAACCCCAATGGTGATTTCGCCCAGAGAAACTTTCCGGGAAGTTCCACAATCCGTATGTCGTACGTTGAGGATCGGTTGCAAGAGTTGGGAGCCAACGATGACGAAAACGTCAACTTCAATAAGTTGAAGTTGGCGGACATTCTCTTTGCCGCATCTGTGTTGCTGCCTCGACCATCGAAGAAGGACACGGTTCTTTGGTCGTGGCTGCTTTCATTGGTCGAAGACGAAGTCGCCTTCGCCAACTATCCTTGGGGCAGCGTAGCGTTCAAAGAGGTGATACGCTCGCTGAAGATAAACCTAAGGGAGAAGAGAGATTTTGTGCGGGAACGAGCCCGCAACGGGGGCAGCGAACACTGCGGGCTACTGATTAGTGGCTTCGTACATTCGCTTCAGGTCGTTCATTATTTAAAATCCTTATAAATATATATTTAATTGTGATAATATATTTGCTAATTTGGTTTCTTTGCATTCTAGGTTTTGGCGTACGAGTGCATATTGGGCATTCGGTACGCGTTCGCCTATCGTAGAAACGAGGCGGATGTGGTGACCCCGCGGATATGCCGGTACGTCACCAATGATTGGTCGACGAAGGGTTCTCCGAAGATGGAGACGATCCTCAACGCCGTAAAGGGGTCACCAGTATCGGGGATGCTGAGCCCAACAGTATCGGAGATGAACGAGCCGTATTTCCGATATAGTCGGTTCGAAGTGGAGGAGCGGCATGAAGTCCTCGACCATATAACGAGGCTCCTCGAGGATGGTGTCGAGCTTAAGTGCGTACGGCATTTGCCGGCCGCGGAGGACGTCGCACCAACGCATCCTTCGCCAACCATGCCGCAACTATCGCAGCGGTCATTCTGCGAGGAAGAGGCGGACCAATTTCGTCCCCCCTCACCTCCACGATACCCGAGCCCTTCTCCACATCAATACTCGGGCCCCAGCTGGGAGCAATTCGATGAGTTCACAAGACGCGTGGACCAAAATTTCGAGACGGTGAATAATCGGTTCGACGACGTTTCTACAGGTATCTCGCAGTTACGGGACACGTATGACGAACGATGGCTCAAGAGTGGGGCGCGAGTATTTTCGGCTTGCAGCAGTCGATGACTGAATTGCAGCATAACTTGCAGCAGGGGTGGTACAGGGGCAACCGAGACTTTCCGACGCATACGTCGCACGGTACGCCCCTATAAATAATTTGTTGCAATATCGATAGTTTTCTGACGTTGGAGTTTTTGTTAGATTATGAGGCCGGTGGCTCCAACCAGACGTTCTATCTTTCGGAACCCGAGAGGCCGAGGTCCCGGTGGAAGCTGAGGCCGCACGAGTAGAACCCGAGGCGGTGGTGGAACCCGAGGCCGCGGAAAAACCCGAGGCAGCAGGGGAACCCGAAACCGAAGCCGCGGTCGAGCCCGAGGCCGCGCTGGAGTCGAGCCCGAGGCCGCGGTGGAGTCGATGCTGCCTCGGGAAACCAGGCCTTCCAAGTATCAGGTGACCCCATTCACCGACCCGAACCAGAACCGTGTACGGAACAGCATAAACCCAATTCTGGAACGGCACATGAAGAGAAAGCTGAAGTTATGGCCTCGGCAAAAACAGAGGATCGATACGATGGAAGATACCGAGCGGCTCCTTTGCTTGTCCAAATCGTACCGAACCAAGACGTGGTTTCAGCAGTTGTACACGCCTTCGTTTTGGCTCGACGACGCGGTAAGAAGCATTGATAACTTCAATACGTATAAATGCATTAATACGTTTTATTAATTAACTTGTTTCCTTTTATTTTATAGCACATTGACGAAAGCATTAGAGGGTTCCTCGAGATGCAGAGGATTCATACCTTCTGCTCTCGTGCCATCTCCTTCATGAGTGTTGCGATGAAGGAGAGCATCGATCGGGACTGCATAGAGGACGGGAAATTTGTCAAGGGCATACTGGCCTTTTTGACTCACTACGCAGAGGGACGGGATCAGGACTGGCCGTCGGTGTCATGGCAAGTTGCGGACTATATCGTGGTGCCGGTGCAGACCATCGCCCATTGGTTTCTTGCAGTCCTCGACTGGAAAAACAAGACGATACGGGTATTCGACTCGGATCCGTCATGCGATGTCGACATGCGCAACATGCACGCACTCGCCGGTCTACAATTAGCTGTCCCGATCGTGCTCAAAAAGCTTGGTCTGATTGCAAACGCGTTTAGGAGGTGGAAGGTCGAGAGGATCCCCAACTTCAAGAAGCAAGAAAATTCGTAAGTGTATCATATTTCGATATGAAGTTGATTTTAGTACATCATATCTCATTATTAAATATTTGGTTGTTTTCAGCGGCGATTGTGGGGTTCACGTGTTGCGGGCCGCATTTTCTATGCTATTCCGGGGGATAACGTCGCGGAGCTTACCGGGCGGCAAATGACGCAATTTCGGGAATTTCTATGTATTTCCATTCGCCTTAACGATTGGACTTCTTGGTATCAATAATTTCTATGTATTTCAATAATTTTGTATTCGGAAATTTTGTAAATCTGGAACAATTTTATGTAATAATGGAATTTCGAGTTGGATTTCGAGTTGTATATGCACGGTACCCGCACACTAGCGCACGGTACCCGTACACATGGCACAGGGTACCCGCACACTAGCGCACGGTACCCGCACACATGGTGCACGGTACCCGCACACTAGATTATCAGAATAATTGGTTAATGATTGCCCCGATCATTTGATTTGACTGATAAACAGTACAACAAACCGAATATCCATATCAATTATACTTACCAAACATTTGACAACATACCGAATATACATATCAATTACACCATGTCTAATACATTACATTATACTTACCAAACATTACAACATACCGAATATCCATATCAATAATACATAACCACATGTACAAATCAAACTCATAGGATTTCTCCGACGGATGACATTCTATTTTTTTGTGCTCTTCCGCGTTTTGGGTCAACGAGTGGTGGTAACATATTCACAAGACGTGTAGATTTTGAGAATTTATGTAGTGAGATCGTAGGATTGACTCGACACTACACGCACGGTACCCGCACACTATGCGCACGGTACCCGCACACTACACGCACGGTACCCGCACACATGGCGCACGGTACCCGCATGCTAAGGCACGGTACCCGCACACAACACGCATGGTACTCGCACACTACATCACCGTTATTTTAAAAAGATAAATATTTATTTTATGATTATCTGAATAATTGGTTAATGATTGCCCTGATCATAATAAATGGTTAATGATTCTCCCGATCATTTGATTTGACTGATAAAATTATTTAATGATTTAACGTACAGACAACGACTGACATAAAGCGCTGACGTGATTGATGTAACTTATTGAAAGCATTTGACAACTGTACGGTACCCACACTTATATCGCATGGTACCCGCACACTAAGGCACGGTACCCGCACATAAGGCGCACGGTACCCGCACACATGGCACAGGGTACCCGCACACAAGGCGCATGGTACCCGCACACAAGGCGCACGGTACCCCACACAAGGCGCACGGTACCCGCACCTATATCGCATGGTACCCGCACACTAAGGCCAACTAACCAAACATCCATTTAACCACTAAATTTCCATGTCTATTACATTATACGTATCAAACAATACAACATACCGAATTTCCATAAAAATTACACATGTACAAATCAAACTCATAGGATTTAACCCCTCCTACCGAATTCTCCGACGGATGACATTCTATTTTTTTCTGCTCTTCCGCGTTTTGGGTCAACGAGTGGTGGTAACATATTCACAATTCCTTCAACACGCTCGGTGACAGGCCATATGGTACCCTCGTACGCTAATTTCCATGTCTCCAAGCTGTAATATGCATGGACTAGCGAATATACCCCCACATTAGCGTGTCCACAAGCCGCAATGGCGTGCGCACATGGGATACGATCGATATCAAACATCTTACAACTAAATGAATTCGTCTCGATATGGACCACCTCGTTGACTCCATGCCCGTATACATTATACCGTTGAATGCCAATTTTCGAGACGTGTAGATTTTGTGAATTTATGTAGTGAGACCGTAGGATTGACTCGACCTTCGGCGTGACATTGGCTGCCATCGAAGCTTCGCAAGTTCTTCGATGCTTACTAAACCAACTTGTCGTCAAACGTTGTATCGAATCCAACAATCCTATGAGTGGAAGCTCTCTATCCGCACGTAGAGCGGCATTTATCGATTCCGAGCCGTTGGTGGTCATGATGTTGTACCTTGTTCTCGGGCAATATGATCTTGTCCATTTTGCCTTCGTACCCTCATCAAGATACGTATGCACGTTTAAGTACCGCTCCTTTAGCATTTCCAACAATTGATCGCAATCGCTTGTCTTGTAGGCGTACGCAATATTAAGGAATAACGCACACGCACCTTTCTCCTTCATACGGGTCTTTATATTTTGTTGAATATGCCACGTACAGAACCCGTGAAACGCATTTGGGAAAATTGCCGGGACGGCTGTCTTTATCCCGCCATGTCTGTCAGAAATTATGACGAGGTCATTTGAATCGGCCACGATCCGTTTTAATCTCGTTAAGAACCATGACCAAGATTCGGTAGATTTGGTGCTCGCAATACCCCATGCGATAGGATATTGGTGGTAATCGTCGTCTTGCGCCGTAGCAACAAGCATCACCCCTTTATACTTTCCCTTTAAAAAGGTGGCGTCTATAGAAATTACCTTACGCATGAAAGCAAATCCCGCTATGCATGCACTGTATGCCAAAAACAGATATTTAAATCTGTTTTCCTCGTCCATCTCCCAATCCGTGACACTTCCGACGTTCATTTGCTTCACAGCCTCCAAGTACGCCGGGATCAACGCGTAACAATCGTCCCCGTTACCGACCAACTCCTCCGTAGCGATATTCTTCCCCTTCCAAGCCTTGTAATAAGAAACACTCACCCCCCTACTTTGCATCATAGACATGATAGCCTTTGGCGCAGGAATGTCTTTAGGCCCGCTAAAATTGTTAAAAAGCATCCTAGACACAACCGATGAACTTCTTTGACTATGACTTCGACGTCGATGAGACACGCCGCATGTGTGTGTGCCGCAATATGTCCGTATCGAGAAAAAAGGGGAATCCCTATCTTTTGCAACTCGAAAGCGCCACGAACATTGCTCCATCGCACATCTTACTACATACAAAGTCTTGTTCGACTTTATTAATTTGCACTCGAACGACGCAGCCAAGGCGATTTTAGATATTTCCTCGATAACTTCCGCCTTGTCACGAAACTGTTGCCCAACGTGTAGGCTTGAACCGTCCGGAAATGCAAAAGTACCATCAGCAGCCTCTTCTACCGGGTTACGATCTACATCGTCATTGTGATCACGTGCTACAAATTCCTCCTCCGACTCGTCAGTGTTTTCAATTGGCCCATCTTCATTTTCGTTCGAATGTCAACCCGAGTAATCCCTACCCCCAGACGGTCCAGCGATATCTTCAAGACCCTCATCTTCATTTTGGTTAGAAGGGCTGCAACCGTACCCCTCAAACGGTTCGATTTGCGCATTTTCATGGCAATCGGCTATGAGCCCGGTATTATTACTAGAAGAACCAGCAAATGCGTCCGACGGAGCCACATGCGCACATTCCACCACCTCGACATGAATCACGGGTCTCGATTGAGGGCCACCAAAACCCAAGTACGCACGTAGAGCATAATCGTTATCGATGTATATGGGCCTGGGATAACTGTAGGGTACCTTTGGCATATAGCTTAGTGTTAGCCTCGCATTGTCGTTGCGAAACGCCAACACCGCTACAATTTGCTCCTTTACATCTTGTAACGTGCATGCGTCCTCATCCACCAAAATTGAATGCCAGCTACAATTTGACGCAGGGGACCAAGTCGAGGTATTGTCCTCGCCGATTAACCACCGACCATCGAATTGAAATACAATGTTGGTAATTGTCATATTGAGCACCTGCAATATTTTGCAATTTTATTGTTTAGAAAACGATTGTCGTCATATATCGTGCTTATGTATGATCTTCAGCGCATGGGACCCGAACATGGGATCACTGTACCCGCACACAACGGCAGGGGACCCGCGCATAAACGCATGGGTCCATGTGCAAGGGACCCGCGCATAAACGCATGGGTCCATGCGCAGGGGACCCGCGCGTATTGCGCATGGTACCCGCACCTATATCGCATGGTACCCGCACGAAGGGGTCCCATGCACAAAAACTGGACCTCAAAATATGTATTTTCAGGTCCGAATTCTCGTAATAACCACTGAAATATCGCTACTCTGGCTAGTACACATGATCTATTAAATAACCCATACATTTTAGGGGGTAATGAACTGGAAATTCACCATTTTCGACGTTAAAATTGCAGTTTTCATGTAACGAATGCTTACTGGTAAATATGCTGAAATGCTTGCTGTTTTCTTGGTTTGAGAAGTTGTTTTCCGGCACTAAACGAAGAGAACAGCTCGCGTCGCTTTAGGTTTGTGAGAGAGGTGTGTGTGGTTACCCTTTGTTCTTTAAAATGGAGAAGATAATGCATTCATATCGATTGAATGGTTATGGTTAAAGAGGGAGATGGACCCATGTTCAGTCAGTTATTGCATCTGTACGGCGGCCATATTTTCGTTTTTCTTTTTTTTTTTAATTTTAATGAGTTAAGTATGAGAATTAGTTAATATGGTTAACGTTTAAACAAAGTGAGGGCTATTGACCAAAAAAAATCGTCAACGAGGCCATTTTTTTAAAATTGACCCAGTCAAGGGCCATTTTTTAAAAGACTCATGGTTGTATGGTGGATGATTACGTTTGGTGGGAGTTGCATGGGACCCACGGAGAATATATACGATTAATGTTTTGCTATTCCCAACATTAAAGCTCATTCCCATTCATACTTTGCCTTCTCATCTCTATCTCCTTACTCTAGGACTTTCTCAAGTATGTAGGAAGAAGGGAACGAAATAGATTGGGCAGTATACTATAATTATGCATGACGCTCCGTTTAAGTCAATGTAATATTCAAATCTTTAGTTGTTCTAAGTATAACTTATATAGTATTCTTTACGTTGACTTAATCAATTGTTTGATGTGGATTTCAGAAAGCTCAACAAAAACAACAGCGATGTTATGGTATATGATGATCCAGCATATTACCATCCTCAGTTTCTGTTATATATCGCCAATTCTTTCCACTCAGATTTCTTTCGGGAATTGGCGTAGTGATTATATATCTGCGGGATTCAGATAAGTTATATCCACTTTGCGTCCAACAATAAAGTTGATTCCCACTCATACTAGCCTTCTCATCTCTTTCTCCTTCTGAGGAATTTGTCTTCTCTAAAGTGGATTGTAATGTATGGAGACAAAAAGAAGAGAACGAAATAGATCGACGACGAGCTACGATACATTACCCATGTCTGATATATTTTGGAACCTCGCTCAATTTCCGTAAGCCTCATATGCTTGAGCGTCTGAAATAGATGGATTAGACTCCATCATTATTAAAGTCCGTCTATTGACGATTGATAACATAAGATAGAAACAAAAACTATCAATGTAGAAAAGAATTCGGCAGAACTTACCCTATAAAATGACCATTCCAAAATTCGGAAAAATCACAAAAATATGTTTTTCAACACCACAGCACAACACATTTGTTGACCTTTTTGGTCTATATGCTTTGAAGAGTTTTGATGATCTATGTAATTAGGGCTATAACTTGAGCAATTCGATTCGAACGCATTGAATCTGATTGCATACACATTATGGTAAATCGTGTGAGATATCATGATGAGCAATATCTGGAAAGTATAATGTCAAAATATGGAATGTGTTATATCCGTTTGAGTTTGTCTATTCTATGAAGTAATCATGTTGATAATATTTGCATGCATCCTACTTGATCTTATATGGAAAAATCGATTAGAACTTCTTATTGCTGAAGTTAAGGAATCATAAAAGGAAAAGATCCTGATTGATTGATTTTATATGATGCTAGCTGGATATCACATATGGAGAGTGCTATTATGGAAAATATCATCCCAAATAGAAGTATATGCCTTGATTTCGAATCTGTGCTTTTAAATGGAATAAAATCATGCTATTATGACCTTGTGATCGTTGTGAAATTATATGAATAGCATTATTTGATTGACATATTAATTGCTCGATAATTACATGGATTATGTGCTTATTTTGGATATTATCTCGTGATTGAGTTTCCATGTAAGTGTTGGTTCAAAGGGTATATATATATATATATATATATATACACACACAATACAGGACTTAGAATGTCGGGCTAAGAAGAGAGAAGAAAAATAAGAAATGAGTTTTAAAGTTTGAGCTCACTTGAGAAAACCTTGTGCTGAGCGGTCATAGTGATAACCTTATGCCGACTGCGCCTACACTATCTTTCTGCAGTCTGAGCTTACACCTGCAAATTCCATCACTGGTCGAGTGATCCGTTCCATATCCCTCCACCATATATTTTGTCTTCGGACATGATCGATACACGAAGGAGGCAAGGTCGACGCTTACGCGAACGCGAAGGGAAGGACTGTGTTCTGGGGCCCTTCGATAGCAAGCTGTTTCTAGCTGGGAATTGAAGATTCCCTGAAGCAAAACTCACCGTGCGGTAACCTAGGGTGTCTAGAGTTCGACTTGTTTCGATTTGGGTATTAGGCTAAATAAATTAGTTTTGTAACCAACTAAGGTAACATTATAATGATTGATTTAAACTCTTGAGGAGCAAACCTCAAGGAGAGGAGTAAACCCCGATTGGGGATATAACCTCTATAAATCCTGGTCTCACTTTATTTTTCAGCACTTTATATTTTCTGTGAGACATATCTGATACACATTCCACAACACTAGGAGATAACCTATGAAACGTCTTTGATAATTGATTACTTAGAACAAAACATTTCTAGGTTATAACACACAAAGGTTCTTGAAAAAGAAGCGAAATTTTTCAAGCGTAATTCACCCCCCCCCCCCTAGATACATGTTTTACTTCATTTGGTATCAGAGCGAGGTTACTCAAATAACATGCCTGAGTAAAAGATCTAATGGCTTCTTCGAGTTTTGATGTGTTTGCAGAGGGACAATCCCATTATAGGCCACCACTCTTCGATTGAGCAAACTACGCTATATGGATAAATCGCATGAAAGGTTTTCTTCTGGCGGTTGACTATGATCTATGGGATATTATTACCACTGGGCCATACATACCTACAAACAACTATGGAACCTCAAGGAAAGCTACAGAATACGATGTAACAGAAAAGCGTGAAATCGCATTGAATGCTAAGGCTAAAAGTATGATCGCTTGTTCATTAACGAGGGAAGAATACAATCGCGTGAGTTTATGTGTATGCGCTAAAGACATGTGGGAGATGCTGCAAGTCACTCATGAAGGAACCACTCGAGTTGTACAAGAAAGAATAGCGCTCCTAACTCATCAATACGAGTTGTTCACAATGGAAGCTGATGAAGTCAAATGTATGCAAGATTCATGACCATAATCAATCAGATGTTTTCTCTTGGCAAGATCATTCCCGACAACGAGAAGGTTCGAAAAATCTTGAGATCACTTCCGAGAGAATGAATTCCAACACTATCTACGAAACAAAGGATTTAGATGCATTATCTATCTCCGAGATAATCAGATCTCTAACTTCATTTGAGATGACTCAAATATCCATGAAAGAAAAGTTGCAAGCTAGGAATCAACAAATCATTGCTTTTAACGCTGAACAAGAAAGTGATTCCGATGAAGACATGGAATAAGAAGAGGGTAGCAATTTGCCACGCTGACCAAAAGATTTGAGAAGTTTCGACAAAGATGAAGATTCAAAGGGAACTCCAAATTCCAGCAAAAGAATAAGGGAATATCCTCACCCGGGAATAATGTCCAGAAATGCTTCAGGTGTAATAAGGCAGACCACTTTGCTTTAAACTACCCATTACCAAGCGATGATAAAAAGACAACGAAGCAGAAGACCATGGTGACAAACTGGAAAGATTTCGAGAATGAACAAACGAAGGAAGAAAACCTTGCTTACGTGGATAATGATGAACAAATATCTTCTTCATCTACTATTAAGAAAATTAATATTCTTAATGAGATATATGTGAGTTTGGAAGAATCTCCTGATAACGCCTCTTCAGTTTTTGAAGTAGATGAAAGTAAGGAAGAGCTATGTGAAATAATTCAAAATGCTCACGAAAAGATCAAGTCGCTAAAGTCGCTAACGAAAAAGTTTGCTAAACAACGAGATGACTTAGCGAGAGAAAAAAATCATGGTGATCTAGAAATCTCACGCTTGAAAGCAGAGATAGATTCTTCCAAGAAAGAAAAAGTTCAATGCGATTGCAAGGAACTTGAAAGACAAACATCGATATATATAGATATATCACTGCACATAGACATTCGTTAGAAGAAAAAGAGCGTACCATTGATAGACATCTCGAAGGGAAGCAAAACCTAGATATGTTACTGAATATGCCTAGAAATACTGGAAAATCAGGGATAGGATATTCCATGTTAAAAGAACATGTTGCACCAGTTGTACGAAAAACCAAAATGTTTTTCATGTGGTCGTCATGGTCATTATTCATACAACCTTTTTCTGAAGAAAGCTGATAAGTCGAAATATGTTTGGAGGCCAAATAAATTAACTGATAACAATGTTCCTAGAGCTGGTCTATCTAACTGCGTGAGATCACAGTCTCGGATGTATGATATATCACAAGTCAACATGAGTTACTTTGCTACTAACATGTTAGGACCCAACCAGCATTGTGTACCTAAAAAAAAAACTCATTAATGCAGGTACAATGAAGATATTCCAACAAGAAAAATAGGTGGTACCTCGACAGCCGATGTTATCACCAAATTCGTGTCGTTAAAAGCATATGATGGAGGATATGTTTCATATGCTGCCACCACAAAAGCTAGGATCATTGGAGTTGGAACTGTCTATAACAATTTACATACCACTATAAATGACGTATGGCTAGTTACGGATTTAGAACATAATTTAACAAGCATAAGTCAATTCTGCAATAAGGGTTATATCGTAACTTTTGTAAACGATAAATGCATAGCTAAAAAGGATGATGAGGTTATATTTAGTGGATCTAGGTATGACAATATCTACTGGATCACTCTTCATGATATCACTAACCAAAATGTCAAGGGCCTAACAGTTACATATAGACGCTTGGACATGCCAATATGGAGCTGATATCTCATATAACCAGCAAAGAACTCGTAAGAGGTGTTCCCGACATGAAATTCACCAAGAACAGAACGTGTAAGGCATGCCAAATGGGTAAGCAAACTAAGATGTCCTTTAAGGTAAAGAATGTGATATCTACTTCCAGAAATTGAGACTCTGGAACTACTTCATCTCGACCTTTTTGGTCCGATTCAGAAATTATCTCTGCGAGGTAAAAGACATGCCTTTGTTATTGTAGATGACTATTCTAGGTACACATGTGTGACATTTCTTGCGCCTAAGAGTGAATCATTAGATAACTTTGCACCGCTAATGAAGAGACTTGAAAATGAAAAAGAAATGAGCGTACGCAAGATACGTAGTGATAACGGTCTAGAATTTGATAGTAAATCATTTGCATCTTTTTGTGATCAGTATGTGTATAGTCATAACTGCTCTGCTCCTATAACACCCCAACAGAATGTCATAGTTGAGCGGAAAAATAGAGTGTTACAGGAGATGGCTAGATCAATGCTACATGAGTATGATATTCCCAACTGGGCTGAAGCTGTTAGTACAACATGCTATGTGTCTAATCGTGTTTTACTTAGGTCAATATTGAAGAAGACCTCTTATGAACTTTGGAATGGTAGAACTCCAAATATAGGATATTTCCATGTGTTTGGTTGTAAGTGCTTTCTTTTGAATGATAGAGATAAAAGAGGAAAATTTGACTCTACGGTAGATGAAGGGATATTCCTGGGTTACAATCTTCATTCCAAAGCTTATCATGTCTATAATAAAAGAAAGATGACTGTTCAGGAGTTAATACATGTAACCTTTGATGAGATTCATACTGCAAAATGCTATTAATGAGGAAGGTATAGATTTGCCTCTTGTAGAGTTACAGGTTCCTGAAGAAACAAAGGAGGATATTCCAAATGACGAAAACACTGATGCACTGGAACGAGAGGTTTCAGATGAACAACATCGCAAAAAGTTCAAGCATGCTTCCAGTCATCCAACAGATCAAGTATAGAGAATATCACCTATGGAATCAAAACACGGGCTACTGCACGAAATCAAGATACAGAGGAATCTCATGATGTGTTGCTCTCAATGGTAGAACCAAGGAGCGTACATGAAGCACTAGATGTAAATCATGGATTATCGCCATGGAGGGCGAATTATTACAATTTGAAAAGAGACAAGTATGGACACTTGTAGAAAAGCCAGACGGAAAGTTCATTATAGAAACAAAATGAGTGTTCCGCAACAAACTCGATGAACACGGTAAAGTGACCAGAAATAAAGCGAGGTTAGTTGCAAAAGGTTATTCCCAAGAGGAAGGTATAGATTTCGAAGACTCTTTTGCTCCCTTAGCTAGATTAGAATCTATACGTGTTTTACTTGCATATGCATGTTTTAAAAGATTTAAACTTTTTCAAATGGACGTAAAAAGTGCCTTTTTAAATAGTTTTATAAATGAGGATGTTTACGTCGAACAACCTCCCGGTTTTGTTAAAGAAGGATTTTCAAATCATATTTTCAAACAAAATAAAGCGTTGTACAGTTAGCAGGCCCCTAGGGCATGATATGAAAGATTGAGCAAATTTTTGATAGACATGGGATTTACTCTAGAGCTATTGATAACACCCTGTTTATTAAGTATGAATGTGATTAGATGTTGTTAGTACAGATTTACGTTGATGATAGAATTTTTGGAAGTACTAACAACCTTCTTTGTGAGGAATTTTCTCAGTCCATGTAGAAGGAATTCGAAGACTCTAATGAGTGAGCTGAACTACTTCCTTGGGTTGCAAATTAAGCAACTTGACTCGAGAACCTTCATATATCAGACGAAATACACTAAGGCTGTCAAATTTGGAATGAGTGATTCCAAGGTGCTTTCCACTCCTATGCATCGGACCACCAAAACCGATAGCGATGAATCAGGTAATCAAGTTGATCAAATCCAATATCGAGGTATGATCGTAAGTCTCCTTTACTTAACTGCAAGTAGACCTGATATCATATTTGTTGTTGGCATGTGCTCGAGATATCAATCGAATCCTAAGGAATCTCACTTAACAGCAGTCAAGCGAATACTTAGATATATAAAAGGCATTGTTAATTTTTGGTCTTTGGTATTCCAATACCAATGAATTTCCATTAGTGGGATATTCTGATGCCGACTATTATGGTTGTAGGGAAGATAGGAAAAGTAGTAGTGATACATGTCAGTTACTTGGGAATTCCCTAATAATTTGGTCTAGTAGAAAGCAAAATGATGTCGCCCTTTCCACAACTGAAGCTGGATATATGGGTTTAGGTTATGACAAAATTCATATTATTTGCGATAGTACTAGTGCTATAAGTATTGCTAAGAATCTGGTGCATCAGTTTCGTACTAAGCATATAGAGGTTAAACACCACTTTATACGATATCATGCTCAGAAAGGGAATATCAGCGTGGAATTCTTAGGAACAAATGATCATCTTGCTGTTATCTTCACAAAGCCCTTAACTGAGACCTTCTGCGACATCCGTGATCGACTGGGAATCACCGAGCTAAATAATGTTAGATAACTTTCCAAAATCTTGCCAGTTATTCTAAAAATTCTAAGATTCCAAGTCTAGAACTATTTTTGATAGAAATTCGCATTAATTTCAGCCTTTAGAATTATTCCTAAAATCTTATCATAATTTCAGCCTTTAGAATTATTTCTAAGATCTAATCCTTATTTCAGCCTTTAAAATTATTTTAGGAAAATAAGATCTTTTCGATTTTTATCTCAAATCGGTCTTAAATTACCTTTCCTTATTTAAAGAGATCACACATCAAATCATTCGGAGATCTCTGATTTCTTGGACGGTTCATCATTTTCGGTAGAAATATTTGAGTTGGTTATTTTTTGAAAGATATCTTAAGATCTTCCGCTTATTTGGCATCTAAACTCTTTGGGAAAGTAGTATCTCAAAGATTTCTTTCTTAGTCTTTAAGATAAGCTCGCTTTCGTTCTTGAAATCACTCACGATTATTCTTTCCTTAAAACTTCTGAGTTATTGGCGGTTCATTTTTTCTAATTCAAATTCTCTTGGAACCGTTCAAGTGGCATCCCACTATTTCCTAGGTGATCACTTCGGTCCTCACTTTATTATGTATTAAATTCCCATGTTCGAAACTTTATAGCTCTAAATTGCTTGTAAGAAGAACGTTGAAGCAAATTGTGAAGGGAACCTATGCTGGCGAGTTGATATAACCAAGCTTCTGAAAGCTCTGACAAGGGAATTCCATATGAAATGCTGATAGTGATTCCAACCATTAGAACGTTTCTCTGCCATGATATTTCATCCTTAGTTCCATCTCTAAGTTTTCAGCCATTTCTGCACTAAGCTTCTATTTTCAACTCTTGGTATCACTCTTTTTTATGCTGAAGGGGGAGAGTAAGGAAATTAATGAGGGGTCCTGCGTGTAGTCGAATGGTCGTCTATTGGGAGAGTAAGGTAGTTAACGAGGGGTCGTGCGTGGAGTCGCGTGGTCGTATATTGAGAGAGTAAGGTAATTAATGAGGAGTCGTACGTGGTGTCGAATGGTCGTCTATTGGGAGAGTAAGGTAACTAATGAGGAATCGTGCATGGAGTCGAATGGTCGTATATTGTGATAGTAAGGTAATTAATGAGGAGTCGTGCGTTGAGTCGAATTGTCGACTACTGAGTTGGTACGTTGAAATCCATTTTTATTTTTTGATGATATATCGCATGGTTTGCCCTATTATGATACTTATTCGTGCTTACTAATTTCCTATGTTTTATTCTGATAAGTATTTGCTGCCTGAATCATGTTTGGAAAATGCACACATGCAGGGGGAGCACACGAACTGGTAACTTCGAAAATTCATCTACGATATATCTATGCATGTTACATGTGATATCTACACTTTGACAGGAGGAGTAAACTCCATCTATAATATATCTTTGCATATCACACGAGATATCTGCATTAGGCTGGGGGAGCATACATACTTTGATTTTGAGATTTAGAAATATAAAATGCTCTCATTAGGATCATGAGGTACTTAGACATATGCGTTAGGAATTGTATGATCGAATGCGCTTACATGATTCAGTGATGCATTAATTACATGCCATCATAAAAAAGGGGGAGAATGTTGACCTTTTTGGTCTATATGCTTTGAAGATTTTTGATGATCTATGTAATTGGAGCTAGAATTGGACAATTCAATTCGGATGTATTAAAATGTCAAAGTATATGATAATATTTGACTTTGCAGGTTTTATAGGCTACATCATTGAAGAATGTTGAATATTTGATCTACACGTGATTATGTGCTTAACTGGTAAAATTATGCGATCACATGTTATAGATGTCTCACATGCTAGGGAATATCTGATTGCAGATACATTGTGCTATTTATGGTAAATCGTGTGAGATATCATGATGAGATATATATGGAAAGCATGTTGTCTAAATATGGAATTTGTTATATATTTGACTATGCAGGTTTTATAGGCTACATCATTGAAGAATGTTGAATATTTGATCTACACGTGATTATGTGCTTAACTGGTAAAATTATGCGATCACATGTTATAGATGTCTCACATGCTAGGGAATATCTGATTGCAGATACATTGTGCTATTTATGGTAAATCGTGTGAGATATCATGATGAGCTATATATGGAAAGCACGTTGTCTAAATATGGAATGTGTTATATCCGTTTGAATTTGTCTATTCTGGTAATTAATAATGTTGATAATCTTTGCATGCATCATACTTGATCTTATACGAAAAAATCGATTAGGTCTTCTTATTGTTGAAATTAAGGAATCCTAAAAGGAAAAGATCCTGATTGATTGATTTTATATGATGCTAGTTGGATATCACATATGGAAAGGGCTGTTAGGAAAATATCATCCCGAATAGAAGTATATGCCTTGATTTTGAATATATGCTTAAAATGGAATAAAATCATGCTATTATGAGCTTGTGACCGTTGTGATATTACATGAATGGCATTATTTGATTGGCATATTAATTGTTCGATAATTACATGGATTATGTGCTTATTTTCGATATTATCTTGTGATTGACTTTCCATGTAAGTGTTGGTTCAAATGGTCTATATATATAAAACACAACACTTAGAATCTCGAGCTAAGAAGAGAGAAAAAGCAGAAGAAACGAGTTTTAAAGTTTGAGCTTACACTTGAGAAAACCTTCTGATGTTGAGCGGCCATAGTGATAACCTTCTGCCGACTGCGCCTACACTTGCGATATCTTTTTGCAGTCTGAGCTTACACCTACAAATTATATCACTGGTCGAGTGATCCTTTCCATATCCCTCCACCATATATTTTGTCTTCGGACGTGCTCGGTACACGAAGTAAGCAAGGTCGATGCTTACGCGCACGTGAATGGAAGGACGGTGTTCTGGGGGCCATTTGTTAGCGGACTGTGTCCGACTGGGAATTGGAGATTCACTGGAGTGAAACTCGGCGTGCGGTAACCTAGGGGTGTCTAGATTTCAACATGTTTTTGTTTCTGTATTGGGCTAAATCAACAGTTTTGTAACCAACTAAGGTAACATTATAGTGATTGATTTAAACTCTTGAGGAGTAAACCTCACAGAGAGGAGTAAACCCCGATTGGGGATATAACCTCTATAAAATCATGGTCTCATTTTATTTTTCAGTACTGTATATTTTCTGTGAGACATATCCGATACACATTCCACGGCACTAGGAGATAACCTACGAAAGTCTTTGATAAGTGATTACTTAGAAAGACTAAACGTTTCTAGGTTATAACACACAAAGCTTCTTGAAAAAGAAGAAGCGAAATTTTTCAAGTCTATTTCACCCCCCTCCTAGGCACATTTTTTACTTCAACAACACAACACAACGTATATTAAAAAACACTTTCCATTCCAACCAACTCAACCACCAACAAAACGAATATAAACAAACGATACCAACCTCCTATCGACTGTTTCATCGACGAGTTTATTTTCCTTCTTCTTCGTGTGATTCTGCAAATAAACCTGGTGCAATGGAGGAACGACTCCATTTTTCTTCGCAACTTGTGCAAACATTCAATTTAACCCAAGTAATGTATTACTTTAATTGAAGGACATATAGAAAAATTAAAGATTGAGTGAAACAAAGACTTTCATTGTCTTTGCAAGGAAACTCGTGGCGCACGATCCTTGCGTGAACTTCGCAGCTTCTCCGTCTCGACATTTATGGTTAGTCTTCGGGATTTCAAATCTCTCTTTGAACATAGCAGTGGACTGTTTCTCTCTAACTTGTTGAATAACCATATCACTAAAAAACATAGACTTGTATGTTGGGTCATTCTTTTATTTAACATCTTCTGGCCACATATTATCTTTCAGCCGCTGACGAAGAACATAAAGGAACTTAGTATACACTATCTTCACTACGGAAGGATCCCACGAATACATCTCATACAAAATTCAAGTTAGTGTAACATATAGAAAAGTATTTAAAAAAAAAAAGAATTAAGGCCACTAACCCAAAACTGAAACCACCACCGCCTCATCATGTAGTCTAGGAACATCGCCAAGACATGTCAACGTTCCTAGCATATAAGGTTTGAAGGGCTTGGTCACCTAATTAACCACAAAAGTCTTCTCGAACCTAATTCAAACGAAACGATATATATTTTAATCTTATCAATATATGTATATATATATATATATATATTTAAATACGATTAATATACGTAGCACTCTTGACTATCAAGAATCAACTTAGACTTCAACGGCATCCCGTGTTCATCTGTGACCGGTGCCATAGATGCAATAGAGAATGATGCTCTGTAGTAGATGTCATTCTCAACTGTGGAGTGATGGGTGGCCGGGTCTTTTCAACAACAGCGTCATTGGAGGACGAAAGGCGACTGCCAACGGCCACAAACGTGGCCAAATGACCTTTAAACGATCTACCAGTCATATCTCAACAACCTGAAAATGCTAAAAAAGAATGTAATTTTATTGAATAATAAAAAAATATTCTCAAGTTCGCACATACAAAATAACCTACAACAATTCCGAAGACGAATCTCGTTGCATCAGAACTGTCATGGTCACTTTGATATTCATCACTCTCACTCTCGCTAGCATTGGCAACCATGACCTACGAGAGTACATACCTCATACTGCGCGGACGGAATCGGCGAACTCGGGAAACCGTTAGACTCGGCAATACCCGCGGATTTGGCTAGGCAGCGAGCTCGAGCGTCAGACTGCGTGAAGAAGCGACTATTAGCGAGGCGAGGAGCTAACTTACCTGAGCGACCCGGAGCAGCGAATGGCGAGGATGATCGGGAGCTGATTTGGCGATTTTAGGAGAATTGAAACATCGATTGAAAAGCGGGGCCAACTCGCGATGTGGGTGATTTAAGTTTTTTTTACCGGCTACAATATTGTAGTCGGTTAATTTGAAAAGGCTAGTCGGTAATAAGAATTGCGACTAAATTGATTAAGTTAGCGTCTCTTTCTAGGTCGACGTTAGCAGTTACAACTTTGTAATGGCTAAGATTTAATTGTAGTTGGTAGATTAGTTGGTATACGCACTTCTTTTTGTAGCGATCATATTTATCACTTGATTGCCTCTCTTCTTAGCCTTGAAAAATTGTTATTCTTTTCATATCCTGAAGAAATCGTGAATCGAAATACCCAGGAGCCAAAATGTTCTGTTTCAAAGTGTAAAAAATGTATTATTAGAGAGATGACATTTTTACACTGTAGCGGCTTAAATAGAGGTTGACTAATCACAATCAACTCGACTAACTAACGGAAATCTAACTAATCTACTAGCTAAAAATCTCGGTTGCCACGGTGTCTCAAATGTCCACGCTGGCATCATTAATTTCCATGCCGGCACTGCCACTCGAGTCATCATATTTCCGCATATCCTCAAAACGAGGCAATGTTTTCTGGCCGAATCCGTTCTCCAGAGAGTGAATGCAATGAGACTAATATTAAATGAATGAGAAAAAAACGGACGGCTCAATAAATATAATCGGTGCAAAGAACACGGTTCTGTGAGTGTCTCTGTGTTTTTAATATGCACATCAAATTGCACCTTATGTAATTGACGATACAATACATTCCTTGAACAGGGCGGATAATATTCTAAGGCAAAATTATGTACCATTCATCCAATACATATTCTGAGGCAAAATATTGTATGGATTGTAGGAAAGCACATTTATGGTTTTGTGTTTAAGGGGATGCAATTGGAGTAAATATTAAATTTCACATCATTCAGAGTAATGGACTTATACGGTGGGCTTCACTAAACAAGGAATGAGATGAATTATAATTAGCGGTGTCGTTTTCTTATTTAGATTGACTGAAAAATGGGAGAAAACTAATTGGTCTCCGATGTTTATCATATTGACTAATTTAGTCTATGACATTTCGCGCAAACCAATTTAGTCCCTGATATGGTAAAAAATGAACTAAATTGGTCCTTCCGTCACTACGACCGTCAATTTGGACGGGAAATAAGCACCTTCGAAAGGAAATCCAGTCGAAATGCTTTGATTAAATTTTTTTTCTAAAAAATGCACTTCAAGTAGCACGTCTCTATGCTTTTTTGATCTCTTAACCGCTTACTTTATTGGGGTAATTTCAGTTAAATTCCCATCAGACAAATTTTCTATCACTTAACTCCCTTTTCAGTGATAAATTTTCTATCACTTAACTCCATTTGTCAGGGAAAAGTATCACTTAAGGATCATCTTCAAACTTTTATATCATTTAAGGCCAAAATGGCGAAAATACCCCTAAAAAGTTGCAATATTATGATTTTATCGGGATATTTTATTTAAATAGAAAAAGGAAAAAGAGAGAATGAACCAACGAGATGAGCAAGAACAACATATCATATCAAGCGATTTTTCAAAAGTGAACGATCAAATTAAACACCCACGAAAAATTTTCAGCACCAAGGAACGATTTACGATCTCCTCTCTTATTCGATCTTGGTACATCTCGTTTTTCTTTTCAAATTGCTATACCAAAATAATTGGAACCACATCATCGTCTCCGTCAAGAAATCGACAATTGTTTTGGTTAGCTTTCACTTATTTACTTGATTCAGATTATTAGGTCTCAATTTGGGTTTCTAAGCTTAATTTGGGGCTTTTTGGGTTGTTGCTCGATTAGAAATTTTTTAAGATTAAATTTGGTCTATCTTTGCCATTTTTGGTTCGTTAGGTATCCAAATAGGAATCTCGCCTTATTTTTATACGATAGGTATTTATTGTTTGCACATAATGCTTGCAAATTTAGTACATAATATGAATTATAATGATGCAATATGTTTCTGTAGATTGATACTGCATATTTGACCAGAATGTTGCTATAATTTGATTATGTTGCAATTGTTGTTTTTCGTTTTTGCAGTAATTACACCATTACAAATTCAACCCAGTGATACATTTCATCCGTTTACTTCTGAAGCAGAAGAAGTACACTCGGATGTTCAATTGTGTAGATAAAAGGTTTTCGATCAACATTTAACTCACGGAGGTGCAATTGATGTCGATTGTTCGATGAAGAGTGAGTTGTAGCTGAGAGCATATGGTAATGGTAAGACACGTTACAACGAAACCATTTCACTCGAACACTAAACTTCATAAACTGGTCTTATTAGCCAAGAACTCCGAGGCTTATTTGATACCATTGGAAAGCCAAATAAGTCTAGTTTGTAACAAATTTTTTGGTAATGAAAAATATTACGTATGGAAGGAGTCATGTCCATTTGACTGTTCACTGCCAGAACAGGGTCAATAGCGGGAATTTGGAAAGATCACCTAGTTTTTGGGTCCTTTTGCATCAAATTTCGTTGATATATGTTATTTCTATTTTTTGTCCATATGTTGCATATATGCGATGTCATATCTTTTCGGCATGGAGGATGGTAAAATATTGTTTATTATGCCTGAAACTTTTGGTACGATAACATTGTGAAATACGGCACGATAATTGTGTGTACATGGTGCGACAAACACGAGTTAAATGGTATAGTAAGCGCATTAAAATAGTATGTTATATTGATGGATGAAAAATACAAAAATAATTGGTATCAAGTTATGACATGTAAGTATTCTGACACGCACGGAAAATTTTGTAAACAAATTATGACAAGCAACAAAAAATTTTAGAAACAAATTCTGACAAGCACAGAAAAATCTAAAATTAATAGAAGATTTCCATTCAAAAAGGCATAGATAAAATTGGTACAACATCGATAATTATCTTGACACGGCTAACTTTTGAAATGTGGTACAACACGTCTCCACAATAAGGTACTATCATTGGCTACTAAATGACACAGTGTGCATGTGTTATTTTGTATAACTTATTAGGTTAAGCGCTTTTGGCGCCATTCGGATTAGTTTTCATTCAAACTACTAGACTAGAAACACACACACACACACATATATATACCATATGGTTTACTTGATATCAAATTTGATGGTTTAACCTTACACGCATGGTATTGTGTTCACAAATTCGAAGTTTCATATAAGAGTATGATCATTCTAAGAACATCTTACTATTTAAGTTTGAGTTTAAACTACAAATCTACGATGTTCAGGGTTAACCATCAAATCTACGATGGTATACGGATACTAAAGTATTTATGCATCAACATTAATGTAAAATGTGACGAAAAATGCTTACCCTAATAAATTGTACAAAATCTATCTCTTTACGGTACTAATTTGCAGCAAATGACCATACTTTATCTTTGGGTTTTACCGTATCATATTTCAGTAGTAAGGCATACCAAGATATGTATCGATACCGTACCGAGTTTTATCGGTCCACATAATATTTAAAATTACGAGTCCATAGTGTAAACTAATAAATATGAAGCCCTAAAGACAATATAATAAGTTGTAAGTTTTGAATTAGCAAACATATATACTATGTGTAGTAAATTGTTCTAACATTGTTCATCCTCTTAAAGTAATACTTGGACTTTGTAATATTAAACCAATGAGCATATGGGTTACTCCGTAAAAAATGATACAAAGTGAAACATATAGCTGATATACATATAGAAATACAATTTTCTATAGAGATTTTTGTCAGATACTAAAGTCATTCTGACATGTCATGTGTTGATCCTGACAAGAGCTGACTTTTTGTATTTTTCATCCTTTTTTGTGCCTATTAATATAACGTACCATTTATTGATATTTGAGTTCGACAAAAGCTTGTGTTCTAAATATTTTCGAGTGATTTTGAACCTATTTTGGTTGCTTTTAAACTCGTTTAGTGTTATAGGACATTTTTGTGAGTTACTTTGAAAGAACCCTGAATTTTTCATCAAGTTTGAGCAATTTTCGAGCATAATCTGTGTTCAGAAATTTTCGATAAAATTTTCAAAACTCTTTATTCCAACAATTGTTTCGCAAATCTTTGTGAAAATCGATTTTCGATACAGCTGAAAATTTTCGGTGGCAATTTCGTAATTTTTTGTTTCAAAATTATTTTCGCAAAAGCCAAGGGCCAACGACCAAGGGCCAGACATCCTCGTATCTCTTAACGAAGGATTTGCTCAATTTTGAACATCCATTCCTAGTGATGCTACAACCAATCATCTCGTACTCCCAAGCAGAGTACGTAAAACACCAACTGAGTACGGGGACGCTGAAAAGGCAAGAGCTTAAGTCGACCTCCTAGAAAAAACCTACATGCTCCAAGCTATCAAATGACATCTACATTCAGATCGACAATGTTACTACCGCAAACGACATGTAGGATGAGATAAATCGAATGATGCAAGGAATGAAGCTCATAGTCAAGGCCAAGATGGCAAACACGCTCGCTGCCTACGACACATTCAAGGCAAAACCTGGGGAAGAGCTCACAGAAACGTACAAAAGGTACATATTCCAAGTGAACGAAATGAAGAAGATAAACATCCATCGATCAAACTTGGAGTTGAATGTTCGATTTCTCACCGCCTGTTGCTCGAATGGAAATAAGTTGTCACCGTCATCCGACAGAATAAGAAAATCGATGTAATCGACACCCAGTACGTCTTCGAGAGCCTCTCGCAACATGACAATGATATTAGTGAGATTAAGAGCAGCTTGAAAGAGAATGAAGTGGCCGACCCACTTGCCCTAGTAACCGACAACAGACCCAAGATGAGCTCGAAATCCTTGAAAAAGAAGTCGATGAATCTCCCTAACTCCTCGGAAGAAGCCAACTTCGGATACGACTCTGATCCCTAGTTCAGAGAGCTTGAAAAGAAGACGACACTTATGAAGAAGATAATGGGAAAGAAATTCTTCCAAAGAAGCCGTCGTCATCTACTACAAACAAAGACGTCTTCCAGCTCTCAACAACCCCCGATAGCTCCTGAACATGCCAAAACTAAGAGTTCCACAGAACCCGTAAAGTGCTACAACTGTGGCAAGCCAGGGCACTAGGCTAGGGACTGCCTCTTCCCAAAATGGATGGATGATGACTACTACACCAGAAAGCCGCAGTTGATCAAGCAAAATAACTTGTGTAGCCCTGATGGCCAAGCAGTAGCACTGGTTCGATGGCACGTCGGACAGTGAGCGGAGAACGTCGCTCTGATGGCCTTTGTCGAGGGAGCTGAGTCGGAAGATGAGATCAAGGAGCCCGAGGTCTCGGACAAGGAGGAAGAAGGAACGTGCAGGGATGGAGGTAGTATCTTTTGACCTTAACATCTTTTTGGAACTACAACAAAAATATAAAGCGTATCGTAAAGAACGTAAAAGCATTAAGTCATTAGAGAAGAGTCTAGCTAATAATGATATCATTTTAGCTAGTGCCCAAGAAAAGGGCACCGCCTTAGAAGCTAGTTTAGCGACATTTGAGGTTAAAGATATTGCTTTAACCAAAAATCTCACTACCTACGAGCAAACCAAGAGTATCTATATAGACCATGAAAGGACGATAAATGACTTGGAAGATAGGTTAGAAAATAACCATCAAAGTTTGCTCAGAGACTTAAGAGAGAAAAGCAGTCTCGTGTGTCAGCTAAAAGTTGTACATGATAGAGTTATTAATCGAGAATACAAAAGCTCAAAGATCAAGTTTCCAAACTTAGAACTAGTTGGAAAACATGTGAAACTGAGCGAATAACCAAAACAAACGAGTGTAACCTTATGTCTGAGGAACGTAAACAATTATACTCTAAGATCAAAAGTCTAGAGGATATTTTTGCGAAAAGAGGACAAACGGATTAAACATTGTTCTTAAACAAGCCTAAGGATACGAGATTTTACAATCCACGTGAGGACTTGAGATACACGGAACCTCGTGAGACCCATGAGAAGATACTTTACCACTCTATGACGTTCGCTTAACTTAAACTTGTCTCATCTAATGCCCTTACGGTAGCATTAGAAATAGATGCTCTCAGAAGGAAAAGCGAGAGGCAAAAGTAGGGGCCACAATCCCATTTGATTATTCACAACTTACTATAGTTACACGACGAGGGAAATTCATTTGTCAATGCACTATCTTCCCATCTGCACTCCCTCCCTCTAACAAAGCCACGACTGTCGGGGAAGAAACCTAGTACATCTAGTGTTTATATCCCGGCGATAATCGAGAAATATTGAACTTAGGCTCATCGATGGAGTCAGGATGGAAGAACATTCAGACCGAGAATGAGATATTGCTAAGCAAGATCTCCTTACTTAAAACATACCCCAAAACGACTAAAGCTTCGACTTCAGTTACTATTCCTCTAGCCAAGCCTCAAAACGAATCCCCCACACGTGCTAGAAGAACAGAAAAGAAAGCTGTCACTTGTGAAAATGTCCTCACGAACTCATCTTTACATGTGCCCATATGCAAAAATCTAAGTAGAGAGGGGAAGAAGAAAAATAGAGGGACACAAAAGGAGGACACTACTCTCTTCTCTACAAAGAAGAATCTACCTTATCTTTTGTTCTCTTTTTTAAGACTATTTCGAATGCATATAGAAAGTTCCCTTCATGTATTTCAGACCGTGTTGCTACTTTCGCTTCGTTATTACCATAATCTAGGCATGTAAAGAGTGTTAAGCGTTTAAACTCATGTGGTTGTGTATATGATTCCAGTGCTACTAGTTTACATTGTATGAATGTAACCGCTAACAAACCCAAGAAGGAAGTACGTTCTTCTACGAAAACGAAGTCCCAACTTGACAAGGAGAATAACGTACATCTAAAAAGTCAAAGCACATTAAGACTAAAGCCGACGCCAAAGTCTTAGAAACTCGGAAAATTTTGATAACAAACAAGAATTTGCATCGAGCACTAATCTATGCTACCCACTAGGAATTAAGAAGATATGGGTTTCTAAATTGGAATCTAAGCAATGCAATATGCCTTAAGTCAACTTAGAATCCAAATCTCCAAACAATGCACGCAAATCATCATCTGCAAATAAGGGAGGACTTATCCATAAATTGGTACCTAAATCACCATAATTTGTTTTGCAGATTCATCATGTGTGGTACTTGGATTCTGATTGCTCCACACACATGACTGGAAGAAAAGAATTGTTGAGCAACTACACCGAGAGATTCGGTGGCAACGTAAATTTCGGGAACGACCAATTTGCTCTCGTTCTATGGCATGGTGATCTAATTCATGACAACCTCACAATCAAGAATGTCTCTTACGTCAACGGTCTTAGCCACAACCTCTTCAGTATCGGGCAGTTCTGCGATCAACGACTTATAGTTATCTCTCATGCTGAAGGAGGCAACGTTAGTGACATGAAATGAAAACAACTCTTCACCGTAACTAGGGAGTCAAATCTCTACATTATACATCTGAAGACTGTCCAACCTTCGACTTCTCTATGTCTTTGAAAGGCCTCTTTGCAACAGACCAATCTTTAGCATCGACGACTGTCCCCCCTCAACTTCAAAATGCTTAATCAATCGCACTCAGAAAATTGGTCATTGGACAACCATCGTTGAAGTATCACAAGGAGCACATGTGCACTGCTTGTGAGATGGAAAAGATGAAGAGAGCATCCCCCCAAACAAAGAAAATTGCCTCAAGCTCTCGGCACTCGATATACTTCACATGGATCTTTGTGGCCCGATGAAAGTTCAGAGCATTAATTGACGAAAGTACGTCCTTGTGACCGTGGACGACTTCTCTCGCTATACGTAGACAAGGTTCCTCAGAACGAAGGACGAGACATCCGACTTTATTATCATGTTTGTGAAGACAACTCAGAATATACTGAGATGAAACATCCAAGTGATTCGTACGGACAATGGTACTGAGTTCAAGAATAAACGATTCAATGATATCTATCAATCGCTTGGAATATCTAAGCAATTTTTTGTTGCTAAGACTCCACAACAGAATGGAGTAGTGGTGCAAAGGAATATGACTCTAATATAAGCACCACGTACGATGCTGATTTACTCGAGTCTTTCCCACTTCCTCTGGGCTGAAGCCATCAACACAGCTTGCTTCACCAAGAACAGGAGAAGCATCACAAGAACTTTTGGAGGACTCCATAAGAACTGATCAACCAAAGGGTCCGAAAGGTTTTCTTCATGTCTTCAAATGCAAGTGCTTCGTTGCAAACTGTAGAGAAGACCGAATCAAGTTCGACCATAAAGCGTTCGAAGTCGAATTCATAGGGTACTCTATGACATGAAAAGCGTATCGAGTCTACCTTAAGGAAAGAAGAACTGTCATTGAAAGCGTAAACATCACGCACTAACGAAGCGCCATATATGGCTTCTGTACACATCAGCCCAGAAACCGAAGTAATCAGGGTGTCGACAAAAGATGAACACAGTTCTACACACCTGGAAGGGTCATCCAAAGCAGAGACAGATAAATACGAGGACCTGGACTCTCAGTTAGAGTACTTCACCTATAGTCCTCGTTAACCAACTACCCTTCCACGACCCATTCCCTGAAGTGACGCATCGGTACCACACATAGGGCACCCAACTGTGGCCGATGAAACACCCCCACTTCAAGATATTGAAGTTACTACGAATGAAGAAACTGAAGCAAACAACGGGAATGGGGTGAACAAATAAAATGAACGTATGTAAATTCCTCGATTGAGATCACTGATATTGAAATAAACTTGCACGATCCACCTCTCACTATAGAGTTCCCTACCTCCACTGACATGGAGTACGTGGATCCGCAAAATGACGACAATGTCGTACAACCTCTACCACACAAGAGAAAGTGGACTCGAGCACATCATAACAGAGATCCGAACCAAGGTGTTAGCACACGCTCATCAACGGCCGACGAGAGTCTGTTAACGTGCTTTCTGAGTCAGAACGAGCCAACCAAAGTTGCAGAGGCATTAGCCGATACTGATTTGATAAAGGAAATACAGGAAGAAATCCATCAGTCCTAACAAGTGAGGTATGAACACTAGTCCCGATACCCAGGGGCAAAACTATTATAGGATCGAAAAGGTCTTCAAAAACAAAAAGGATGAAGAGGGTTTCATCGTCAGGAAGAAGGCTCGATTGGTAGATAAAGGTTACAACCAACAGGATGGCATAGATTACGACGAGACTATTGCTCATAATCGAGGCCATCAGACTTTTCCTTGCATATGCTTCTCACAAGAACTTCACCGTATACCAAATGGATGTCGAGACGACTTTCTTAAATGACATCTTGAAAGAAAAAGTCTATGTGGCTTATCCTAAAGAATTCGTGAGTGAAACTCACTATGACTATGTCTACTACATGGAAAAGACACTCTACGGAATAAAACAAGCTCCGAGAGCTTGGTACGATGTCTTATCAGTACTTTTGGTCAAGTTATGCTTCACTAAAAGGAAGATCGACACCACTCTCTTCATAAAAGACGTGAATCAGACATTCTGCTGATCCAAGTCTATGTTGATAATATCATATTTAGGTCTACAAATCTCAAGATGTGCGAGAAGTTTGGAGATCTTATGAAGACTAAGTTTGATATGAGCATGATCGGGGAGCAACTTTTGGATGAAATCTTCATAAGCCAATTCCAGTACATCCATGACGTCTTGAAGAAGTACGACATGGATACTTGCACACCGAAGAGCATACCGATGTCTACTACTTGCAAGCTTGACTAAGACCCCGCCTGGAAGCCAGTAAACCCAACTACATATAGACGAATCATCGGCTCGATGCTCTATCTCGCCGCGAGTAGGCCTGACATCTTCTTCTCCACGTGCTTGTGTGTCCGCTTTCAAGCCAATCCAAAGGAGTCGCGCATGCAAGCCGTGAAGAGAATCATGAAATATCTAAAAGGGCTACTAATTCTCGGACTATGGTATCCTAAAAACTCTAGTTTTAACTTAATTGGTTACACCGTTGCAGATTATGCAGGGCGTATAATGGACAGGAAAAGCACCTCCGATGGCGCGCAATTCTTAGGTGGCAAACTGGTTAGTTGGTCATCCAAGAAACTTAATTGTGTGTTAACCATGTTGATATATTTTATTGTGATTAACAATTATTATTATCTTTGTGTTTTATTTAGAAAGTTTCTTTCTATAGGATGTTTTAGTGTAATTGGCTAGTTAAGGCCAAAGTATTATATATCAAATTATGTGGTATAAATATTAAAATCCTAACAGACACGCAAGGTGTGAAGTGTGTGATGCTTAATAGAAAAAATATCATTTTGGAGAGAAACGGCCGCCCAACCCCTTCTCAAGAACACATACCCACCACGCTTTAATTATTCCGATCAAATCATGGTAATCTCTTTATATTTCCGTGGGATTTCGTGGTCAGAACCTACGAAGTGGTATAAGAGCCACGCGCATTAAGATTTGAGTCAAATTTTTTATTTGATTTCTTTTGGATCTTCATCCAATGTTCTTTGAATTCTTAAAAATTTGATATGTTTTGGTGTTTAAATGTTTAATAGAGTGTTTTAGGATATTAGTGTTTCGATCATAACTCACGCATAATTTGAACAATTTTGTGTTTGTGAATCAAACAAGTATGGCGCTGTTTTCGTAAAAAGTTTTTCGGTTCTCACTACGACACTCACTTCGAAAATCTCATATCGAAAAAAAACTTATGCACAGTATAATCACGGAATTGCCAGAAAAAATCTTGTTGATCTCCATTATCGACGAAAACCTCGTCGATTGTTGTGTTCGACCGGCTTCCCATCAATTTGTCTCGACCTCGCCATCGATCAAGCTCCTGACCGCGAAACCGTCGATGATTCGTTAAAATAGGATCGACCACACCTCTTGCCCGTCTACATTTTCAAATGTCGTTCCGTCGAGAGGCCCGTCGATCTCTTTTTCGATCATGTTTTTGCCGATCATCTTGGTCGACCGCTGGCACGTGGAGACTTCCCGTCGATAATATTTTCGACCGCAGCTCATCAATATTCCCTCAAACAAATACTCGACCGCAACGCCACAGAAATACCGTCGAGAGCTTTTTTTCCACTTAAATTCCGTCGATATTCCCGTCGGACGGGGAACCCACCGCTTTCCCGTTGAGTTTTGTCGACCATATTCCCATGAAACAAGTTCTCGACCGAGCTCCCATTGATCCCTTCTATTGATTGTCACTTTCGACTATAACCCCGTGGAAAAGTTCTTCCAGCGCCACAAGTTTTTTTCTGATACGTTTTTCACAATACGTTTTTTGCACTAGTTAATTTTAGCAACATTTTCGATAAAAAGAAAATTTCGAAGTCAAAATTTTTGCACCCACTTTTTCCATACTTGACACTTCGAAATTCGCACTAACCATAGTTTCGCACCTAGTCTTCGAAAATCTAGTTTTTCTCACTCACTGTATAAAGAAATTTAGTTTTCATAGTCCAACATATCGAAAATTTATTTTCGCACCCAGTTCGAAAAACTCAATTTTCGCACCAATAGACTGCGAAAAACTCATACTTTATATAAATTAATGAACCAAACACTTCAATATGTTATAAACTAACCTTGAATATATCTAAGCCCACGAAACAAACGAGGCCTATATGATTTGTCGAAGCTCCATCATCAAATACTTAGACGTAAAATGGAGGGAGTATCAAACTATTTAGCCGTCTCTTTTTTCTTATTCATTTAATATCAGTCTCATTTTCATTCACTCTTTGAAGCTCCACCATTGAATACTTGGAGGGGTAACGCCACTTTTTGTCTCCGATATGTATCGCTTGTGTAATTTTGGTCCTAGATATTCCCGCTTGTCATATTTAGTCCCCGATCTTATTTGATTTAGGATAATTGTGGTCCCTCGATTAAGTTTCCGTTAATTCGGATGGAATTGATCTTAAAGCGCCACATGTTGCCAAGTGAGTGAGCTTCTTAATTAATTAATGTTAAGATAAACCACTTTTGGTCACTGGTGTTTGCCAGTCGGAAAATTTTGGTCCCCAAAATTGGTATATTCCGGGAATATTTTATTTAAATTGACGGAATCTATCCGAGGAAAAAAATTCCCAATCACATAACATCGGGAAGTAAATGTATCAAGAGGGAATATCGGGGACCAAAATTGCCCAACGGACAAATATTGGGAGACCAAAAGTGGTTTTATCCCAATATTATACGTAAAAGGATTACATTTTTTTCTTGCATTACTTTCAAGTTTGAGAAGGGAGACAAAACAAAGGATCCATGTGATCGGTAGAGTACAACTAGACATTACACCAAAACTTATTTCAGCGTGGAAAAATGTGGGTATGTATGTATTCTATTAAGTTCATCAAATTCCAACACTTGAAAACTTATGCAAATAAAGATACCCATAAAACGGTTGAGATAATTCAACATTTTCACGGTAATAATTTAAACTATGTACCATTCATTCCGTACCTCAAGGCAAACTAATGTAGGGATGGATTGTTGGAGAGCCCAATTTAGGTATGGTCTTGTATTTTTTTCGGATAATTGTTGGAGCAAAAATTAAATTCTACATAAAATTTTCAAGACTTGTTGAACAAAGTTTGGTAGACTATTCAATCTATGACTCATTGATTATGTAATTGGACATCATTTGAGCTTACATGATGGGCTTCATGAAGCGTGGACCGAGCCAAAATATAATAGCAAGTTTGTTAGTCATTTGACTAAAAAATGTACTAAAAGACAACATTAAGTTGTATTTTTGATAAATCGTTGCTATTGTCTTCACCAAAATCCAGAACCCTAACCATGTTCACAAACTCTAAATTACCAAGCCGCCGCTATCTCCCAAAAAATTCACAAAACCTAACAACCCTAGTCGTTTTACAAATTGATACGTTGGTGCACCACACCGATGTTAATTCTCTCAATTGCTCTACAGCTATGTGCCTTACGTAGATTTTAAAAACCCTCACGTTTTGACTCCTTATCTTATGTTAATGGAATGAAGAGGCGTCTTCAACAGGTTTATTTTGACGAGAAATAGTCTGAAATCGACTTCAATTTTCACGTATGTTTTACACAATTATTATTTTTATTTCCATTAATATCTTTATTTTTTATGCAACACAAGAAGAACAAGAGATTGTCAAGTTGTATGCCGATGACCTTGCTTTGGAAGCTTTTCTGATTATTCACGATTTGGCGGTTATTCAATTTCCTCACTGATTTTCAGATCGACATGAATGGTACATGTTTTGACCATTTTTTAAATTAATTTCTTATTGTTATGATTTTTTTTTTTCACTTTAGGATGACCTTTAATGTTTATGGAGCAATCGAAAGAAGACATATTTGATTCATATGTTGAAGATCTCGATTTGAAATTCTTTCACGTATTATTGATTTGGCGATTAAACTGTTATAAAACTATTATAATTGGACAAGAACAGAAATATAAACACAGGATTGTAGAGAGATAATAATGTTTTCGATATCATTCAATACAAATACATCGGTCTATTTATAGTAGAAAAATTTCTACTATTTCATCTAACATTTACAACATTAAATACTTCTTATCTTATCTTATCTCATCAACAATCAACTAACTTTTACAACATTAAAAACATCCACATATTATTTATAATAATTTCATAATACTCCCCCTTTGATGTTTTTCAAAGAATTTGTCTCGTTAAAACCTTACTAGGAAAAACCCAGTGGGATAAAAACTTAGTGAAGGAAAAAGAGTACATAATTCCTTTTGATACGCTTTCATTTGTTGCCTCATTAAAAATCTTACTGAAAAAACCACATGGGAAAAACCACAGTGAAGGGAAAAAGAGTGCAATATTTTCTCCCCCTGGTGATAACATCATTATAAATCTCGAAGTCTTCGAACTCCAATTGAATATACCAATTTCCTGAAACTAATTGGGGGAAGTGCTTTCGTAAATAAATCTGCAAGATTTTCACTTGATCGCACTTGTTGTACATCAATATCACCATTTTTCTCCAAATCATGGGTGAAGAAAAATTTCGGTGAAATATGCTTTGTTCTATCCCCTTTAATTATCCTTCCTTTAATTGGGTAATACATGCCGCATTATCTTCATATAAGATCGTTGGAAGTAATTTCTCAAAAAGCAACCCACAAGTCTGTTGGATATGCTCAATTATCGATCGCAACCAAACACATTCTCGGCTGGCTTCATGAATAGCGAGAATTTCCGCATGGTTAGATGAAGTAGCTGTTAAAGTTTGTTTCACTGACCGCCATGAAATAGCGGTTCCACCATATGTAAATAAATAACTTGTTTGCGATCGAGCATTATGTGGGTCAGACAAATAGTCAGCATCTGCATACCCAACTAAATTTGCTTTCGACTCATTAGAATAGAACAATCCCATATCAGATGTTCCTTTAAGGTATCGAAAAATCCGTTTAACTCCATTCCAGTATCTACGAGTCGGCGAAGAACTATATCTTGCCAATAAGTTTACAGCGAACGCTATATCAGGTCGCGTATGACTCGTAAGATACATTAGTGCTCCAATAGCACTAAGATATGGTACTTCAGGACCAAGTAGCTCTTCATCATTTTCGCGTGGTCTGAAGGGATCTTTATTCACGTCTAAAGATCTAACAATCATTGGAGTATCCAGTGGATGAGATTCATCCATGTAAAATCTTTTCAACACTTTTTTTGTATAAGTCTCTTGATGTAAAAATATTCCAATTTTCAAATATTCAATTTGCAGTCCAACACAAAATTTTGTTTTTCCGAGATCTTTCATTTCAAACTCCCTTTTTAAACAATCAACAGCTTTGGCCAACTCTTCAGGAGTTCCAATTATATTGATATCATCAACATAGACTGCTATAATGGCAAACGCATTTTTACATCTTTTCAGAAATATGCAGGGACAAGTTTGATCATTCTGATACCCTTCTTTCACTAAAAATTCACTTAGGCGATTATACCACATTCGCCCAGATTGCTTTAATTCATAAAGCGATTTATTCAACTTAACTGAGTACTCGTTTCTGGGCCCTGAAGTTTTAGGAAACTGAAATCCCTTGGGAAGCTTCATATATATGTCACTATCAAGTGTTCCATATAGATAAGCAGTGACAACATCCATAAGACGCATATCGAGACCTTCTCTTACTGTCAGACTCACTATATAACGAAAAGTAGTTGCATCCACCACAGGAGAATACGTCTCCTCATAATCAATACCTGGTCGTTGCGAAAAACCTTGCGCAACAAGCCGTGCTTTGTATCTTACAATTTCGCCGTTTTCATTCCTCTTTCTAATGAAAACCCATTTATATCCAACCGGCTTTACATTTTTTGGTATACGGACTACAGGTCCGAAAACTTTTCGTTTCTCAAGTGATTTCAATTCGGCCTGGATTGCATCTTTCCATTTTGGACAATGATTTCTTTGTCTGCATTCTTGTACAGCTTTGGTTCGTGATCCCCATTTTCATTAATCTCATTCATTTCGTGTAGCGCTACGTTAAATGAGAATCGTCAACGTTGACTTCATCTCGGTTCCATCTAATTCCATTTTGGGCATAGTTTATCGAGATCTCTTCATTATCATTGTTTTCTAAACGTTCAGGTACATGAGTTTCATTCTCATTGCCCATCGACTCTTCTATAGTCGATAAATCTTCGGTTGGACCATTCTTATTATTATTTGCTCCTTTTCTTTTTCGAGGATTTTTATCTTTGGAACCCGAGGGCCTACCACGCTTTAGTTGTGGCTTAGGCTCGATAATATGTTCTGCATGAACATTTATTTTTGCAGGAGCATTAACAGCTGGTATATGTGACTTTGTCACTCTTTTAAGGTCAGTAAAGCTTTCTGGCAGTTGATTAGCTAAACTCTGTAGATGAATTATCTTTTGAACTTCTAGTTCACATTCTTTAGTTCGAGGATCATAATGAGCTAGCGATAACTCATTCCAACTAACATTTCTCTCCAGTTGTTTCTTTTCTCCCCCTAATGTCGGAAAATTCAATTCATCAAAATGACAGTCGGCAAATCTGGCCGTAAATAAATCTCCAGTTAGATGTTCCAAATACTTTATTATCGATGGAGATTCATATCCGACATATATTCCCAACCTCCTTTGAGGTCCCATCTTTGTTCGTTGTGGTGGAGCAATTGGAACATATACTGCATGTCCAAAAATTTTTAGATGGGAAATATCTGGTTCCTGACTATGAACCATTTGTAATGGAGAGACATCATTATAACTTGTTGGCCTGATGCGGATTAGTGTTGCTGCATGCAATATAGCATGTCCCCAGCAAGACGAGGGAAGATTCGACTTCATCAATAATGGTCTTGCAATTAATTGCAAGCGCTTAATCAACGATTCTGCAAGACCGTTTTGCGTATGAACATGTGGCACGGGATGTTCAACATCAATTCCGATAGATATACAATAATCATTAAATGCCTTGGAAGTAAATTCAGCAGCATTATCAAGGCGTATTTTCTTTATCGGATAATCTGAAAAATGTGCTCTTAGTCGGATCATTTGTGCAAGCAATCTAGCAAACGCCATGTTGCGTGTTGATAACAAACATACATGAGACCATCTAGTCGATGCATCAATTAATGCCATGAAATACCTAAATGGTCCACATGATGGATGTATCGGTCTGCAATATCACCATGTATACGCTCCAAAAATGTTATGGATTCATTCTTTATTTTCGCTGGTGATGGCCGAATAATTAACTTCCCTTTAGAGCAGGCGACACATGATAATTCATTACTTTGAAGAATCCTCTGGTTCTTCATTAAATGCCCACGTGAATGCTCAGTTATTTCCGCATCATAATTGCACCGGGATGGCCCAACCGGTCATGCCAAACATTAAATGTACTGTCATTAGTAAACTTCTGGTTTACGGTGGCATACGATTCGATCGTTCTAAGATATGTGTAATACAACCCAGAGTCAAAGGAAGGTAATGTTTTCATAATTCTTTTATCATTAGAAACCCCCTTTGTAATGTACAAATATTCAACGTCTGCTTTTTCTGCAGTCTCAACATGATATCCATTATGTGGAATAGCTTTAAAGCTCAATAAGTTTCTTTGAGACTTAGGAGAATATAAGGCGTTTCAATTATCAGCCTTGTTCCTCTTGGTAGTAAAATGTTGGCTCTTCCGGAGCCTTCAATTATATTTGTGCTACCCGATATTGTAATAACACTTGTTTCTTTAATTTCAAGATGATCGAAATATTTCTTATTCTTCAGAATCGTATGAGTCGTTGCACAGTCTGCAAGACATAATTCTCCGTTGCACATGTTCGTTTCCATCAGATAAATTCCTTTATAAACAAACACATAATAATCATTATTAAAATAAACAGATATATCACAAGAAAACATATAACTTAATAAAACACTCCAAACGATGCATAATAAATCACACAATAATAAAGCATACAATACACATAATAATAAAGAACACGATAATATTAGTTTTCTTCAGGAAAAAACTAGAAATCCACAGTTTCGAAATGTGTATTTTCATCTTTTGTCCCAGAAGCAGAGGCCAAATCACTTTGAACAAAATTCGTTTCAATTCTCTTTTCTTTGCCCTTACTTTGTTGATATAATTCAACCAAATGTTTGGGCGTGCGACAGTTACGTGACCAAGCCCGAACCGCCGCAACGATAGCATTGCTCATCGTTGTTCTTTTGTTCAATGTGCCTCTTCTCATCATTATTCTCGTAATTTTTCCTCTTCTGGGGAAAATTCTGATGACCGTCATGATTGCTATGATAACCACCACGAAAATGCTGATAACCAACACCGTAATTTCCTCGGCCACGTCCACGGCCTTGGCCACGACCTTGACCACGGCCACGACCGCGATGTCCACCACGACCACGTCCACGATCATTGCTTCGACTATTATCATTATTACCTTTGACTGCATTCGCTTCAGGGATTGCAGTAGAACCAGTCGGTCGGGATTCGTGGTTTTTCATCAACAATTCATTATTTTGTTCAGCCAACAATAAACAAGAGATTAACTCGGAATGCTTTTTAAATCTCCTCTCCCTATATTGATGTTGCAATATCATATTTGATGGATGAAAAGTGCTGAATGTTTTCTCCAGCATACTGTCTTCGGTGATTGTTTCTCCACACAATTTCAGTGTGGCAGTCACCTTATGAACAGCCGAGTTATATTCAGTTACGGGTTTAAAATCCTGTGATCTTAAATGCATCCATTCTTACCTTGCCTTAGAGGGGATAACAGTTGTCAAGTGGTCAAATCGGTCAGATTTTTCTACAATTCAGCGGGATCTTGTTCATTCAATTAGAAAAACTATCAAAGCATACAATACAAATACATCATTAATAAAGCATACAATGTTTTCGATATCATCCAATACAGATACATCGGTCTATTTATAGTAGAAAAATTTCTACTATTTCATCTAACATTTACAACATTATACATCTTATCTTATCTTATCTCATCAACAATCAACTAACTTTTACAATATTAAAAATATCCACATATTATTTATAATAATTTCATAATATAAACTATTTTTTATTAGGAATATAATAGTAAATGTATACGGACTTATCTGCAATTTCTATTGTTAGTAGGGTCATGGTTATAATTTTTATCATTAGGTTTTGAAGTGTGTAATTACATTATTATTGATTCAATGAAATTTCATTCTGCTTAATTCTTTTCTCTTAACATGGCATCAGAGCCACAACTACCATAGATTTCTCAAAAGGTTTTTCAATACATCGATTCTAGGGTGCACGCTTGATGAAAGTCCGCTGCAATGTCGAATAAAGATACTGAAATTGGGAAAGACGAAGATCTGAATCAAGATTCCAAGAAGATGTCGCAGCTCGTCCATATCGATTTTCAGGATCCGCTCTATCTGCATCCTTCTGATACTCCAAATCTCGATCTTGTTGCGGAAGTACTACGAGGAAGCGAGAATTACAAAGTGTGGAGTAGGGAGATGATTATTGCGCTCGAAGCAAAAAAAAAAACAAATTAGGATTTATCGATGCGAGTTGTAAGCAGCCTGTTGGTGATAAAGCGATGATTCAGCGGTGGAGGCGCTGTAATGCTTTAGTCAGATCATGGATAAATCGTTCGTTAACCAGAAAATTGGTGCACAGCGTTGTGTATTGTGAATCTGCATCTATGGTTTGGAATGATTTGAAAGAACGTTTTGATAAGGTTAATGGTGCAAGGAATTTTTCTCTTTACAGGCAGATCAATACCATCAGCCAAGGAAGTAACTCAGTCATAGATTACTACTCGAAGTTGAAGGTGCTATGGGATGAGTACGACAGCCTTATACCTTCACCCGCAACCAAAGTATCGCAAGAGTACATTGATTTCGGTAGTCAACTGAAGATGATGCAGTTTTTAATGGGTTTAAACGACGATTATACTGTAATAAATGTGCAAGGAGCTAATAATGAGACAACCATTGCACTTATGACTAATGCTCCACTTTGACAGCAATATACTCAAGCTGAGAAGGCGCATATGTGGTGTGAGCATTGTAGTATTTCAAGTCATACTCAGGACATGTGTTTTAAGATCCATGGTTATCCACCAAGTTGGGGCAGAGGTGGTAGAAGAGGTTCTAATGCAAGAAGAGGAGGAGGAAGGTTTAATTATCAAGGGACAGCAAGAGGCCAAGGAATTGCTAGAGCCAATTCTACCACTATTGATCAACAAGGGATGCATATGAATACTGAGAACCAACCACATGTTGGAGTTTCTGTGCCACAATTCACCCCTCACCAATATCAACAAATACTTAGCATCCTTGGAAGGCAAACAACAGATTCGGCAGCAGGGAACATGGTAGCATCAACTAATCAAGCAGATACATGGGAAGGTATATCTAATCCTAAATATAATTCATCTTGTGAATGGATGATACGGGTGCGAATCAACATATGATATCTGACATTGGATTATATGATGATTATAGCATGAACTCTATGCATAATGCTACTGTGAAACTGCCCAATGGAGTAATGAGTAAAGCTATGTTTTCTGGATCAGTAACCTTAGGAGAAAATTTGAAACTTGCTAATGTATTGTATGTGCCATCAATAATCATAATTTGTTATATATGTCTAAACTTACTAATCACGATAATTTGTGCATTGTCTTCTACCCTGATTTTTGCCTTTTAATCCAGGAGATTTGGACTTGCAAGGTAAGGGGGACTGGTAAAGTAAGGAATGGCCTATACTACTTAGATTACTATAATAGAACTTTTGGGAATTTTGATGTTTCTGATGGGTCTGTCTGTAGTAGAAAAAATAACAGATTACATATGTCAAATAAGGTAGAAGTGGATAAGATTTCTTTGTGACATAGAAGATTTGGTCACATGTCATTCTTTAGGCTATCTTTTCTACCAGAATTGAACTTGAAGCTATTAGATAATCATAAATATTGTGATGTTCGTCCATTAGCAAAGCATAGTAGATCTATATTCCCAAAGAAAACATCAACAACTAATTCTATAATGGAATTACTTCATGTTGATGTTTGGGGCCCTTATAGAGAAGCAGCATACAAAGGTGAGATATATTTTCTTACTATAGTAGATGACTTCTCTAGAGCAACTTGGGTTTTTTTGATGAAAAGCAAAATTGAGGTGTATGACATACTTAAGAATTTTTTATCATATGCCAAAACACATTTTGATCATGAAATCTAAAAAAAATTAGAAGTGATAATGCTCTATTTTTTAATAATAATTGCAAAATGTTATTTGAGACCTATGGAGTTGTCCATCAAAGCTCATGTCCTTACACACCCCAACAAAATGGGATGGTGGAAAGGAAGTACAGACACATACTAAATGTTGCGAGAGCTTTGAAATTTCAGTCACATCTACCCACTAAATTCTGGGAAGAATGTATTAGGACTGCAGTCTATTTAATTAATAGGACACCATCATATTTGCTAGGTTGGAAGACCCCTTTTTCAGTTTTGTATGGAAAGGATCCAAAGTTTCAGCACTTGAAAATCTTTGGGTGCCTTTGTTATGCAAAAATTCTTCCACCACTAGATAAATTTCAAAGAAGATCAAAGCCTTGTATTTTCATGGGATATGCCACAAATCAGAAAGGTTACAGGCTACTTGAACTTGATACTCAGAATTTTATTATATCAAGGGATGTTATTTTTTATGCAGATGTGTTTCCTTTTGCTGAAAAACAAAAGCCTACTTGTATTCCCATTTCTCGTAAAACTGTTACAACATATTATGGTAATAGTTACTCAGGATTAGATAATATGTATGATCATGTAGATAATATGTATGATCATGTAGATAATTTACATTCTGATCATGAATTTAATGAACATGAGAATGACTTTGCTCAGGGAAGCTCTAATGATTTAATTAGCACACTTGATGATATAGTGCGAAGTAGAAATGATAATCGGGAATTAGGTTTGGGAAGGTCCAGCAGAGTGAGCAAGGCTCCTTTCTGGGCAAAAGATTTCATATCACCATTTACAAATGACACTAATCAAGCGCATGCTGTTAGATATCATATTTCTAAGTCTGTATTGTATGAAGGAGTAAGAGATCATCACAAGCCATATCTACATGCCCTGACATCTGAACATATTCCATCCACCTATGATGAGGCTGTAAGGTCAGAAAATTGGAGGTTGGCTATGGAAACAGAATTAAAGGCACTGGAGTTGAACAAAACATGGAAAATGGTGGACTTACCTTCGGGAAAAAGACCAATTGGATGCAGATGGGTGTACACAATAAAGTACAATGCAAATGGTAAGGTAGAAAGATATAAAGTCCGATTAGTGGCAAATGGATATAGTCAAATTGAAGGGTTAGATTATTCCGACACTTTCTCACCTGATGCAAAAATTATGTTTCAATAAGATTAGTAATGTCTTTAGCTTCTGTTTATAACTGGCCATTCTGGCAAATGGATGCTACTAATGCCAGGGAGATTTAAATGAAGAGGTGTATATGATCATGCCACAAAGATTACATCCCACTGCTGGAAATGCTAGGAACAAGGTTTGTAGGTTTGTAGGCTTGAAAAGCCTACGGGTTATAACAAACCTCTAGGCAATGGAACACAAAATTTACTATTGTTATGCGTGATTTTGGATTTGTACAATCGAAGAATGATTATTCTTTGTATGTCAAATCAAGGGAAAGTAACATACTCGTCCTCCTAGTATATGTTGATGATATTTTGATTAGTGGGAATGATAATGAGATGATTAACCGAACTAAGTCTTATTTGAATGACACTTTTCATATGAACGATTTAGGTACTCTAAAATATTTCTTGGGTATTGAACTGGCAAGGTCCAAGAATGGCATTATGTTGAACCAAAGAAAGTATGCACTTGAGTTGCTTGCGGATGCGGGAATGCTTGGAAGCAAGCCTCTTGCCATACCAATTGATCATAATCTAAAGTTGACATATTGCAAAACGGGAGTAGCTCTAAACTTTCGAATGATGATTCTGATCCCTTAATCGATTGTTTTTCAAAATACAGAAAATAGTAGGCAAACTTATATATTTATGTTTGACCAGACCTGATATCTGTATTACGTACAGATTTTATCCCAACTCATGCATAATCCTAGAAAATCTCATCTTGACACCATGTATAGAATCTTGAGATATATTAAGGGAAAACCATGACTTGGGATATTTTTTAAGGCTGAAACTGATGTGTGTTTAAAGGCTTTTGTGATGCAGATTGGGCATCATGTCCGATGAAAAGAAAATCTCTAACAGGCTACGTTGTGTTCCTAGGAAGCTCATTGATATCATGGAAGACCAAGAAACAAACAATCATCTCGAGGAGTTCGGCATAAGCGGAATATCGAGCGATGGCAATGGTCACGGCTGAAGTCATATGGATAAAAGGGCTTATGAAGGTTCTATGAATAGCAGATCAAAGACCGGTGATTATATATTCAAACAGCAAATCTGCTATACAAATCGCAACCAATCCGATATTCCACGAAAGAACGAAGCATATTGAAGTAGTTTGTCATTTTATTAGAGAAAAGGTTCTTGAGTAGGTTATTGACACGGCCTACATATCATCAAGTGAACAACCTGCTGATTTATTAACAAAGGCACTTGCGAAGCAGCAGTTTAATTATCATTTGTCCAAATTTGGTGTTGTAGACTTATATGAACATCAAACTTGAGGGGAGTATTAGGAATATAATAGTAAATGTATATGGACTTATCTGCAATTTCTATTATTAGTAGGGTCATGGTTATAATTTGTACCATTAGGTTTTGAAGTAGAAAAGTAATCCCGCACGCTGTAATTTCATTTTTATTGATTCAATGAAAATTTCATTCCGCTTAATTTTTTTCTCTTAGGGTGCGTTTGGATTTGTGTATTTAAATTGGAATCCGTAATTTCAAATTATAAATTTCAAAATCCTAATTTCAAATCAAAATCCATCGTTTGGCAAACGTTAGAATTTTGGAATCCGGATTTCAAAATGGAGCTTGAGCTCGAGCTCCAACTCATGAGCTCGTCGAGCTCGAGCTCAAACTTTTTATTAAAAATTAGAATGTACAAAAATAAAATAAAAAACTAGCAAAATAAATAAGCTCATGAGTCGGCTCGCGAGCTTTCGATCATCGTTCGTCGTTCGTCGGGCTTAAGCCAAGCTATTTTCGAACCAAATCGACGTCTTACGTCGAGCTCGAACGCCTCATCGAGCTCGCGAGCCGGCTCGACTCATCGTTCGTCGAGCTCGAGCCGAGCTTTTGTCAAGCCGACTCGACTCGTCGTTCGTCGAGCTCGAGCAGCCTCATCGAGCACCCGAGTCGGCTCGACTCATTGTTCACTCATAATAATAATAATAATAATAATAATAATAATAATAATAAATATTATTATTATTATTTATGAAAATTATTACGGCGAGAATTTAGATTTCGAAAGCGTACCACTTGAGGTCGAATTTCAAAATCATCAAACAACAAAGGGTTTGAATTCTCCTCGAATTTGGATGAAATCGAAATCCAAATCCGAACAGTTGTCAAACGGATGATTTGGAGGAAATCCAGATTTTAAATCGAAATCCGCGAATTCAAACGGACCATTAACATTTTTTACACTGATTTCCGACATAATATCCCCAGCATATGTTTCATTGTCTGTTTATTCTCTTCATTTTTATCATTATTTTTTTTACGTCTTTTTGATGAGCTTAATATTTATGAACATCAGAAGGGGTATTCTTGCTATGGCATGGCGATGGCCCGATATTAGGGGATGGTTTTAATCATCAATAATGTTTGTATACACGAACAAATATATTTCACCGCTTGCGTATCACAATCTATTTAATTTAACATGATTATGACCAAGTTATTCCTATCAACCGTCTGAAATTCCGCCGGCTGACATATTTCCATCTCCATTCATTGTTTGTAAAAATTGGTTTTTTATTTCATTTTCTTGTTTCCCGGCTATGCTCGATGGATATTTTTTTTATTCAAAACATGTAGTTTACGTGCATATATGCTTCATGTATTCTCGCTTTTATTTAAAACTAGAGTTTTGTCCCCAAAAAATGGTTTAAAGCTATCCGAGCCTTCTTTGAACCTTTTGGTGCTGTAGGCATGTTCACGTGGATGGGGTGGTGCTGGTCAGCTATATCAGCGAACAGAAGAGAGCATCAACATCAAGCTCACAGTGTGGCATATCTTCCAAGCTGCAACAAGCGGTGGTGGGCCGGATGATCATATATGACCTCTAGGTATGCAGAAGCATTGACGTTGCCGGTCACCCAAGAGGAAGAAATCAGCGAGCAAAGGTATGGAAAAGAAAAAATGTTTCTTCATATTTGTTACCTGGATATGTTTGATGGTGATGGTTTTTCATTAAAAACATAGTCTCCGTCAAAAGATTGATTAAATAAGAATATTATGTTATGTCTATGCATTATTCTCTCTTTCACTCAAAACTAGTATTTTGGCAAAATAAAATGGTTTATGAGCCTTCTTTGAACCTAGTTTAGCTTTCTAAGAGGAGATGGAGGAGAAACACGAACGTGCCTGAGGGGAACAATGCATTTTTTGTCGCCAAGAGCTTAAGTTACGAGACTGATTGTTCATCAATCTTTATCAATTATATGGAGGGAGATATTTGGAGGGCTTGATTAAGAGTGCGTCCTTAGGATGCGGTTTAGAGTGGAAAAATAGCTCGCTTATATATATATAGAGATAAAATCCATTTTGGTCCCCAATATTTGCCTTACGTACCAATTTAGTCTTCAATGTTTCAATTTGACCAATTTAGTCCCCCAATGTTTCGGAAATGAACCAATTTGATGCCAACTTGACAGAAACCGTCAATTTAGAATGAAAATCATTAACAGTGGGACACATGGCACGCTGTGAAGATGCCACTTGTCGTTTTTCTGTTAAAATTGACGTTTCCATCAAGTTGGGATCAAATTGGTTCAATTCCGAAACATGGTGGACTAAATTGGCTCAATTGAAATATCAGGGACTAAATTTGTTCATAAGGCAAACATTGGGGACCAAAATGGATTTCATCCCCATATATATATATATATATATATGTAAGCGAGCTATTTTTCCACTCTATACCGCATCCCAAGGACGCAATCTTAATCAAGCCCTCCAAATATCTCCCTCCATATATACTTGATAAAGATTGATGAACAATCAGTCTCGTAAGTTAAGCTCTTGGTGACAAAAAATGCATTGTTCCACTCAGGCACACGTTCGTGTTCTCATCCACCTCCTCTTAGAAAGCACAAAATAACAATTGCACTAGTATTATGGTTTGATTTGACTTCATGGGATCCCACGTCTGATGACCCTCAATTAGGGGAAAACAAAGCAAAATAGGTGGAAAAGAAGTTAATGAGAAGATAACTTCATCGCCTGCTCCTTCCACGAGTAAAAACCAGTGAAAGGTTATTGCAACCTCAAAGCACATACGCTCCAACGAATTACAATCTTGAGGCCTCTAGAGCACAAACAACAGAGAAAAAAATTAATGCAGCGCAGTCTTTGATGCAAGTGTACTAGCTCTTCTTTATATAGAAAAAAATTAAATCCACATAATATACAATGCTTAATCAAAGCGATCTATTTTTCCACTCTCCACCGCATCCCAAGGACACATTCTGAATCAAACCCTCCAACTATCTCCCTCCATATACTTGATTAAGCTTGATGAACAATCACGTTTCGTAAGTTAAATTCTTGGTGACAAAAAAAGGATTGTTCCCCTCGGACGTTCGTGTTTCTCCTCCACCTCCTCTTAGAGAGCACAAACTAACTGCACAAGTTGTTAATAAATTAATCCCAAAATTGTCCTATATGCAAATATCGAGGACAAAAGTCATTTTATCCCCATATAAATTAATAGAGAAGCTCACTCACTGAGCGATATTTGGCGCTTTCATATCAATTTCATCCGAATTAATGAAAAATTAATCGAGGGATCGAAATTGTCCCAAATAAGACAACATCGAGGGCAGAATGTGGATAATCGAAATACCGAGGGACCAAAATTGCTCAACGGACAAACATCTGGGACTAAAATTAGCTTTATCCCCATGCATTACTTCTGTTAAAAAGTTGAAAAACTCTTTGGGCTCAAAGGTTATTCGAAAGCAATGCAATTTAACACCGTAAGGATAGAAACGTGAATTTGTACCCCGATGAAGATTTGGTGTATGTTGTAGAATCATGTACCTGTCAAACATGTTAATATTTCGTTAAAGTGAACCGGAATGTTTCAGGCATGTAATAATTTGTTTTATCTTTTGATCGCTCATTTCATAGTGAGATGACACATAGAGATGAATCTGAAAAATGTTCCAAATAAAAATCGACATGCCAACGACGTTGAGGGTTTTGTTCGATCTCATGTACGTGGAAGACTGGCCATCTACAATCTCCAATTTGCTCTTGCTTAAACAAACGGGGCTAAATTTCAGTTCATTTCATCTTACACTATGAGCATTTTTATATCAGAATGGGAGTTCTTGGAAGAAAACATCACCGCACTAGCTTTCAAACTATGCATGCTCGTAATTCTCTCGCGTCTAAGGATCTAATGATCAAATCTGCATAATCTAGTTGCCCGACAATTTCTTTTTCAATCTAATTAAATAAATCTATTCTTTTTTCTCTTTTACGTTCTGATGTAGGAGATATTTTTTTATTTTAGCAGCATTGTACCTAACAACAAGGAACGACATAAGAAGCTCGTCACACACACCGTTAATATATTCAGTCAAAACAAAGAGGATTTACTTATATATTATTAATGGAAGCGAGGAAACAATCTTTAAGTCTATAGATAAAAAAAAGTAATGATACTAAGTTTCAGTTTCATTCTGTCAATCCATCCAACACATACTAGGCGTTTAAAATGCAAAGAAATATGAAGAATACGAAATCGCACAAAAAAAAAGAAAGTCACTTACAATTGATGGAAATTTTCAAGAGGTTGATTTCAAACTAAATTGTGTCTCTTATGACGAGAACTAATAGAAGTATGATTTATAAAACAAAGGAGTGTGCGTTAAAATCGTGTGTTGATTTGTGACTGTTTGAATTTTCTTGTATTTGATTTCCTTGACCACATTTGATTAAAAAAATAAAACGAAAATACACTCATTCTCATGTCACTTTATGTAAGTTATAATATGGGATATGATCACATGATTTTTTTATATTCTCAAACACACCACAACTATATTTTGGCCAATTAATTTTGACCTATAATACACATACACATATATATATAGATACATGTTTGAAATATATTGGGGCCCCTCCAACGCTGAGCACGAGGCGATCGCCTCACTGGCCTCGCATAAGCTACATGCCTCCTTATATTGAAGCTCCATCATCAAATACTTAGATGTAAAATGGAGGACGTATCAAATTATTTAGCGGGCCCTTTTTTCATGTTCACTAACTACCTATACTTTAACATAAAAGGATTACATTAGTTTTTTTCTTGCATGTACTTTAATGGCTGAGAAGAGAGACAAACAAGGGATCCATATGACCAGTACAGTACGACAAGACATTAAGCGAGAGCGTAGTTGAGCTAGGATGAATGTGTGTGTGTATTTTGATATGCCCATAACACTTGAAAACCTATGTATTTAAAGACACAAAATCATTTTGCTTAACAGGGAAAGATAATTCAGTATTATCAGGGTAATATTTTATATTATGTACAATCGGTACCTCTTCTAAGGTAAAATAACGTAATGATTGTTGGAAGGCTCAATTATGTATGGTGTCGTGTTTTAGGAATGATTGGACCGAAATTAAATTTCAAATCTAACTTTTTAAGCCTTATTGAGCAAAGATTAGTGGACTAACTAATTGGCTCTGTAATTGAATGTCATTTGGACTTCCATGATGGGCTTCACGAAGTATAGAACAAGATGCACAATAGTAATGTTTTGTTTTATTCGACTGATAAAATAATATGTAATAAAATCATAATTTAAGATGAATAGCCGCTATTGTCCCAAATCTTTCACAGAACATCCAGAACCCTAGCCGCGTTCACAAAATCTAAACTACCACGCCGCCGCTACTAGAAGACTTCACACAAAACCTAACAACCCTAGACGTCGATTTACAAACTCAAGCATCCGTGCACCGCAACGATGTTAATTCTCTCGATTGCCCTGCCGCTATGTCCCTTACTAGACCTTAGGAGATCATCAAGTTTTGATTCTTTATCTGATGATTAATGGAATGAGGAGGCGTGCTCAAAAGGTTTATGTGTTGACGGGATATAATGTGAAATCGACTTCAATTTTCACGTTTGTGTTAAGTTTAATATATATACAATTATTTTTTTATTTCCATTAATATCTTAAATAATTTGTGTGCTGCACGAGAATGACAAGAGATTGTCAAGTTGTATGCCGGTGACCTTGCTTTGGGAGCTTATTCACGATTTGGTGGTTATTCAATTTCCTCACTATTTTCAGAATGAATGGTACATGTTTTGACTATTTTGTAGATTAATTTGTTATTGTTATCGTTGTTTTTTTTCCTCCTTATGATGATCTTTAATGTTTATGGAGCAATCGAAAGAAGAGATTTTTTTATATGTATGTTGAAGATCTTGATTAGAAATCCTTTCACGTATTATTGGTTTGGCGATTAAACTTTTTTTGACACTAATTCGACATAATAATCGCGGTACATGTTTTCATTGTTCTGTTTACTCTCTTCCTTTTTATCATTGTTTTTTTTTTTTTGTCTTTTATGATGAGCTTAATATTATATGAACATCAGAAGGGAGATAGTCTTGATTTGGTATGGTGATGGTCCGGTATTGGGGGATTTTTATTATCATCAATAATGCTTGTATACACGAACCAATATATTTCACTGTTTTTGTTTCTCTTGACAAGTGTCATACCACAATCTATTGTTTCCATCTCATTCATTGTTAGTAAAAAAAATGGTTTTTCATTTCATCTTTTTTTGTTTCCCAGCTATGCTCGATGGAAGATTTTTTACTCAAAACATATAGTTTTCATTTTAACATTGAATAAATAAGATTATTATGTATGTGTATGTGTGCATTATTTATTCTCTCTTTTATTTAAAACTGGAAATTTGGCCCAATAAAATGTATTATTTATGTCTATGAATTATTCTTTCTTTCACTCAAAACTAGTATTTTGGCAAAATAAAATGGTTTCTGAGCCTTCTTTGAACCTAATCGTGCAGCATCTTCACGTGGTTGTCGTGGGAGGAATCAACCAGCAAAGTATGGATGAATCTTTTGTCCACTGTTTAGTTTTTTTTTGGTTTCACGAAATAAAAGATGGATTTCGCAGATACTGGCAGGTGAGTTGTCGCTTCTTGTGCTGTGACTTAAATCCCGTTGGAATCATATCTCTACAAGAGCTCTTCAAGATTTTGACCTTCGCAGATTATTGGTGACAAACGGTTCATCTATTGACATGCCAAGGTAACATCACACTAAAATTGAACTATGATAAAGCGCCATTCATGAGTATGCGTTGTTTTTCATTTGTAAAAATTGAAAATAAACATCTCGTGCACATTTTCCTTTTTCATGCAGTACTGTGATGAGCAAGGAGTGCGCCAATCACCATCTCTAATATACATATATAAATACAATGAAGATGAAAAGTCAAAGCATGATCTTCCTTCTTGGTTCCTCACTTGGTTCTTGGCGGAAGAATATCCCATTCTCTCTCAGACGACGACGATGATGCGAGAGCGGCGAGGGTACTTCGAGAAACATTGTAAATTTGACCGCTGGAGGTGAAGGAGATGGCGTTGAAATTCAAGAAAAAGACTAAAGGAGGAGGATGAGACTGTGCGTTGTTTTCATTTTATGATCAAGAACCGCACAAATCACCACACACACATATACATACACAAATATATATATATATATATCTGTGTGTGTGCGCGCCACTCTTTTGTCCACTATTTAGCTTTTTTTTGGTTTCACGAAATAAAAGATGGATTTCGCAGATATTGGCAGGTGAGTTGTCGCTTCTTGTGCTGTGACTTAAATCCCGTTGGAATCATATCTCTACAAGAGCTCTTCAAGATTTTGACCTTCGCAGATTATTGGTGACAAACGGTTCATCTATTGACATGCCAAGGTAACATCACACTAAAATTGAACTATGATAAAGCGCCATTCATGAGTATGCGTTGTTTTTCATTTGTAAAAATTGAAAATAAACATCTCGTGCACATTTTCCTTTTTCATGCAGTACTGTGATGAGCAAGGAGTGCGCCAATCACCATCTCTAATATACATATATAAATACAATGAAGATGAAAAGTCAAAGCATGATCTTCCTTCTTGGTTCCTCACTTGGTTCTTGGCGGAAGAATATCCCATCCTCTCTCAGACGACGACGATGATGCGAGAGCGGCGAGGGTACTTCGAGAAACATTGTAGATTTGACCGCTGGAGGTGAAGGAGATGGCGTTGAAATTCAAGAAAAAGACTAAAGGAGGAGGAGGAGACCGTGCGTTGTTTTCATTTTATGATCAAGAACCGTACAAATCACCACACACACATATACATACACACAAATATATATATATATATATATGTGTGTGTGTGCGCGCGCCACTCTTTTGTCCACTGTTTAGCTTTTTTTTGGTTTCACGAAATAAAAGAGGGATTCCGCAGATACTGGCAGGTGAGTTGTCGCTTCTTGTGCTGTGACTTAAATCCCGTTGGAATCATATCTCTACAAGAGCTCTTCAAGATTTTGACCTTCGCAGATTATTGGTGACAAACGGTTCATCTATTGACATGCCAAGGTAACATCACACTAAAATTGAACTATGATAAAGCGCCATTCATGAGTATGCGTTGTTTTTCATTTGTAAAAATTGAAAATAAACATCTCGTGCACATTTTCCTTTTTCATGCAGTACTGTGATGAGCAAGGAGTGCGCCAATCACCATCTCTAATATACATATATAAATACAATGAAGATGAAAAGTCAAAGCATGATCTTCCTTCTTGGTTCCTCACTTGGTTCTTGGCGGAAGAATATCCCATCCTCTCTCAGACGACGACGATGATGCGAGAGCGGCGAGGGTACTTCGAGAAACATTGTAGATTTGACCGCTGGAGGTGAAGGAGATGGCGTTGAAATTCAAGAAAAAGACTAAAGGAGGAGGAGGAGACCGTGCGTTGCTTTCATTTTATGATCAAGAACCGCACAAATCACCACACACACATATACATACACACAAATATATATATATATATATATGTGTGTGTGTGTGTGTGCGCGCCACTCTTTTGTCCACTGTTTAGCTTTTTTTTGGTTTCACGAAATAAAAGATGGATTTCCCAGATGCTGGCAGGTGAGTTGTCGCTGCTTGTGCTGACTTGAATCCCTATGGAATCATATCTCTACATGAGCTCTTCAAGATTTTTACATTGTTCTTCGCATAGTAATGGGAATCTCATTCTAGAACAAAATTATACGGTGAGCAATCTTTCACTTACTGGCGACGAACGGTTCATCTATTGACATGTCAAGGTAACATCACACTAAAATTGAACTATGATAAAGCGCCATTCATGAGTATGCGTTGTTTTTCATTTGTAAAAATTGAAAATAAACATCTCGTGCACATTTTCCTTTTTCATGCAGTACTGTGATGAGCAAGGAGTGCGCCAATCACCATCTCTAATATACATATATAAATACAATGAAGATGAAAAGTCAAAGCATGATCTTCCTTCTTGGTTCCTCACTTGGTTCTTGGCGGAAGAATATCCCATCCCCTCTCAGACGACGACAATGATGCGAGAGCGGCGAGGGTACTTCGAGAAACATTGTAGATTTGACCGCTGGAGGTGAAGGAGATGGCGTTGAAATTCAAGAAAAAGACTAAAGGAGGAGGAGGAGACCGTGCGTTGTTTTAATTTTATGATCAAGAACCGCACAAATCACCACACACACATATACATACACACAAATATATATATAAAATATATATATATGTGTGTGTGTGTGCGCGCCACTCTTTTGTCGACTGTTTAGCTTTTTTTTGGTTTCACGAAATAAAAGATGGATTTCCCAGATGCTGCCAGGTGAGTTGTCGCTGCTTGTGCTGACTTGAATCCCGCTGGAATCATATCTCTACATGAGCTCTTCAAGATTTTGACCTTCGCAGATTATTGGTGACAAACGGTTCATCTATTGACATGCCAAGGTAACATCACACTAAAATTGAACTATGATAAAGCGCCATTCATGAGTACGCGTTGTTTTTCATTTGTAAAAATTGAAAATAAACATCTCGTGCACATTTTCCTTTTTCATGCAGTACTGTGATGAGCAAGGAGTGCGCCAATCACCATCTCTAATATACATATATAAATACAATGAAGATGAAAAGTCAAAGCATGATCTTCCTTCTTGGTTCCTCACTTGGTTCTTGGCGGAAGAATATCCCATCCTCTCTCAGACGACGACAATGATGCGAGAGCGGCGAGGGTACTTCGAGAAACATTGTAGATTTGACCGCTGGAGGTGAAGGAGATGGCGTTGAAATTCAAGAAAAAGACTAAAGGAGGAGGAGGAGACCGTGCGTTGTTTTCATTTTATGATCAAGAACCGCACAAATCACCACACACACATATACATACACACAAATATATATATATGTGTGTGTGTGTGTGTGTGCGCGCGCCACTCTTTTGTCCACTGTTTAGCTTTTTTTTTGGTTTCACGAAATAAAAGTGGGATTCCGCAGATACTGGCAGGTGAGTTGTCGCTTCTTGTGCTGTGACTTAAATCCCGTTGGAATCATATCTCTACAAGAGCTCTTCAAGATTTTGACCTTCGCAGATTATTGGTGACAAACGGTTCATCTATTGATATGCCAAGGTAACATCACACTAAAATTGAACTATGATAAAGCGCCATTCATGAGTATGCGTTGTTTTTCATTTGTAAAAATTGAAAATAAACATCTCGTGCACATTTTCCTTTTCATGCAGTACTGTGATGAGCAAGGAGTGCGCCAATCACCATCTCTAATATACATATATAAATACAATGAAGATGAAAAGTCAAAGCATGATCTTCCTTCTTAGTTCCTCACTTGGTTCTTGGCGGAAGAATATCCCATCCTCTCTCAGACGACGACGATGATGCGAGAGCGGCGAGGGTACTTCGAGAAACATTGTAGATTTGACCACTGGAGGTGAAGGAGATGGCGTTGAAATTCAAGAAAAAGACTAAAGGAGGAGGAGGAGACCGTGCGTTGTTTTCATTTTATGATCAAGAACCGCACAAATCACCACACACACATATACATACACACAAATATATATATATATATATGTGTGTGTGTGTGTGTGTGTGCGCGCGCCACTCTTTTGTCCACTGTTTAGCTTTTTTTTGGTTTCACGAAATAAAAGATGGATTTCCCAGATGCTGGCAGGTGAGTTGTCGCTGCTTGTGCTGACTTGAATCCCGCAGGAATCATATCTCTACATGAGCTCTTCAAGATTTTTACATTGTTCTTCGCATATTAATGGGAATCTCATTCCAGCACAAAATTATACGTTGAGCAATCTTTCACTTACTGGCGACGAACGGTTCATCTATTGACATGTCAAGGTAACATCACACTAAAATTGAACTATGATAAAGCGTCATTCATGAGTATGCGTTGTTTTTCATTTGTAAAAATTGAAAATAAACATCTCGTGCACATTTTCCTTTTTCATGCAGTACTGTGATGAGCAAGGAGTGCGCCAATCACCATCTCTAATATACATATATAAATACAATGAAGATGAAAAGTCAAAGCATGATCTTCCTTCTTGGTTCCTCACTTGGTTCTTGGCGGAAGAATATCCCATCCTCTCTCAGACGACGACAATGATGCGAGAGCGGCGAGGGTACTTCGAGAAACATTGTAGATTTGACCGCTGGAGGTGAAGGAGATGGCGTTGAAATTCAAGAAAAAGACTAAAGGAGGAGGAGGAGACCGTGCGTTGTTTTAATTTTATGATCAAGAACCGCACAAATCACCACACACATATATACATACACACAAATATATATATATATCTGTGTGTGTGTGCGCGCCACTCTTTTGTCGACTGTTTAGCTTTTTTTTGGTTTCACGAAATAAAAGATGGATTTCCCAGATGCTGCCAGGTGAGTTGTCGCTGCTTGTGCTGACTTGAATCCCGCTGGAATCATATCTCTACATGAGCTCTTCAAGATTTTGACCTTCGCAGATTATTGGTGACAAACGGTTCATCTATTGACATGCCAAGGTAACATCACACTAAAATTGAACTATGATAAAGCGCCATTCATGAGTATGCGTTGTTTTTCATTTGTAAAAATTGAAAATAAACATCTCGTGCACATTTTCCTTTTTCATGCAGTACTGTGATGATCAAGGAGTGCGCCAATCACCATCTCTAATATACATATATAAATACAATGAAGATGAAATGTCAAAGCATGATCTTCCTTCTTGGTTCCTCACTTGGTTCTTGGCGGAAGAATATCCCATCCTCTCTCAGACGACGACGATGATGCGAGAGCGGCGAGGGTACTTCGAGAAACATTGTAGATTTGACCGCTGGAGGTGAAGGAGATGGCGTTGAAATTTAAGAAAAAGACTAAAGGAGGAGGAGGAGACCGTGCGTTGTTTTAATTTTATGATCAAGAACCGCACAAATCACCACACACACATATACATACACACAAATATATATATATATATATATGTGTGTGTGTGTGTGTGCGCGCCACTCTTTGGTCCACTGTTTAGCTTTTTTTTGGTTTCACGAAATAAAAGATGGATTTCCCAGATGCTGGCAAGTGAGTTGTCGCTGCTTGTGCTGACTTGAATCCCGCTGGAATCATATCTCTACATGAGCTCTTCAAGATTTTGACATTGTTCTTCGCATATTAATGGGAATCTCATTCTAGCAAAAAATTATACGGTGAGCAATCTTTCACTTACTGGTGACGAACGGTTCATCTATTGACATGCCAAGGTAACATCACACTAAAATTGAACTACGATAAAGCGCCATTCATGAGTATGCATTGTTTTTCATTTGTAAAAATTGAAAATAAACATCTCGTGCACATTTTCCTTTTTCATGCAGTACTGTGATGAGCAAGGAGTGCGCCAATCACCATCTCTAATATACATATATAAATACAATGAAGATGAAAAGTCAAAGCATGATCTTCCTTCTTGGTTCCTCACTTGGTTCTTGGCGGAAGAATATCCCATCCTCTCTCAGACGACGACGATGATGCGAGAGCGGCGAGGGTAGTTCGAGAAACATTGTAGATTTGACCGCTGGAGGTGAAGGAGATGGCGTTGAAATTCAGGAAAAAGACTAAAGGAGGAGGAGGAGACCGTGCGTTGTTTTCATTTTATGATCAAAAACCGCACAAATCACCACACACACATATACATACACACAAATATATATATTATATATTTGTGTGTGTGTGTGTGCGCGCCACTCTTTTGTCCACTGTTTAGCTTTTTTTTTGGTTTCACGAAATAAAAGATGGATTTCGCAGATACTGGCAGGTGAGTTGTCGCTTCTTGTGCTGTGACTTAAATCCCGTTGGAATCATATCTCTACAAGAGCTCTTCAAGATTTTGACCTTCGCAGATTATTGGTGACAAACGGTTCATCTATTGACATGCCAAGGTAACATCACACTATAATTGAACTATGATAAAGCGCCATTCATGAGTATGTGTTGTTTTTCATTTGTAAAAATTGAAAATAAACATCTCGTGCACATTTGTAAAATATATATATATATATGTGTGTGTGTGTGTGTGCGCGCCACTCTTCACCGCATCCCACGGCCACACTCTTGGTCAAGCCCTCCAAGTATATCCCACCTTATACTTGATAAAGATTGTTGAACAATAAGTCTTGTAAGTTAAACTATTGGGGTTCGTTTGGTTTGCGACATTCGATAGGAAAATGAAAAGGAAAGGTGCAGAGGTACATCGGTCGAAACATGAAGTACAATTGTTTGATGCGCTGACTTAGTTTTCAGTCCGCATACCAAACACATCCTTAAAGACAAATAAAAAGGCATTGTTCCCCTCAGACACGTACGTGTTTCTCATCCACCTCCTCTTAGAAAGCACAAAATAACAATCGCACTAGTAGTATGGTTTGATTTGACTTCATGGGATCCCACGGGATCCCACATCTGATGACAATCTTGGGGCCTCTGGAGCACAAACAACAGATATAGAAAATTAATGTAGCGATGTCTTTGATGCAAGTGTGCTAGCGCGTCTTTATATAGAAAGAAGTTAAATCCACAATATATAATGATGAATAAACGTCAAACCTTTGAGCATCAATGCATTAATGAGTAGAGTACTAAATGTAATCAAAGCACCAAAGAACATATAAATGGAAAATACGAAATAAACTAATTATAAATGAGAAACACTACATTATCGCATTAACTATGAATCGACAAATCTTGCATTTCATGAATTTTATTCGAGAAGTAAGCTTGGTTTCTTTGTGAAACCATTAGTGCGCTTGCATCATTACTGTGCCAGTAACGCAAATATTTGAGGTCAAGTGCGGTTTATGCAATATAAATTAAAGATTTAAATATATTTTTAGTAATGTATCTTTGACGAGGTAGCACTTTTTGTCCCATTAGGTAAATGGTGGCAATTTAGTATCGTAAGTATCAAAATTGAAGCAATATTAGTCCCATTAAATTACGGGTACCAATTTTAGTCCCGTAAGTATCAAATTAAAGTTATTTTAGGAAAGTTTATTTAAGAAATCTAATTAAATCTGGAATCTGATAATGGAGATGCCATATTGGACAATTATTTAATTATTTATATTATTTCATTATTTTTTATTAATTAGCTTTTTGTTATTTATTTTTTACTTATGATGTGGAGTTTAATTGGAGTGAGAAAATAAATTTGATCCAAGTGGGCATCTCCGGCATTAAATTCCGGACTAAAATTATGTTTTTTGGTTAATTATCCTGTAATGGGATAAAACCACTTTTGGACCCAATGTTTACCCCATAGGTACTCGCTTGCTACATTTAGTCCCTATAATTGTTCAATTTGAACAAATTTTTGTCCCTCGGTTAGATTAAACGTCAATTTGGACGGAATTTGTCATGTGAGTCGCACTTAATATATTATAAATCCACCAAAATACCGTTTACACGTCTGTTCATCTTAAAATCTCATAAATTTGTCTCTTTCATCCAAAGTGATTTTATGGTTTCGAATTATTAGGGTTCAATTGTTGGATGAGAGACACAAATTTAGGAAACTTTAAGTTAAATGTGCGTATAAACATTATTTTCAAAGATTGTAATATCACATGCGATTCACATGACAGGTTCCATCCAATTTAATGTTTGATACAATCGAGATACCAAAATTGGTTCAAATCGGACAACTAAGGGACAAAATGTGGCAAGCGGAAACATTGGGGATCGAATTTGCCCTTGTGGTTTTCTCCCTCCTGTAATTGCTTTAATTTTGATAGTTACGGGACTGAACTTGCTACCATTAACTTAACGGAACTAAAATTACTTTAATTTTGATACCCACGGGACTAAATTACCACCCTTAACTAAACGGGACTAAAAAATACCACCCTTGCATAGTTTTCAAACAACGAGGAACGAAGTCGTTTCAAGGAGGGTTCTCTCGTAGAGTGAAAAGGGCGTATGGTACTTCTCGACCCTGTCTCCGAGGGACAGTTGAACGAGCGACTCATGAATGCAGCCAGGTTGGACGAGCCAATAACCCGAACCCTCAAATATACGAGACTAAAATTATATTTAAGCCTAAGTTAAATTGTAATGGTTTAGGCTGAGTGCGTGCTCGTGGGAGTTACTTGGGACCAACCAAAGAGTATGATTAATATTTTGCTTCCCAACAATAAAGCCCATTCCCATTCATACGTGCGTTGTCATCTGTAAATATGGAAAGAAGATGAAATACAACGGGCAGTACTATCATTATATATTACGCTCCGTCATGTCAGTGTAATATTCATATATGTAATTATTGGGATAAAGCGCTACGTTATGTCATTGTTATATTCATATATGTAATTAATGAGATAAAGCTATTTTTGTCACCGATGTTTGCCCGTCGGACAATTTTGATCCCCGATATCTTAATTTAGCATATTTCATCTCCAATGTTATCTGATTTGAGACAATTATAGTCCATCTTTTAGATATATAAAGTGTTTTTATCAACGGGGTCCATTCCCTGATATTTAGTAATGGGACAAAACACTTTTGGCCCCCGATGTTTAGACGATGGGCAATTTTGGTCTCCGATATTTTCATTTGCCACATTTAGACCCTCAGTTAGAGTAGACGTTAATTTAGACGAAAACATATCACGTGAGACGCACATGCGGAAACGTTGGGGACAAAATATGGCCATTAGAAAAATATTGGGACCAAGATTGGCCATCAGAAAAACATCGGGGACCAATATTGATTTTTTGACAATATGATAAATAATCACGCGCGTTTCACGTGGGACTCTCCGTCTAATGCATCATCTAACAGAGGGACTAAATTGGTTCAAATTTAACAACTACGGGACTAAATGTGGCAAGTGGAAATGCGGGGGACCAAAAGTGGTTTTCGCCCTTAAATAATTGATATAGATATTATAGATATTATTAATTTTCTATTACTAAATGATAAAGAAAAAGAAAATTTCAGTGGGATCCATGCGACCTATTGGCTAAGTATGGCACCACCATTGAACTCCAATTCAGCTTATATCGGGTTGGCTCTGTCTAAAAATTCTCTCTCCTAGCCCTAATTCTCTTCCAAATTCGCCGTCCTCAACCAAACTAAAATCCAACCCACAAATCTAGCCACCTTCAACAAAACATCACCTCTTCCACCGCAGTCTCTATTCCTCTCCCAAAATCAATTCCAACACTCCAACACTTGAAAAATTGTCTGTATGTGTATTTTGATATGCCCATTCAATTCCAACACTTGAAAACTTATGTAACTAAAGACACAATTTTGCTTAACAGAGAAAAATAATAAAGTATTATCACGGTAATATTTTATATTATGTATATTCAATTGGTACCTCTTCTAAGGTAAAATAATGTAATGATTGTTGAAAGGTCCAATTATGTATGGTGTCGTGTTTCGGAGATGATGGACCGAACTTAAATTTCAAATCTAAATTTTCAAGCCTTATTGAGCAAATATTGGTGGACTAACTTAATGACTATGTAATTGAACGTCATTTGGACTTACATGATGGGCTTCACGAAGCATTAGAACAAGAGATATTATAATAGCAATTTTGTTTTTTTTTTATCCGACTGATAAATAATTTGTAATAAAATCATAATTGAGTTGTATTTAAGATGAATAGCCGCTATTGTCCCAAATCTTTCACAGAACATCCAGAATCCTAGCCGCGTTCACAAAATCTAAACTACCAAGCTGCCGTTCCTAGAAGACTTCACACAAAACCTAACAATCCTAGGCGTCGATTTACAAACTCAAGCATCCGTGCACTGCACCGATGTTAATTCTCTCGATTGCCCTGCCGCTATGTCCCTACTAGACATTAGGATTCATCAACTTTTGATTCTTTATATGATAATTAATGGAATGAAGAGACATGCTCAAAAGGTTTATGTGTTGACGGGAAATAGTGTGAAATCGACTTCAATTTTCACGTTTGTGTTAGTTCAATATATACACAATTATTTTTTGAATTTTGAATGTAGTTAGGATTGATTTGTAATTTGAATGTATTGTTAGATAGTATATGTATTTTTTATGAATACAGGGACTAGAATGAATATTAAATACAATGTATAAGTTAGAAATTGATCTGTAAATTAGGAGCTGTAAAACGAATTTCTTCCTGAATACAGAAAGCATTAGAATTTTTTCTTAAAATCATTACATGGTATCAGAAATGGTCCTCCGCAAGTGAAATCCCAAGTTGAAGACGATTAAGAACGAAGGAAGCAAAATCGCTCTGCAATGGGGGACACTGAAGGAAACGGCAGTGATAAAAATAAAGATTCACGATCGTTCAATCAGGAACCAAAGAAGCCGTCGACAATTGTTCAGCAATCCTCTGTATCTTCATTCATCCCACTGTCCTAATTTAAATCCTGTGACTGAAGTATTTAAAGGATTTGAGAACTATAAAGTCTGGAGTCGAGAGATATTGAACGGGCTCGAATCGAAGAATAAAGTAAAGTTTATTGACACAGAAAGAGTTTCTGCCAAACAATCAAGTTTTAGCATTAAACTGCTTTTGTTAGCTTAGACCACCTCCAAAAACACTAAAACTTAAAAAATGGGGTAAAAAATACCCCAATCGAACCCATAAATCAAACTCAAAATAAGTTTTACAGTTTCTTTCTCCTATTTAAAACTCAAATTTGCGTGTTTATACTCATAATATGCGTTCATGTGAAAATTGCATAACAAAGTCCATGTAATTATTTAATATTTTATTAACGTTTTTATTTAATTGTGTTTGACTCAGTAAATGTTTTACGTGAGTTGCTAATATTTCTAACGGCACGTCTTTCAAAGGTGGATGTATTAAAATGTTTTAATTTATCCTTATTATTTATATAACAGTATTATTGTAAATTAAATACTTAAAGTTTATATAAAGAGATTATTTATTTTTTTTCTTTAATATTTGTGGGAGGAATATAATAATTTCGAGATAAAAAAAATTATCTTTTACTAGTACGAATAATGTTTTTATATTAATTTCAATGTTTGTTTGGCTAAAATTTTGGATTTTTAATAAATATTTATTTCGCTATAAATGTACCAATTATCATTTTATTATTACTAGTATTAGATATTTCCACAATCAGTTAAAAATAATATTGTGGTGTAATTTGTGAAATTATAAAATATATGGGTAGCATTAAAAAGTTATAAAAGTTGGTGGGAAAGATCATATTTTTAGAATATTCATTTGAGTATGAGAATGAGTTTAATGGTTGGAGAAGAATTACTGCATTTTGAGTTTGAGATTGAGTTTGAGTTTGAGAATGCGTTTTTCGGTTGGAGATGGTCTTAGAATAAGGAAACTCAATTACTACCATTGGAAAGCTACGGGAGTCTAGTTTCCGAGGAAATAAAGTCATAAAAAAATATTAAGTGTCGAGGAAGATATGACTGTTTGACTGCTGACTGCCACAACAGAATTAAAGGCGGGAAGTTCGAAAGATTACCAAGTTTTTTGAGCCATTTTGCATCCATTTCGTTGCTAGAGAATCCTTCAACATTCTTTTAATTTTCACTTATTCTCATTTTTTTTGGTTTCTAGGATGGTCAATTAATAATCTCGATACAATAGGAAAAAGGGAACCGAAAAATATATCGTTTTGAGCTTTAAGATTCTCTTTTACAGGATATATCTTCTAATCATGCCTTGAACTCTTGGTCCTTGGATGAGGTGTTTATCTGAGTGTGTCTTGTGTTTACCTCCATATTTCCGGTGTCAACTTGGTATTAGTGTTAAGGTCGAAGATGCCGCCGCGTCGAAGAACAGAAATTGCAAGGCGTGAGCGTGATCTACGTGACATCGAATTGGATGATTTAAGGAGACAGGTGCAACAACTTGAGCAACGTCTTGCACTTAGCGAGCTTCGAAATCGTGATGTTGAGGGTCATGATTCCGAAGGTTAATCTTCATATGACAAAAAAGAATACAATCCTTTCCATGATGAGGAGAAAATGAATTTGATCCAAGTGGGCATCTCCGGCATTAAATTCCAGACTAAAATTATATTTTTTGATCCAAGTCGGCATTAAATTCCAGACTAAAATTATATTTTTTGATTAATTGTGTTGTAATGGGATAAAATTACTTTTGGTCCCCAATGTTTACCCCATAGGCAATTTTGGTCCACGATGTTTCCGTTTGCCACATTTAGTCCCTATAGTTGTTCAATTTGAACAAATTTTGGTCCCTCGGTTAGATTAAACGTCAATTTGGACGGAATTTGTCATGTTAGTCGCACTTAATATATTATAAAGGGATAATTACACCAATACCCCATGTGGTATCACTCAATTACACATACACCCCATCTGACTATAGTAATTACACTTACACCCCCTTCAATTTAATCAAACCTTACACTTAGACCCCTTCATCCTATTTTAGACTGCAATTTAATAATTTGGGCATCCAAATTTACCGTTAGTGGCTATATTTCGTAAAATAAACATGTTTAAGCGGGTTTATATATAATAAATAAATATTGAAGGGGTCTAAAAGATGATTTGTATAAATGAAAAATGAAAATTCACATGGTATACCAGATAAATTGATTTAATTAAATATTCCAAACTATACATTTCGGCCAATTAAATATTAATACATTCCTCATAAACCTGCTTAAACATGTTTATTTTATGAAATATAGCCATTAAGGGTATCGCTAAATTTGAAAATCCTAGGATGAAATGTGATTCTATGGAGAGCCGGATGAACAAATTACTGCTCGATTTTCTTGGAGGGCTTCGATACGAGATTGGGAATGTCGTCAGCTGCAACCATATTGGACATACAATGATGTTTGTAAGTTGGCTCTCAAGGTCGAGAAACAACGAAGGGAAGCAAGCCGAATCAGGGGGCGCTTTAGCTCAAACAAGAACACTTCTCCCCGTGGGAGTACTTCTGTTGCTAGGAGCACACCACCAAAGGAAGCGAAGCAGAATGTTGTCGCAAACAAGGGGAACACCACGAAGCCTAGCGGTTCTAATAGTAAAAAGACATGCTTCAAATGCAAGGGTTTTGGACAGTTTGCTTCGAATTGTCCAAATCGAAGGATCATCACTATTATCGAGGAGGAAGTCGACGATGGTCCAAACGAGTTAAAACCCATATATGACAATGCTCTTGAAGATGAAGATGACATCGATACATGCAACTTTTTGCCATGTCGATAGTTGTCATGCTATCGTAGTGTATCATTATTGCTGGCACAAGTTTGTTCAAACAAGGAATATCCTCCAGCAAAATTCCGAAGCAATTCAGCTTCTTCGCCGGCTTTATCTAGTACAATGAACTCCGATTCCATCGTTAATCGAGCTATGCATGTTTGCTTTGAGAACTTCCAAGAAACTACTCCTCCGTCGATGGTAGATACGTAACCGCTCGTGGATTTGTAGTCCTTACTGTCAGATATCCAATTCATGTCGCATTATTCTTCGAGAAATGCGGGATATCTCGAATAAAGTATCTCATAATTAATAGTGTGCTTTAGATATCTTAGCACTCTCTTTAGTGCTATTCATAGCTATTACCCGGATTATTAGTAAACCTGCTAAGTTTACTTACTGAATATGCTATGTCAGGTCGAATGCAGTTAGACATATACATCAGACTGCTAATCATTCAAGCAAATTCGAGTTGCAATATATGTTCTCCTTTATTTTTGACCAAATGCAGATTAACATCTACATGTATCTTAGCCAGAGGATCATCTAAAAGTTCAAATTTCTTTAACACGTTCTTAATGTAATGAGATTGTGTCATGAAAATTCCTTCGGGTGTCTTAGAGACATTTACCCCTAATATAACATCATCCAAACCCATATCATTCATGGTGAAATAATTTTTCAACATATTTTTTTTGTTCACAATTATTTTGTGACTGTTTCCCGTGATCAACATGTTGTCTACGTAAAGACATACAATCACAAATTCTTCGTGTGTGTCTTTAATGTAAACACATTTATCACACTCATTTATCTTGAACCCATTCGATAGCTTCGTCATATTGAATTTCGTGTGCCACTGTTTCGGTGCATGTTTATACCCGTAAAGTGATTTTACGAGACGACACACTTTGTTTTCTTGTTCATGTGTCAAAAACCCTTTGGGCTGTCTCATGTATATTTCTTCCTCTAATTCCACATTCAGAAACGTTTTCGTCACGTCCATTTGGTGTATCTCGAGATAATACAACGCTGCAATAGCAACGAGAACTCAAATGGACGTTTTCCTTGTTACATGTGAATAGGTATCAAAGAAGTCATAATATTCCTTTTGATTTATCCTTTTAGCAACTAATCGAGCTTTATATTTCTCGATCGATCCATCGTTCTTAAGCTTCTTTGTCAGAGTAGATATGATACGTTGCTCCGGTATCGATGTATCACGACTTCGGATTCTCTACCACGTTGGCTTCGTACACGGCAACGAGGTCTATTGCCGACAGATCTGAAGCCAGCTTTGCCTCGGACATGAGAGCCTTGTTCTTTTTTATCCTTTTCTGTTGTCGGCAGTCTTCAGCCATGTGTCTGGGCTTGTCACGTTGTAGTAGTTCCCTCTTATCTTGTTAGAATTCGGCTTCTGCTGGTTCTGCGACGTATTCGCCCGCTTGCGTTTCTTGCCAGTGCCTGACTCAACCAAGTTCGCTTGTGCCTCTATGTTACCCCTTTTCTTCTTCCTCGATCTTTCGATTATCTTCCTCGATCCAAAGCCTCACAATCAGGTCCTCAAGCCTCATTTCCTTACGTTTGTGCTTGAGCTAATTCTTGAAATCCTTCCACAGAGGCGGTAGTTTTTCTATAATAGCGACTACCTGTAAGGTTTTCCTGATTTGCATATTTTTTGCATGTATATCGTGAATTATCAACTACAGACCTCGGAATTGATCCAAAACCGGTTTGGAGTCCGTCATCATATAGTCAAAGAACCGGCCGACAATGAATTTCTTCAATCCGGCACGGTCTTGTACTTCTTGTCCAACGAGTCCCAGAATTCTTTTGCAGTCGTAGCCACTACATAGACGTTTTATAGGGACTCGTCAAGAGTGTTCATGATGTATTTACGCCACAAGAAGTCGTTATGCTTCCATGCGTCCAACACAATCTTCTCATGCTCGTATTCTCGTTCACATCGTGATCATCATCTCCCGCATCGTTAGCATCCCGGCGTAAGCTGCGGGTTCTGTCACCTTCAGCGGAAGCTCCTTCAGAAAGCAAACCAGGTTCAGGGTCGTCAGGTAGATCATCATTTTTTGCTGCCAAAGCTTGAACTCGGTCCCATTAAATTTTGCTGGTCTATCTGGCTGTTGCCGGTCGTTGCAGGCAGCAATCGTGCAGTCGGAATGTTCTCCATCGATAAGACAGAATAACGTCTTACGATTGTTGGTTCTAGTGTATTAAGTCTCGTCGATGGATGCAAAACTCGAAAAGAATCTCGTAAGTGTCGAATTCGAGGCACGTACTACGTACGATGTCTGTAAGACATTATTGCCTCATATTTCAGTGCATCGGGTTATCGCAATTCGTCCCGAAGATACAACGACTTCAAAATTTTGCTCGATGCACAACGATACAAAATTATCAGCGAATCTACTAAAAGACTTGAGTCGTTCTTAGACTTCGGAAGCGTATGCACTAACTCTAGAATGTTGTACGTGAATTCGAATAAATTTCCAAACTCGTCAGTGGTCTATTTATGGCTTTCCAAAGGTCGTTGGGTCAATCTGCAAATAGTTGCAGCTGTTGGCCTATTTTGATAGCAGTTGACCGTTTGTCCAGGGTTATTTCGCAAATAGGCACATCTCTTGGTCAGTTTGCTAAAGACACCCTTTCACCCACCGGTTCGACCAAACCGCTCCTGCCGACCCGTTTTGCGAACCGTCGTGACTCAAGGGACCCTAACCGGTCGTGACACATCATCCTCGTCCACGCGGCGCTAGTCAGCTCACTTGTACATGTGTCCTTTGACACGTGAGCATCTCTTGTCACGTCATCCGGACCACCACATCACCGTCGCTGTCGTTTCACCGGAGCATAAATTTAAGCTCCTTAATATTGCTTGCTCTGATTCCGGTCCGTGACACATCATAGTCGCCCACGTGGCGCAACGTCAGCTCACTTATACATGTGTCCTCTGACACGTTAGCATCACTTGCCACGTCACCCAGACCGCCACGTCACTAGTGACGTCACCGTTTCATCGGATCATAAATTTAAGCTCCTTAACGCTCCTTGTTCAGATTCGTCGTGCGAGGCACCGATCGCACTTGGGCTATAACTTGGTCCAAAAACCCCCCACACAAGCCCATAAACCCATAATCCACTAGTCCACTTGGGTAATCTTTTGAAAATCAATGCGGGGAGTTCTTTATAAACAAGTGAAAAGTAGATGGACTTTCCAATGTAAGACAACAAAAAGTAACTTTTATATATTAAATATATTCTCGTTCACCTGACATCGGTTTTGAGTCAATTAATATTCGATAGATTTTCCTCGAAATGTAGAATATGAATCTTTCATCAATTCTTGATTTCGACGAACGACGGCTTCTCGCTTTTATTAAAATCGATTAACCTCTTTATATTTATTTGGTCAAATACTCGTTTGGGCCTAATGCCCAAATCCCAACATGTAATATATTTACCAAATGACCGTACTTCCTCTGATCCATATTATTTTTTATGTACTTGTGAGATTTCTTTTTTTTTTTTACTTTAATTGTTTTTTTCTTCTATAATATAAATCACATAATATGATTGCAAATTATTTCCTTCAGTAGAAGATGGTGTTGCATATGAAAATATCTCGATAATGCGCTTAAGTTATCTCTATCTTGCTAATATCTAAATTACAAACCCTAGCAACCTTTTCTGGAGACTCGAGGAACCCAGGGGTTGGGGTCAAGAAAACCCCTGAGAGCCAGTGTAATAACCTACAATCCATGCCAACTGAGTCAGCCATACAAGCAGAAGTAGACTCATGTCTGATATGTTCACCGAATAAAATGTTGGAAGTCGGAATCAATCATGTTGCCTTTTCCCATAATATGAGGCCACTCATGACCTCAATCCGTTCTAATCTCATTCGTTAGGGTTAGTTTTGTGCATGTTCTACATAACTATTACAAAGATAGCTTATATTATCGTAAATAGATCCCACTAAATTATGATAATCAAATACATCAAATATATTGGTCTGGTGTGGAATTGTATATCAAATTCGTTTATTAATTATGAATGGATAATATTTACATTTGTCGTGGTGTGGAATTGTATATCAAATTCGTTTATTTAATTATGAATGGATACTATTTACCCTTCTCGTGCTATTCTTTTGTTTCGACATTCATTTCAGATAAAGCTTGCGTGTCATTTTTTGGCGAACGTATGAATTTATATAAGCAGATATATATTTAATGTGGTGCGACGCAATATACCATCATATAAGCTAGTTTGGTTCTCAATGCCTATTTGGTGTTCTATCTAGTGTTCTACGGACCATATTGTGATACGTATAAAAAAATCTAACTGAGTTTAACAATTGTTACAATCTGGTGTATGGAACACCAAATTGGAACATACGATCTCATATTTGTATCTCGAGACTTTACATACCATCATTTTTTACTAAATGTCATGTCACTTTCCTGTGATCGAATATATATTTTTAATGTACTTAATTTGCAGTGAAAACCGTGATTTCCTCTGGAACAAAAGGTTACGCTGCATACGTAAATACATATATTGATAATTGCACTTCTTTTTATCTCGCTAATGATCTAAATTTAGTTTTAAAATATAAGCCCTAACTCGTGTTAGGGTTAGCTTAGAGCACAACCACCCTGAAAGTCTTTAATACAGTCTACGGACGGATGTCGACGTCCTAAATAAAATGGTGTTGTCCTTGCTATTTTAATTAATGTTTGAATCTCTTTTTTCCCACATGTGCGTGCCATGCAAAGACGCTCGGCTCTAGCAGATATCTTAATCGTGCTTTTATTTTCAAAAGACCTTATTTCCAGACCTGTAACACAATATAAAACAAAACCTTTTTTTTGCCATCACGAGAGTATGTATTGCATTGTTAAATTATATTTTTCATTTTTGTTGGAGATATTATACAGAGAGGCCAGTAGGATGATTACTATTTTGGGCCTTCGCTTGAAATCGGTTGAGCGGGAAAGTGTATATTAGATATATTAATCAGGGTTTCTTTGATTGATTTACTTGGAAAGGATTTTATATTTTTGTTTCTTTTGCTATATTGGAAGAATCAAGATGCTCCTCAGACCCTCACGGAAACATTCATGTAGGCATTGGATAAGATTTTGCCCTTTCCATGCTAAAAGATTTCTAATTGTGAAGAGTTCTTAAAGGGTTGTCCTTATTTAGAAACTTTTGGAAAAGTTCTTCCTTTTGCTTTAGTGATTGGTTATAAGAGAGAATCTCTTTGTGATGTCATAAAATATTGACTGCTCGTACAATACATATTGACTGTGCTAAAAAAAGTAAACATAATTAAATTTGATTTAACACGTTAAAATTGGAAATAAAGTCTTGATAAGGCAAGCATTGCGCCTATATAAAATATTAGGGTAACAACTTCCTTAAAACCACCAAAACAAGCACAGAGCACGGACTTCAATATCATGATTCAGATTAAATGGAGAACCCATCACTTTAAAAAAGTTCTCAAAAAATAACGGAGCCGCAACAGGAAAGCCGTCGCATAGTTGTCGTCGCTAAAGTGTCCCACGGTTTTTTTTTATGTCCCGACCTATCATGGTTATGAGCTAGCCCCTAGATACCGGGGTGAACTTGTGTCACACAGACATGACGAAGACTTAATTGCGCCACACACTTCAGTGGTGGGGCTAATCCCCGAGGTCAGATGAATATGTCTTAAACCCACCTAACAACGATGTTCATGAGGTATAACCCCCATGGGCACTACTCAAAAAATTGTGGAAAGGGGGATTCGATATCACGACCTAACCTACAAATCATTAAGGCCTCCTCCTTGACCACTAAGTCAAGCTCTCATTGGTGTCCCACGGTTTTTATAGCAAAAAAGTGTGCGGCCAATTCGATATTTTGAACAATTTTTTTCTATTAAAACGAAACTCGATTCTTCCCCGATTGTCCTTCGGTTTTTTTTTTTTTAAAAAAAAAGAGTTTGAGCCAGTCAATTTTTAATAAAGTAGACTTCTTTGATAAAATTTTCAAGTTATTGGACTCTAATTTAAAGGTATTTTCGTCATTTTTCAAGATAGACTCGCAGAATATTCGGGGTCCCCTGGTCAGGCGTGATTTGCAATTCTATGCACTCTTTTAAAAGTAATTTGCAAAAGTGGGGATTGTGTGTATAATGTTACAAAAATAGGCACTAGTTTTTATATTTTATTTTCGAGTTTTTTTTTTCTAGAATAATTATGATTTATTTTTATTTAAAGTTATTATATAATTAGATATGGGTGTTCATATTTCGATTAAAAGACCGAACCGAAACCAAAATTCGGTTCATACGGAAAATCGAATCAAATTTTTCAGTTCCTACTTAAAACTGAACTGAATTTTTCAGTTTGGTATTCGTTTTTTAATTTTTATTGCTGAATTTTTTATTTTTCCAGAAAAAAAAGTGTTACCTAATTTTTATTTTATTTTTTTTATAACAGGAATATATACGATAATATATGTTTATAATTATATAAATAATATTAAAATTATTTAATTTTATTTTTTATTAGCATACAGTAATGCAAAACTACTACGAACTTTCGGTTTGTCGATTTTTTTAATAATTTAATTTTATGGTTTCATGTTGGTTTCAGCGCTTTATGTCCAAAAACTTTGGTTTTAGTTCCGTCATTATTGGATCGATCTCAAATTGGTTGGGGAATCATGTTCCGTCATTTTTGTTATGTGCATGTATATTTAATTTCTATTTCATTTTTGTTTTTAATTTGTGCATATTAAAAAATTAATTCATTAAGAGAAATTGAAAAAAGAATGTCTATTTATGTAATAAATTTGTGAACACATTACATGAATTCAAAAAAGAAAATAAAGTAAAAGGATACCTATTTTTTTAACAAGATGCACACAATGTCTATTTTATAATTAACATTTGGTAAAATCGTTATTCAAATAGGGCGACCGCCTCACTTTCTATACGGCTCACTGTCTAGGCGACGGCTCGGGCCGCCTCTGCAAAAGACGACGCCCTGGAGCACCTAGAGGCGATGAGCCACCGCCTCACCTCGTTCACCGCCTAGACGCGCCTCAGATAACATTGTTATACCCTAGTTAGTGGGGCTAACATGATATGTTGTGTGGGGATGATGACCGGAAAAAATATATATATATATTTTTTATTATCGTATAACTATACAAGGCGTAGACCCGATGCCGTCGCGAGGCTGTAGCTCGTAGTTGGAATCCCCATGGATTATAAGGACTGGATCTAAAAACCCATTCGCATTATTAGTTTGTCATGAATCACCTATTATGACAGAGCCAATTCTTACACATGTTATATTTATAGGGTCTATTCGGCATAATAGGTCTAATATTTCTTAACCTATAGTTGTGTATAATATTTATTTTTCTTTGCTTTGTATGTTTTATGCTAATGAAAGACATAAAAGAAATATTCTCTCTAATTAACTTTCTTCTTTTGTCGGAATGTTTATTCTAAAATAGACTCCACAAACAGAATTTTTTAAAAAATAGACTCCTCCTTCTAAAAGTACAAGTATACCCTTACTAATATGACTTAAAAGACAATTGTGCCCTTATTTCTCACAAACCCACCCAGAATTACACGGAAATATCGATGGCAAGCAGTGCGATGGCCGAGAAGGTGAATTTCGTCTCCTCGACAGATTCATTTTATGATTTTTTTTGCAGCGCTGTTAGCATTTCTATTCATGCGGTTGTATGCACGGTGGTGTTGACTGTAGAAGACTCATACACAAGGTCCCATGCACTCAGTGAGGAATGAGAATGGGTCCCTAGTCATATCTGGGTCCCCTGAGAGTTCGTGTTTGGGTCCCCTGAGAGTTCTGTTGTTTGGGTCCCCTGAGAGTTCTGTTTGGGTCCCCTGAGAGTTCGTGTTTAGGTCCCCTGAGAGTTAGTGTTTGGGTCCCTTGAAATTTCGTGTTTGGGTCCCCTGCGCGTTATGTTTGGGTCCTCTGCGTCCATTAAATGCTCGTGTTTGAGTCCCCTGAGCGTTCGTGTTTGGGTCCATCGAGCGTCTTGTCTGGGTCCCCTGATCATATGCACGGGACCTGCACACGTATGCTCAGGGGACCCGCAAATATATCGTTATCCTGAATTAATATAATAATTTTACAGGTTCTTTTGAAGACGCAAATGATCAGTGAAGATCGGGATTTCGTATGCAGATTAATTCTGACGGCCAAGTATGTCGAAGCAAGTCAAACCATTATCGCTTTTTTGAATGATGATGAGACTTCCGAATTTTTGGAGAGCAGTCCGTTCAGATATCTCGTAGCATCAGCTCAAGACTTTAACCTTTCCCACCAATTGTTGTGGTTTCTTATGAAGAGACAGACGCTCCTTCACAGTCGGGATGAGTTGTGGATGATCATCCGGAAGAGACCACTCTGATTTTCTAAATCGGAGTACTGCTTGATCACCGGGCTTAACTGCTCGTCCAACATACCCGCAGTTAATGAGTCAAATGCTTTCAAGTTGAGACACTGGTCGCGCAAATCTACCATCCGTCTATCCGACGTGGAGAGAAGAATTGATGAATTGGCAGCCGAGGACAACGATGGGCATGTCAATATCAAAAAATTGAAGCTCGTCGTCATATATTTTGTTGCTGCCGTTTTGCTACCTCGCAGAACGAAAGACTTCATCTTGCCATCATGGACTCTATCATTAATTGAAAATCTGAATGATTTTAACAATTATCCATGGGGCACAATTGCCTTCCGAGAAGTTCTACGTTAATTGAAACATGATCTAACAGAGAAAATGGATGAAGCTCTTGCTCGAGTTGCGGGAGGCAACGACGAAGACATCAGCTTATGCATTAGTGAATTCGTGCATCCACTGCAGGTAGAATTATGAATTTTTTGTTTTAATTATAAATAATTTGTATATATATTTATGGTCTAATTATTTGTATTTTTCTTAGATCTTAGCATACGAGTGCATCACGAACATCGGTAATTTGTTGGCCAACCGCAAAGACCAGCGGAATGGTGCAGTGCTTCCGAGAATATATTCGTGGACCACGAAGTCGTGGAGTAAGAAGGCTAGCCCGAAAATGGAGGCGATAAGCAAGACTGCGCTAAGATCTGATATGCGTGGTTTGTTAATGCCAAGTCCGTCTGAGAGCCACGCCAACTACTATCGATTCGGTGACTTTGGCGTGACTCCCTTGCATAGCGTACTAGACCACTTGACCAGCATCCTCTTGCAAGGGATCGAATTAATGTGTGTATCTCACACAGTCGGCGAAGAGAACAATCAGGCCGACCACCATCAGCCGTTGTTGCAGCCGTCGGTGCATCACTCGTTGGTGCAGCCATCGCCGATGCATCATTCGTTGGTGCAGCCGACGCCGATGCATCACTCACTGGTATTCGAGCATTACTCGCCCGTTTACCAGCATCACTCTCCACCTCCGACGCATAACTCTCCGCCGCGTGGCTATCCTAGTGCTGCCATGTTCGATGAATTCAGGACAAGCGTGGATCAGAGGTTTGATCAGCTTCCTAATGTCGTTAGTGATGAATTTACACAAATGAGAGGCAATTTAGATCAATGCTTTGAAGCCAACGAGGGTTATTTCGCTTCATATCGCAATTATGTTCCTCAAAGATTAGATGCGATGGAAGATCGATTGTGGAACGGGATGCAGTACGGCTTCTTCATGCTAGCTGAGATGATGTCCATTGATGCGGCGACGGGTAGGCCGCATGATTCAGATGAGGCGGCAGCGGCGGAGGCAGTAAATGTGGGTGTGGATGAAGCCCAGGAGTCGGACGTTTGGGGTTCAACGTCCCAGCCGATAAAGGTAAGGCGATCATTGACGATACGATGCCTCAGAAGCAGAGGAATCCATCAAGATACCAGCGGAGCCCATATGTCAGGACGGTAATGCAAAAAAATTCAGCCACAACCCGGAGCTCGACAACCATATAAGGCAAAAGTTGATCTTCTGGCCATTAGTAGTTAAGGAGCTCACGAGTATGGCATAAAATAGTCATAGGGCTTTCATGTTGGGTTCGTATGGTCCAGAATGGTTCACGAGGTTATGAAGTACTGGCCAGTGGATTGATGGCGAGGTATAAATTAACTCACATGTTTATTTGGTCCCCTGACTAATGTGCAGGGGTCCCTGACTAAGTCTATTTTCAAAGTTCCCTGACTAATGTGCACGGGTCCCCTGACTAATGTGCAGGGGTCCTCTGACCTAAGAGCACAGGTCCCCTGACTACTGCGCACGGGTCCCCTGACTTAAGCGCACGAGTCTCCTGACCTAAGCGCATGAGTCTCCTGACCTAAGCTCATCTTCTGTTTGCAGCACATTGACGAAGCTTTTAGGGGATTTATCGAATTGCAACGTTATTGCATGCGAGCTTCAAGTAATTATGCCTTCATGAGGACAATGTTCACATTCCGATGCGATATTAACGGGACTGGGACGGGAAAAATTGATAAGGGATTCATTGGCCAAATGCACCCTTACGCTATGTGGACCGATGATAATTGGCCATATGTTCCATGGAGTGAGGCCCAATTCATCGTCCTCCCGCTGCTCATCAATGATTGTCATTGGGTGTTATGCGTGGCTAACCACGCACAGAAGACGATCATCATTTATGACTCTGACCGCTCATGCGATGTGATGACAGATTCATCGATCGTGCATTGGCCCATGTAAGAAAGGTAATCCCTTATATGTTAGCGGACTTGAAAATAATCCCGAGAGCATTCGTCAAGTGGTACATCTCGCGAGATAATAGATTTCCTTAACAATGAGCCAAGTAAATATTATTTTCATAATGATTTTAAATTTCAATTGGTCAAGTGGAAATACTCTAACTACTCTTTAATATTGCAGTGGCGAATGCGGAATGCGGAGTGTATTTTTTACGTACCGCATTTTCTTTAATGTTTCGCGGCGACGACTCCTACAAGTTTAATGAGCATCAGATCACCGATTTTAGGCAGTATCTAACCACGGCCTTCTTTCGGAATGATTGGTCGATTGTGGTACAGACGATTAGATGCCTTTATAAGTGGGTTTGTGTGTTGTATATTGCTACTTTTGTGATAGTATGTTTGTTAGTGACAATTTGTTTGTATGGTGAATATTGCTAATTTTGTTCGACCGAATGTTCGTATGGCAAATACATAACAAATCAAACTCTTAATAAATGTTACAAAGGGACCCATGATCGTATGCCAGGGGACCCATACTCGATATCCAGGGGACCCATGCACGTATACCTCTTCGAGATCGGAGTTCCTCTTTATATAGTTGCGATTCCATCCACTCCGATCTCCTCCATGTTGCCCACTACTCCACTACCATGATAATGGACATGTTTCATGTTCTTAATAGTTGTGGTTTGACTTGTTCACCCATGCTTTCTATTTTTAGTAATTGCACATCCTATTTTTAGCTCCATTTAACGTCACTTTCTTTGAACAATTTCAGCTCATAAATAACTCATGCACACACGTAAATAAAACCACAATAATTGGGTAAACGGTTTTGGTTTTGGAAGACAAAATCAAGGATGGACAAGTCTGAATCAAACGATGTTGACTCAAGTGTCCACATTGTCAATGAACAATGTCAACGTTAACATAAGGAACTTTGGTGGGCTCTATATACTATTGGGACTCCATTTGCACATGCAGAATTCTATCGGTGTCCTTTTTCGGAGGAAAGCGACAGTTCGATGACGGTTGCAGTAAAGAAGAGCAGATTAGAGATCCCTATATCTATATTTTTGTCGCATGTTTCCTCCATGTGTGTTCTCCGCCTCTACTCTCAAAATGCTTTGTGGATTTTTTTATTAGCGCAGTAAACTACCAGCAATATCATGCGCAAACAACAACTAATTATTATTTGTCATTTATTACACATAGAGTTAAAACAAATAGTCAAACCTCCATGCATAAAAAAGATCAATAATACTCGTTCACGAATCTTAAATGGAATCAACGCACAAAAGAAGAAATAAATTCAATATCCAAATAAATTTACGTCATTTAACTCTTAGGTACAAAGTCATTTTCACAAGATTTAACTAATCCGAAAGCCCCCTCACGACCCCTAAGGGCTAGCAGTTCGGTTCCCAACCTTTCAAGCGGGAGGTTCGAATCCTCCAGGTACTTTAACTGTCGTTATTTGTGGGATCTTGTGGTGGGTCTCATGGATCAGGGAGGATTAGTCCCACTCGAAGCCGTGATCGTCCCATAGCCCACGATGATGTTCGGATTCGATTCAAAACGAACTTAGTCGGAGTGTAGGGACTATGGTGGCGTGTGTGGGGATACCTACCTTACCGGAAAAAAAAGCCCCTTCACGACCGCTGGCTCCTCATACAAATACTATCCGTGGGCCCCACCCAACCACATGAGCTCGGGGTGAAGCACAATGACCATATATATACGCCTTCGGCATCGAAACTTAAAAGTGAAGCCCCCAAGAGGTTCAGTACCTCATGCTCTAGAAGACCGAAAGGGAGTGAGCATCTTGAGCCACTATGGAGTTTAGGACTTAGGGTTCATTTCATTGGGAACCACGAGCTCTTGAGCTGGCCCGTTAGGGTTCCTAGCCGACGTGAGGAGTTTCCTTTTGATTTTTGTTACTTATGCTTCAATGGACGAGATTGTTTGTGCTGCTCGTGAGTCTTGTAAGGAGAAGGTCGACGGTGCTTGTCTATGTTCACAAGTATTGCATGAGCTTTGCCAACATTGGGGAAAGGATCAGAAGCAAGAATGTGATTTCTTCTAGGGATAAAATCACTATTGGGCTCCGATGTTTGCTTGTTTGGCAATTTTGGTCTTTGATACTTCGATTTTCCACATTTCACGATGTTGTCTGATTTAGGACAATTTTGGTCCATCGATTAATTTTCCTCTGAAAGCGCCAAGTGTCGCCAAGTGAGTGGACTATATTAATTTATTTTGGGATAAAACAACTCTTGGTCCTCCATTTTTTGCCGTTGGACCAATATTTTTCCACATCAGACATCGACGACTAAATGTGGCAAATCCCGGAGAGCAAAATTGTCCGTTGGAGACAAAGAGTGGCTTTATTCCATTTCTTAAACCTTGAGAAAACTCATTTCAATCTCAACGGGAGTTGCATAAGTTGAGTCCTGCTTTCCTTTTTAAGTACTAAGATAGCTTTGCAAACACAATCTCGTTTACTGGTGCAGATTCATGAAAACAATTCGACATTTTAAATGGGAATTTCAAAAGCTCATAACATAATATTGCAAACATTAGGGAACAAGTCACCAATACATAGAACACATCTCCAACGTGTTAAAGTCTTTCTCAGATAGAACGAACAGTATTTACCAACATGTAATCAAGCCAAGGTTTATTAAAAAAACACAAAAGACAAGATGATTACTCTCAATCGTCATCCTCGTCGTCTTTGATCTTTCCCTTGTCCTCCGATTTATGATCTGAGGTATTCACAGCTTCAAGATGCTTCCTAAGCATTCCGATCTCTTTAATGTAATAATGGATCCTGTCCATCATCAACCCTAGAAACAGCACAAAACCTGCAAACAAAGGATTTCGAGACATTAAAAAAGATCCTAGACGAATTTCAATAACCTTAAATCTAAACTGAATCATCAATAACAGAGGCCAGAGCATATATTTGCCTCAAGACTGATTGTTCTTGTGTGCTAAGCAAAGACTATTAAAACAGCATCTAAGTTGTATAGCGAACTAAATCTAGATATGTTAGAGAAAAGAATTAATGGCATGAACTAGATTGGAAAGAACCAATAAGTCCATAACTCGGCCTACAACCTACAACAATGCAACCATGAATGGCTACAAGAGAAATCAACGGATATGGAGTTACTACGAAACGTCGATTTGATACCAGGATTACTAATAGCATTCATGCCACATTCCATTCCATCTCACGAGTGGTACAGCTACTATAGAGTACAGACTGGAAATTGAAGCTATTTACAAGTTTCTTGCAAAAGGGATTGTTGATGCATTTGATCAAACACCTTAGTGTATGTATTTCCTTCAACATGATTCTTGGCAAGGATGATCGTCAAATAACCATTTTCCCATCAGAAATACTAAACCCACATCAAGCAACCATGAATTCAACACCATTTCACAGCAATCACAGCATGATTAAGCAAGCAAGCGAAAAAAAAAAGATTACCCAATAGAGAAGCTTCGAGAAGCTGGTTCGCGAACAAAACCTGGTCCGTGGAATTAAGAATACCCTCCACAGATCGACTCTGAATGTTCGACATGCTATACGCAAGCGAGAGCAGGATCGCGAACAAAGTCACACCAACGGTCGTCGCGATCACTGGCCCACGGCCCTGTTTCACCTTGTCGATTAACATCAGAAGCGGGCTTCTCAGTGGGGTTCGGAACAAAAGTACCAAGATCACGATCACTTCGAAGAAGACGATAGCGTACAGAGGCTGAATCATTTTAGAAAGATCTACTCTTTTTTATGTTCTTTCAACTCGCGATTTTTCGATGAGCTTTTGTGAGAGGAATTCCTCGATTAATTGATGGTTACGTGGAAAAACTCGAGATTCCTTGGGCGTCGGTAGAAGAAAAGAACCATGTAGGAAAACGTGGACGAATAGGAAGAGGCCAAGAATCTTTTTCCTTTTAATATATCATATACTTTGGGTCTATCTATTATTGGATTCTATCTAGTGTTGCCCGAAACTAACCGGAACCGGCGGTTCCGACCGGCCAACCGCCGGTTTTCAACCTCCGGTTAACCGGCCACCACCCGCATCCGGCAACCGCGGGTGGCCGGTTCCAGGCGGTTTGGGATTTTCCCAAACCGCAAACCGCCGGTTGTAAACCGGCGGTTCCGGCAATAATATTAAATATATATATTTAATATATAAATATATATAATATAAAAAAAAATTTAAATAAATAGCCGTTACTAACGTGCAAAAAAAAAAAAAAAAAATAGCCGTTGCAACCGGCGGTTGACCGGGAACCGGCAGTTGCAACGGCTACTTCCTCAAAAAAATTATAAATACCCCCCAACCCTCTTCAAAAAATCACAACTCAATTCTATCTCTTTCTCTCAATTATTCACTCTCAAAACGCGTAATTCTCAGTCTAGTTGTAGTCCACGAATTAAAAATAAACTAATTAAAATACTAGTCCCTCAACAAACTCAATCCCCGCCCGGCTCTACTACACGGCGCTCCGAATTTCACTCGCATCTTTTTTCGTAAGTTTACACATTTTTTTTATCGAACGTTTATTCTAATCTTTTATTTTAGATATGGATAGCCGTCGTCGAGGATCGAGTTCGAGATCGAGGGAGAAACAGATTGTTGGTAGTTCATCGCAAGATGACTACTACCAATATGACGACACCCCCGAAATTATGCTCGACCTAAGTGACGTACTCGGCTAAGACATGGATGGAACGCAAAGCAACACGCAACGGGACCAAACAGAAGAAATTCCGATGCCGACGCCGCCGACCGAGACCCAATCACGGGCCGCCGCCGCCGCCCTACGCTCGGATATTTTCGCGGTACACTTCAAGAAGGTACCGACCGAAAATAAAGATTTTTTTAGAGTTATATGTAATTATTGTGGTAAGGAGTACCCTTTTAAGGAGGGGGGCGGATATGGCAATTTTACCGGCCATATCCGCTCAAAACATCCTACTAAGATAGGAATTAGTCAAAGTCAAAGTCAAATGCACGGGGCTACGGGTTCGTCCGCTACCGAACAAGGACCCAGTGCGAGTCCGACGTCTTTGTTCATGTACAACGAAGACGTTGCGCGCAAATAACTTGCAAAATTTGTTTGCGCGAAACATCTTCCTTTTCAGTTTGCCGACGATCCGATCTACGAAGAGTGGATCAGAAAGTCGTATAACCCCCAAGAGAAAGTTTCACGTAGCACCCTTACGCGAGACATTAGGAAGACCGTACTCGCGTATAAACGCGAGTTAATAGATCAATTAGGAAACTTAGAGTGTAAAGTGTCCATTGCCTCCGATATATGGAGCGATCACTAGCAAGATCATCATTACATGGGCGTTACATGCCATTGGATTGATGACTCTTGGCAAGTACAGAAACGCTTAATTGCGTATAGGGAATTTGACACAGCACACACAGCTCAGAACATCGCACTTAAGCTTAGGAGTATCTTATCGGAATATAGGATACTCGAGAAGATTTTCTCGGTATCCTTTGATAATGCTAGCGCTAATAACGCGAGCATTGAAGATTTGATTAAGTATTGTCGACCGTCATTTGGCCATGAAGGCTAAATGGCTGAAATACTTTTGGGATCTACCCGATATCTTCATCATTGCGAAGATATTAGACCCCAGATTACGCGTAGAGGGGACGGATAATTTTCTAGGATTATACTACCAGTCCATTGCGGCTAATTCTTGTGTTATCTTCGATGGCTACCACATTCAAGTTAGGAATTTAGGGTATGACGCTCTAAAGGCAGTCTTTAGAGCGTATAAGACCGATATTGGCCAAGACCCAACTCGATCGAGTTCGGGTCAATCCACTAGTAGTAGTAGTGCTAGCGGTAGTGATCGCTTAGCATCCTACTACAACCTCCTCAAGAGCAAACGCCAAAGGTCGACGAACCCGTTCATAGAGTTAGATAACTACTTGTCGACCACTTTTGAGTTCGCCGAGGACGAGGATCAGTTCAACGTCCTCTGATGGTGGTCGAAGATGTCGCCAATGTATCCAACGTTGGCAAAGATAGCTAGGGAAATTTTTGCCGTCCCAATTTCAACCGTCGCGGTTGAACAAGCTTTTAACATGGGCGGCTTAACTTTAAGTGAAAGGCGTTCGAGGTTGACGGTAGAAAACGTCGAATACCAATGCATTCTCGATGATTGGACGAGAGCCGAACATCGGACACAAGATTTGACGAATACCGATTCGGACGACGACGTATTCGACGACACCACCGGCACAGAGACTAGTGGTGGCGGCAATGGCGATGGCGGGGACGACTAAGAGTAGAGATAATAGAGAATCTCCGAAAATGGCGAAAGATTGAAGCCCGAAAAAAGATAAGTCCTTAATACTAAGCTCATTGTATTAATTTTTTTATTTTATATTTTTAAATAATTACTTACTCATACAATCTTATTTTTCAGCCAACGTCTCCAAGAAATCGCTCGCGTGACGACATCCAAGCCAACGACAAAGTTCGAAAAAGATAAGTCATTAATACTAATTTCATTTTTTAATGGCGATTGTACAAAAAAATATTAAGATTATTATCTAACTAAGTTCTATTGTACATTTTTTTTCAGAAACCGATTATCGACTGGCGTTGGCAAATGGCGAATAAATTTTTTTTTCTTACTTTGTATTTTCGACTTTGTAAATTTTAATTGTAAATGTAACTTCATTTTTGTAATAAAATTAATTTATGATGATTAAAATTTTTAAATCGAAACCCTTCTTATATATCGAAAAAAACATAATTGTGTCCCGAAAAGTCGAAAACTATCGAAATACACACTATAAATTAAAATAAAAAAATAAAAAAAAATAAAAAAAATAAAAAAATAAAAAAAAAATAAAAAAAATTAAAAAAAATTAAAAAATCCGGCGTTTGGTAACCGCCGGACACCCTTTGACTGGCGGTTCCGGTTGGTCAACCGGCAACCGGAGATGGCAAACCGGCATCCGTCTCCGGCCGGTTGTGGCCGGTTGGTCATTTCGACCAACCGGCAACCGCCGGTTCCCAATCGCCGGTTAACCGGAACCGGCGGTTGGGCATGTCTAATTCTATCATAAGATTGTGCCAATATAATATTTAAATAAATATGAACACATCATCGACTTTATGATATTTTTAAATAGTATTAATTCAGCGCTCGTACAACGCCAATCAAACACGTATCAAGGTGGCGTTAATGCACCATGACCGCCACCAACTCCACCACCGAAGCCATACCCCGCACCGCCACCAAGACCTCCGACACCTCCGCCGCCACCCGCCTCCGCCACCTCCGCCACCGGCGCCGTTGCTTCCACCGCCAGCTCCAAACCCTCCACCAGCGCCAAATCCAGATCTTTCACCTCCACCGGGACCGCCGCTTCCTCCGAAGCCTCCGCCGCCACCAAAGCCTCCACCTCCACCGGCAGCGCAGTCGTGAAACATATTCTTTTTATAATGAACTGCATTATCTGGATTAGTTAGCTTCCTTGCATTAGAACTAGTGTAGAAGGATGCACCAACGAGAACTAGAAGAAATACTCTATATTCCATCATCTTTGCTTTGAATGTGTACTATGTTTTGTACTGGCTTAGATTCTTAAAACTCTCTATATAAAGAGGTATAACGGACTTTTGCGTTCTGGGAAATTTAATACGATGATGCTTTGTGATCTTATTATGAATTATGATAATCTATGCAACTAAAGAAGATAACGTCTGTGGCAAAACTTTACAATCCTTGTGTTCTTGCTTTGCATTTACAAGCATTTACTAGTTTTAACATTCTTCAATTTTATTGTTCTCTGTCGCTTTTCATTTTCCCTTTGTCATTTTTAGGGCAATTTCATTAAATTACAGCAGCTTTATATAGTAGGATAAATATATAAATATTATCATTTTTCAGTAATCGGGAAACTCTGGTTGGACCAAGTAAACTCCAAAGGTTGGAGCACTAGCATGCAAACTAAGTCTAGCACGTAAACATGGCTATGATAGATTCATTTGTAATAGGGTCACTCAAGGTACTGTTGGAATTTGGGCTATAGGCCGAATGTAGACCCAATAAACAAAAGCTTAACCGATTTTAATTAAATCGAGAAGCCGTCGTTCCTCGAAACCCGAAATTATTGAAAGATTCAAATTCTACGTTTCGAGGGGAATTTATCAAATATTAATTGGCTCAAAATCGATATCGGGTAAATGAGAAATTAATTTTCGAAGTTGGCCCAATAAAGAGATGAAATATATTTAATATATATAAGGGAACTTGTTGTTGTCCCACATTGGAAAGTTCATCCATTTTTCACTTGTTTATAAGGAATCTCCCTACATAGGCTATTCAAAAGGGGTTTGCCCAAGTGGTTGGTGAGTTATGGGCTTACGGGCTTGTGTGGGGGGTTTTGAACCACATTATAGCCCAAGTGCAAGGTGGTGCCCCGCACTTCCGAGCCCGCGCCGAGGCCGACATTGACCCGAGGTGCCAAGTGCGTAATGGGCGCTTTGAGGCGCACTTTGCACTTTGCACTTAGCACGACGCTCGGAGCGAGGAGCCCTTAATTTTATGCTTCGGTGAGACGGCGACGGTGATGTCACCAGTGACGTGGCGGTCCCGGTGACGTGGGAAGTGAAGTTGACGTGTCACACGACACGTGGAAGAGTGAACAGATGCAGCGCTGCGTGGACAACAGTGACGTGGCTCAGACTAGTTGGGGTTTGCGAGTCGCGTCAGTTGGTGAAACGGGTCGCTTGGAGCGGTTTGGTCCGAACCGGTGGGTCAAAATGGTGTCGTTAGCAAACTGGCCCAAGAGATGTGTCTATTCGCGAAATGACCGCTGGTCAAGCAGTCAACGGCTGTCAGAATAGCTCAGAAGTTGCGACTATTCGCAGTTTGAACCCAGCGACCTTTGGAAAGCTATAAATAGGCCCCTGCAGAATTGGAAAAATCATTCGAATTCACCCCAAGCATTCTAGAGTTAGAGCATTCTAGTCTAAAGTCAAATAAAGCAAGAAAGGCTCGAGTCTTTGAGTAGATTCACCGATAATTCTGATTCGTTGTGCCCAATTCCATTCTGATATTCCTTTCCCTCCGTTGACCGGGGAGTTCCTTGCGTTCTTTGCTTTTGCCCCAGGTATAGAAATCTTAGGCCACATTTTTCGATCCTTCAGGCAGTAATCACCCGATTCAACGAAACTGAATGTCGAACTCGTATCTTCGGGGCGGATTGCGATAACCCGAGGAACTGAAATACGGGGCAATAACGTCTTACGAACAGCGTACGTAGTACGTGCCTCGACTTCAAATACTAACGAGTTTCTGCAGTCACCGACGAGACCATCTACACCGGAGCCAACAATCGTAAGACGTTATTCTGTCTGATCGATGACAAACATTCCAGTTGCACTACCGCTGCTCGTAATAACCGGCAGCAGCCATGCCGAGAGACCAGCAAAGTTAAACGAGACCAAGTTCAAGCGTTGGCAGCAGAAAATGTTGTTTTACCGACGACCCTGAACATGGTCCGTTTCCTCAAGGAGCTCCCTCCGAAGGTGACGGAACCCGCACCTAACGAGGCGGATGATGAGGTTCCCGAAGTGAACGAGAAATACGAGCACGAGAAGGTTGTGTTAGATGCATGAAAGCATAACGACTTCATAGGTCGTAACTACATCCTGAACGCTCTCGAAGACTCCCTATACAACGTCTATGCAGTGGCTATGACTGCGAAAGTGTTGTGGGACTCGTTGGACAAGAATTACAAGACCGATGATGTCGGATTGAAGAAATTCATTGTCGGACGGTTCTTGGACTATAAGATGACGGGACTCCAAACCGGTTTCGGATCAAGTCCGAAATCTGCAGTTGATCTTCCACGATATACACGCGGAGAACATGCAGATCAGCGAAACCTTCCAGGTAGCTGCTATTATCGAGAAGCTACCGCATCTATGGAAGGATATCAAGAACTACCTCAAGCACAAGCGCAAAGAAATGGGGCTTGAGGACCTAATTTTGAGGCTTCGGATTGAGGAAGATAACCGAAAGATCGAGGCCAAGATTAATAAGACTAACATGGAGACACGAGTGAACTTGGCTGAGTCGGGAACCTGCAAGAAACGCAAGAGGGCGAATACGTCACAGAACCAGCAAAAGCCAAACTCTAACAAGATAAGAGGGAACTGCTACAACTGTGACAAGCCCGGACACATGGCTAAAGACTGCCGACAGAAAAAAAGGGTAAAAAAGAACCAGACTCACCTGTCCGAGGTAAAGCTGGCCTCAGATCTGTCAGAGATAGACCTCGTCGCGGTTGTGTACGAAGCAAATGTCATAAAGAACCCCATGTCGTGGTACATCGACACCGGAGCAACGCGCCATATCTGCTCCGACAAAGAGATGTTCTCCAAGTACATCCCGATTTCCAGAAGAACGCTATATATGGGGAACGCGGCGACTTCACCAATTATCGGATTGGAAAGGGTGGTCCTCAAGATGACATCGGGCAAAGAGCTGACGCTGGTGGATGTGCTGTATGTTCCGGAAACCCGCAAGAATCTAGTCTTCGGCTCCCTCCTGAGCAAGCCGGATTAAGACAAGTGTTTGAGGCCGACAAATATGTACTGACCAAGAATGATCATTTCGTAGGCAAGGGCTACATTGAAAATGGACTCTTTAAATTAAGTGCAATGCCTGTAAAACGCGAGATTAAGCTCGCACATTAATAAAGCTAGTACTTGGTGTTCTAGTTTGTGGCATGACAGATTGGGACATGTTGGTTTAAACAAACTTAAAAAGTTAATAAGTTTAAACACAGTTCCGCAAATGGAAATAGACTAAAAAAAATTAGGTTTGCGTTGAGAAAAGATGGTCAAAGCACCATTCTCCTCCGTGAAGAGAAGTAGTTCACCTCTAGAACTGATCCATACTGATATATGTGATCTGAAGTTCGTGCAGACTAGAGGTGGGAAAAAGTATTTTATTACTTTTATTGACGACTGCACAAGATTCTGTTTCGTATATCTTCTAAGTGGCAAAGACGAAGCTCTTGAGGCCTTTAAGAGATATAAGAGTGAAGTTGAGAATCAACTTAACTCAAAGATAAAAATAATTCGAAGTGACAGAGGAGGAGAATACGTGGCGCCGTTCGAAGAATTCTGCCAAGTACATGGCATTAATCATCAAACTACTGCGCCTTATTCACCTCAATCAAACGGCGTTGCATAACGCAAGATAGATCTCTAAAGGAGATGATGAATGCGATGTTAATCAGTTCGGGGCTACCCCAGAACTTGTGGGGGAAGCAATTCTCACGGCAAACCGCATTTTAAAGATAGGAAGCCGACTTACGATTACCTTAAAGTGTGGGAGTGCCTAACAAAGGTCGAAGTACCTAAGCCGAAGCAGGTTAAGATAGGACCCATGATTGTTGATTGCATTTTCATCGGATATGCTAATAATAGTAGTGCATACAGATTTCTGGTGCACAAATCAGAAATCCATGATTGAACGCATGGATGATAATCGAGTGGAGGAATGCCGCATTCTTCGAAAATATCTTTCCAAATAAGGAAAGAAAGGAGATAAGTTCTGTGAAAAGAACTCACGATACCGTTGAAAGTCCACCTTAAGAAGTTGAAGAACTCAGACAGAGTAAAACAAAGAAAGTGGTCAAATTATTCGGACCCGACTTTCTGACGTATATGATGGACGACGAACCTCGGACATTGCAAGAAGCCTTGTCTAGTCCAAAAGTACCATTCTGGAAAGAAGCTATCAATAGCAAAATTGAGTCCATCATGCAGAATCATACCTAGGAACTGATAGATCTCCCGAATAAGTGCAAACCTCACGGATGTAAGTGGATCCTAAAAAGGAAACGTAAGACCAATTGATCGATCGAGAAAAATAAAGCTCGATTAGTCGCTAAAGAGTTCAATCAAAAGAAACGTTATGACTTCTTTGATACATATTCGCCCGTAACAAGGATAACGTCCATTCGAGTTCTCGTTGCTATTGCATCGTTGTATAATCTCGAGATACACCAAATGGACGTGAAGACATCATTCTTGAACGGGGAATTAGAAGAAGAGATATATATGAAACAACCCGAAGGGTTTGTAGCACCCCAGCAAGAGAACAAAGTATGTCGTCTCGTGAAATCACTTTACGGGCTTAATCAAGCGCTGAAACAGTGTCACGGGAAATTTGATAGGATGATGCTATCGAATGGGTTCAAAATAAATGAGTGTGATAAATGTGTTTACATTAAAGACACACCCGACGAATTTGTGATTGTATGTCTTTACGTGGACGACATGTTGATCATCGGAAACAGTCACAAAATAATCGTGAATACGAAGAATATGTTGAAAAATTATATCATCATGAAGGATATGGGTTTGGCTGATATCATATTAGGGATAATGTCTCTAAGACACCCGAAGGAATTGTTCTGACACAATCTCACTACGTTGAGAACGTGTTAAAGAAATTTGAAGCCTTCGATAATCCTCCGGCTAAGACACCTGTAGACGCTAATCTACATTTGGTCAAAAATAAAGGAGAGCCTATATCACAACTCGAATATGCACGGGTGATTGGCAGTCGGATGTACATGTCTAACTGCACTAGACCTAACATAGCATATTCAGTGAGTAAATTTAGCAGATTTACTAGTAATCCGGATAATAGCCATTGGATAACACTAAAGAGAGTGCTTAGATATCTGAAGTACACCATTAATTATGACATACTCTATTCGAGATATCCTGCAGTTCTTGAAGGATACTGCAACGCAAATTGGATATCTGACAGTAAAGACTCCAAGTCCACAAGTGGTTACGTATTTACCATCGGTGGAGCAGCAGTTTCTTGGAAACCCTCAAAGCAAACGTGCATAGCTCGATCAACGATGGAATCGGAATTCATTGCACTAGATGAAGCCGGCGAAGAAGCTGAATAGCTTCGGAATTTTTCTAGAGGATATTCCTTGTTGGAACAAACCTGCCAGCGATAATGATACACTGCGATAGCATGGCGGCTATGGCAGGGCACAGAGTTGTATGTATAACGGTAAGTCTCGGCACATACGTCGGAGACATAACACCGTAAAACAACTAATCTCTAGTGGAATAATCTCAACTGACTATGTGAAGTCTAAAGAGATCATAACAGATCCCTTGACGAAATGCATCATGAGAGAACATTTAAACACTGCAGTAAGGGAAATAGGACTAAAAATCCACACACCAAGAAAAGGCACAATTGAAACTCAACCATGATGAGTGGAGATCCCTCGAACTTGGTTCAATGAGACAACTAAGTTGTGACTTTCAGTTGTATACTTGGAAATCCTAAAAGTCCATTCTCGAGAGCTGCCCAAGTAATCTCTCGATGACATGTGGTAAGGGTAAGAGTTTACGCTTTTAATGATGATTATACCAAATTGGTAGAGTATTTCGAGCTACTTCAGAATTAAGTCCTAATAGTCGGTCACCTATATAAGTGTGAAGTGGGACTGCTTCAAAGGAAACACTTATGAATGGAGATACAGTCCAAGGCCGAAACGGACACAACGTGAGAATCAAAAGAGATCATATTCATCTTTGTGTATGATGATGTCTTGGTTTACACAAAAAGTCGCCAGTTCAAGACATCACGTACACCGAGCATCGAGTAAATCCGATAGCATTTCACTAGGGAAGGTTCAAAGCCACAAGCTACATATCTCGATGCACTGATGGATCATCAGGACTTTCTTGCTAGAGTCAGCATGCATTGCATTTGCATTAATTTCCATTCATGTGGGGGATTGTTAGAATTTGGGCTATATGCCCAAATGGGTTTTAGACCCAATAAATAAAAGCTTAACAGATTTTAATTAAATCGAGAAGCCATCGTTCGTCGAAACCCGAAATTGATGAAAGATTCAAATTCTACGCTTTGAGGGGAATTTATCGAATATTAATTGGCTCAAAACTGATGTCAGGTAAACGAGAAATTAATTTTTGAAGTTGGCCCAATAAAGAGATGAAATATATTTAATATATGTAACGTGACTTTTTGTTGTCCCACATTGGAAAGTTCATCCTTTTTTCACTTGTTTAATAGGAATCCCCCTACATGGGCGGGTTTGCCCAATTGGTTGGTGGGTTATGGGCTTGTGTGGGGGTTTTGGACCACATTATAGCCCAAGTGCGATGCGGTTCCCCGCACCGCCGAGCCCGCACTCGCGCCGAGGCCGACACCGACCAGATTCGTGCCAAGTGAGCAATGGGCGCTTTGAGACACACTTTGCACTTACCACGACGCAACAGAGCAAGGAGCCCGTAATTTTATGCTCCGGTGAGGCGGCGGCGGTGATGCCACCGGTGACGTGGCGGTCTAGGTGACGTGGCAAATGAAGTTGACGTGTCACACAACACGTGGACGAGTGAACAGACTTGGCGCTGACGCAGCGCTGCGTGGACGATGGTGATGTGGCTCAGACTAGTTGGGGTTCGCGGGCGCGTCAGTTGGTGAAACGGGTCGCCTGGAGCGGTTTGGTCCGAACCGGTGGGTTGAAAGGGTGTCGTTGGCGAACTAGCCCAAGAGATGTGCATATTCGCAAAATTACCCCTGGTCAAACAGTCAACGACTTTCAGAATAGCCCAGAAGTTGCGACTATTCGCAGTTTGACCCCAGCGATCTTTGGAAAGCTATAAATAGACCCCAGCAGAATTGGAAAAATCATTTGAATTCACCCCAAGCATTCTAGAGTTAGAGCATTATAGTCTAAAGTCAAATAAAGCAAGAAAGGCTTGAGTTTGAGTAGATTCGTCAATAATTCCGATTCGTTGTGCAACGAAACTGAATTCCGAAGTCGTTGTATCTTCGGGACGGATTGCGATAACCCGAGGCACTGAAATACGGGGCAATAATGTCTTACGGACGGCGTACGTAATACGTGCCTCGACTTCAAATACTAACGAGTTTCTGCAGCCATCGACCAGACGATCTACACCGGAACCAATATGTATTTGATAGCTGGAGATTCGGTGAACTGATCTCCCCCAAAAACCTTAAATATTTCAGATTATTACTCAAAAGGCCTCATCGTCAATTACAAGATGATATTTATGATTTTGTACTTTTTAATAATATATAATTAAAAGATTTCGATGACACATTTTGAAATTTCATTCGATTAATGTGAAGAATCTTCGTGAGTAGAAAATGAATTAGACTGATAAACGTATACTAAGTCGTAATAGAGCTATTAGAGTTGTTTGTCGTATTTATTATTGTTTTACACTTATTTTACTTTTGAAGGACCGCAATACGATGATTAAGATAACCGATCAAAAACTAAAAAGAACAAGAATCCCAAGGTCTACGGGCTCATGCACATTGTCTAGGACCATCGATGTCAATTGTCAACATAGAATCTATAACCGCGAAGCCCATCATGGCACCGTAGAGCACGACAGGGATTTTTAGCGGGCTCATGGAAAACGGTCTACGACAGTGGGCAAGACATAAACTCCCAAAGATTGTGTCAAACACAATAATTTTGTTTAAACAGATTCACTATCACGATCTTGGTTGAGGTTTGATAAACATCTACTTTCCATAATACTTGAAAACACGTGATGTCTGTGTAGCACAATAACGAAAACAACATCGAACTTAGAATAAAGTAAATTGTATGAACTCTCGCGTGTACAATGCTTATTGTTTTTTTTTTAATTAAGTGATCTTCTCCGCTGAAAATAATCTATTATTTATAAGAAAAAAAATTTTAAGGTAAGAGGAAACAATCCTCAAAGACTTTCTTGAAACGAACAATCATGGCCTTTCGGAGAATCTCTTGAATCCAATGGATGACCATTGGATTCAAGTTCGAATTCAAGTCGAGTTCAAATCAATTGGATTCTTATTATAATTTCTAGAATTCAATTAGGTTGTGTGTGCACTGTGGAAAAGTCCGAGAGAAATTGATTTTTATAAGTTTTTCCTCCACTTTCTTCATTTGGTGAAGAACTGGATTTTCTTTAGATTTAAGTATAAACTTAACTAGATTTTCTTTTCTTTTCTTTGCAAAATCTATTGCTTCAACCAACCAAACATAACAACTAATTTCCCTTTTTCATTTCATTTTACGTTCCCTATTAATTTTCACAAACCAAACACAAACTTAGAATTCCAATTCATGGGAGAATTTGAAAATGAATGGTTAAAATTCGGAGCTAATGGTGGATTGATCAAGCAAGCGCAGTTTTATCTCTGTAATTGTGTCCATAGGTCACGCCCCACACAAGTTAACTTTGTTTTGCACACTATTCACCCACGTGAGACACATTTGTGGTATAACATTGTCTTAACAATTTAAACCAATAAAAATCAAATTTATATATAATGAGGTTCAAACCACTTCATCTTTCCCACTCATTTTCCATCCATCTATTTGAGCTCAATTCACAAGCTTTCCAACGGTACGAAGGAAAGAATATTCTATTGTTTTGTTAAGGGATATTGTAATGTTTCAGGGTTAGGGTTTTTGTTCCCGTGTTGAAATCAACTTTGATGTTATAGATGACCAATAGATGACCAAAAAAAGGATTATAAATAGTTGATCAATTAGCAGTGTGAATAATTGTAATACTACCTCCACGTGAAGTCGCTACTGCAAAACTCGCGATCACGCAAACAAGACAATCGACTTTTAAATATATATAAGTAACGTTCCCAACTCGTTATAAACACAATTTGCAAAACCCTAAAATCAATTGCGTCGTCTGCTTCAGAGCAACAAAGATGCAACCGTACAATCAACAGCAGTACTGGAATGCGAGCGTGATGCCTCCTACGTATCATCAACAACAGCCGCCTCAGCAGCAGCCTTATTATTACGGCGGTGGCGGCGGGTCTGCGGACGGAGGGGGAGTAGAGGAGATAAGGACGCTGTGGATTGGAGGTCTTATGTATTGGATGGATGAGAATTATCTCAACACGTGCTTTAGCAACACTGGAGAGGTAGATATCGAACGTTGACGTTTTAGTGTTGTGCTTATTTCTTGTAACTTTTGTGTGTTCCTCTCTTTGGTTTTAATTCCCAAAGAATTTTCCTTTGCTATGGTTTGAACTAAATGAACTTGAGGTTTGATATCAGAAACCTTTCTTCATACTGCTGATTTATGCAAGATTTTTTCGTGTGCTATCTTAAACATATTCTTGTTTGTTCGAAAATCTATTCCACTTTGCTATTACGATTATTGATGAGATTCCATCTACTTTCAGCTTTTATCTGCCAAGGTAATACGTAATAGACAAACTGGTCAGCCCGAGGGGTATGGCTTCTTGGAGTTCAGGTCACGTGCTGCAGCTGAAAGTATATTGCAAACTTACACTGGCACAGCAATGCCCAACACTGAGCAGCCTTTTAGGTTGAACTGGGCCAGTCACGGTTCTGGGGATAAGGGTGCCGATGATACTCCTGATTTTAGCATATTCGTTGGAGATTTAGCTGCTGATGTCACAGATTACCTCCTTGAAGAAACATTTAAGACCGCCTACTCCTCTGTCAAGGGTGCTAAGGTTGTCATGGATAAGGCTACTGGGCGATCCAAGGGGTATGGATTTGTCAGGTTCGGGGATGAGGTAGAGCAACAGCGTGCTATGAGCGAAATGAATGGTATGCCAATATCAAGTAGGCCCATCAGGATTGGGCCTGCGGCTGACAAAAGGCCACTGCCTTCGCAAACTCAGACGGGTAATTGTTGCATTGTTGTCTTCCTTAAATATTATTTCCTGCATCAGTTATCTTCTGCTCTAAGCTTCAGTTATGTGCCTGTTCTGTGTGCTTACTGTTTGTTTGTTGCCTACGTATATTATCGTGTTACCTTATAAAATCAGCAGTTCTGATGTTCTTGTGAAGTTCTCGTCCTCTTTCGTACGATTAAGGGGAATCGTACAACCACGGAGTTGAAGAAAATGCTCACATACCAAGTCATTTCCTTTGAGTAATTTAATAATAAACTTGGACAAAATATGATTAAGCATGAACGCGCTCATAACACTCATGTTGTCTCAAAGCAGGGTTGAGAGAGCCTCTCATTTACGGGGGCCTGAGACTGATTTCATCCGAATTGATTCCTGGGTAGTTCGTGGCCCCATGTTAGGTCAGTCTAATATGTTTTTCCGATGAGCTACATTGCTTCGTAGCTTGTAGTTTCCTTCAGATTTTCTTTCGGTCTATTTCCTCAGTGTGTGGCTTTCCTTAAGTCTCTAGGTAGGTTTAATTGGGTTGCCTCTTATTCGTCTGTCGTGAATCTTCAAATTTTTTTCGGGACCTTTGAGACAATCAATAATGTGAGGCCCAATTCGTCTTTTGAAGTGGCCCTTACTTGGTGCAGCAAACAGTGATGTTGCTTGCGACAGGAACCAAATAAAAGCTTGCCCAGCTAACTATTACAATATTTACGTTGTTCTTTGAATTTTGTTATCGGGTTTTATTATTGTTAGTCTTGGACTTGTAGTCATTGATCATGATTAACATATTGCTGGGGTAATATATAAGAATAACTGGATGTGTCAATGGCTGTGTTGCTTCCTAATCTATGATAATCACAGGTATTAGCCACTTGAATAGAAAACTAAAAATAATTGGGTGTGAGTCCAAAAAGATTATTTGTTATTATGTACATGCCATGCATTGAGGCAGATGTGAAAGTCTTTCAAGGATGGTCTAATATCTTTTTTGCTTAATAAGGTTTGCATCATAAGGCCGTGCTTGATTTTTCCATTGGTTTTAGACCCTACTTTGTGGTAGACATTTTGCACCTTTTTTGGACACCATTTGGTGGCTCCCATTATATCTCCTCTTCCATGCTCGACGAGAGCGAGTTGATGATATATTTTAGTATGGCCTTTTGTTAGTGACCTGTTTCCCATTACGACCAATTATCATTTGCAGCTTCATTCCAGAACCCACAAAGAAATGCAGGCGAAACTGATCCAAGCAATACAACAGTGCGTACATATTTTTATTACCTGCATACCATTTCGTACTTTTATTGCTCGGTCACTTATTTCTCAACCACAGGTATTTGTCGGAGGTCTAGATCCAAACGTCACCGACGAACATTTGAAGCAAGTCTTCTCTCAGTGCGGTGAGGTAGTCCATGTGAGAATTCCTGTTGGAAAACGTTGTGGATTTGTTCAGTATTTGGACAGGTACAAGAGTTTTTAAGTTCTTGGGCACTTTAAATTTGGTCACTTGTCATAATTCCTACATGTCCGTCCATTTACTGCATTAATTATCCGATGTAGGCCATCGGCTGAAAGAGCTCTGTCTGCGTTGAATGGGGTCGTTATAGGAGGGCAAAGCGTTAGACTTTCTTGGGGACACAGCCCATCAAGCAAACAGGTTTGGACATTTTAGATGCGAGAATGCCGTTTTTGGTCCCCCAATGTTTGGGGTATAGGCATTTTTGGCCCTCGTGTTATGTTCCGAGATGCCACATTTAGTCTTGAATGTTGCCGATTTTGGGCGATTTTGGTTCTCCGGTTAATTTAATCGTTAAGCTTGACGGAATTACGGGCCAGTATAGCCCGAATATTGCGGGCCAAAGAATGTGAGATCTGGCCCGGCCCGTAATTCCGTCCAGCTTAACGATTAATTTGTCCGGAGGAGAAAAATCGTTAACATTGGAGACTAAATGTGGCATCTCAGAACACGGGGGACCAACAACATCGATACCCCCAAAAGTGTGGGAATGGGGACCAAAAACGGCGTCCGCCCCAACTTAGATCTAACATTAGTTGTTGTGGAATGAGAATCTTGGATGTTTAGATAGGTATAGCTTTTAGTTCAATATCAGTGACTTGTCTGTTAAAATTTCACATGCAGTCACCCGGTGCTCCCCATTATGGGTATACACAAGGGTACGAGGCCTTTGGTGGTGGATATCCTCCGTCAGCTCAAGACCCGAACATGATGTACTATGGAGGCGGCTTTCCTGCTGCTGGGTATGCAAATTACCAACAGCAGCAGCAGTATCAACATCCACCTCAGGTATAAATTTGACTAGGAGAGACCTCTTTTTCCTGTAGTTTTTCGGTGGGAGAAACCCCAAAATGGTCCACCAATGTTTATCGTATGGACCAATTTAGTTCCCGATCTCTTGAACCAATTTAGTCCGCAATGTTGTCGGTATTGGTACAATTTGGTCTTCCGCCACGATTAAATTCAATTTTAACGGGAATCTCGTATGTGCTTCACACTGGCAAAGTAAACTTAAATGAAATCCAATTGGAAAAATAAAGGGTGGTCTATTGGAGCATTCGCAAAATTTGGGGGTTCGTTTCATATTCTTATATTGTTAATGTAGCTCGACGAAGCAGATAATCTGGAGCTCATGTTTGATTTTTGGAGAACTTTTAAGTTCCGTGCCCGAATTTTAGTAACACGTTCAATTTATCGAGACCACGTGTGAGACACGTGCGAGATTCCATAAAAAATTGACGTTAATCGTGATGGAATGACCAAATTAGTCCAACATCGGGGACTACATTGGTTCAGATGAAACACCGGGTACTAAATTCGTCCACGCGTGAAACATTAGGGACCATTTTGGATTTTCTCCCGTTTTTCGGTTTTACTATTTCCCTCATATTCGATGCATTAGTGCCCTCGATGCCTATCAGTTGATGATCTTCTTCTTCGATTCTGTTTGTTGCAGTGATATGCTGTGCTACGTCGTTGGAGTTATTATTGGAATCACACATTAGTTGGTTTCGATGTATAATATCATGGGTTGATCGAGTCTTTACATTCTTGTTTTGAGCCTTGAGAGGTTTTTTGTTCTTCCTTTTATGTTATTGTGTTACTATTTCCTAGATACGTGGTTAACCTTATTTTTGAATTTGTTTAAACTATAATTTTAATTTTGTGTTTCAGGGAAAACGTTTAATTTTTTTAACCTTATTGGTGGGGGGTCCCGGTGCAAATGGATATAAAAACACTAAGTAATAACACTGATGTTGAATGAAATGTTTGGTTAACACTCAACCTTACTCTCAAAGTACACAGCGGAATAGATGATTACTTAGTAACGAAAGTGATAAACACGATATGTAAATTTTGTGCAGCAAGTTAATAATCTTGCTGCGTGCCTCAAGGCGAAATTCCACTATAACAATGGATGGCAAAATAACTATCAAACGATAGTAAAAACACGCCTAGAAAAACTACGAATCTAAATGATCCTGAAAAACTACAAAGTCCTTGGACTTTTGCAAACTGAAATACTAGGCTAAAAAGAAGCTCTCAACATAGTTCGGACTCAGCCAAACTTAGCTCATATAATCTTATGTCGCTCGCTTCACTCTCATCACACCAAGACACTCGACATGGTTAAGTGAGGTCCCCTTTTATAAGCAATCGACTTTGACTGCTTCTCAATAGATTTGATCGCCTCAACTAACTTCCACCGCGTCCAATAATATAGGTGTGACCGTTGAGAGTTGATTCGGATCAGCTCCAAATGACTTGGTCTTGACTTGTGCTCCAATCCTCCTATATTTAGTATGCTTCACTCCTAAGTTCGCTCTCCTTTATGCATACTCATTCCACACGCATTTGACCCATTCCAACTCTTATCAAACTCCTGCAAAACACTAAAAATAACCTAGACATGGATTAAACACGTTTTGGGTATGAAAGATAAAACTGAGAAAGGAGACATTCTTGGGCAACAAATGTTGGTCAGAATGTTCCCCTAACATTGCCAATGTTGAAGACTCAACATCAACAATCTCCCCCTTTTTATCTTTCTTCCCAAAACCAAAGCAGACGTTAGTATTAGTGAAACTCCCCCTCACGGCAAAATCTACTCAACCACAAAGCATTAACAAATGGTTAGAGTAAACACGAATAGTTCATAAACTATTCAAAGTACAAATGAAATAGTAAAAGCCATAATAAGGTCTTAAGATAACCATCTGCAAAACAAATTTGTCCATAGGCAAAATATAAAACATACGCAGGCAAATTAGAACCACAAGTCAGGCAGGCAAGCATGCAAATCTCAAGTGCACATAGAAAGCACACAAAAACATGCAAGCACACAAATGACTTAGACCACGAAGATCTATATCACAGGACTCTGACTCGACGTAGCAGCACCATCATCCGTTCCAGCTTCACTTCCAGCTCCTTCTTCCATTTCATGATCTCCCCCTGTCTGTTCGGCCTCCTCAGCTCTGCCATGTCCACTTGGTCCAGCTTGATCCTCAGCCCTAGCTCCTTCTGCCCTATTTTCTCCCCCTTTTTGGGAAGAAAGACGCCTCTGTAATACATCCCTTTGAGCCACCAAAGCTGCGATGGACTCATTGAGGCAATTGATAGCCAGGTTTAGAGCTGATGTTGACCCAACATCCTGATCAACATTTGGCATGACATGTTCTGGCGTGCACCAAGGGAGATCTACAAGTCTGTCTGGACTCACGAGATGACTTGGTTGAATTGGATAGGGGATCCTTTGAGAGACTATATTATCTCTCCTTGTCGGTTGAAACCCACCTTGAACCAGAACTCCATAGATGATAGAGGGATACGGAAGAATTCCTTTCCCTACTTTCTCAGCTTGGTTCGACATATGATTGAGGATCAACTCTCTCCAATTCAAAGGCAAGTTGCAGCCAAGAGCATATAGCAAATGTGCCATGCTCTCAGTCACCCTTGTTTCGTTCAGCGTAGGCAACCAACTACAAACTCCTATCTTAAACAGCACTGAATATAAGGACGTTAACGAACTACACGCACAATTACCAGCCCAAACACTTACTCTACCCGCAGTAATAAAACGTACTACCTCATCATTGTCATATTCGTACCCCATATCTACATCAGGCGTTCCCAAAAACTGATTAATAGCATGTGAGGACATATCATACAACCTCCCCCTCAAGAAAACTCTCCCATATTTTCTAGAATTTACTTCAGCAACATTGCAGAAAAGGTTAGCGTATACCTCACGGACGACTGAGTCGCAGTACGTCCATAAACTCCTCACCATTTGCCCGAGATGTCGTGACTCCAGGAATTGCATTACGCCGTACTTCCTGAAGCTCGCCACGTCTACAACCCGCTCAACTCGTATGAGTCTATGACTCAGGGAAGTCCACAGCTCCTCATTGGCTGTGCGGTAGAACTTGCGGTTGGGCAGTGGGTCATCCCATGTTAGGTCAGCATCTGGTTCAACATCTTTATCATCGGATATGACTGGGGAAAGGGCACGTTGGCTGGTGTCAGGTTGTGTTGATTCTTTAGTACGAACCCGCTTGGAAGGCCTGGCTTCACTTTCTATTGGCCTCTTCCCTGCTTGCTTCTCCAACCTATTCTTCAAGGACTCCAGGGTCACGGCCAGATCAGTCTCGTCCGCGTCTTCATCCTTTGATCCTTCTGAGGCAGTGAGAGATTCTGACACAGAGGAGGGTGTCTCTCCACCTAAAACGATGAAGTCTTCGTCTGTGCTTTCCGAGTAGAGGTTGTCATAGGTGGTGGAGTCGACAATCGTGTCAAGAGAATCACTGGACAAGGCAATCGGGTCATCAGCGTTGGACGTGGGGTTCAGGGTGCGTCGAATACGGTTGCTCCGGCGTTTCTTCAGAACAGGGGCCTGAACATCAGCAGGAGGTTGTCTTTGTCGCTTCTTCGGTGTATGGGTATGGGTTTTCGCGTCTGAAATTGGGTCTGATGGAGGTGGGTTGATCGAGATTGGGAGATCTTCAGCTACAGTGTCCGGTGCCTCTGGATTTTCTGTTGGAATTGAGGCCGCCTCTTCTGAGCTTGTTCTTGAGATCATCGGCAGGGCGTCTTCATCTTGACTCCTTTGTCTTTTCTTAAGGGACTGAAGCAGGGCACTCAGAGGCATATCATCATCATCATCATCTTCGCTTTGACTGTTCATCGGAACAGAGGTTTCTTGTTCGGGGTTTGCCGTCGCGGGATCTGCCGTCTGAGGTTGAGGAGCTTCCGTGATCTGAGAAGCAGGTCGTGTAGGTCGAAGTGGCTGAAAAGGTCCGGTGTAGACAACTATGTCTCTAGGACCTGAAATTACTTCGAGCGGCACTGGAAAATCAATGTCAGGTACGAATGTTGGATCAACATTCGGTTGAGAAGAAGAATTTGACATATTATCTACTAAATCTGGGGAATAATGATCGAAAATATGGACAGAATTGAAAATCCTAGTATCACAAAAAGCAGAGAGAAATATTTTAGAGAGAGGATTTGATTTGAATAAATAGGGTTTGAGAATTGTGGAGCTTGATCAAACTAAGTCACGGCACACATATAGGAACAGTTCTAACGGTCACAAAATAAAACAATTCACTCAGAAAGTTTTGCACAAATTGGAGTAAATGACTGAAAACTAGCTGTTGGAAACATAATGGCCGTTTGAAAGTATCTCCTTGGACTAGATCAAGACTTGACTAAGCATGATACTAAATATAGTAAACGAACAAATTGGTCATGCAAAAACATAGGAGCATATCAGATTATGATTCACCCAAAAAATTACCAAGTCAAAAATCAATATAGGATCGTGCAATACTAACCGGTTAGATGACAATGAGGATCACTTGAGACAAGAGTAACGAGGTGTTCTTCGAGCAAATTTAATGCAATTCTGAGAGATATCTAAACTAGACATAAGACACTGCCAAATGCAGACTCAAAAACAAATGCAAATAAACAAAAGCACATAAAATATAGCATGATCAAACTGACAGTCACACATGTTGCCCCAACATTTGACTCAACATTCTAACTCCGTAATCCTAGACTTTTCTGCCCGACCCTCTCAAACTAGTTTCCTTTCATTTTCTGCCCTTTTTCCCTTTTTTTTTTTTTTAAATTTATACTGCCCTTATACCCTAAACATCAAGGTTTGGCTTTTTGTCGCAAAGAGTACATCGTCACCGCGAATGCCGTGTACCTAGGGATACTTATTACCAAATACCTATATATTGTAAAAGGTTTATGAGCAAGCTTATATGAAGGGACTGGGTCATTTCAGAAGACTGTCAAGTAGGCTCGAGTCATTTCACCGGAAAACAGAAAAAAGTGCTTAATCAAACATCAAAACAGTAACTATCAAATTTGACATATGCTATGTTGATCCAAATGTTGGACCAACATTCAGATTGACATGTGCAAACCTATGGATTTCTTCAGGTCCGAAAACCTTTCAGAATCCAATGCTTTCGTGAATATGTCTGCTAACTGATGCTTAGTGTCTATATGCTCCATGTGAACTAACTCTTTCTCTACCATATCTCTCAGAAAATGATGTCTAATATCTATATGCTTTGTTCGTGAATGTTGGATAGGATATTTAGATATGTTGATGGCACTAAGGTTATCACAATACATGAGAACAGATTCGCACTCTAAACCATAGTCACACAACATGCTATTTAACCACATTAATTGCGTACAGTAACTACCCGCCGCAACATACTCAGACTCAGCAGTAGATAAAGACACACAATTTTGCTTCTTACTATACCATGCAACTAAATTGTTACCTAAGAAGAAACAGCCGCCACTTGTGCTCTTGCGATCATCCTCGTCACCTGCCCAATCAGCATCGCTGTAGCCTACAAGACTCATATTAGTATCTTTAGAGAACCATAATCCTAGGCTACACGTTCCACTCACATATCGAAGTATACGCTTAACAGCATTAAGATGGGAAACCTTAGGCTCAGATTGGTATCTAGCACATACACATACGCTATACATAATGTCGGGTCTACTGGCTGAAAGGTACAATAAACTGCCTATCATAGATCGATACAATGTTGGGTCAACATTCTGTCCAACATTGTCTTTACTTACCTTTTGCGTAGATCCCATAGGAGTTTTCATTACCTTAGCCGTGTCCAACCCGAACTTCTTGACAGTGTTTTTCGCGTATTTCTCCTGAGACATAAGATGCCATCGTTGCTTTGCTTAATCTGTAAACCTAAGAAAAAGGTTAGTTCCCCAATCATGCTCATTTCAAACGTGGAGTTCATAGCATGTACAAACTGATCTAGCATCGATTGTGAGCTTGAGCCAAAAACAATATCATCAACATAAACTTGGGCAATCAAAATATCAGAACCGACCCTTTTTACAATAAGAGTGCGGTCTGCCTCACCTCGTACGAACCCAAATTCAAGTAAAAATGTAGCTAACCTACCATACCAAGCTCGAGGTGCTTACTTCAATCCATAGAGAGCTTTCTGCAACTTATAAACATGGTTAGGAAAATGTGGGTCCTCAAATCCCTTCGGTTGTTCGACATAGATATCTTTATCAATATATCCATTTAAAAACTCACCCTTAACATCCATTTGATGTAATGTAATGTTAAGCCAACATGCAATAGCCAATAACAACCTAATAGATTCTAACCTAGCCACAGGAGCGAAAGTCTCATCAAAATCTATGCCCTCGACTTGAGTATAACCTTGGGCTACTAAACGTGCTTTATTCCTAACAACTCTACCAAGTTCATCAGATTTATTCTTAAAGATCCACCTAGTGCCTATGACATTAATGTCTTTCGGACGTGGTACTAAGGACCAAACTTGGTTTTTCTCAAACTGCAAGAGTTCCTCTTGCATCGCATTAATCCAAAAATTATCCTTAAGAGCTTGAAGGACATTCTTGGGTTCAACTTCAGAAACAAAACAATTAAAGCGTACCTCGGCGTATAGGTTGTTCATGCATACGTTTCTTACCATTGACTTATAATCCTTACGCGGCTTGTCTCTGGTTTTCCTTCCTTCGTTCACATTTCCAATGATAAGGTCTGTGGGATGATCCTTCTGAATCTTAGTTGGAGGGTCTCTACGAACTTCACTGGGTCCAGCCTCAGTGTTCTGTTCTGGCACAGATGTTGGATCAGATGTTGGCTCAACATTGTCCACAACATTCTCCTCTGTTTCATCAACAGCTTGTACAACATCTGAAATATCAACTTGTGGAGATATTTTGCTAAGATCAGTAGCATCATCAAACACAATATTCACAGACTCCTGAACAGACTTCAAGCGCAAGTTATATACACGATAAGCACGACTATTAGACGAGTATCCAAGAAAAATACACTTGTCACTTTTTGAATCGAACTTGCTTAAGTACTCACGATCATTTAACATGTAGCAATAACACCCAAACACATGAAAGTACTTAACAGTAGGCTTTTTCCCATTCAACAGCTCATAAGACGTTTTCTTAGTACCATGTCTAAAGAACACATTCGAAATATGACATGCGGTATGCAATGCTTCAGCCCAAAAATGCTTAGAAATATTCCTAGATTGTAACATCACACGAGCCATTTCTTGTAAAGTCCTATTCTTCCTTTCGGCCACCCCATTTTGTTGGGGCGTTTTAGGAGATGAAAACTCATGAATGATGCCTTTCTTATCACAAAACTCATTAAAGTATTGATTCTCAAATTCTCTACCATGATCAGATCTAATGCGAAAGATAGTAGCACTGAAATTATTCTTTACAATAGCACAAAATGTTTTGAAGAAATCAAATGATTCAGATTTTTCGCGAAGAAAAAATATCCATGCATATCTAGAGTAATCATCGATGAGCACATAAGCATATTTCCTACCACCAATGCTATCTACTTCCATCGGACCCATCAAATCCATGTGCATAAGTTGAAAACAGTGAGCAGTTTTAAAATGTTGGGCAGCATGTTGGTCAACATTATGGCTAACATGCACTTGCTTACCCCTAAGACATGGCTCACATACAACCTTACCAAACTCCTTAAGCTTTGGGATGCCTCTGATGGCTTCGTGCTTGATAAGTTGCTCCAACGTACGGTAGTTGACATGGCCCAGCCTGTAATGCCATAGGATGACGTCGTCATCGACTTTCGATAATTGACACACGTCCTTCGAATTGGATTTGTCGCCGACTAGATAGCAGTTATCGCTTGATCTTATACCTGCCATAACTCGAACACAGCTGCTGTTAAAAACTTCACAACACTCCTTATTAAATCTTACCTCAAGATCATCGTCGCATAGCTGACTTATACTGATCAGATTGGCCACGAGCCCGTCAACATGTAGAACATTGCTTAGCTTCGGATAGTCGAGCACGTTCAATCTGTCTTGACCGAGAATCCGTCCTTTAGCACCACCTCCAAACGTCACAGATCCATTCTTTAAAGTCACATAATCACATAGATACTCTTTGGTACCCGTCATATGTCGGGAACACCCGCTATCGAAGTACCAGGAACCTGTCACGTTAGCTCGCAAAGAGGTATAAACAACATGACATTTTTTAACAGATTTCACTACCCAAACTTTTTTAGATAACATAACAGCTTTTGGTTCACCAGAACTTGAAGGAGCGCTAGCTGAACTCACTCCAGACACTCCTTTCAACGCTGATTTCTCAATGTTGAGTGGAATGTTGGATAACATTTCAGCTAACATTGATTTCTTCGCAGAAATCTCCCTCTTCAATTTCCAGCAGTATGGCTTAATATGTCCGGGCTGCATGCAATGAGTACATTTAAAGTGTCTATCCTTAGACTTACTGGTAGCATGCTTAGTACTCTTTTTAATAATCACGGTCTCACTAAAGTTCGAGGTTTCAAGCTTTTCTTTAACAAATGTAATCTTAGGTCTATCATGAGTCACATGATTAGGAACATCAAGAGAAGGTTCAGTATTGTATCTTAGACCTTTCTTATCAAAAAAACCTAACGATAATACCTCATCAAGGGTCAATTTACCCTTGTTCATTTTTGAGAACGTTTCGTCGGCCTCGTTTACTCGCTTCTGAAGCTTGTCGATTTCTTTATCTTTTCGTGTCAATAATGCTTCCAATTTGTTCATCCCTTCAAGTAGGCTTTCGACCATCTTTTCGCTTTTCTCATTCTCCTCGAACTGAGTTTTCACGATAGCATTGAGTTCCGAGTTTTTCGCCTTTTCTTTCTCATATTTTGCGGACAACAACCTTACGGCTTCATTGATTTGAACTTCAGCACAGAGTTCAGTTTCCAGATCTGCCTCATCATAACTAGAATACCCATCAAAACTGTTTGAGTCATCATAATCAAAAATGATATTTTTCTTAGATGTTGAGTCAAATGTTGGCTCAACATCAGTTACCGCAGTGAAGCCGATTTGATGATCTTCTTCTTCTTCGTCGTTTGAGAATGACTGAATGGTCACAGATGATTGCTTGGACTCCTTTGGGCATGGTTCCTCATCTTCATCATCGGAGAGATCGATCCAAAGAGCTTTGCCGTGCTTGCGAAGAGTGTTGGCACATTCATTGGCGAAATGACCCCAACCTTAGCATTCATAGCATCTAACAGAATCATAGTTGAAGTTCTTCTTCTTACCATCAGATTTGCGTTTGGTAAACGGAGGAGCAGATGAAGGTTCAGCTTTGTTATTCTGGCCTTTTCTGAATGTTGGGCCAACATTTTGCTCCACATTCTTCTTCTTGATAAACTTTGCAAATTTCTTCACGAACATAGCCATATCGTCCTCAGGGTCAACCTCAGTTTGAACCTTGGATGGCCGACTGACAAGAGCAAGGCTTTTTCCGCGAGATGCCCTCTTTTGAACTTCGAGATTGGTCTCGTAGTTCTTCATAATATTCATCAAGGTGTTGAATTCAATCGTGCCTAGATTATGTGCTTCCTCGACGGCCGCTACCTTTACATTAAACTTTTCAGTTAGCGTACGTAAAGCTTTAGAAACCAGTACCTTATTAGCAATTGGATCTCCGAGGCTAGCACACTCGCTCGAGATTGTCAATAGCTTGCCGAAGTATGTGGTAACATCCTCGTCTTCCTTCATTCTGATGTTTTCAAACTGATTGAGGAGATACCGAAGTTTGGTTTCCCTCACACTCGCATCGCCTTCGCAGTACCTCTGTAGGAGATCCCACGCATTCTTTGCCATCGTGCAATTCTGAATGATCTTGAACATGAAAATGTCCACCGAAGAGAAAATGGCGTTAAGGGCTTTGTCGTTGAACTCGGCCGCATTCTTTTCAGCAACAGTCCATTCTTCGATCGGCTTGTCGACTACCTCGCCATCTGCGTCTGGAGGAGATCGAGGTGGAGAGTATCCATTGAGAACAGCCTCCCACGCTCGCACATCTATGGACTTGATGCATTGGCGAACACGAACCTTCCAATAAGCATAGTTGGAGCCGTATAACACAGGGACTTTGCCGATGTAATTGGAACTTGTAACATCCATTGTAGAGGATTGTCAGCGCTTAGTAACGTCAAGCGTTGGCTCTGATACCACTTTGGTGGGGGGGTCCCGGTGCAAATGGATGTAAAAACACTAAGTAATAACACTGATGTTGAATGAAATGTTTGGTTAACACTCAACCTTACTCTCAAAGTACACAGCGGAATAGATGATTACTTAGTAACGAAAGTGATAAACACGAGATGTAAATTTTGTGCAGCAAGTTAATAATCTTGCTGCGTGCCTCAAGGCGAAATTCCACTATAACAATGGATGGCAAAATAACTATCAAACGATAGTAAAAACACGCCTAGAAAAACTACGAATCTAAACGATCCTGAAAAACTACAAAGTCCTTGGACTTTTGCAAACTGAAATACTAGGCTAAAAAGAAGCTCTCAACATAGTTCGGACTCAGCCAAACTTCGCTCATATAATCTTATGTCGCTCGCTTCACTCTCATCACACCAAGGCACTCGACATGGTTAAGTGAGGTCCCCTTTTATAAGCAATCGACTTTGACTGCTTCTCAATAGATTTGGTCGCCTCAACTAACTTCCACCGCGTCCAATAATATAGGTGTGACCGTTGAGAGTTGATTCGGATCAGCTCCAAATGACTTGGTCTTGACTTGTGCTCCAATCCTCCTATATTTAGTATGCTTCACTCCTAAGTTCGCTCTCCTTTATCCATACTCATTCCACACGCATTTGACCCATTCCAGCTCTTATCAAACTCCTGCAAAACACTAAAAATAGCCTAGACACGGATTAAACACGTTTTGGGTATGAAAGATAAAACTGAGAAAGGAGACATTCGTGGGCAACAAATGTTGGCCAGAATGTTCCCCTAACATTGCCAATGTTGAAGACTCAACATCAACACTTATTCTTCTTCACGTCTTAACTAATAGAGGCACTCGGTTATATGATGCATTTAATCAAGAAAAGTTTGGTGTTATGTATACTATATTAACGTCAAGTCTTCGTCTTCGAAAACATACATCTGTCGGTATACAATGACATAATTGATAATACATTAATCATATGTATGTGTCAAACCTAAGTGGGCACAACAGCATTGCAAATTGTCAAAGGGGAGCTTTCTTTCACCCATCTTTGAAACATAGACAATAATTATTGTCATAGCCAATTTAAAAATCTACCTAACAAGATTGCACGTTGAGATTTATCGTTATATCATCTTCTTTTCTTTCCACCGCTCTTGTTTGTTCTTTCTTCTACGGTGTTGATCCGACAGGCGACAACCCTCCCACATTATTCCATCAACGATTACTTTTTTGGCTTAGAGATTGAGTTTTTTTTTTTTTCTTGCATATATCGAATGATTTATATTGGTATCAGGGATTTGCCTGTTGATTAACAATGGTTCCAACACTAGAAGCGGTTAAAGGTGGTGGAGGATCCATTAAACTCGGGTCAACCGGTACGATCAGCACCTTAATCTCCCGAGATTTGGAATCGTCCAACGCAAAGTTATCAGCTTCGAAATCACCTTTGCCTACGATTTCTCGCAACGATTCGGCTACTACTCCAAGAAAGCTTGGATTTAGAACATCATCATCATCCGATGAAGCAAGTAGTAGCAGAAAAAGCAACGATGAAGATGATGATAATAATCGTAAGAAAAATCCCGAGGAGGCTCCAACAAGACAGATTAAGCAGTACCCGAACAGAAAATCTCATCGTCGTCATCATCAAACCCCAATGCTCGAAGCTGAAAACATGTCTGTAGATGGAACCCCCATCAGGAGGAGCAAACCGGTGATGAAGAATAAGGTCGTCGAAGTAGTGGACGTAAACTGTGGGAGGGTTAAGCCCATTACAACCCGCCTCAGAAAGCTCGGTTTCTCCAAGCTTTCTAAGTCCGATGAGGCCTCTTAAGATCACTTCTTTTAATTAGCTTTCATCTCTGGGATTGATATTTTTGCTTGTTGGGAAAGTTTCTGTAAACGTGTTCACCTTAGTTCTCACTTAAGGGCTCGGGTTTTCTTACCATTATTTTTCACTTGTGTAAGATTTTCTGTCTCGTTCTTAGACGCGAAAATAGTCATGTGATTCACAACAGGACAAGTGAGTGTTATTGTGACCACAAAAAGCAGTATGATGCTCAAGTAGTTGACTCTTAGCACATGGGCTGTATGTAGCTTCTTGACTGGATTCTCTAACTCTTTTCATTTGCCAACCGAAGCAGTGAAAGAGGAAGGCTGATGAAACAACAAAGGATGATATAGGAAGCAGAGTAGTTTCTTTTGCTTGTTTTGTATACTTATTTATGAATAATAATAAAATATACTATTTGATATATTATAGAGATTTGATGTGATTTGATTTGGCTGCTTTCTTAGTTTTGGATTTTTACCATGTGTAGTTGAGAGACGCATGCAATAAAACAGGCTGCTCAATATGAACTAAATGGACACTCAAAGGGGTATGGTCCCGTAAAGATATGAAAATAGTTAAGTTAAAAATATACCAAAATATTGTCCCTAATGTTGAACAAACATTTAGGAACAGAAAGTTTTAGCACAGCGGAAAGTTCAAAAACTTAGAAGTAAAAACGATGGAGACACAGTTTAAAATATGCAGCAAGTTAAATAACTTGTACACGCCTTCAAGGCAAAATTCCACTACAAAGAATGAATTACAAAAAGTAGAACTGTCGAAAGATAGTAAAAAATAACCTAGTAAAGGATCTAACGACTCTCCTAATCTTCACACAGATAACATACGATCTATGTGAAGGTAAAATATTAGGTAAAGAACTGTGTAGACGAATATATGAAGAGAGCTCTCTCGTTTTCTTTTTCTTTTCGTTCGTCGCTCGTCGTCGTTGTTCATTCACCGTGGTCGATATCGGAGTCTTCTATTTATACTCTTCATAGCTTCGACTCCAGTCCACTCCACGTTCTCCATTATCTCCATGACTTCACGTCTGAGATAATGCTTCGACTTATATCAGCCACGAGCTTCACTTCTCCTATTTTTAGTAAGCACATTGTAGCGGTTGAATAAGCATCCTTTTAGTATCCACTCCACTCCACTCTTGTTTGAACAGGTCCATCTTGTAAGTAACATCTGCACACATTTAAATAATTCCGCAATAATAGAGAAAACAGTTTTTGGGTTTGAAAGACAAAATTAAGGTTGGACCAAGTTTGAATCAATCGATGTTGACTGCAATGTTGAGTCCATATTGTCAATGTCAACGGTGTCAACATTAACAATCTCCCCCTTTTTGTCTTTCTTCCCAAAACCAGTGCAAAGCTATATCCAAAGAAGTTCCGATCAATAGAACTTCAAATCCATAGAACTCCCCCCGAAAGCATCAAGTAACTTAGAACAAAAAATGGATTAAAATAGGAAATATTAATATATAGCCATTTAGAGGTTCTTCGTCACATCTGCAAAACAAAAAATCACACACAAAGTATAGAAGTTTGCATGTAAAAACAGGAAATCAATCAAGCAAATAAAAGAGCTAAAACTGAAGACTCATAATAGAGTCATCTGAAACAGCAGCTTCAGCATCAGGTTCATCTTCCTTGTCCGCATCAGCACCAACTTCTCCTGTTGCAGCAGCTTCATCGTCACCAGCACCAGCAACATCTTCCTTGTCCGCACCCAGCACCAGCAGCTCCTTCAGCAGCTCCAGCTCCCCCTGAATTCGATCCTCCAGCTCCAGCATCCATGTCAGCTCCATGGTCAGCTCTTTCCTCTGCACCAGCTATATCTCCCCCCTTTTTGGGAAGAGAGCAAATCCCGAAGAACTTCTCTCTGAGCGATCAGAAAGGCAATAGTGTCGTTCAGACACTTGATCTCCTTCTCCAGGTTGGATGTTGAGGATGATGTTGCACCAAGATTAGGTTCAACATTCTGAGCTCCAATCCAGGGCAGATCAATTACTTTGTTGTGCCCCGTAACATGGTTGACTGAGATGGTAAAAGGAACTTTCTTGTGCTCCACGTAGTCTCTTCTCAGCGGCTTGAACCCTCCATGAATCAGCACCGACCAGATGACGGAGGGGAAAGGGAGAATGCCTCTTCCAACTCTTTCTGCTTGATAGGCTATTTGATTGAGAATATACTCTCCCCAATTTATGGGGAGGTTATGACCCAAAGCATACAAGAGTTGCGCCATTGGTTCCGTCACTCTACTATCGTTTGCCGTAGGCAACCAATTGAATATCGCAATTTTAAAAAGCACGGAGTAGAGTGAGATCAAGTAAGTGGCGGAAAAGTTTTTCTCCACTTGGTAATCCTACCCCCGGTAATGAAAGTAACAACCTCATCTATGTCACTATCACTAAAGAGGTCTAACTCTGGGGTTTCTAAGAGTTCGTTAATAAGTCGGGAAGAACATTCATAAAGAGCATTGCGCAAGAAAATCCTACCAAATTTCCTAGAATCGGGCTCATTCAAGGAAGGAGAGAGATTAGCATACACCTCATGGATTATTATATCGGAATAGGTCCCCATACTCCTAACCGCCTTCCCCAAATATCGGGACTCAACGAATTGAAGCACGCAGTACTTCCTGAAGTTGTTGACATCAACGATCCTTTCAACTCGAAGAGTTCTCGAGCTGAAGGAGGACCAGAGGTCTTCGTGTTTCTTGGAGTAAAATTTCCTATGAGTTTGAGTGATCTCCCAGTCTGAGCCTTCGGGCAGTTCGTCATCTGCCGGAAATGTTGAAGTTGGAGTCGTCTCAGCCTCGACCTCAACATTAGCAGCATCCTCTTGTGGTGTAGGATCTGCAACTCTAGCCTTCTTCGTGGGTCGAGGATCAGAACTCTGCGGCCTCTTTCCCACCTTATTCTTCAGTTTGTTGAAAATGTTGCTCAACGGAACTGAATTGGGAAAATTATCTTCTTCTTCTTAACTGGTTGAAGACTCCACCGCGATTGGAACGAAATCTTCGTCCGAGCTTTCTGAATCGTCGCTGGAAAAAGTGCGCTCATCGACAAGCGATTCAGATGACGGACTCAACGAATGCGTTGGGCTCGTCGCAGCATCTTGCGGTTGGGCTTCAGCGGTGTCAGCATCGTCTCGCAGAGGCGACGAGGCTCTGAGAGGCATCGGCGCACCGTAAACCACCATAGCCAAAGGATTTGTCTCAATTAAACTTGCCCTAGATGTTGAATCAACATTCTATGACTCATGGTTAGGTGAATTTGCCATAGAAGAAATTGAAGTAGAGAGAAAATAGATGAACGCGATTTCATAACTGGAAATATGAAAATTGCAGAGAGAAAAACAAAGAGAAAATAACAGAGAGAAAGCAAATGGATTTCGTGTGATGTGAGAGATAATGCAGGCCGAGTAAACAGAGGTGAAGTGTAACGGTAAAAATCGTGTGATTATGAGAGAGAGTGCAAAAGTAACCGTTAGAGTGCTTAAATAAAATAATAATAATAAAAACAATTTTTTTTTTTATTAAAACGAGTAAAGCACGTGCACTAACCGTTGATGGTTGAGAAAATGTGGAGAGTGGATAACGTGTTACATTTAAAAATACCGTGCAAAATATGATCATAACAAAAGTTAAGTCGAGATCGAGTGCACTAACCGTGTAGATGTCCAGATGAACGCATGAACCAAGTGAGGATAGCGTTATTCTTCTAATGCAGAATGAGAGATATAGATACTAGACACGACATATTATTTATATGTATACCTAAAATCTATAACACATAGAGCATAAACAGAAAATATAGCATGATCAAAATGACTAGTCACAAGTGTTGCTCAACATTTAACCCAACATTCTCAAAATGATTTCCTTCATTTTCTGTTCAACACCCTATATCACAATTTTCTTTCATTTTCTGCCCTTATCTCACCTTTATTATTGATAGAGAATATTGTGCATGCTCTATAATGATTTCCATTTCATCAAGGTTCAATCATTTTTGCACACATAGAATACATCGTCACCGCGAATGCCGTGTATCTAAGGATCTTAATATTCTGAACATGTATCTTGAAAACGATCATGAACATACTAGTGCTAGGGAGTGAGTCATTTCAGAAATGGTCTAGGTGAGTCAAATCATTTCATGAATTTAACACAGAGAATGTTAGACCAAATATCAAAACAGTAACAGTCATATATGACATATGCCAATGTTGATCCAAATATTGGACTAACTTTTACTGACTCTGACAGAGACCTATAGACTTATTTAGGCTTGAGAACCTTTCGAAGTCTAATGCTTTAGTGAAAATATCTGCTAGCTGATTCTTACTATCTATATGTTCTATTTTCACTAACTCTTTCTCAACTATATCTCTCAAAAAATGATGTCTAATGTCTATAGGCTTAGTCCTAGAATGTTGTATCGGATTTTTCGAAATGTTTATCGCACTAAGATTATCACAATACATCAGCACGGTTTTGCTCTCTAATCCATAATCACTCAACATACTCTTAAGCCATATGAGTTGTGTACAACAGCTACCTGCTGCCACATAGTCAGATTCGGCCGTAGAGAGAGAAACGCAATTTTGCTTCTTACTAAACCAAGACACTAGATTATTACCTAAGAAGAAACAGCCTCCACTTGTGCTCTTGCGATCATCTTCATCACCTGCCCAGTCACTGAAACCAATCAAATTAGTGTTAGTATCTTTTGAAAACCATAAACCAAGGTTACACGTACCACTAACATACTTCAAAATTCTTTTGACAGCGATAAGGTGAGAAACCTTTGGTTCAGCCTGTATCTTGCACACACATAAACTATACATAATGTCTGGTCTACTCGCAGAAAGCTATAATAAGCTACCTATCATAGAACGATATAATGTTGGGTCAACATTCTCCCCAACATTATCTTTACTACCTTCTGCGTAGATCCCATAGGAGTTCTCATTACCTTGGCACTATCCAACCCGAACTTCTTCACTGTATTCTTCGCGTATTTTTCCTGTGACATATATATGTCATCCTCGCTTTGTTTCACCTGTAGACCTAGGAAGAAAGTTAGTTCACCGATCATACTCATCTCAAATGTAGAATTCATAGCTTGGATAAACTCATCCGACATAGATCGAGATGTTGATCCGAAGACTATGTCATCCACATAGATTTGAGAGATTAACACATCATTTCCAACTCATTTTACGAAAAGAGTTCTATCGGCTTCGCCTATAACAAATCCAAAATCTAAGAGAAACGACGTTAGTCTACCATACCAAGCTCGAGGAGCTTGCTTTAAACATAAAGAGTTTTCTGCAACTTAAACACATGATCAGTATGGTAAGGATTTTCGAAACCTTTCGGTTGCTCAACATATATTTCTTTATCAATAAAGTCATTTAAGAATGCACCATTAACATCCATCTGGTGGAGGGTAATGTTGAGCCAACATGCAATAGCAAGTAAGAGTCTTATTGATTCTAACCTTGCTACGAGGACAAAGGTTTCATCAAAGTCTATACCCTCAACTTGGGTATAGCCTTGGGCAACTAACCGAGCTTTATTCCTAGTAACATTCCCCTACTCATCAAATTTGTTTTTGAAAATCCACTTTGTACCAATGACGTTACCGTCGCTTGGTCGTGGAACCAAAGTCCAAACCTGATTTTTATCAAATTGAACAAGCTCTTCTTGCATAGCATTGATCCAAAAACTGTCCTTGAGGGCTATAAGAACGTTTTTTGGTTCAATTACAGATACAAAGCAATTAAACCTTACCTCATTGTATACGGAAGTCATGCATACATTTTTTACCATTGATCTGTAATCTCTTCTTGGTTTATCCCTGGTGTTCTGTCCTTGATCCAGTCTGCCTATGATCTTATCAGAGGGGTGAGACTTCTGAATCCTTGCAGGGGGATCTCTCCGAACGTTTAAGGTTTCATTTTCAGTGTCCTGTTCAGGAGCTAATGTTGAGTTGGATGTTGACTCAACATTATTAGCTTCCAGATCCTTTGATGGACCAACTGTCGGCACAACATCTGCAATGTCAACTTGAGGAGTATTTATGCTAATGTCAGAGGAATCATCAAATACAATATTAACTGATTCCTGAATTGTTTTCAATCTAAGATTGTCAACACAATAAGCACGATTATTAGTAGAATATCCCAAGAAAATGCATTTCTCACTTTTCGAATCAAACTTTGTCAAATATTCACGATCATTCAACATATAGCAAGAACATCCAAACACGTGAAAATACTTAACCGTAGGCTTCCTACCCTTCAAAATCTCGTAAGAGATTTTCTTTGTCCCTATACGAAATAAAATTCTATTGAAGATATGACAAGCCGTGTTTAACGCTTCAGCCCAAAATCTTTTAGAAAGACTCTTGGATTATAGCATTACATAAGCCATTTCCTGAAGAGTTCTATTCTTCCTTTCGACAACCCCATTTTGTTGAGTTGTCTTGGGAGAAGAAAACTCATGGATAATACCCTTTTTGTCACAAAAATCTTTGAAAAATTGATTTTCAAACTTTCTGGCATGATCGAACGTAATACGAAAAATGGGAGCACAAAAGTTATTTTTGATCATGACACAAAAGGTTTTGAAAAAATCAAAAGTTTCAGATTTCTTTCTAAGAAAAAATGTCCATGAAAACCTAGAAAATTCATCAACTAAGACATACACAAATTTTCTACCACCTATGCTGTCTACTTCCATATGACCCATAAGATCAATGTGAAGTAGCTGAAAGTAGTGGGCAGTTCTAAAATGTTGAGCATTATTTGGATCAACATTATGACTGACATGCTTCTGCTTGCCTTTCAGACATTGCTCACAAATAATCTTTCCACGATCCTTAAGATTGGGAATACCTCTGATTGCTTCATGCCGAATCAATTGTTCTAAGGTTCGATAATTGACATGACCCAATTTATGATGCCAAAGAACAATATCATCTTCGGTTTTGGGCAGCTTACATACCTCTTTTCTTTCACCCTTATCACCAACTTGGTAACAATTATCACTAGACCTTCTACCTGCCATCACACACAAGTTTTTGTCATTAAAAACTTCACAGCATTTTCGATTAAACCTTACCTCAAGACGTTTTCACATAGTTGACTAATGCTAATAAGATTAGCAACCAGTCCGTCAACATGGAGGACATTCCTTAGGGCAGGAAAACCAGCCACATTAAGTTTACCTCGTCCGAGAATTTTACCTTTCGCCCCACCTCCAAAAGTAACTGTACCATTACTTAAGGGAGTGTAGTCTATCAAGTGGTCTTTGGTACCTGTCATGTGTCGTGAACAACCACTATTGAAGTACCAAGATCCTGAAACGTTAGCTTTCAAGGACGTGTAAACAACATTACATAGAATTGATGATTTTCATACTCAAGCTTTCTTCTGAACTGATGGACTCCAAAAAGCTGTATTCATGTGATTCACAGAAACAGAACTAATGTTGTTTGAGCTATCTCCAGACATTTTCTTCAACACTGAATTCCTCAATGTTGGAGTGAATGTTGGATTCTCAGTCAACATTTGCTTTCTGGACATCGCATCTTTCAGTTTCCAGCAATAAGGTTTAATATGTCCAGGTTTAAGACAAAAATGACATTTAAAATTTCTAAACCTGACACTTAAAATGCACTTAAAACTTCCAGATTTAAGACAAAAAGTGGTATGTTTGGTAGATTAATTTAAACTATATTAGGTTTAAATAAATACAATTACAATTTTATCATTGTTTAATTGAAAAAAATACGATCTAGTTTTTTTCCCTTTAAAAAAATACGATCTAATTGAAAAAACAAAATACGAATTCTTTTCGGATGGTGATTGGTGACGATGTTAATTGGAGCTACTTTGTTCGGCGCGTCAACGGGAGAATGAAGCCAAATAATTTATAGCTGCAATCCGAGAAAGAATACACCAAAAATCACAAGCTAATGATTGCGAAAATCTCTATTTTATGATTTTTTATAAATTTAAAGTTACTATATTGATTGATATGTGAAAATAAAAGGCTCCAGTAATTAAAAAAAATTGGTGGAAGACGTTGACGAAGGAAGACTCATCTCATAAAAAAGAAAAGGGAAATAAAATATTATATATATGTGGATAAGCGTGATAGAGATTTTTCTTTTTGGGGGCGTAAAATGAATGAGAAAAAAACCTGGTAATTTCTCCGTATTTTATAGCAAACAAATCTCAGCGTTTGTCCAATTAAAGGACGAAGCATCCCCACCAAACAATGGCCTTGTCATCTTCAACCACCACAGCCATCACCGCACGCTGCACGAGAACCGAAGCCCTAATTTCTCAGAAATCCACCCACAAATTCGCCCCTCATTTCCCACCACACAACCGACGTTCGAATCCAATCTCTTGCACGCTGACGAAAAAGCCCAAAATGGACACGGCTGCGAACGCCCAAACGACGACGTTGCAGCAGCGTCCCGATTCGTTCGGACGGTTCGGGAAATTCGGGGGAAAATACGTTCCCGAAACCCTGATGCACGCATTGACCGAGCTGGAGGCCGCGTTCAAGTCCCTAGCCCACGACGACGCGTTTCAGGTCAAGTTAATCTCCGTTCTCGCCATTGTTTTGCCTGATTCTCGTTATTTTAATTTCTCTATTTTTTCTGATTTTGTTTGCTTCCATTGCAGCGAGAGCTCGACGGAATCTTGAGAGACTACGTCGGAAGAGAAACGCCTCTGTACTTCGCCGAGCGGTTCACGGAGCACTACAGGCGACCCGATGGAAGCGGGCCCCACATATACCTGAAGAGGGAGGACCTCAATCACACCGGGGCCCACAAAATAAACAATGCCATCGCACAGGCTCTGCTCGCCAAGCGATTGGGAAAGGAGCGAATCATAGCAGAAACTGGAGCTGGGCAGCACGGCGTTGCTACTGCTACCGTCTGTGCTCGTTTTGGCTTGCAGTGTGTTATATACATGGGAGCTCAGGATATGGAGAGACAGGCTCTTAATGTCTTCAGGATGCGTCTTCTTGGCGCCGAGGTAGTACCTTATTCCTTGCATCGATAGATATAGTCTTTCGAAAAGGTTAAGAAAATAGCCTCTAAACATGGAGGTTTTGACAAAAATAGCCTCCAAATGTGTAGTCAGTCATCTATGTAGTAGGGCACAGGTTCAAGTCCTTGGTTGAACAATTTATTTTTTAAGCGGGCATTCAACTATATAACGGATACCCAGCTTGCTGAGTACCCGTTATATTGTCGGGAACCTATTGTTACAAAGTGAGTTTTCCATCACAATAGGTACTTAGCAATATAACGGGATCACAGTGGGTCCCGCTGTGACAGTGGTTTTCCATCAGAATAGGTACTCGCAGTATAACGGGATCACAGTGAGTACACACTGTGACAACGTGGGTTTCCTGACATGTAGTCAACTATATAACGAGTGCCGGGCTTGATAAGTACCCCTTATACTGCTGGATACCCATTATACTGTGTCAGTAGAACCCACATGGGTTTTCAGATTGTAAATGACAAAAATATTATTAAAATCAAGGTCATTGAATTAAAAGACCAATCAAGGAGGCTATTTAAAGAAAAATTTACTTGGTCAAAGACCATTTTTCAAAAAAATCCCGTTCTTTCCGACTAATCTTTTTATCTCACTAGATCAGAAACCGTCATACGACCATCTTTTCATGCTTGTAATTCTTTTGGCTTCTTGAATTGTGAGTTGAAAAGTGACCGACTTTCTCACGACAGGTTCGACCGGTTCATTCTGGTACCGCCACCCTAAAGGATGCAACGTCCGAAGCCATACGAGACTGGGTCACCAACGTCGAATCGACCCATTACATCCTGGGATCGGTCGCAGGCCCGCACCCGTATCCCATGATGGTCAGAGATTTTCACGCGGTGATCGGCAAAGAAACGAGGAAGCAGGCACTGGAGAAGTGGGGTGGCAAGCCCGACGTGCTAGTCGCTTGCGTCGGCGGCGGCTCGAACGCTATGGGGCTCTTCCACGAGTTCGTCAACGATGAGGACGTGAGGCTAATCGGCGTCGAGGCGGCTGGTTTCGGCCTCGACAGCGGTAAGCACGCAGCGACTCTGACCAAAGGAGAAGTCGGTGTCCTCCACGGTGCTATGAGCTACCTGTTGCAGGACGAAGATGGGCAAATCGTCGAGCCTCACTCCATAAGTGCGGGGTACGAAGAAGCTCTTTCTACACACACACACACATGCACACACTCAAAATTGTATGAATATAGGAGTATGGGCGTTTTTTGTCCCCCAGTGTTTTGGGGTATCGATGTTTTTGGTCCCCCCATGTTCCGAGATGCACATTTTGTTCCGAATAATACTGATTTTGGGCTATTTTGGTCATCCGGTTAATTTAACCGTTTAGTTGGATGGAATTACGGGTCGGGCCAGTCTGAGTTTATGAGCCGAGCTGGGCCGGGCAGCCCAAATTTTGCTGGCCAAAGAATGGGGGATCTGGCCTTGCCCGTAATTGCGTTCAAGTTGACGGTTAATTTTGCCGGAGGACCAAAACGTCCCAAAATTGATAACATTGGGGACTCAATGTGGTATCTCGAAAATGGGGGGACCAATAACATCGATCCTCCAAACACATGGGGGAACCAAAAATGGCATTCGTAATATATAACGAGGATTAGTGTTGCAGTCACTATTTCTGATATTTGCTTCTTGTTACGGTGTGTTATAGACTCGACTATCCCGGTGTTGGACCCGAGCACAGCTTTCTGAAAGATATGGGACGGGCTGAGTATTACAGCATTACTGACGACGAGGCTCTAGAAGGTGATGACTGAGACATTAATCATTCGAATAATATATTTATGTGACATGGATTTATATCGAATTTATGTATGCCTGTGCAGCTTTTAAGCGGCTATCGCGTCTTGAGGGCATTATTCCGGCTCTGGAGACTTCGCATGCGTTGGCTTATCTGGAGAAGCTGTGTCCGGATCTTGAAGATGGGGCCAAGGTTGTGCTGAACTGCAGTGGGAGAGGAGATAAAGATGTTCAGACGGCCATTAAACATCTGAAGCTTTGAGTTGATGGATGATATAATGGAGTATCGTTTTTCTTCTTAAATTGAAGGAACACCTTTTTCGCTATATGATATATTACTGCAGCTGTGTAATGTAACTCCAAGGATATGATTCGGACATGTTTTGTTCTCATAATCTTCGATGTTTCTAAATACTTAGTAACCGTGCACACTCGATGGGTGTGCTAACGAACATTGGAAGCAAAAAGAGGAAGAGAAATAATGTTCTATACTGCCCTATGCGTAATCGTGTGAGAACAGAAAGCACTCACGTCCTTTCCCATGCTGTTATAAATACTAGATTTGTGTCGGCCGCAAGTTGTGCGGCTATATGAAAACTTCAACCCGGGTAATCATACCAACTGAATAAGAAAATGTATAACATAACATAAACAATTTGTTCCGACTATATTCGATCGGTACTATTAAACAAGAGGTACATTGTTAGATTTTCTCGCATCTTTCAAAACCAGCTGAGAATGTCTTAACGTACCAAAGTAGCAGTCAATTTGTTGAACAAAAAATCGGATGGGGTAGTTGTATCTAAAGCATCGGCGATAATTATGTAAATGTTGACATTGACAATGTGAAAACGGTATTTGAGTCAACATTGTTTGACCCTGACTTGATTCATCCTTAATTTTGTCTTTCAAACAAAAAAAACCGTTTACCCTATTATTGTTGCTTCATTTACGTATGTGCATGAGTTATCCAAGCTGGACTTGTTCAAACGAGAGTGGAATGAAGTGGATACTAAAAATAGGCAGCATGATCGAACGAAGCAAAGTGCTTACTAAAAATAGTGAAGATGGAAAGCATGACTGAACAATTCAAGTCACTTTCTTAGTAGTGGAGTCGTGGATATAATGGAGAACGTGAAGAGAATTGGAGTCGAAGAAATTAGCAGTATAAATAGAAGACTCCATTTCCGATCACATGGGTGGCGAACGAGTAGAAAGAAACAACGAGAGAGCTCTCATCATATTTAAGTCATACAGTTTTGCCTAGTGTGTTTTTACCTTTACGTAGATCGTAGAGTTTCTGTGTGAAGATTAGAAGAATCGCTAGATTCTTTACTAGGCTGGTTTTACTATCTTTTGATATTTCGTCTTTTTGTAATCCATTCTAATGTGGTATTTTGCCCCGAACGCGCGTAGCAAGTTGAATAACTTGTTGCGTATTTTTACAAACCGTGTTTGAGTCGTTTTACTACTAAGTTTAATTTTCCGCTGTGCTAAAACTTTCTGATCCCGAGTGTTGTTTCAACATTAGGGTCAACATTTATGTTTTTACATTTTACTTAGTTATTTCCATATCATTTTACGGGACCACCCCCTTTCAATTTGGTATCAGAGCGACCGCTTGATACACTAATTGTTTTTATCCTATTGATATGGACGTCTTAAGCTCAAATTATTTTGGCAAAAGTCCCCGTCTTAGACGGATCTAACTATGCCTATTGGAAAATCCGAATGCGTCAATGCATAAAGTCTATTGACTCTCGTGCATGGGTTTCGGTTCTCAATGGTTATACCCTTCCTAAAACACCTCCTGATGCAGACGGGGAAGTGTTTGACAAACCCATTGCCGAATGGACTGCTCTTGAAAGAGCAACAACCGATTTTAATGAAAAAGTCTTATATGCCATTTTTTCTTTGGTCGATATTTTTATGTTTAAAGTCATTCAAAACTGTACCAATGCGAAACATGCATGAGACATGTTGCAAAGGTATTGTGAGGGTGATGCTAGTGTGAGAGACACTAAATTGCGACTTTTAAATAACCAATTTGAAAATCTTCGCATGAGGGATGATGAAGATATCACGACCTATTTTGGAAAACTTTTGAATATTTCTAGCGAGTGTCATAGTCTTGGTGAACCGTATTTCAAACAAAATTTTAAATTCTAAGGCTATTCGTTCTCTGACTGAGAAGTTTAATATGAAGGTTGCAGCAGTTGAGGAAGCGCACAATCTAGCCACACTCGACTTCAATACTCTGATGAACATTATGAAGAACTACGAAACCAATCTCGAAGTTCAGAAAAATGCGTCAAAGGATAAAAGTCTTGTTCTAGTCTCTCAACCTTCAGGTGTTGAATCTGAGGTTGATCCTGACAATGATAAGGATATGACTATGATAGTTAGGAAGTTCAAGAAGTTACTGAAAAATAAGAGGGAGTTGAATGTTGGTCCAATATTCAAGAATATTCTCAACGCTAATAAGTCTTCATCTTTGGTTAATCGCCCTATCAACAGAAGAAATTCTGCTGATAAAGCGAAAGTTGACAAGCTTGACATGGACTATGTCCCATGTCATGCTTGCAACGGCAGTGGTCATTTTGCAAGTGAATGTGCTAATATCTTCGCATGTATGAAAAAAGGTTATTGGGTAAGCCTTTCTGATGATGAAGAAGATGTGTCAACTAGAGATACGCAACAGGTCGTCAAATGGACAAAAGTTCTTAATCCAACCTTCTCTGACAACGAAGATGAAGAACATCATATCGAATTTAATGCGGTAACAGATGTTGATCCAACATTGAATTCAACATGTGAAAACTATATTCTCTTTGATTATGATGAACCCAACAATTATATGAATCTTTGCTGTTAGATGATACATGTGATCTTTTAGAACTTGCCGAGGATGGTGAATCATAGGAAGAAACGTACAAACAATTGTACATAGAGTGGACAAATCAAAGAAGGCAAATCTCGAAACTGAAGGATTCCGTTCAAGTGCTGACTGAGAAAAATCTTAACAGCAAAAAGGTAATCAATAGCTTGCTTGATGGGATGAGCAAGATGGAAGCTTTATTGACCATGAAGGACAAAGAAATTGACAAGTTGCAAACGCAAGTCAACAAGGCTTAAGATACGTTTTCAAAAATGAACAAAGGCAAGTCATCACTTGACGAGGTACTCTCTTTCTGTAACACTTCCAAACATGGTTTAGGATACAAATCACAACCTATTTTTGATAAAAATTCGAAGCATTCTGCATATAAGTCCAGGACTAGAAGTTTTAAATGTCATTTCTGTCTTAAACCTGGACATATCAAACCTTTTTGCTGGAAATTGAAAGATGCGATTTCCAAAAAGCATATGTTGACTGAAAAATCATCCAACATTCGATCCAACGTTGAGAAATCACTGTTGCAGAGAATGTCTTGAGATATTTCAGACAACCTTAGTTTAAATTCTATTAATCATAAGAATAGAGCGTTTTGGAGTCCATCAGGTAAGAAGAGAGTTTGAGTAAAAAAGCCGTTAATTCGATGTAATGTTGCTTACACGTCTTTAAAAGCTAATGTTTCAGGATCTTCGTACTTTGACAGTTGCTGTTCACGCCATCTTACTGGTACCAAAGATTTTCTTATAGACTATACACCTTTAAGTAATTGTACAATTACTTTTGGTGGTGGAGCAAACGGTAGAATACTCGGGCGTGGTAAACTCAACGTTGTTGGTTTTGCTGCCCTAAGGAATGTCCTACATTTTGATGGACTTGTTGCTAATTTAATTAGCATAAGTCAATTATGTGACAATGATCATGAGGTAAGGTTTAATAGAGAATGTTGCGAGGTCTTTAATGACAAGAATTTGTGTGTGATGGCAGGAGATCAAGTGATAATTGCTACCAAGTTGGTGATAAGGACGAGAGAAAAGAGGTATGTAAACTCTCTAAGACCGACAATGATATTGTTCTATGCCACAATAAATTGGGTCATGTCAATTACAGAATCTTGAAACAATTGATTCGGCATGAGGCAATCAGACGAATTCTCAACCTAAAAGAATTTGGTAAGATTGTTTGTGAACAATGTATGAAAGACAAGCAGAAACATGCCAGTCATAAGGTTGACCAGCATATTGTTCAACATTTTAGAACTGCCCACTGCTTTCAGCTACTTCATATGGATCTTATGGGTCTTATGGAAGTAGATAGTATAAGTGGTAGAAAATATATTTTTGTCCTAGTTGATGACTTTTCAAGGTTTTCATGGATATTTTTTCTTAGAGAGAAATCTCAAACTTTTGATTTTTTCAAAACTTTTTGTGCTATGATCAAAAATAATTTTTGTGTTCCCATTTTTCGTATAAGGTCTGATCATGGTAGAGAGTTTGAAATCAATTTTTTTAAGATTTTTGTGATAAAAAGGGTATTATCCATGAGTTTTCTTCTCTTAAGACACCTCAACAAAATGGGGTAGTCGAAAGGAAGAATATAACTCTTCAGGAAATGGCTCATGTAATGATCCAATCAAAGAATCTTTCTAAAAGGTTCTGGGCTGAAGCATTGAACACGACTTGTCATATCTCCAATAGAGTTTTCTTTCGTGAAGGGACAAAGAAAACCTCTTATGAGATTTTGAAAGGTACGAAACCTATGGTCAAATATTTTCATGTGTTTGGATGTTCTCGCAAAATGTTGAATGACCGTGAATATTTGACAAAATTTGATTCAAAAAGTGCTAAATGCATTTTCTTGGGATATTCTACTAACAGTCGAGCTTATCGAGTTTACAATCTTAGATAGAAAACTATTGAGGAATCAGTGAATATAGTTTTTGATGATTCCTCTGACCTTAGCAGAAATACTCCTCAAGTTGATATTGCAGATGTTGTTCCTACGGTTGGTCGAGCAGAAGATATTGAAGCTAACAATGTTGAGCCAACATCTTACTATAAATTAGCTCCTGAACAGGATACCGAAGATGAAACCTTGAATGTTCGAAGAGATCCTCCTGCTAGGATTCAAAAAACCCATCCCTCTGATCAAATCATTGGAAGATTAGATGAAGGGCGGAAAACAAGGGATAAACCACCATGAGACTACAGAACAATGGTAAAAAATGTATGCATGACTTTCGTATACAACGAGGTAAGGTTTAACTGTTTTGTATCTGAAATTGAACCGAAAAATGTTCTTGAAGCCCTCAAGGACAATTTTTGGATCAATGATATGCAAGAAGAGCTTTCAAAGTTGATAATAATCAGGTTTTGACTTTGAAAGCTCGTTTAGTTGCCCAAGGCTATACCCAAGTTGAGGGATTAGACTTTGATGAAACCTTTGCTCATGTAGCAAGGTTAGAATCAATAAGGCTTCTTCTTGTTATTGCATGTTGGCTCAACATTACCCTACACCAGATGGATGTAAAGGGTGCGTTCTTAAATGACTTTATTGATAAAGAAATTTATGTTGAGCAACCGAAAGGATTTGAAGACCCTTATCATTCAGATCATGTTTTTAAATTGCAAAAAGCCCTTTAGGGTCTTAAGCAAGCCCTTCGAGCTTGGTATGGTAGACTTACTTCGTTTCTCTTAGATTTTGGTTTTGTTAGAGGAGAAGCCGATAGAATTCTTTTTGTAAAAGAGTTGGGAATGATGTGTTAATCTCTCTATGTTGATGATATAGTATTTGGATCAACATCTCGATCTACGTCGGATCAGTTTATCCAAGCTATGAATTCAAAGTTTGAGATGAGTATGATCGGTGAACTAATGTTCTTTCTAGGTCTGCAGGTGAACCAATGTAAAGACGACATTTTTATGTCTCATGAGAAGTACGCGAAAAATACGGTGAAGAAATTTGAGTTAGATAACGCCAAGGTAATGAAAACTCCTATGGGATATATGCAGAAGGTAAGTACAGATAATGTTGGGGAAAATGTTGATCTCACATTATATCGTTCAATAATAGGTAGCTTATTATATCTTTTTGCGACTAGACCAAACATTATGTATAGTGTTTGTCTATGTGCGAGGTATCAGGCTGAGTCAAGGGTTTCTCATCTAAATGTTGTCAAAAGAAATTTGAAGTATATTAGTGGTACATGTAACCTTGGTTTATGGTTTTCAAAGAATACTAACACTAATCTTGTTGGTTTCAGTGATGCTGATTGGGCAGGTGATGAAGATAATCGCAAGAGCACAAGTGGTGATTGTTTCTTCTTAGGTAATAATATAGTGTATTGGTTTAGTAAAAGAAAAATTGTGTTTCTCTCTCTACTGCTGAATCTGAGTATGTGGCTGCGGGTAGCTGTTGTACACAACTTATATGACTGAGAAGTATGTTGAGCGATTATGGGTTAGAGAGCGAATCTGTGCCGATGTATTGTGAAAGTGCCATAAATATTTCGAAAAATCCGATTCAACATTCTAGGACTAATCATATAGACATTAGACATCATTTTTTGAGAATATAGTAGAAAAAGAGTTGGTGAAAATAGAGCATATATATACTAAGAATCAGTTAGCTGATATTTTCACTAAAGTCTATAGGTCTCTGTTAGTGTCAGTAAATGTTGGTCCAGTATGTAGATCAACATTGGCATATGTCAAATATGGTTGTTACTGTTTTTATATTTGGTCTAACTTTCTCTTTGTTAAAATTCCTGAATTTGACTCACGTAGACCATTTTCTGAAATGACCCACTCACTAGCACAAGTATGCTCATGATCCTTTTTCCAAGATACAGGTTCAGGAAATAAAAATTCCTTAGATACACGGTATTCGCGGTGACGATGTATTCTTTGCGTACATAAAGCTGAACCTTGATGAAAAGGAAATCATTTAAGAGCAGTGCACGATATTTTATATCTATAATAAAAGTGAGAAAAGGGCATAAAATGAAAGAAAATGAGGAGAGTCATAGGGTGTTGAACAAAAAATGAAGGAAATCTTTTGAGAATGTTGTGTCTTATGTTAAGCAACATATGTGACTAGTCAGTTTGATCATGCTATATTTTCTTTTTATGTTTTATGTTTTTAAGGTTTAGGTATATATATATATATATATATATATTTAATATGTCGTCTCTAGTATCTATATTTGTCATTTAGCATTAATTGAAGAACGGCTATCTTCACTTGGTTTATGCGTTCATCGGAACACCTAAACGGTTAGTAGCACTTGATCTCGACTTGATTTCTGTTATATTCACTTTGTGCATGGTTTGCAATTGATTTTTACTCTACACGAACTTTAACGGTTAGTGCACGTTCTTAATATGTATTTTAATAAATAATTTTATTTATTTATTATTATTTTAATTCTAAGTACACTAACAATTACTTTTTCTCTCCCATTATTACACGTTTTTTTACCGTTACTTATTTCGTCTTTTTACTCGCCTGATTACCCCTCATACAACACTAACCCTACTACATTTTCTTTGAGTACTCTCTGCAAATTTTAAGAATTTGTCTAGCTCTCAATCGATCTCACAAATTACTCTGTTTCGATATTTATCTATGACAAACTCACCTAATTCCGAGACACATAATGTTGATTCCACATCAAGCGTCAGTATCATAGACACAAATCCACTGGTGATGGTGGTTTATGGAGTGCCTACTCCAATTAGAGTCGCATCTCCTCTAGAGACGATGTTGACGAATCCGAAGCCAACCCACAGGAATCTGCGAAGAACCCAAGCCCAACATCTCCGCCGAGCTCATCTTCTGATTCTCTTATCGATTAGCACACATTTTCCAGCGACAATTCTGAAAGCTCTGAAGACGAAGACGTTTTTCCTAACTCAGTCCCATTAAGCGATGTCTTCAACAAGTTGGAGAAAAAGGCGGGTAAGCGGCCGATGAGTTATGACGCTCGTCCCGCAAAGAAGGCCAGAGTGGCAGATCCTTCACCACAAGAGGATGTTGCAGATGTTGAGATCAATACTGAGACGGTTCCAGATTCAACATTTCCGACAGAAGAAGAACTGCCCGAAGGTTCTGAGGGAGATCACTCAGCCTCCCAAGAAATTCTATTCTGAGAAACATGAAGGTATGTGGTCCTCCATCGGCTCAAGAACCTTGCGCGTCGAGAGGATCATCGATGTCCAAAGCTTCAGGAAGTACGGGGTGCTTCAATTCCTTGAATCAAGGCATTTGAGAAAAGTTGTTCGAAGTATGAGGACCTATTCTGACAATGTGGTCCGTGAGGTATATGCTAACATTTCTCCTCCGTTAGATGAGCCAGATTCTAGGAAATTTGGTAGGATTTTCTTGCGCAATAAAATTTATGAATTCTCTTCCCGTCTGATAAGTGAACTTTTAGAAACCCCTGAGGTAGACCAGTTTAGTGAGAGTGACATTGATGAGGTAGTTACTTTCATTACCGGGGGAAGGATTACGATGTAGGAGAAGAACTTTTGGCCACTTATTTGACCCCACTCTACTTAGTTCTTTTTAAATTGGCTATATTCAATTGGTTGCATATGGCAAATGATAGTAGAATGACGGAACCGATGGCGCAACTCTTGTATGCTTTGGGTTAGAACATTCCCATCAATTGCGGAGAGTACATTCTCAACCAGATTGCTTATCAAGCTGAAAGAGTTGGAAAAGACATTCTTCCCTTCCCTTCAATCATCTGGTCAGTTTTGGTACGAGGAGGGTTCAAGCCAACGAGAAGAGACTATGTAGAGCACAAGAATTCGTCCCTTTCACCCTTCAATCATCTGGTCAGTTTTGGTACGAGGAGGGTTCAAGCCAACGAGAAGAGACTATGTAGAGCACAAGAAGGTCCCTTTCACCATTCAGCTAACCATGTTACTGGGCACAACAAAGTGATTGATCTGCCCTGGAGTGCAGCTCAAAATGTTGAATTAATTCTCGGTTCAACATCGTCTTCAACATCACAACTGGAGAAGGAGATCAAGTGTCTGGACGACACTATAGCTTTTCTGATCACATAGAGAGAGGTTCTTCGGGAGTTGCTCTCTTCCCAAAAAGGGAGAGATGGTGATGGTTCAGATGATGGAGCTGACCATGAAGCTGTCATGGAAGCTGAAGCTGGGGAATCGACTGCAGGGGGACTAATTCCCGTTTTGCATGCATACTGTTTTTTTTTTTGTTTTGCAGATGTGCTTAAGACTTTTAAGTGGTTATGTACTAACTTTTAATATTTTGCACCACTTTTTGTTCTAAGTTACTTGATCCTTTCAGGGGGGAGTTCTATGGATTTGGAGTTCTGTGGATTGGGAATTCTATGGATTTATCTCTGCATTGATTTTGGGAAGAAAGACAAAAAGGGGGGAGATTGTTAATGCTGACATTGACAATGTGGAAACAATAACATTGTTTGACTCTGACTTGGTCCATCCTTAATTTTGTCTTTCAAATCCAAAAAATCGTTTACCCTATTATTGTGGCTTTATTTACGTGTGTGAATGAGTTGTACGAGCTGGACTTGTTCAAACGAGAGTGGAATGAAGTGAATACTAAAAATAAGCAGCATGATCAAACGAAGCAAAGTGCTTACTAAAAATAGTGAATATGGAGATCATGGTTGAACAATTCAAGTCACTTTCTCCGTAGTGGAGTCGTGGACATCATGGAGAACGTGAAGAGAATTGGAGTCGAAGAAATCAACAGTATAAATAGAAGACTCCATTTCCGATCACATGGGTGGCGAACAAGTAGAAAGAGACAACAAGAGAGCTCTCATCATATTTAAGTCATACAGTTTTGCCTAGTGTATTTTTACCTTTATGTAGATCGTAGAGTTTTTGTGCGAAGATTAGAAGAATCGCTATATTCTTTACTAGGCTGGTTTCAGTATCGTTTGATAGTTCGTCTTTTTGTAATCCATTCTAGTAGTGGAATTTTGCACTGAAGGCGCATAGGAAGTTGAATAACTTGATGCGTATTTTTACAAACTGTGTTTGAGTCATTTTACTACTAATTTTAATGTTCCGTTGTGCTAAACTTTCTGATCCTGAGTGTTGTTTCAACATTAGAGTCAACATTTCTGTTTTTACATTTAACTTAGTTATTTCCATATCATTTTACGGGACAACCCCCTTTCAAATTCAAATTTTCTTTGACTAACGAGAGTAATGTACTTTTGTTGTCGTTGGCTTTGATCGTTGGAATTTGGAGTATCATCTACAAGAAGCAACTATGACGACGATGACGATGATAATAACAACAATAATTATAATAAGCAAGGCAACTCATGTAAGCACGTGATAACTCATTGCACTGTGATGAAATCTTTACGTGAAAGGTCATTTTCTTCAGTTTATTCATTGCATAGAGTTGCTTGAGTCGTGACAGAACAACAGAATCAAGAGGCTTATCTTATCTGGGGCCAAATCCTCAAGACAAGAATCCACGGATAAAACGAAACGAAAAGATGTATAGAAGTAAGTTAAAGCCAATTTTCACCATTCAAGTTCCACAAAATGTTAAGTTCTTTTGAGCATTTCCTTACAGAACCTTGACTTGACTTATACTTGTATCTCAAAATTTAACAAGTAATAAATTTTTTAATCTTAATTATTACCGACTACTTTTACTCGGAAATGAGAGGGGTTCATAACAAGTCAACTCCTCTTTTAATGGCAAAATTATAAAATTAGGTCACTAAGTATCCAAGTTTTCGTTTTTGAGTCACTATGTTTGATAGTTGCAAAAGTAGGTCACTAACTTTGTATGTCAAAACAATTTTGGGTCATGTTTTTCAATTTTAGGTCACTAAGTATCGATTTTGGGTCACTAACTATACATGTTTCAGTTTTTGGTCACTATGTTTACAAAGTAAGTTACCAAATGAGTGACCGAAATTGAAAAATGTATATACTTAGTGACCCAAAATCGAAAAATATAAACTTAGTGACTTAAAATTGAAAATATGACCCAAAATTGTTTTGACATACAAAGTTAGTGACCTATTTTTATAATTATCAAACATAGTGACAAAAAAAAAAATTTAGATACTTAGTGATCTAATTTTATAATTTCCCCTCTTGTATAGTTATAATAGAATTAAGCAAAAAAGCAATAAATGGGAAATTTGATTTATTACTATTTTAAAAAGTGAAACAATGTAGAAACAGTTTTTTTTTTTTTCTACAAAACTAATTCAGCCATATTCATGAATTTCAACTTCAATTAACCCACCCCAAAAGAGAACAGTTGCAGCGAGAATGGTGGACAGAGACAAAGAATTCGAGTTTCATCTGCGGTCGTTGTCGGCGACAGCCAGGGATTCTAATTATGCTGCCAATCATGTATCTGATCCTAACCTGGTCAATTCGGTTAGTATTTTGATGCCTCCTTGCAGTCGATATCTTTTTTTTTTTATGTTTTCCTTTTTCTTTATTGTGATCAGGAGAGTTTTCATATGTGATGACTTGAATTGTGTAGGTCAAAAGATTGTACGAGCTTTGTAGGAGCGAGAAATCGGAAGAATTGATCCAACGGGTTTACCCAAATCTCAACAAGATATTCCAGCGCTCAGTTGCTTCGATTTCACAGACTCAAACATCTATTGGCCTACTTTTGCTAGTGAGTTCTTAACATTCATTATTTCCAGTTTCTATACAGTCACTGTGTCTTTATTTATTTTTTATGGTTCCGATGTGCTGATTCTAATCTAAGTGTTTACTAATGTGAAGAAATATGTTCTTCGTAATTTCAGGCCATTCTTCAGTTTTTTATTGATTTTGGCGATGTTGTGCTGCATGATGCTGATACGAGTCTGAGGACATTTCTCCGCTCGTGTTTGAGCCGGTAAGGGAAACATCTTAAGTTAGCTGATTTTATTTGGCACCACGATTAAGATATTACATGGACTTGATATGATCGATAGGAGGTTCATTTCTGTGAGTAATGAGTAGTGTTATACACCACTCAAATATTAACTTGTAAGAGGAAGGTGTTCAGTTGAGATTATTTAAGTGGGGTTGTTGAGATATATTAGTTTCTTCTATTAGTATATATATGTTTCGATTATTAGCGTTTCGAGTAGGTATTATTTGGGTTTGGTTTAGGAGGGTAACGAGTAGCTTTCGTTCATTAGCAATATTAGTATAAATAAGGTAGGGTTTTATTCTTATGGTTTCGTTGGTGTATTGTCAATAGGTGCTTATGATTATTATTATTATTGTTATTTCATCCTTCATCTTTCATATTCGTCTTATCATTAGTTGGAGTCTTTTTGGTTTTTTCGCTTAAGCTGATCAACAATAAAATTTTCCTTCTAGCCTCGCTTTTAAACCCCCCAACGGTATATTTCGGCCTTTTTACTCTAACATAGTAACATATAAGTACTTGGATTAATTTTTGTTAGGTAGTAGGTTGTCTGTAGACTCAAGTCTCCTACTCAGGTCTCTACTCAGCTGAGGTTAACTAATGGTTATGGCGTTGATTCTATACACTCTTTAGCTCATATAATTTTATGTTTGTGCTTCCAAACAGAAAATGTACACATTAATGTTTTCTCATTCCTCAATCCTCAACTAGTTAATGTCTGTTATTTCATGTTATGTACGATTGCCGGAAACCATCGATTTGCTAGGCATATACTCACTGCTTCTGATTCATTTTGCAGCGAGTTTGCAGATCCTGATGTTGCTGAAGCTACTCTTGAATTTCTAAGCTCAAACAAAGAGAAGCTTGTACATTCATTCCCCACTTTACTTCCACAGGTATGCATCTAAAATAGTTTCTGTTCTAATGAGTACTCATGTGAAACTCATTAGGCTGGTAATGTGTGGAAAGAAGAACTTAAACGTGCCATTAAAAAACAAGTTTAGTTATTTTCATTGTGCAGTTCTTCCCATTATTGCTGAAGCTGATTGCATGGAATGGAGAGAAGTGAGTCTTATGCCCCTGTAGATTGTTTGAGTTTTTCCTTTCGAAATGGCGGTTGGTGACTTTTCTATAGATGGTTATCTGGGAAATCGTATATGGCCAATCTTTCATGGAACTCGTTCCTTTTACCATTTTGTCACAGCAGGTTAGAGAACTTGTTTAAAAGGGTTCTCTCTGGACTAATCACACCCGGATCGTTCATTCCCCTCTTTCCATCACTTGTTGACTTACCCAGTGAGTTCTTTCAATCACTTTTGCATCGCACCTATAACGGTTGTGTGATTTCTTTGATGATTCAGTTCATTGGATATAATTTCCTTATAAGATCATATTTCCCTACGCATTCACTAGTATTGGTTGTGGCACTGGAGAGGGTTGAGAAAAGTTCCGGGCCACTAGTGGGAAGCAGCATAGCTTCAATCCAGAAGAGTGCTGCTCCTGAGGTAAGAAATTATGGCTAAATATATCGAGAATTTGGCTTCAATGATTTAACAAAATTTTCATCTCTTATTGAATATAGATGCTTTTGGCTCTCATGGATGAAGCATATACTGGTTCAACCATAGCTGATGGAGGTGCTGACTCTGAATCAGAGGACAATGCTCCTGCTGACCCTCTTTTTCTCGATCTCCTCAAAGATGAAAATGATGGCCTTGCTGTACGTTCCTCTCTTTGAACTTCTATTGTATAAAGAAATTTTTTTGGGATGCATAACATTAGACTGTTGTAGTACTTTGTTTTGATTGATTGAATTCTGCTACATATGTTTAGCCTGAGTTTCATTTTTGTGCAAGTGCACTATTTCATGTCAAAATGGGGCATCGTTTATAACTAATATTCACGGTACGCAGTATATGTTTACTATTTACTTTTTATATTACACGTTCATCGGAAGCCACTTGTTTCTTAGTCACCAAACAATTTATAAAGGGTCACTGGAGTTATTAATGTTGTAGGTGAAGCATCATCTAGGTGCTGCAGGTTTTTAAAAGTGACCTAATAAGCTTGCTTTTGCATGCCAACGAAATGCGTCGGAGAAATTCCTCAGTTGAATCTATTCTTTATTGTCATGATTTTGTATAATAGTGAGCATAGTTCAATAAATTATGAGAAGCGTTTGAACTTATTAATGTTTTTGGAGTTGCATTGATCTTTCATTGCGTATGATGGTTCAGGAACGCCATTGGACCTCTCCTGCAATGGCTGCAGCTTTGCAGTCCGTGATTAACAATCCTTTGTCCAATAGACTGCGAGAAGCACTGAAAATGGCACCGCGTCTTGTTGATTCCTACTTCGCATTTGCATTCGATGACTTCAATGACTGTGTGTGCCCCTTACTATATTTCATCGTTTTGATTGTATGCAGAGAGAAGTATGCGAAGGCCTATTTTATGCGAAGGCCTATTTTTCTTGACACTAACATGATGGTTCTAATACAATCTGTGGCAGCTCTGATATGTGCTTTGATTCCTCTGGTTATGAGACGATACTCCACTCTTTTCCCTGATAGAAGTTTCTCATATGAGGCAAGAAAATTCTCTATTCTATTTACCTTTATGTGGAGAAAGATCCCATAGGCTGTTGTTGTGTGTAGTAGTGTACAGGAGTGAGCTTCTCATTGTATGCTACTGATTTTTGTTTTATGATGGTTCTAATACAATCTGTGGCAGCTCTGATATGTGCTTTGATTCCTCTGGTTATGAGACGATACTCCACTCTTTTCCCTGATAGAAGTTTCTCATATGAGGCAAGAAAATTCTCTATTCTATTTACCTTTATGTGGAGAAAGATCCCATATAGGCTGTTGTTGTGTGTAGTAGTGTACAGGAGTGAGCTTCTCATTGTATGCTACTGATTTTTTGTTTTTCATCTCTGTTGATTATTGCTAAATTTGAAGTTATGGCCCGTGGGATGTTATATGTGTGACTAATGCAAAATCAAATGAAAACAGATGCAGAAACGGCTCTTAGAATTCATTCTTGCTGCTTTCCACAGATCTCCCCATTTCATTGCAGTTCTCAAGGTACTTTTTCCACAGAAAATTGCAGATTGTTCCTAAATAATGCTCATATTCGGATACTAACTTGGTTAGTTTTTTTCCAGAAACCGGTAGTGGACAGGCTAGGCGAGGCTTATGACAGCCCCGCGAAGGTTGGTATCAAACAACGAGAGCTATTCACAAAGAACAAAAGAAATTCTGATTTTTTGCAGTTATGTGTTGCCGCCTTTGATGTTTCTCTCGTGCAGACCGAGCTGGCATTACAGCTCTGCTGGGCAATTGGAGAGCACGGCGGTGGAGGTGGAATTGCTTCTATACGAAAACCTATCCTCAAGGTATTCTCTGTCCTATTCCGGTCCATCTTATATTTTTTTGCTCTTTGGCACCTAAAATGTGCTGATTCTTGCTTGTGCTTCCTCTGATTTTATTTCTTTTTCCTTTTTTTTTTTATTTCTTGGAAAAGTCGCTTGGGGCTACGCGATGCAACTCAAGGCTCCGGGGGTTCGAGCTTCAGAAAATCCTCTCAGTCGAGGCTCCTCTGCTTCGTGGTGACCGCAATAGCGAAGCTCGCCACTTGCCATCGAGAGTTAATGCCGAGATCTCGTGTGTCGTTAGGCAAGGTTGAGATTTCCCGATCTTTTGAATCGTTAGGCATAATCACAAGCACACTTTGCCACAATAAAAAAAAATCACCTAAGCACATGGAATCCCTGTGACTTAGCACGAACGATTATTGCATTTGCATTTGCAGGTGGCTCGTTCTCGAATATCGAGGGTGTCCGAGCGTGCACAGGACTATCTGGGTTTAATGAGCGAACCCGCTATATGCTTGTCTGTCTTGGGACCGCCACCTTCAAGCGGCAACGACTTGCATCATCCGGGAACCGTCGATTGGAAGGAAGCCAGCAGCAACAAGATGATGATTGCTAATGTTCCTTTCTATGTCCTCGGCGGTCAACAAGGTAACAATCTTCCAATTTTATCAGTTGCTCATGTATGTATATAACTAAACTGTGCTTTTTATTGCGAACCTAACTCATTTACCTTTCCCGCAACAGGTTCTCCTTCCCACGAGTTTTCGTTTCTGGATATTATTCCAGGGAATTAGATTAGATTCCCCCTTTCAATCTCTCACGTATGTACCAACGATCAATGATTTTGAATGATTTATCGCGGCCCAATAAAGTTATATATGCATATGCAAAAAACGCTTTCATGTCATAAGGCAGAAGATTATAAACGGACATATAGATATTATACTACTATTACGGTGCCTCTCGAGACAAAGATCAACTGAACACTCTGTATTTGGGGCAAGAGAGCAGTTTGCTAGTTCATTTTACAAGAGGATTCAACTCAAGCCAAGGCTGCGGTACCTTCTTCTTCAATGGTATTTTCAAGCAGCTGCTGTGATTTGGGTTCCAAGTCTATGAACTGATTGGATTTGCTAGCAAGGTGTGAGATGCTGACCCTACCCTGTCTCTTTATGTAGTCCGCAACTGCCATCATCTCCTCCAACGATATGTATATGTACTTTCCCCTATCGTCCATCACGCCAGATAGCCTCCCTATATATATATATATATTATATATATATATATATAGAGAGAGAGAGAGAGAGAGAGAAAGATGATAATGATGAGGGCATGTGCAAGAGTGATAACCCTGTCTGAGATGAGAAGAGAGGAGTGTACGTACCCATTGATTCTAGAGAGTTTATCCTGTTGATGCAATCCTGCGTTCGCAATTTGAATTCAGCAGCAATATCTTCAAGAGGAATGCATTTGTGCTTCTGCAAAATCAGAGTAGGAAGAAATTTCAAGAAAAAGCAATCCCGCAAAATTCCAAGGCATGTAAGCCACATATTCATAACCAATGATGTGGGCGAATCATAAAACAGAGGAACAAAGCATCATCTTTCAGATAGATAAGATAGTTATGGCACACAAACAAAAAGCCAACGGTCGATACCTACCTTGATGTACTCGACGAAATCAGCGAGCAACCCCTGGCTACCATCTTGAACTTCAGTCTCGGTTGTCCCTTCGGCGTCAACAGAGAATTCTCCTTTCCACTTCTCCAACTCTAATGCAGCTGCCTCTTCCTCTTTGGCCTTTCGAGCTAAGGCTTCTTCCTCCTGCACAGAATATCACAGTTTCGCAACAGTAAAACTTTTACCAATTTGTTGAACAAGATTCCAGTGATGAGTAAGCTAACCAGCTTCCTCTCACGTGCTTCGTGTTCCTCATCCTTCCTCCTCCTCATCTCCTCGTAACGATCTTGCTTCGTTCTCCTTGTATCGCGTGCACCATCTTCAGCCTTGATCATCACCCGTCACAGGGCGTAAGTAAATTTAGAGCAGAAGACCAAGAACGATCGAAATGAAAACGCAAGATCACCATAGTGGAGGGCATCATTTCACGATGGGTATTATAATGTACAACTAATACAGATGCAATTAAATGGAGATTCATGGAAAAAAGGAGAAAAACTCTCAAACTCATTACCAGACGTCGTTCTTCTCTCTCCTGTCGTCTCCTGTCCTTTTTCTTTGAACCTCTTGCAGTAGTATGCTCATCTCCATCTGCATCATCATCGCTTCCATCTACTGTTTCTGTATGTCAAATTTGAAGAACAGAGTTTGTTGAGTTAAACTATACATGTTAACAATTTTAAGTGTAAAACAGTGAAAACTCAAGCAGTTTCACTACTAACTCCAAAACCCTAGCAAAGAGGGGGGAAAAGCTTTATTTCACAATCAATACTGCTGTTGCGTCGTCTATATTGAAGACAAACAAGCTATATGAGTAATCATGCAACCAAAGGTAAAATCAACCTTCGACGTTTGCGGCGGGGGACGACGAGCTGGCGCCAGCAGTTCCTCTTCTCCGCATTCTCCGTGCATTATTCGGCCTGATAACTCTCTCTCCTCGGACGTCCTCGATTAGATCAATTTAAGAACAATAGGAATCTCAAAGTACATATATTATAAGCAGATTAAGTATAATAAATTCGAAGAGGTAGATATCGGAAATAAAATTATAGCTAATATACCTGAGGTTCTTCTTCGTGTTCGTGTGCTGCCCTAAAATCAACACGGCGTTTCCAGAAATACAGCGGAATCATCGTTAAAACTACAACCATCAGCAATATCCCGACAAATAGATCCTCCATAATGTCAGAAATCCGTTGCTATAACTCTCGTTAGTGAATCAGCCGAAGCCGATTAGATATCGATGAATTGAAGAAGAAGAAGAATTCGATCACCTATTAGACTACGATCGAAGGGTCTTTGGCAATTTATCGATTTTTCTTATTCTTTTGAATAATTTTGATTGAAGTGGGAGATAGAAAATGATATCAGGACTCACGGTACAGCCTGCCAAATTTTTAACTGGGCTCATTCAGCCCATTTAATTGGCCCAAATTGGGTCATAAATACTTAAAAGTTGTACGGCCGGGCAGAAAGCTTCGTGGTTTCATTTTGTATAATTATTATTTTTATTTATTATTGGTGTTTTGTTTAAGCAACAGGATTGAATGACGATGGGGGAATGATGACTTTATGATTTATCCAACGTAATTAATCATACTTAAAAACAAAGCAATATTTATAGCTACATATAGTAACTACCACTAAGACACGCCTAATTAGGTTTCAGGCCCAATTAACATATTTTCATTAGAATTCAGGCCCCAAATAGTTTTAAAATAGAGATAAGGACCCGTTGAAAGTTTGCATAAGAGTTAAGCACCTATTTGCATTGAAAAGACCCATTTACCCCTTCTTGTTGCGAAAATTACACATGATTGCCATCATCTCTCCCAAACGATTGGACCAAAACCATGTTCGATCAAAGCCAAAAATTACGTTCGAAACTCGGCTCAATCTCGACGTTAATGACCGAATAATGTTAAATCGACGATAATTTCTCATGTGTGTTAATAATCAACGAAAAAATCCGAAGTTTAATGGAATAATGTGTTAAAACGTAATTCGAAAATCTCGTTGAAAAAGGAGAAAATATGGACTTTAATGTTAGAATAAGGTGAAATTGATCATGGGTCTTAATAATCAACGAGAATTATTGATGTTAATCGTGGAAGAAGGAATAATGTTGATGTGAGCTATGATTAAAGTATTTGAACACTCGCTGGGTAACACTTAATGCATTATGGGTAACATTTTTTGCCTTCTGGATAACACTTCATGGGTAACAAGCAAGAGACTAAGGAATAGATCGAAAACCACCGAAGACACCCAAAATTCAATGAAGTCGCTCAGATCTCCGACGTTAGTGACCGAATAAGGTTAAGTCGACCTCAATTTCTCATAATCAACGAAATTTTTTGAAATTTATAATGGAATAATACTTCAAACTCAATTCGTGGGTGAAATCTATACTTAAATGGTCAAATAATGAGAAATCGACTCAATTTGTCCATGGGTCTTAGTAATCGCGAAGTTTTTTTATGTTAATCATGGAGTAACGAAGAAGTCGGATGCGAACCAAAGATTGAAACGTTATCTAAGTAACACGCTACCTGTGTAACACTTCCTATAACAGTTATAACACATGTCTTGTCGTACATAACAAATATTGCTACAATAATAACATATCCTTTAGCGGGGGAAACGATTCATTTACTGTCAATAACAAATTTTATACACAAGCAATGGATCACGATGAATGTTACGAAAACCGCCAACAGACACTAAAAAACAGCTAAAACCGATGAAATCTCGATGTTATTGGACGAATAACGTTAAATCGACATCAATTTCTCATGGGTCTTAATAATAATGGACAATTGTAGATTGTACCGAAATAATACCTCAAACCAATTGGAAAATCTCGGGTAAAACCTCAACTTTAATAGTCGAAAATTGTGAAATCAACTCAATTTGATCATGAGTCTTAATAATGTACGAAAATTATTGATGTTAATTGTGTAATAATTCGAAAATTAGATTTCCCCAAAATTGAAGTGTTTTTAGCGTAATAACACTTTATGCACTGATTATAACACATATACATCAAAAGAAAACAATTCATTAAGAACATTCTAGAAGGTTCTAGATTGTCAGAGAATACTAACAGGATAATCACTGAATATTACCACATTGCCTGCAAATAATACCACATGTCTGATAAACAATAACAATATGAACTCAATTTATAACACATTTGTAGATATTGATACTATATACTACTAGCTTCTTAGTACCACATTACTAATTCGATTAATTTTATTCATAAATGCAATTTTTTTCGGATGTATAAGATTGACATTCTTGGAAATAGATGATATGATGAAGCTAAACCACCAAGTTCCTTTACAAGCCATGTTATGTGAATGTTGATGTAGAAAGTACAATGTTGGAGTCATTAGTCATGTAAACATATACATCTTTCATTCCAAAACATAGACTATATATATCTCAATGAACATAAAACATTATGAATTCCATCACAAACATATTCAAAGTTCAATATTAAATCACGAATACCTTATATTATGATGCGAATGAGATAGAAGCTTGTGTTTTCTCATAAAGGACTATATGTTTACATGGCTAACAACCTCAAAATTCGATTGCTAACGTTAACATTCGTAGAACGTTTCCTTTAAAGGAATATAATGATTTAACATTACCAAATCTTATATTTTCATGAGAGACAATCTTATACATCCGGAAAAAATTACATTTATAAACAAAATTAATCGAATTAATATTGTGGTATTGGGAACCTATTATGCGGTATCAGTATCGACAAATGTGTTAAAAACGGAGATCGTCTTGTTATTCCGAATCAGACATGTGGTATTATTTGTAGGTAGTGGTAATATTCCCTATCAATCCAGAAAATTCTAGAATGTTCTTAATGAAGTGTTTTACTTTCGTGTACATGTGTTATATTTATTGTCGAAAGTGTTACTCAGATCGAAAATGTTTAAGGCTCATTATATTTGTCAATAATTCTCGTTGATCTTTAAGACTCATGATAAATTTGAGTTGACTTAACATTATTCATCCAATAATTTCGAGTTTCGCTCGTTTTTTCAACTGGATTTTAAAATTGGGATTAATGCAATATTCCATTATAAACAATAGTTATCTTCCTTAATTATTAAGATCAAAATTGAAGTCGATTTAAGCTTGTTTGGTCACTAATGTCGGAGATGCAAGCAGTTTCAACGTTTTGTTGGTGCTATCGGCAGTTTTCGATTTATTCCTATTGCCCACATACTTGTTATCCAGGAAGTCTTACCCAAAATGTAGGAATCATTACCCAGAATACAAGAAATGTTATCCAACAAGCATATCACTCGAATTTTTCCGGCGATTTCATTTTCAATTTCGTTAACGCTGGATGAGGAGCGATGGAGCCAACACGGTGCCGTAACATAATATTCAGGCTATGAGTCACTCGAATTTATGCCTATAAACTGCAATTCCGGTCGAAAATATGATTCAATTTTCAATTATTATCCTTATTTGAGTCAAGAATTTCGAAAATTTCACATCCCAAATCTTACATTTGATGACGTAAAGATCAGAAAAAACCAACGAGATCACATCGAATATGATTTGGTACATGGAGGATGCTCGTGCGAATGAATATGAAATATATAGAAAATTTCGATCATCGAAAGTCAATTTTAGTCTGTTGATACCACTTATTAACCATACATGAACACAATATTGACATCTAGTGACAATTCATATATTTATGTGATAACAAAATACCGTAAGATAATAACAGAAGCGTAGCTTTCAATACATCTTCTTGTAAAATATTTTGTAAGGGTATTTTGGTCAGTTCGAAGTTTGGGTCCTTTATCCTAAATTTTTAGCGAAATGGGTCTTTAAAAAATTATTTTCTCACTGACAGGGCCTGAAGTCTTTTTTGAAACTATAAAGGGTCCTGCTTAGATTAGTACTACTAACCGCTAACAATTATGGCTAAAAATATAAGTGGCATACAGGTAAGTATATCTAAACCTACGAAAAAGAAAACAGCCCACTAATCCAAAGTAAAACTAAAAACACGGATTAAAGACATTTAATAATATATATTTAAAAAATAATATGTTAATTATTAATACTTATATTTGCCAATGGATGAATAAACAGCTCGGCAGAGTAGCCTGCTTTTCGCAACGGTACTCTACTTCTCATTTTTTTACTGTCTCGAGGTATCCCCATTCGATTTGTTTTTCTGTCCCGAAGTATCCTCACTCGATCTAGCTATAAGTTAGCTCCTAAATACCGGCGTGGGCTTGCGCCACACAGACCTGGCAGAGGCTTAATTGCGACACGCACTCCATATGTATCCTCACTCGATCTGGCTATAGGTTAGCCCCTAAATATCGGCGTGGGCTTGCGCCACACAGACCTGACGGAGGCTTAATTGCGCCACACACTCCAGCGGTGAGACTAATCTCCGGGGCCAGATGAATACTTCCCAACCTGGGCTTGCGCCACACAGACCTGACGGAGGCTTAATTGCGCCACACACTCCAGAGGTCAGACTAATCCACGGGGCCAGATGAATACGTCCCAAACTCATATGACAACGATAGCCATGAGCCATAAAGCCCATGGGGATTACTTAAGGAAATTGTGGGAGGAGGAATTCGATCCCACGACCTAACCCACAAAGTACTTAATGCATCTCCTTGACCACTAGACCAAAGCCTCATTGGCACTCTACTTCTCATCTCGATGCTTATTTCTCTTAGAAATGCTTTTTATCGTCGTATTTTATTTCTTTCAACAGAAAGATGACGATGATGTTTGGCTACCAATTTTTTGTTTTTTTTTATAATTTTGATTATTTTAATAAATAGGAATAACGATGAGTTGGATTCGATAATATGTTTTCTAAACCATAAGGGAGTGTCGTGACGTTTACAAATCACAAGGAAGTAACGTGATTTTCAGTTTAACCCCAGGGGGTTATAGAGGAGTTTACCCAAACTTATATAAGTATATACTCATATATTATATGTCTATCATTACATTAACTTTTGTACTTATTTGGGTATATATTATGTATACAAGGTCGGCTTTTGGGTAAGAGGTGAAACAAGGGCTAGGCCCCGAACTTTCGTTGGATCGATGGTTGAGTCGCGTATGGTCGGCGGCAGTTCTGGACATCATAAATGTGTCGGACGGGTAATTCGAGGCGTGTCTTTCATACACTCTCCGTAAGACGAAATCGTCTCGATATTCTCGTACTCTCGGCTATCGGCGATCGTCCCCAAGATACAATGACTTCACAACTCGTTATCGCAGCACAACGATTCGAGTTTCCAGGCAAATCGTACTCGAAACTCGAGCTTTTCTTGCTTCGGGAACTCGGGGAGTAGGGAATGATGTATGCTGGAGCGCTGGGATCGGATTGAATGAATTTCCAAGCTTGTGAGAGACCTATTTATAGGCCTTCAGATTCGTTGGGGCCTTAATGCATATACATGAGACCTTTGGGCTGCTTCTGACATTTGACTCTTCAGCCAAGGGGTCAGAATGCGAAAGGTCTCAGACTTTTGGACTGCCTTGTCAATTGGAAGCTTCTCAACCCGTCTGCTCGTATTCTCGGGTTGGGTCGGGTCGGTCCATCCAACAGTCAAGGTTCGTGCGGTCCAACGACCCAACGGGTCATGCCACCTCAGCTAGCCCAGCCAGCGCCCACCTCATTATCACTTGTACGCATGTCATGCTTGTCACGTCACCCGAGCTGCCACGTCAACATCTCGCCGCCACGTCATCGCCAGACAAATTTTTTGGCTCAAATAGCTCCTAGCGAAGATGCGGCGTGCGAAGTGAAAAGTGTGCCTACAAAGCGCCCATTGCGCACTTGGCTCGGGTCGGTGTCGGTGTCGGGCTCGGGCTCGACCTGGCTATCACTTGGGTCAAAACCACACTAGCCCATTAAGCCCACTTGAGCCACCATTTAGGCAAGCCCATTTAAATTACATGCACAAGATAACCTTTATAAGGTGGTGAGTTCTTTAGTGTTTAATCAATGTGAGACAAATGTTCCTTACACTCATTTATTAAACACTCTAATTCTTTTATTGGATTAACTTAGAAAATTAATTTCTCATTCACCCCACATCGGTTTTGAGAAAATCAATATTCGTTAAATTCCCCTTGAAACGTAGTTTATGAATCTTTCATCAATTTCAAGTTTCGATGGACGATGACATCCCGATTTAATTAAAAATCGATCGGATTTGGCTTTTTACTTAAATGCCCACTTTTGGGCTCATAAGCCCAAATTCAACAACTTTTAAGGACCCTCAGTTTAGTAATATTATATATATATATATATATATATGTGTGTGTGTGTGTGTGTGTGTGTAATTTATTTAATTAGTTAAAAGAGGCCAATATCTTGAGGCTCTAAATTTATTAATTCAATTATATAATAAAATATAGTTAGTTAAAAAGGCCTAATATTTGCGGCCATCAAGTTAGTAATGATATTACATAAATAAAAATATAGTTAGTTAAAAATGTCTAATATCTTGAGGTCATCAATTTAGTAATGTTATTATATAAATAAAATTTGGTTAGTTGGTTAAAAGGCCAACATCTCGTGGCGTTCAATTAAGTAATGTTATTAAACAACATAAAACTTCGTAAGTTAAAAATGCTCAATATCTTGAAGGCCTCAATTTAGTAATGCTATTATACAAATAAAATTACCTTAGTTAGTTAGAATTGCCTAATATCATGAGGCACTCAATTTAGTAATATTATTATATAAATAAAATTAATTAGTTAAAAATGCCCAAAATTATAAAATTCTAACTTTTACCTAAATCAGTGGTTAGACTCCATTGATATAACGGATAACATTGATGTTTCTTATTGTTGCTCGGTGGAAAGAAGTTTTTCCAAATTAAATTTTAAAAAAACTAGTTAAGTTTGTAGGAAAGATGAATTTGATTAGTTATTTTATCAATAGAAAATAAATTAGTTTAAAAGATTGATGCAGAAAATTTATGAAAGAATTTCCATCAGAAAAAGGTAGAAGAGTAAATTTCTATGTTTAAAATTGTTTGTGTTTTGAAAACTTTCTACTAGAAGAAAAAAAAATCTTTTTCTGAATTTTTTAAACTGTCTTCTATAAACTTTTAATATCATATTTGCCGGTCTAAAGCCCGGATAAAGGATTAGGGTTGTGCTAGATTGGCACGCAAAAAATGATTTCGTTTTTACTGTGCGCTTTAGGCCTCATATTAGGATGAGCGAACCGCCCATGCATTATGTATAGCATTTTTACTTTGAATAGAATATAGAAACTTGGAGGATCATTATATAACCTCACTCACATCCCATCAACGTTCTAAAGATAATATAAACATAAAATAGAAACATACAATTCTACTTTACAAACCTAAAATAAGGATTGTTAATTTTCGAATAATAAATTTATTGTAGCAATTTTAGGACAGTAAACCCTGAAAACCTAATTTTGGCCCGAAATTAGTACACGTGGCATCGGAAAACATTCGCTCCAAATCAACATCGATGATTATTTGAAGAAATAATAACATAATTAACATCGAAAAACTAATTTCATCCCAAAATTATGTCACGTGAGGTGTATGTCACAGTTTGGGGATAATCACACGTGGTTGCTTAACAGCTTTGAAAGTGATGATCCTAAACTTGCCACCACTTGATTAGATATTCTTAAAATGCAATTCTTCTAAATATACAAGACTAAAATATACATGATCCCCGGGCTTCCGGACAATGTTGCCACACTATGCCTCCTGCGGGCTCCGACAGACGCACTCTCATCCTGCCGTAGAGTTTCAAAGAGTTGAAATTTGACATTGGAAAGCAGCGCATATCTACGCTCAGAAAAAAAAGCTCGTATTCCGATATCCGGCGCGTCGTATCCTCCTACGAACCCGATACCGAATTGATTCGGGTTCAAGCCTCAATCTCGCAACCCTCTTATGGCACACGGTCTCCTGATCTATATTGGGGCGAGGGTCCTTTTACATCTGCATCGATCCCAACAGAAGGCGTTTTATTTTTCTTGGGCGACGTTGCGTGCTTCGAGAGTGCTGCCAACATATTCTTGAAATACAAAGTCCGCAAGAATTGTTGGATGTAAAGTTTTTCGTCATCAGGGCCGCGCACATGCGTCTCACGTATGAGGGGTGATCATATAAGCTTGATGGGTTCATTCTTAAAATTATTGTGTATATATTTTTCAAATATACACAATAATTTATCAATAGAAATATCTATATTATTGAAATCATTTGAGTTTTATCGAATACAAATATTAATCAAATAATATTTGCCGAATAATATTCAAATACAAATGTTAAGATATTTGATTCGAATATTTATGGAATAATTCAATTAATATAATATATTATAATTCAATATGTTCAATATTAAATATAATATATTAGTATAATCAATATAATTTGAATATAATACTATCTATATTGTTTTACTAAAGAGATACTATTGAAAAATAAAATAATATCCGATACTCAGAAATTCGATATGAATATTTATACAAATGGAATTCAAATCAATTTTAGAATTTAAATAGGAATTGAATATGAATACAGATCGATTTTTGGATTCGATTAAGAATATGATATTATGATTAGATTCGTTTGCAACCCTACTCCTAGTGGATAATTAATTATCATTCCCTAGCTTTGTGGATAGAAAGTAGTCTATATTCAAACTTGCCTACCTAAAAGATAATACGGAAACTTTGATTAAATGTTTTCATTTTTTTTTCTTTTATAGAAATCGTGAAAACACCTATTAAAAAAAACATTCCAAAGAGAAAAGGGGATGAGTCGAAATTACGAAGCGATTATATGTTGGAGAAGGAATAAAACCGACTAGGGTCATTACGAACAATAATTCATATTAGTAAGGGATAAAGCCTCAAATATCTTACCTTTAGGTCTCATTTAATAGAAATATGGGCATATCACTCTAATTTCATAGTCTTTGCGGTCTTTCTGTAATTTTTTTAGAATTATTTGGGGCACTTTTACATGTTTGTATTAAATGCACTTCTGTAATTTCGACCAAACGATGTACATGTGTCATCTTCAACCATTCAACATCTCTGTCTTGTGTTCTTGGTTATTTTCAGAGATGATACGGGTTGATCTGAGAAAGCAATAGGAATGAAAGTTGCAGACATCTATGTTAGGTGTTCAGAATTTAAAACAAAATTCATTGGAACCCTTTAGCTAAAGTTATGGCAGAAACATACATGCTGCCATTGATGAACAGTAACAACTTGATAATTCTTGTATACAGTCATGTTGCAGCGTTTAATATCGGGAATTTAGATTATGATGGTACATGACATGCACACATTCATGCATAAATAATTATATAGCATGCATATAACTTCATAAGCATCATTCATTTTAGTTGCATATTAATTTTCGAACTTGATATCTTTATAGGTCAAGATTCCGAGAAAAGAGACAACGGAATTGAGTAAAAAGAATCTTCGAGGTTATAAGCTCGGGCTTGTGAGTATGATCTGCAACGTGTTATGCGAATTGTGAGTATGATATGCAACCTTTTAGTGTTTCTATATGTGAGCAACCTTATGTGAACTTTCAAAGCGTACAATATTGTGTTGATTTATGATTCGTGTGTACGGTTGAATCGATTCTATGAGAGTTGCTTCATGTGTTTATTGTAACTATGAGATGCTGCATCACAAAACCTAAGAAAAATATGTTATGACCACTACGACCTTGAATCATGTGTTACAGAAGACATCCCGAATATGGGATCATACATGTGTTTTCCTACAAACCGAGTGATCACAGAGTCCTATACATACGTACATGCATACATGATTAAAGAGTAACGTATATGAACATACATGTGTTATCGATATTCATCTAGTAAAATTAATATGCATATAATAATATGTGATACGGTTATGTGGGTAAATATGTAAAGATATTTATCTGTTACATGTTTCTGGATCAAGCTATGTGTTCCGCATTGATATACATATTTGTCTGATGTTGATAAACATATTGTCGGTCATAATCTGAAATATTGTCTCTTGTTTTTGTAAATAGAAGTCAATCTTATAATATTTTGACTTTCATACAAAGCATGGATACACTATCGATCGGCTGTATTCTCATCATCTCACTCGACTCATTGTTTACACATCGTTTCTGTATTATTTTTTTATAGTATTATGTTTTTGTGTTTCTAGTTTGGGAGACGATAATATGTACATAACTATACATGATGATGAACTGCGTGGCTGCATGTTTTTTTTGTAGTGTATGTGTGTGTAGCATATGTTCGGTGATGCTTATGTCAATACATATTATCTCGTGTTGGTTGAGTCAGGCTGTAGATGTGTGATTGTCGTGGACAATTTGCTTATTGTTTAGTTGAGACGTTACTTGATTCTACGATATTCGTGATTTGAGTCATGTTGACTTTGTCAAGGGTGATCGGTGAGTTTTAAATGGAACTCACGCTTTTCATTTTAGCAAATTTGGATCATTTGTCTTTTTGCAATTTTAGCTTATACATGTGTTGTTTACGAAGAAAACAAATATGTGCACGTCAATATGCGTTACAAGTGTCAGGTCCAAAGACACCCATAGACTCTGCTGCACGATCACCCTTCTTCTGTAGTGAACCATTTGTCTCATCCAAGAAGATAATCCATTGCAGTGTATTCAATGAACATTATTCATGGGAGAAACACGAGGTGCATAAGTCATCCTGAAAACAAAAATATATATATATTAAATAAAAATAAGTAAACAAACTACAAAATTACGAAGTAAATTTATGTCGGTAACAGCATGCAACAAGATTGATGACCACGTTTCTCGCATGCTATTTATTTTTTAGGTGAACATAGTTCCCAATAGTTGGGGTGCAAGTTCAGAGTTAGCTCGATCGATATAATTTTGATCTGTCTCGAGATCTCATTGTAGACGTCCTCCACAAAATCCTATATAAGATTATAAGATATTTAATAATATGTTAAAAGTTAGAACTCTGACAAGGGCACAAACAACAGACCGTTGACCGGTGAATTGACTACACACGAGATGAACCAAAATACAAACACAAAGTGTATGATACATTGCTTCGAGATTTTAGGCCGTAAACCAGGGACTACATATCAACGAAGATTGCAAGAGATTAGCTTCGTTTGTTTTAAGAGAAGAAGAGATGTGGAAAACGGTAAGGCTATAACAAAACGATCCTAGTTCAATGTGGAAAACAAGTCGGACGGATCTATTCAAAGAGGACAACTTGCTTTCGCGTAACCTGAAAGCTCGTTATTTCCGGATTGTGACATCATTCGTGCATCACTCGGTGCAAATCCCTCTATAACTTTGCATTGGCATATTGGCTGGGGAGAAAGGGTAACCACTTGGAAAGATATGCGGATCCCAAGATTAGGTTTGTTTAGGCCTATCACGCAACCTTATCTGGCTTATAGCGATCTGCAATTGAGAAACATGACAAACCCTTCTCTCGGCTGGTGGAACGAGCCTTTGGTTCGCAACATATTCTTGCCTGTAGATGTGGACTCGATCTTAGGTGTCCCTCTAAGTGTGATGGCAGCCTCGAACAAACTATGGCATTTCACAAAATATGGTAGGTTTACGGTTAAATCGGCATACTGGGCGGCAATGGACGATGCAGCGAGCATGAAGCATCTTTGATTTGCGACCTCCTTCATGGAAATCCATTTGAATAGCTTATATTCCACCCCACATCAAAGTGTCCATCTGACGTTTTATGCATAACTATCTTACGATTGCATCTAACTTGTTTAAACGTCCGTGCGTACGGGCTCCGACTTGTTGCATATGCTGGTTCAACGTGTGAGGATAATTGGCAAATCTTCGTTGCTTGCCCTACGTCGAAGCCTTTCTGGAGCATTGCTAGAATTCCGTCACAAGTTATCATCTTTTTTCACTCTCACACAAAAAATCCTAATTCTATCTTGTTCTCTCTCCGGCAACACGTTTCTTTGTCATCAGTAACTAGGATCGTTTTGTTTTAGCCTTACCGTTTTCCACATCTTTTCTTCTCTTAAAACAAACGAAGCTAATATCTTGCTACCGAATGATGATGAAATGGCGGAACAAGTGTACACCAAAAGCGTGAGGCGGGCTAGGTTTACGTTATCTTCACCTGTTCAATGTGGCTTTTCGTTGGAAAACAAGTCCGACGAATCTATTCAAAGAGGACAACTTGCTTTCGCGTACCCTGAAAGCTCGTTATTGAAGTTGACTTATTCTATCTGTTGTATTAATTAATAAAGGGTGAGAGCCATAACAACCGTTCAAATTGATAAGTCAACTTCAATTTGATGTCTATTACATGCAAACCACCTGCTATTTATTGATATGATAAAAAAAAAAGTATTGATTTTCACACTAATCAAAATTTATTTTTAATAATAATAAGTTTATTTTATTTAACATTAATATAATATTATTATACCAACAATATAATTTTTTTTATTATACAACAGTGTAATGTCGTATACCTATCCTTACATTCTAAAACTAAATTTTAATTTTGGCTAGATACAAATATTGTTGCAAAATGCATACACATCATGTGTGCAAATCCGCAAAGCCGAGAGAATAACGTAAATAGTCGACTATTGAAAATTCAATTACAAAACTAGTTGATTTTTAAACAATATAACAAAACTAATCAACTTTTAAAGTTTTAATTATCATTAATTTCACTTTCCCCATAAAATTGTTTTAAATTGCGATTTTAACTATGGCTATTTAAGTTAGCACAATCGACTGTCACTAATTATATTTTAACTCAACTATTTAATAAATTTTTAACCCAAGATATTAACTTGAATTAAATAAATAAATAATAAATACAAAAAACAAGCCGTGAATTGAAAGCATAATATCTATTTTAAGAGAACGATTTCCCTAACCTATTGTGATATTAAATTTTTATTATTTACCTACCAACTATGGAGAATTCTAAGAGCAGAAAAGCAGCATCACGTGGTTGAGCGAACTGTGAATTCGAAAAGCTGCATCAAATCTTCATCTCGTTGTTATTTGTCATTCGACCCGGGAATTTTGATCGGCAACTTTCAGGTGGGTTCTTGATCAAACGAATGGAAGGATCGGTTTAGTTAATCGACATGTGTGTTTAAGCTTGTTATTGGGTAAATGTGGATGTATTCTTGTTGTCTTCTGATAATATGTTGTCTGGTTGCTATGGCTCGAGTGGCTATTGCTATTTTTAATTGCAAATTCCTATTTTTTTCGCATTGTTATGAAAAGTTTAGTTTTTAATTTGCAGGAGTTATGTCGGATTTAGTTACCGTGACGCTATATAGGGGTGGCAATTTAATCACAGTTGGAAATCACACAGTTTATGACCAATCTCCAAAAGATAGTAGAGCATTTTCACGTGACATTTCACTAGATGCAATGTTAACTCGTTTACGAGAAATTAGCGGAGTGCATGACACTTTATTGAAGATATATGTGCAATATATGGCAACAGATGATACAAGTCGTGTTGTGTCTTTTTTCCAAGCCATTGATAGTGATGACATGGTTACTTACGTCTTTGATATAAGACGTAATGCAAATGGAATAAACATGTATATTGAAGAGGTTTCCTTGATAGAGATTCCATGTACATCTTTAATAGTGGTTTTTATTTAATTTTATGTTTCCTTAGACTTAATTTTGACATATATTTTCATTGTAGACAATGGTCATTTAGAAAATTCCGTTGAAGATCAACCATTTGAAAGAGAGTCGCGACTTGAGACACCATTAGATGCTCCTACGGAGAATCATCCATCATGGAACCCTAGAATTTTATTTATGTTTCCTTTGCCTCCTGTATTAGTAGATTCCATTGGCATTCCGAGCAAGATCGACAATTATAATGTCGAAAATGGATTATTATTTGATACAACTACGTGCTTTGATTCGAAAGAGGATTTTTAATTGGCAGTTCAAAGATATTGTATCGAAGTAATTAGAAGGCCGTATATTGTAAAAATTAGTACTCGAAAAGTGTGGGAGGTGCGTTGTCCACAAGAGAAAGGTATACGACCTTGTGATTGGAGAATCAGAGGTATATTGAAGAAAAAAGCACAAGTTTGGAAGGTCTCCGTGTACAAAAGGGAGCACCAATGTTATATTGGTAGTAATCTATCTTTAGAGCATAAGAATTTAAGTGTGTGACTGGTAGCCTTATTAAGTGATATTAAGGGAGATCATGTCATCACTATTGCTGAGGTTCGTAGACTGATTAAAAATAAGTTCAATTTTGATATTAAGAGCAACAAAGCACGGCGAGCAGTAAATTTAACAGTTCAGGAAATATATGGCACATGGGAAATATCTGTTCTGAAATTGCCGTGTTTTCTTCAAGCGGTACAACAAAATAATCCAGGTATAATTATATTTATTATCGTTATTATAATTATTATACTTATATTTTATTATAATGTGCTAGTATTATAAACAACTATTCTTAAATTAATATACAGGTACTATTGTTAAATATGACAATATACCTGTAGAGAATGGTGGTTCTATGATGAATTATATATTTTGGGCTATCGGTCCGTGTATTGACGCATACAAGCATTGTCGGCCTGTTATTACAGTTGATGAGACCCATTTGCACTCAGACTATGCAAACTATAATTGCTACTGCTCTTGATGCGGGTGGTCATATTTTTCCATTAGCTTTTGCTTTTATAGATGATGAATCAAAATACTCTTGGCATTGATTTCTTGATCTCCTTAGCACGCATATTGTTCAAGGGCAACGAAAGACGTGTCTGATATCTGATAGAGGCTCTGGCTTACTAGGAGCTCTACCATACCTTCCTTCATTCTCCAAACCAGAGGGCTGCTATATATTTTGCATGCGACATGTAATGTCAAATTTTATGTATAGCTACAAAAGTTCTCATTTGAAGAGCTTGACGTGGTCAGCTGCATATGGAGAAGATGCAGACAAGTTTGACAGTATAATGGAAAACATTAAAAATAAATAAATGAAGGAGCATATCAATGGTTGAAAAAGATAGATCCAATACGGTGGACATTTTCTCATGATGGTGGTGCTAGGTATGTCTTTCTTCTTTTCATATATATTGATATATTTACTAATATTAAATTTATATGTATCGGTCAGCAACATCAAATTGGTCAGAGATTATGAATAGTGCACTCAGGGGCGCTCGTCGACTACCTCCCACGGCTATTGCACAAGCCACTTTTTTACGTTGCCTAGACTACTTCAAGAACATTGAAGAGAAATAGATCGCTTGAAACAAGAACGACATTTATGCCCTGAAAAAGTCCATCTTCGATATAGTCGTTGGGATAAAAAAGCTACAAAACATTCAGTTCGCCCTTACAAGACAATTACTAGGACAACGGCTGTTATTGCTCCAGGTAAACCAGGTCGTCACCCTCGAGTTTACCATGTCAATCTCAAAGAACGTTCTTATACATGTCGCAAGTGGTTGATTTACAAGATTTCATGCTCACATGCAATGCAGGTATGTAAGTAATTATTTTATTATTATTATATTATTATTATTAATATTATTATTATTATTATTATTGTTGTTATTATTATTATTATTATTATTAGTTGTTGTTATTATTATTATTAAATACTTAGTGCTCCATTTTCTTTCAGGTTTTCAAATATTTTAAAGTTGATCCATGTGAATGTGTCCCAGATGATTTCGGAATTAAAATATTGGAGGCAACATATTCTTATCAGTTTGAGTTTCCATTAGAGGAGTCACATTGGAAGCCTCCTTTTCATCTTGAACACAATCCTTATTTATGTCCAGAGAGAAAAGCCGGACGTAAGCAAACACGGCAATATCCCGGTCAAATGGATCGAAGGCCTCACTAGAAACATTCAAGGAAAAATAATGATGATGGGTTGTGACAACTTTGTATAGAAATTATTTTCTGTTAGATAATGTTTATTTGAATATTTTATGGACACGAAGTTGGCGAAACATGAGTTTGAAAAGGATCACCCCTTGAACATCGATGCATTGAGACAAACTTTTGTGAGAGATTTGTTTCGATCGTGAGATTAATCTTTGTCTAATTTCAGTTATGTGAAATCACATTATTAATTGTTTGTGAGTAGATCTATATGTGTATTATTATTTGGAGGTAGATCTTTATTTATTTAATTCAAGTTAATGTCTTGGGTTAAAAATTTGTCAAATAGTTGGGTTCGAATATAATTAGTGTCAATCGGTTGTGCTAATTTAAATAACCATAGTTAAAATCTGCAATTTAAAACAATTTTATGGTCAAAGTGAAATTAATGATAATTAAAACTTAAAAAGTTGATTAGTTTTGTTATATTGTTAAAAACTCAACTAGTTTTGTAATTGAATTTTCAAAAGTCGATTATTTACATTATTCCCTCCGACGTTAATAGCAGGTAAATGATGAAACTCACATTAAAAACAATAGTAATAATAATAAGGGACAAAATCACTTTAGATCCCCGATGTTTATCCTATGAGCAATTGTGATCCACGATGTTTCCACTTGCCAGGCTTAGTCCCCATAATTGTCCGATTTGAACCAATTTTGTTCCTCGATTATATTAATGTCAATTTGAATGGAATTTATCATGTAAGTCGCACGTAATATAGTATATTCCACCAAAATACCGTTTATACGTCCGTGTATATTAAAATTCCGTAAATTTGTCTCTTTCACCAACCAAGAGTTTTCTGGTTTCGAGTGTGGGATGAAGGACACAAATTTAGGGACTTTAAAATGGACGGGCGCATGAACAATATTTTGGGGGATTGTAATATATCACGTGCGATTCACATGTCAGATTCCGTTCAAATTGACGTTTAATCTAATCGACGGACAAAAATTAATTCAAATCGGACAACTACAAGGACTAAATGTGTCAAACGAAAATATCAGGACCAAAATTGCCTGCGACCAAAAAGTTATTTTCTACCATAATAATATTGATAATGAAAATATGAAAAAGTGGGTGGTTTCTTTCTTTTTTTTTAGACGGGGTATATTTCAGTTTTTAGTATTAATTTTTTTTAATTGTATTGGTTGATAGTGACATACTAAATTATAAAAAATCAAGGGATTTTTACATTTTTGATCCCCCAATGTTTGGCCAATGGGCATTTTTGGTCCCCACTGAATTACAGTTTCAATCACCAATGTTGTCGATTTTGAGCGTTTTTGGTCCCTCAGTTAACTTAACAGTTAAGTTGGACGGAAATACGGGCCGGACCAACTCGAATTTTGAGGGCCAAAGAAAGGAAAACCTGGCACGACCCGTATATTCGGGCTGGCCCGGCCCGTATTTCCGTCCAACTTAACAGTTAAGTTAACTAGGGGACCAAAAACGCTCAAAATCGACAACATTGGGGACTAAAACTGTAACTCAAAAAAATGAGGGACCAAAACGCCCATAGGCCAAACATTAGGGACCAAAAATGTTAATTTCCCAAAAATCAATCAATTGAATCACAACCGTCTCACAATTAATGGTGCATTTATTAACAGTGTCATGCCAATAAGGCCTTCACGCTTTATAGGTATAAATTCTGTATACATACTAGGCTACAAGGATCATAAAACACTAGTAAGACAACTGCAAGCATTATTCAACTCCATTATTGCCTCATAAAATATCCGTACATAAACACCACACAACTTCTTGCATCAACAAGAACGAAGTTAATACTAAAAAACAGCAACTGAGCACAGAAGGATCACACTAAAGCAAGTCTGAGTAGATAGCTAATTCACATAACACACACCGACTCCAACGCGGAAGCTCACAAGACTTATATCAATGTATGCCAAAGATCAGAAACCATGTATCTTGATATGCTCCTTCTTCACAATCCCAGCCTGCTCGCAAACAAGACCACGAATATAATTTAATTAATTTAATAGACCATTCAAAAATATTGAATGATGATGTGAGAAGGAAAGGTGGAAAAATTACCTGAATGAGAAAGGTCGATGCATTCTTTCGCTGATCACCTTGGAGTTGAATCACCTATTTATACCAAAGAGTCTTCGATTGAATATGCTATTCTTGTTTATAGAGAGACGAACAAAGTAAGGGGGAAGAAAGAAAAGGGTATCAAATTACCTGGCCTAGCTCCGGGTCTTGAACAACTGTTCCATTGCAGCAGAATTCCTTCTTGAGGTCCTTTAAAATCTTGTTATAGCTGAACTCTTTCTTCAGGCCCTGAACGGTAGTCAAGCTTTTTCGGCCATTGCGTTGTTGGATGCGTATGTGAACGTAGTCTTTTGACCCCGCACCAGAGTTGTCAGCATTTGCATCAGCAAAAGCATCTAAAAAAAGATCACCAAAAAAATTAGACATAAACATATATGATGTATTAAAAACAAAGATTTATTATATAAGCCAAGTGGAAATCTTTACCAAAAGTAGATGGGATTTGGACGTCAAGATCAGACATGAAACTTGGATGATTAGGCAAATGTAAAGCAACTGCGGTATTCTTGAACTGGAATAGGGATGCTCAGACCTGACAAAACAAAGATCCCAAGAATCAGCATTAGAAACCTTAAATTAGAAAAAAAAAATAGAACAAAATAGAAAGTGGTGGAAAAACTGATTATATTTATTGACATCCATGGAAATTAAGAGGAGTATGTCCACATCAACAAGATCGTCCTCAACGGACCTAAATTAAGACAAGCAAAGAAACCATATTCGCAGCAACCAAATGAGGAGAAACACAAAGTATACCCCAATAAACCGGAACAAGCATCAATTCGAACAGCGATGTAAGCTAAAAAAATTAGAAAAATAATCTGTGATTCCAGAATCAAGAAGGAAAAACAGAAACCAAAACCACGTCATAGATTGCAAAAACAAGAGCAAAATTAAACCCAACTTATCAGTAAGCCAATAATTCAATAGATCAGAAACGATCCTCGTAATCTATGGAGAAATTCGCTAAAATCAACCGGTACTTGATCCGAAAATAGGATTATTAAGAATTCGGATAAGGCTGAGCAGATCAGAATACCACAGTCGGTGACGAACGTGACTTCGGAAAGCGTGAGACATGAATTATAGACGCACACAAGAAAAAGGGGGCTTCTTAACTTTCAATAAATGGTCCGGCCCACACTTTGGGCTCAAATGAATGAATCGTACAAGAGTATAATTTTTGGAATTGCAGCACGTAGTCGATGGCTTGCTAATGGTTTCGTCCATGTCCTTTCAAGCGGAAGATCAGGGTTCGAATTCTCTAGCGATCTTAACTGTTGTGGTTTGTTGGATTTTTGGATAACTCTCATAGACCAGGAAGGATTAGTCCCGTTCGAAACTGTGGTCGTTTCATAACCGACGTTAAATTTCAAATTCGATTCGGATCGAATCTAGTCGGAGTGTGAGGACTGCGGCGGCATTGTGTGGGGATACCTACCTAACAAAAAAGATGCATCCATTTTTATTAAAGTAACCAACGTTCACTGTTTGTTTTTAATTTGCATTTTTTTCAACGATAATAAAAGTGATCTTTGTATGTAATGTTTTATTTTTTATCCCAACTGTCATAAAATCAACGATACAGACGAAGAAGGGGATGCTTACGAAGACTGTTCGCGAACAATTCCAGAAGCAATATTTTTTTTAATATGCAAGGTGCATTTGTTTTTCTTTTCAAATATTGAAAATGTATTTTTTATATAAATTTCTAAGTTTGAATGAAAAGTTTTTTTCGTTATTAAAATAATTCAATTTTCTTTAATTTATCTCAATTATTATATAGTGAAAAAATTTCAAAAAAAAGATATTTAGAACCATAAACCGACTGTTCCAAATTGGAACTATACAGTATGTGCTTACCGCGGTTTGATTAAGGTTAGAGGGTTTTAATAACGTAAGCAGGAGGTTTCATAATCAGAAACTTTAATCTTAACTGGATGAACACGTCTACTGATTAGCAGTCGGTAAAAGCGCGAGGATGAGGCGTGAATAAGATTAATTTTCCCCACCCATTTTTTCCCTGAACCCATCCCATTTGGACCAAATGATTATTTTCTCTTCCCAATTATATTTATAATTTATCATGTCTATTACTACTATAAAAAGACTCAATGTGATGTGACCGCTTTTCATAGAAGGTTGCTTGTTAATAATTGTACTTAATTTTGGTGTGGGTAACTTAGTATTTCTGATTTGTTAGGAATTTTGTTTTCTTTTGCTTTTCCTTCGGGATAAATTATGCGATACCCCATGTGGTTATACTGAAATGCACATAACTACCCTATGTTTTTTTTATTGCGCGAAACTCCCTTTTACTATCTAAATCTTAGCATCGTATCCCCAGTGTTGTTGAAAGCATAGCACAATACCCCATGTATTGTCGAAAACTTAGCACCGTACCTCCTATATTTTCTAAAACATAGCATGTACCCCTCCCCCAATTATTAGGTGAAAATGATAAGGAAGAGACTTTACGCTATTTTCGAACCATATGAGTTTTTATGCTTATTTTTCAAACCACGGGTTCTATGCTATTTACCCTTTTATAAATAATGCAATCTGTATGTATATATCATAATGATTTTTTTTCCTTTTTTATTAAATTTAATAATGCATTTAATATTACTTTTTTTTCCAAGAAAATATCATAAATAGAGTTATTTCAAAATCTAATTACAAATGTGGATAACATTATACAACTACGTCAAAACTAATCAAGTTTTACTGTCATTATTTCAAATAAACAAAGCAATTACTAATAATTATAATTTTAATCACAATTATATTCACACAATCACTTCGATCGTTGCAGCTGCGAGACACTTAATTGCTCTGAAACATAATGCTTTATTAATTAAATAATATATTTTTCGTTTACTAATTTAATAAATAAAGAGAATTCCTTAAAGAATTCGAACCCTAGTGAGCGTGATTGTGTCCGGCAAAGTGGGAGAACCAAACCAAAAATAGGTTTCAGTGGAATTGCTTTCCCAGCCTCTTTTTTTTTTTTTAATTTCGTTGCTTTTGTTTTGTTGACCAATCGATTTATACTTTATTTTTGTTTCGAGAATCGATTTTGTTTGGATTGTCTGTCAAAGTTTTAGTTCGCGATTGTACTGAAAGTTCACTTTTCAATTTGTCCAATTAACTTACTGTCACGCTGTATTGGGGTGGCAAGTGAGTGACCGTGGACAATTACACAGTTTATGATCAAACTCCAAAAAATAATGGAGTATTTTCACGTGATATTTCATTGGATGCGTTGTTAACTAAGAAGATATTATTTAATTAATAAATGTTATTATTCAGACTGTGATCAAGGTGATTGGGTTTGAAAATAATTTTGGTTAATTATAATTATTAATAGAGCTGTCAAATGCCCGCGACTCACATGCCGCCCCGCCCCTCTCTGCCAAATGGGCGGGTTGAGCCTGGAATTTTAAGGCCAGCCAGGGAGCAGGCCCTGGCGGACCATCCTGCGCGGGCCACGGGGTTGTCCGCCTCTTGTTATTTTAAAAAAATATATATTTAATATATATATATATATGTGTGTGTGTGTTTTCTTGGCTTGGTAGTAATGTAGTGTAATTCTATATTAGTGATGAGAGTTTGACTACCATACATGTATTTTTTCTTCAATTTATTTAATTTTTACTGTTTTTTTGTACTTTTTTCTGGCAGGCGAGGCCCGCGGTCCGCCATATGACGGGCTGGCCCACGCCCTCCCCCAAATGACGGGCTTTGCGTTGGTCCGTCCCGCCGGTTCGTTTTGACGGCTCTAATTTTTAATATTTACTATGTTTATTTGACATAATGATGGTAAAAATTGTAATTTTAATTAATTTTGTGGTGAAAATGGAAATAATATTAGTTCAAATTGATAAAGGTGATTAGTTTTGTAATACTTGTAAAATATTTTCTATATTTGTAACTGAATTTTGAAAATAGCACTATTTTATATATTCTCTCTCTTTTTCCTTTTTTTATTTTATTTTAATAATGCAATATGTACCCATATATCATATTTAATTACAAATTTAAACAATGATATAAACCGAATCTTTCTTTTATTTTTTGTATTTTTCTTTTTGTTAAAATAATGTAATAATATATATATCATATTTTATTAAAACTATAAATAATAGTCAAAAATATATCATGTTTAATAAAATGCATATGATTAGTAAACATGACGGGTAACTATGTATTTTTCAGCATGTAATGTTTCATTGTTATGCAGGTTTATACGTGCTACCTTCTAGAATGTTTCATAAAAGCTAACTAGATTTCTAACATTTCCAGATATTCGATTCCAAGAGCTCACCACTGGTCAGGCCAAAAAATAACCGGAATAGGCGGCTCCGACCAGCTAACCGCCGGTTCTGGTTAAACCGGCCACCAACCGCAACCGTGAGCCGTGGTTGTCCGGTCCGCGCGGTTTGGAAAAATCCCAAACCGCAAACCACCGGTTGTAAATCGGCGGTTGGCCGGTTCAACCGGCGGTTATAATATAAATATAAATATTTAATAAATATAATATATTCGTTAAAAAAATAAATTAAATCTGACGTGTCAGCAGCTATCAATTGCCGTTAGAATGAAAATAAAAATAAAAATTAGTCGTTAGGTTAAAAAAAATATGTAATAATAATAAAAAAAATAGCCGTTGCAACCGGCGGTTGACCGGGAACCGGCAGTTGCAACGGCTAGAAACCCTAAAAAATCAATAAATACCCCTACACCCTCTTAAAAAAATTACAACTCAATTCAATCTCTCTCTTTCAATTATTCACTCTCAAGTTTCAATTCTCACTCTCTCTAGTCCATAAATTAAAAATAAACTAATTAAAATACTACTCCATCAATCCTCGGCCCTCGCCTCGGCTCTACTACACTCGTCAATCCCTGCTCGGCTCTACCACACGACGCTTCGAATATTACACACCTCGTTTCTCGCAAGCTTTTAAACACATTTTATCTAACATTTTTTTCTGATATTTTATTTTAGGAATGGATAGCCGTCGTCAAGGACCGAGTTCAAGATCGAGGGGAAAACATGTTGTTGGTAGCTCATCGTAAGATAACTATCAATATGATGACTCCCCCGAAATTTCGCACGATCTTAGTGTTGTCCTCGGCTCGGACATGGATGGAACGGAGAGCAACACGCAACAGGACCAAGAGCACGAGGTTCCGAGGCCGACGCCGACGCAGACCGAGAACCAAGCATGCGCCGCAGCAGTTGCGCTACGCTCGGATATTTTCGTTGCACACTTCAAGAAGGTACCGACCGAAAATAAAGATTTTTTAAAGTTATATGTAATTATTGTGGTAAAGAGTACACTTAAGAAGGGTGGCGGGTATGGAAATTTCACCGGCCATATCCGGTCAAAACATCCAACTAAAATAGGCATTAGTCAAAGTCAAAGCCAAATGCATGGGGCGACGGGTACAACGAGATGTCGCGCGCAAACAACTTGCAAAATTTATTTGCGCGAAACATCTTCCCTTTCAGTTTGCCGATGATCCAGTCAACGAAGAGATTAAAAAGTCGTATAACCCTCAAGCGAAGAAAGTTTCATGTAGCACCCTTACGCGAGACATTAGGAAGACGGTACTCGCGTATAAACGCGAGCTAATAGATCAATTAGGAAATTTAAAGTGTAAAGTGTCCATTGCCTCCGATATATGGAGCGATCAATGGCAAGATCATCATTATATGGGCGTTACATGCCATTGGATTGATGACTCTTGGACATTACAAAAACGCTTAATTGTCTATATGGAATTTGACACAACACACACAACTGATAACATCACATCCAAGATTAGGAGTATCTTAGCGGAATATATGATACTCGAGAAGATTTTTCGGTATCCTTTGACAATTCTAGCGCTGATACCGCGAGCATTGAAGATTTAATTAAGTATTGTCGACCGTCATTAGGCGGTCGATTCTTCCATGTTCGATGCTTCTGTCACATACTTAACTCATGTGTTCAGGACGCACTCACACATCTAAAGGCACACGTTATGCCAATACGAACGACAATAAGTTTCATGATGTGACACTCTTCTTTACTGAAGAAGTGGAAGCGTCATTGTAGAAGTGTGGCCATCACGCCCAAAATGTTTGCCTTAGATGTACCCAACGGGTGGAATTCCACCTACAAGACGTTGGGTACGTCATACGAATATCGCCACGCCTTGTGCGATTTCTACGACGAAAACGCCGAATTCGGCGTAACAATACATCCTACGATGTGGGACGGGTGCAACGGCATATGTGAAATACTTCAAGTATTTCACGATGCCACGAAGGAGATGTCGGGAACATATTACCCGACATCAATCCTAACCTTAGATCATTGTTGCATGCATTCTAAATGCTTTTTTGGAGGACAAGTTTGCGTGCGCGACCGTTTTAGCCATGAAGGCTAAATGACTGAAATACTTTTGGGAACTACCCGATATCTTCATCATGATGAAGATATTGGATCTCAGAATGCACCTAGATGGGACAGAGAGTTTTTTGGCATTATACTACCAGTTCATTGCGGCTGATTCTAGTGTTCTCCCCGAGAACTATCATATTCAAGTTAGGAATATAGGGTATGACGCTCTAAAGGCAGTATTTAGAGCGTATAAGACTGATATTGGTCAAGACCCAACTCGATCGAGTTCGGGCCAATCCACTACTACTTCTAGTAGTAGTGGTACCGGTAGTGGGAGTGATCGACACTTACACTTAGCCTCCTACTACAACCTCATCAACACGAGCAAACGCCAAAGGTCGACGAACCCGTTCGTAGAAATAGATAACTACTTGTCGACCATGTCTGAGTTCGCCGAGGACGTTGATCAATTCAGCATCCTCAGATGGTGGTCGAAGAAGTCGCCAACGTATCCAACGTTGGCGAAGATCGCTCGGAAAATCTTTGTCGTCCTAATTTTAACCGTCGCGGTTGAACATGCTTTTAACATGGGCAGCTTAACTTTAAGTGAAAGGCGTTCGAGGTCGACGGTAAAAAACGTCGAATACCAATGCCTTCTCGATGATTGGACGAGAGCCGAACATCGAATACAAGATTTTCCGAATACCGATTTGGACGACGATGTGTTCGACGACACCACCGGCACAGAGACTAGTGGTAGCGGCAATGGCGGCGACGGCGACTACGAGTAGAGAGAGTAGAGAATCTCCGAAAATGACGAAAGATTCAAGCCCGGAAAAAGATAAGTACCACTCAATCTCATTGTATTAATTTTTTATTTTATATTTTTAAATAATTACTTAGTAATACAATCTTATTTTTCAGCCAACGTCTCTAAGCAACCGCTCGCGTGGCATCCAAGCCGACGACAAATCCCGAAAAAGATAAGTCCTTAATGCTAATTTCATTTGTTTCAACTTAAATTATTCCTATTTTTTTTTTAGAAAATACTAAGCTATGTATTGTTATTTTTCAGCATCTAATCACAAAAATTTCAAGTCCGATTCCAACGATGAATCCCGAAAAAGATAAGTATTCAATTTTGTCAACTTAATTTATTGATTAATTTTTTTATGTTGCAAAAAAAAAAAAACTTGTACTGTACATTTTTTCTCAGAAACCGAGTACCGACTGGCGTTGGAGATTCAACGACACAACATCACAATTTACAAACAACGAATAATTTATTTTTTTCCTTACTTTGTATTTTGTAATTTGTAAATGGTAATTGTAGCTAAATTTTTGTAATGAAATTTATGTTGAATAAAATTTTTAGACCGAAAAATCCTTATTATATACCGAAAAGTATCAAAAAAAACCCAAGTGTGTACCGAAAACTATCGAAAAATACACCAAAAATTAAATAAAAAAATTTAAAAAAATTAAAAAATCCGACGGTTAAGTCAACCCCGGTTGGTCAACCGGCAACCGGAGACGGCCAACCGGCATCCGTCCCCGGCCGGTTGTGGACGATTGGTCAGTTCGACTAACCGCCAACCGCCGGTTTCGCGGTTAACCGAAACCGGCGATTGGGCATGACTACTTACCACCGCTGTCACATACTAGTTCACTGTTGGCATGTGTAAAATCTTTGTTTTTGTGTCTATATCAGTTAGAATACAACAAAAAATTCATTATCTTGTCACCAATGGAAACTCTCCTTCGAGCATCTCCTCTTGTTCACCCACACAATGTCGAAACTCGAAAGCTTCATGAAATTAAACAATGAATGGGCCGAAAAAATCCACCATTCGGATCAAACTTCAAAGAACGAGTTCTGTTGGTGAGCGTGACTTAATAGATATTTTTCAATATTTTTTGCAGATATCAAAGGGTAGATGTGATATTTCTTCGAATGTATTTCTCAGCTTGGATAGTAGAGCATCGTCGTTTGATTCAAAGTTGTTAAACTAAGGGTTTATGGCTGTATTTATTTGTTTGTATATATATTTACACACACATGTGAATATTAGTATGCATGTCCATGGAAAAATTTATCATGAGATATTTGTATTAATTTATTAATATATAGTTAACCATAAGCAAAATTTGTACGCGATGTCGTTTTTTCTATATCAAAACATGTTCCCAATACATCTAGTGTCCAAGTTATGATTAAACCAATTCCGCGCAATGCGTGTCTTCACTTCCTAGTATAATGTAATATTATGTAAAAAGACCGTGACTGAAGAATGAAACATATCTATTGTATATGTTAGTTATATAACATTAATGTTTTTCTATCAATTTTCATCATTTGTTTATTTAATATGCTTTTTGTAAGTGTCGCTTGTGGCATACTAAACAACAAATATCATATTTTGCCGTAACCTTATTGTACTATCAATGTTTTCGTATTACTTCATTGTAAATTTTGTATCGGCTTTGGCAATGTTAAGTTTATATTTTTCGCTGCCAAAAAAATTTGATTTTTGATTTATACGGGGATCCTGAGTCCCCACGAATCCTCGATCTCCCTTATAATGATTCTCCTTCTCAAAAATAATTTGCTATAATCGATGAATTAGCGGGAATGGTATTTTGAATATATATTTTGTATGAAAATAATATGTTCAATACCAGCCCAAAACCCGATCATTGCCGCCCCTAGAACCATCCACTCACTGCCCACATCATATTTACAATTTCATTCTTTCTTCTCTAGTATCCAATCTTAAATTAACTTATCTTGGTAACTTACATTAATTATACATATTGATTAAAAAAAAGTATTAATTATACATAATTAAATTATGGCCTAATTACATTTCAGGCCCCATTAAGATATTTTCATTAGTATTCAGGCCCCAAAAAGTTTTAAAATAGAGAGAAGGACACATTTTAAGTTTCTCATATAGTTAAGGACCTAATTGCAGGGAAAAGACTCATTTGCCCCTCCTTGTTGCGAAAATTACACATGTTTGCCATCATTCTCCCAAACGATCGAACTAAAAATCAAATCGATCAAAACCAAAAATTACGTTAGAAAGTCGGCTCAATCTCGACGTTAATGACTGAATAATGTTAAATCGATGATAATTTCTCATGGGTGTTAATAATCAACGAAAAATTTCGAAGTTTATAATGAAATAATGTGTTAAAATGCAATTCGAAAATCTCGTTGAAAAATGGGAAAATATGGATTTTAATGTCCGAATAAGGTGAAATTGATAATGAGTCTTTACAACCAATGACAATTATTGATGTTAAACATGAAAAACCGAAGAATTTTGATGATGATTGAAGCATTTGCTAATAAAAACGCTCGTTGGATAACACTTCGTGCATTCTGCATAACACTTCATGCATTCTGGATAACACTTCCTGGGTAACAAGCAAAAGTCTAAAAAAAATAGATCGAAAATCACTTACGGCACCCAAATATCAATGAATCTGCTAGGATCTCCGACGTTACTGACCGAATAAGGTTAAACCGGCCTCAATTTCTCATGGATTTTCACAACCAACGAAAATTTTTGAAATTTATAATAGAATAAAACTTCAAACTCAATTCATGGGTGAAATCTCTACTTTAATGGCCGAGTAATGTGAAATCGACTCAATTTGTTCATGGGTCGTGGTAATTGACGAGAAATATTGATGTTAATCATGGAGTAACGAAGAAGTCATGGATACAACCGAAGATTGAAATGTTTGCTAATTAACATGCTATCTGCGTAACACTTCCTATAATAATTATAACACAAGTGTTGTAGAACTTAACTAATATTGCCGCAATTATAACACATCATTCAGATTAAATAACGTTTCATTTCAATAACACATTTTGTACACAAGAAATGGATCGCAAAGGAATGCTACGAAAACCGCCACCGACACTAAAAACAGCTGAAAATCGATGAAATCTCGATTTTCTTAGACGAATAAGGTTAACATCAATTTCTCATGGGTCTTAATAATAAATGAAAATTGTTGATGTTTGTACCGAAAAATTACTTCAAACTAATTCGAAAATCTCGGGGTGAAACCTCAACTCTAATGGTCGAAAATCATAAAATCAACTCAATTTGATCACGTGTCTTAGTAATGTACGAATATTATTGATGTTAATCATAGAATAATGCGAAAATTAGTTTTCCCCCAAATTGAAATATTTTCGAGCGTAATAACACTTTATGCACTGATTATAACACATACAGCAAAAGAAAATACTTCATTAAGAACATTCTAGAAGGTTCCAGATTGTCAGAGAATATTAACATGATAATCACTGAATATTACCACATTGTCTGCAAATAATATCACATGTATGATAAACAATAACACCATGAACCCAATTTAAAACACATTTGTAGATATTGGTGCTACATAATAGCTTCTCAGTAGCACATTACTAATTCGATTAATTTCGTTCATAAATGCACTTTTTTTGGAATGTATAAGATTGACATTCATGGAAATAGATTAGATGATGAAGTTAAACCACCAAATTCTTTTAAAAGACACGTTTTGCGAATGTTGATGTAGAAAGTAGAATGTTGTAGCCATTAGTCATGTAAACATATGGTCTTTCATTCTAAAACTAACCCAAAAACTATCTCAATGAACATAACGTTATGAACTTCATCACGAACTTATGATGTACAACTTGTTAAAATTGTTAAAATTAAAGATTTACAACACAAAAATTTAGTAATATGATGTACAACTTATGATTTATATGATACAACAATAAATTCTTTTTAGGGTTTCAGGTTTAGGGTTTAGGGTTCGGGGCCTAGGTTTATGGTTTTGAGCTTAGAATTTAGGGTACATGTTGTAAATCTTTAATTTTAACAAGTTATGTGTTGTAAATTTCGAGTTTTGTGTTGTAAAACTAAACCTAGAAACTCTGGCACATAAACTGCAATTTGTAACAGATCATCCATTTCGTATACACTTAAAATACATACTGGTAACATTTAATCCCTTACTAGTACCATTTTATGTATTTCAAGAGAATTTCTAAGATTCCGCCAAATATCAACTCGAAATCAATATTCCCGCCACACCACATATAAATCTCAAACCCCAAACACTCAAATTTTAGAAACTCACCCCAAAACTCAAGTCAAATTTAGCTATCCCGCCAAATTCAAAATTATACCGACAAACGACAAATGGTACGACTTAAATTCTTTCTGTCACCTCTTTATTAAAAAAGTATATGTTTGACATGGAATATCTGTTGTCGGTTTCGCTATGACAAATACTTTGAAATTCATAAAACTTTAAGAAACAATGATTTACGCCAAATTTTGCTGGCGCTTTTATTTTCGATTACTTTAACCGATAACGACGAATGATGGAGCCAACATGATGGCTCGACGTAATGTCCATGTTATGGGTCTCTCGAATTTTACAATTCCGCTTACACCCTAAATTAAAGCTGTACCAAATAAACGGCATTTGGTACCACTTAAACCCTTTTCGAAACATCTTCGTCAAAACTTATTTGAAATTATTTTAAAATCCCGCACACACCCTAAAATTAAATTTGTACAAAATGACATCTGGTACCACTTAAACCCTTTTTGATACCTCTTCGCCAAAAAGCATAGTTTCGCATGTCCGGTGAGGGATACCTTTTCTTTGTCTAACGATGACAAATGTGTTGTTTCCCATACCACTTAATCAAACAATGGATTCACGTTAAATTTTCCAACGATTCATTATCAGTCATGTTAACTTTGAACGACAAACAATGAAGCCAACAAGGTGGCGCAACGTAATATACAGCCTATGGGTCACTCGAATTTGCTGCAATTTTGGACGAAAATATGCTTCGATTCATAATTATTTTTCTGCTTTGCGTCAAGAATTTCGAAAAAATCACATTGCTAATCTTACATTCGACGAAGTGAAGATCATACTAAACACTCGAAAATATATCGAAGTTGGTTTGGTACATGGGGTATTCGTGAAATTAAATGTACGGGAGATTTCAATCATAGAAGTTAAATTTTATTTTTTTGATACCACTTATAAACCCTACGGACAATATAAGTGTATAGTAACACTTCGTATATCTGCGAAAATATAAGATGTTAACCGAAAATATGCGTCTGATACCATTTCTTTTATCATTTTTGTGAGGATATTTTGGTAAGTTAGAAGTTTGGGCCATTTACTCTAAATTTTATACGAAATAGGTCCCTAAAATTATATTTTTTCTGATAAGGGCCTGAAACCTGATTTAAAACTATAGTAGGGCGTGATCGATAATTGGCCCTTAAGTTATATTCTTGAATATAAAATTAGTGGGTCGGCCACCACTATTGATTTAAATTAAAAATCAATGAATGCTCTAGACAGACACGTGTATCACAAACAGCTCAATCTCTCCGCTTCATATTTCAGCAAAGCTATGTTGTCTTCTTCGAAAAAATGGAAAAGAAATTAGTTAGTACGATGGCTAATGGAAATCTCCTCTCCCTCTACAGAACCTGGCAAGCATCATCCCCAAGAACAAAACTCCTCTGTGCAGTCTCCACAAAGGTACCATACCATCTCTGGTTATAAACCAAGTTTTTAACTTGCGATCCATGTTAATTTATGAAAACACAGAGAAGGTATGCCAAGGAGGTGAACAACAAGGAAGGCAGCAAAGATCATCATCACGGCGGCTCTCAAGAGAGAGCGCCTTCCACAGCCGAGGAGCTTCAGAGAGTTGCAGAGGAGAAAACGAGGGAGACGGCCGATAAGGTGCAGGACGCTGCAATAGAATCTGCCCATGGGGACTCGTCGGCTCCCGAGCCTGCCAAGAAGATAGCCAACCCCGGCACACAGAGCGCAGGATAAAGATGGGTCTTGTCTTGATTCGTACCGTATACGTGGCGTGATGATATTGTTAAAATCCCATGTTTAGACTTATATGTTGTGCAATAAACGAATTTTCATTGAACATCCACTCACCAGATTATTACACAAATTAAGCCATTAATTATTACACAAATTATTCAATCCAAAACGATAGAAAAGCACCACGCATGAGATAAAGAAAGCACTCAGAGACCACCACGGATTCGAAGAAATTGGAAATTAGAGTAATCTTCCTTGTTGCTATTTTTAACAGAAGTATAACATATATGGGCTCAATATTAGGTAGGTTCCATATGTAAAATGTAATAAAGATGGGAATTTCAGCCACAAATAATCCTTTTACCTCAGCCCACGCCGTCGCGGGTCAGCCCGTCTCAAAAGCTTGATCCCTTTGGTTCTTTTCTGCCTTGCTCCAGTCGAACCACATTTAAGGAAGTGCCCCAGGAGATTCGACAGTGGTGGGTTCATGTCGACTCTCCTCTTCACCAGATCCTGACACCTTCGTTGGATCTTGACATTGTCGATGGTGCCTGGAGCTTCCCACCTTGAGGGTGATGGTCTTGCCCGATGAGTGTCTTCACGACGATCTGCATCTGCATACACTATTCAGCATATGATTAGTAGCTGATATTATAAGCCAACAGAATTCACATATGGCTCAAAAGGCACCAATGATTCGATATGTGTTGAAAAATAAAGTATTGTATGGTATTTTGATGTACAACGGATTACCAAACAGAAAATAAAAAAGTGGAATTCTCTCTAGGCTTGGTGATTTAAAAAAAAAAAATCAAATAGAGACCCGCTCGAGTGGCCATCGCGGCTTGCCATCGTCGGTGCATCGCTGGCCAGAGGAAGTGATTTGGGTATGACAACATCTTCGTCTTCGTGTAGCTCGGTGATGTCATCGTCGTCGTCTTCGGCGTTGGCGATCAAAGAACACCCGCCGGAGTTGGAGGATTTGCAGCGGACGGTGCCGGAATTCGGAAGTCAATTTGATGTGATGGCATTCACGGCCATGGTGGAGAAAGTGTGGGGTGCTCCGGATGGCACGGCTATGGCGGAAGATGCGGCGGTGCGAGGGTGGCCGGCAAGGTCTCCATGCCCTTAAGGGATCATGGATCACGGACGGAGGGATGATACGGCGGCGCCCAGAGACGCCGCCTCCAATGTGGTGAGGGGTTATACTACAAAGGTGGCGATGGCTCCTTTAGGGCTAGGCCGTTCCGAGGATGCTGGCGGGGAGAGTGGTGTGCGAGTGTTGGGATCGCCGATCACACCGGTGCTGGCCGTAGAGAATCGGGTGAGTTCGGGCGTTGAAGGTCTGACCGGTGGGGTGAAGGAGGTGGTGGATCGGGTCGGGGTCGGGGTCGCGGCGCATGGGGGTGCCGGTGGTGGAGGCTGGGGTGGAGGCTTTTGGTCGGGAAGTGGCGGTGGAGGCTGATGAGGGTGCGACAGGCGCGGTGACTACTGGCCTGGTGGGAAAGGTGTTTGTGACCAATAGGGGGTCCGTGGAGACGATGGCAGGGGTCGGCGAACAAAGGGGCCGCGACAGCTTCGGCCACATTAGGTGGGTTGGAGCGGGAGGGAGCGCAAGGTCGGAATACTCAACCTTCATTTGTTGCCGTGGTAGGTGGGGCAACGCTGCGGCGACCGATTGCAAGGCGAACAAAGTTGGATTATACGCCACCATATATGATGGATGGGGCGTGTGAAGTGCAACCGTCGTAGGAGGTGGCTTCGAAGGGTGGCTACGTTCGATGCATCAATGCCTTCCTGCTGCAGACTTTAGTTCTTTTTTGAATCATTGTTGGGCACTTTGGATGACACGCAATAAGCTAGTGATGGAAGGAGAAATATTGTCACCATGTCGACGAGTGATGTTTGTTGATGTACCGATGATAGAGACAGAAGAGATGGAGCAACCACACGATCGAGATAATGTTGTATGGGAGAAAAAGCCGGAGCTACATACGATCAAATTAAATTTCGATGGAGCCTTACACCATGATCAGAACGAAGCATCGATAAGAGTTATTGCTCGGGATTATGATAGAAAATGTCTCGGCTGGTGGACTAAATTCTACGAAAGCGAACTTTATTCGGAGACTATTGAGGCCATAGCAACACGTTGGCGCTTACTGTAGCTTGCAAACAAGGATGGCAACATGTACACCTTGACGGGAACTGCCAGGTGATAATTAATAAGCTTCTAGAACAGAATACATGATCATCTCATGCCGAAGCTATATTAGTTGATTGTTTAATTTTGGCAAGATCTCTTAGTCGGGTCTCTTTTAGATTTGTGCACCTCGGTAGCTCATTATCTAGGCAAAAATCATGGCTTTGATGATGAGGGTTGGTCTTCAGTATCTGAAACTATGGATGAATTATTGTCTGCTGATTTTCACTAATATAATGCAAGATTTTCTAAAAAAAAAAAACATTAAATTATAAATTAATGCATACCGTTATTTTCATCTAATTGGTCATTTCCAATTTGTTTTATGAACTATTAAATAAAACACAGTAAAATTATAATATTAGTATATGCGAGTTAGGTACGAGCGAGTGGTTAATATTCCGAGAAGGGGACTATGGAAGATAACCGTATTTAGCTTCGGTTAGTTCACTTTTGAGTTTGAGAGAGCGAGGTCGAGACTTGCTCGTCCGACGGATTTGAGTTGTTTCTCTTCGTTGTAAACTTTGAACTTAATAAAGATTTACGCTAGTCTAGTAGGCAAACCCACTGTCTCGTCTTTTGATTGTCTTGTGTTTACGTTTCTGCATAGAAAGGGAAGACAATGCCTTGGGAGGCTTATCGCAGTGTCGAGAACCAAGCCAGCGGGGATCCAGCTAGACACACAAGCTGTTTGTGAAGGCGCGAAGATTATTTCGAAAAAAAAAAAATTTAAATCCCCGATTTGCAACATATTCAGTCCCACGCAATTTGTTAATATAATAGTAACGAAGTATTAAAATAATAAATGGAATAAAAATAACATCACATATAATATATCGGCGTTATTGCTGAAATAGAGACATTACAGAATCTGCAGCAACCTTTTGTTGTTTGGTTTGAGAAATCTATGTAGAGGCGATAAACCAGTGTAAGAAAGGAATAGATCTTTCATCTCACTACTCAGTCACTCCAGCGAAAAATCCGAAATCAACACACTTCTGCAAACTCTGGTAAACAACATCTTCAAAGCTGTAATCGAATTTAAATCCCAATTCTCTGATCTTCTTCGACGATATCTCAGCAGGGACAGAACTAATTTCCGAGCCCGCAAGCCTTTAAAAACACACGAACAAGCACATCAGGAATTACTCACGCATCAATATACCAATAACTACGATTACCAAAAACTAAAAACGAAAAAACAAAAAACAAAAAAAAAAAAAACGAAACCTGGGTTTAATGCAATGCTTGTGTGCTTTGTTAAGATGATAATTGATTTCAGGCATCACACGGCTTCCAGCGCAGCATATGTATCGTCCATGTGAGCCTTCGCTCTCCATCAGAAATATGTGTGCATTACATAAGTCTGAAATGTGGACTAAAGCTATCGATCCCATTCTTGAATTTACTGCTGATAATATCTGAAATAACTTGAGGTCACCTAAATATTTCATTAAAACGAACAAAAATAAGGTTTTCTGTTTCAGTTAGACAAAGAAGTCGGGAAATAACAGCAGGATCCTATCTTAATTATCGTTCTTGTTTATTTTTAGTTTAGTCCCTGTATGCAAATTCAAGAAAAACATACACGAGATGACTCTTTTATTTAAAACGAATACCTGTTACGGGAGAGAGGAGTACTCTAATGCTCGCCGGAACAGTTGGAGTAAGAAAAGGACCACCGACTGTGGTTGTAATAACAGCTACCAAATCGATTCCACTATTCTTGGAGAATTCAAATGCTACTTCTTCTGTCAAAAGCTTTGAGAGCACATAGACCTAAAGAATGATAAAATATATGACTTGAAATTAAAAAATATTACGATGAGAAGTAATAAGAAAAAAAAAATGTATACCCAACCGCTTGCTTTAGACTCGAGGACTCTATCAACCGTCGTCTGGCAAGATTCGTCCACGACTGGTAAATATTTTCCCGAGCCATCTTTAGCTGTCAACGTACTGATCGATGAAGTGAAAATTATTCTCTTTACGGTATTCGATTTTAGGCACGATTTGAGGACGTTCAGGGTCCCTTTTATCGCTGGATTGATTATTTCTGCCTTAATGTAGTCTGTAATGAAATTCCACACACAAACACAAATAAACTTCACCAACGGAGAAGGAGGTTAAAATTTGTTAAAAGGAAAGAGTGATCATTGATCTTACCGAGATTTTGTTGAGGGGGAACTTCGAACTCCATAGAGGCTGCAACGTGAAAAACACCATCACATCCTCTTACAGCATCGTCGTAGCTTCCCTCTTCGTTTAGATCGGCTTTAAAGAGGCTTAATCTTTCTCTGCCTCTCCACAGGTTAAGAAAATGTGATGCCTTGTCTGGATTATCATTACATCAACGCCACCAGTGAGCAGATATTGTTCATAAAGGACGAGAGGAGATCCTTTCAGTGAATTCACAGTCAATGATGAGAAATTAGAGTAATGAAAACAATATGCAACCCAGTTTTAGCAAAGATTTCGGAATCACCCGGAGCTTAATTAAGCTACACCCTAACTATCAATCATTACAAAAAATCATATGAAGTGACTCAAATTCTTCCTCAAAGCTAGGGTTTTCTGCGTTTATCTTCAAGCGTCAAAGGTTTCTCAACTCACTATGTATACTTACTAAACTTAACACTCTACCGTCTCAGTTCAAAATGTTTCTCCAGAAATTTGAAAAAGGAAACAGAGAAAGGCTTACTATTGACCTGGATTTCGCAGAGTCGCATGAACTCCATAGCCCCTTTCGAGGAGAGACTTCACGAGCCACGATCCAATGTAACCTGTTGAACCAGTTACGCAGTAGGTTTTGTTCTTCGCTTCTTCAACTCCGTTTCTCATTTTTTTTCAGAGGCTGAACGAAGGAACCGAATTCATTTTATAAATTAAAAATAACAATAACTTTTTTAATTGCTAGTGAAAAGAAAATAGGCACCGTGTAGTGTTCAGTTTAATTAAAAAAGAAAAAAATTGTACAGAAGACTATGCACATAAAGAAAATACAACGTTCACTGGGGAGGAGGAGAGGATCATATTGTTCGTTGTTCTATATGATTTATACATCATCAGGAGTTTCCATCCTCCGATTTTCCGAGATGGGATTTCGACACTCGACTTGCGGTCCCACGTCGACGACAAACTCATTCTCCTCCGCTTCGGTTATTACAACCGCACGGTGATACCTCGTACTCGACTCGACTGTCCTCGACAGGACCTGAACGACGTCCCTCATCGAAGGCCTCCTCTTAGGTATATGGCTCACGCACCTGTGCCCGAGGTTCGCCACTTCGTTGAGCTCTCTAGCGTTGAATCCGCCGCCGAGGAGGAGGCGACGGTCCGCTATCTCCTCCCATCCCGATTTTCCATCCGTGCACATCGCAGCCTGGCGGTAGAACGTAAATTAAAAAAAAAAAAAGAATCGTATCTTTTTGCTGACCGAAAAGAACCGTAATTGTTGGACGACCACTTCACATTTCTGTATCCTATTTTTAAATTTATAGATTTTATTTCCGATACGTCCTCTCACGTGTAGGCTGATTTATTTATTATGTAGCCTTATACGTGTAATTTTATTTTGTATGGGTGGTCGTGAGCATTTGTACATAGCACCAATAGGCGTGAGCTCTGATGCCATGTTTGAATAACCACTTCCCGTAAAAACATAAGCTTAAAGCGAGTATATCGTATTTTCAAATTTATATTTTCTATTTCCACGTATAGACTGATTTCTTTCTTATTTAGCCTTAGACGCGCAATTTTTCATTTAATGGATGGTCGTGGGGATTCGTACTCACGACCTCTAGGCCTGAGCTCGGATACCATGTTGAATGACCACTTCACATAAACTAAGTTTGAGGGGCGAATGTCATATTTTTTTAAATTTATATATTTTATTTCCAACAGTAATTACCAGCTCGACGTGTTCCATGAGCCCCTGTAGAGGATTCAGCCCCGCTATGAGCTCGAACAGCAGCACGCCGTAGCCGTAGACGTCGCTCTTCTTGGTGAACGAGCGCGTGGAGACGTACTCGGGATCGAGGTACCCGAAGGTCCCTCTGATGTTGTAAGAAACCTGCTTGCTCAAAACCTCTTCCATCGATAGTCCAAAGTCAGCTACCTATATTAATCATTGATCATTGAGGATGGAGAGAGAGAGAGAGAGAGAGAGAGAGAGATTGGCTTACCCGGGCTCTCATGGATTGGTCCAACAATATATTCGACGATTTGATGTCCCGGTGAATCACCGGAGGAACTGCCTGAAAAGTTTTAACGGCCTTTTTGAAGAAATAAAAAGAGAAAGGAAAGAATCAAATAAGGCCATTTCTTTATATACATACTCACACCGTCGTGGAGATACTCCAATCCTCGGGCCACATCAAGAGCTATCCGAACCCGTAAATCCCAGTTCAAAGGTTCGAGCTTTTCGTCTGAAAAAACGCAATAAATACGTAACGAGAAGTAGAAATTAGTTTGATATTCTTCAGCTTTGCTTACCGTAGAGGCGAGAAGCTAAGCTTCCTCCGCTCATGTACACGTATAGAAGCATTCGCTGGTTCTTCTCCGAGCAATAGCCGACTAAATTCACCAGGTTTCTGTGGTGCAGCCTCCCCAATAACGTCACCTAAAAGATTTTATTACACGAAAACTGAGATTTATTACACGAAAGTAGTTTGATGGATTCAAGAAAACCACCTCGGTTTGAAATTCTTTCTCCCCTTGCTTAGAATCATTTGCAAGAACTTTAATGGCAACGGTGTCGCCAGAAGACATCTTGGCCTTGTACACGGGACCGTAAGCTCCTTTGCCGATCAATGTAGTAAAGTTATCCGTTGCTCTCTGCACTTCCCTGCATGAGAAAGTCATACAAGAAAAGACAACCAATTTAGAGATTACTGTTAGGAAATAAAATATATAAATTTAAAGATGAATCATTCAATATGTAATCAGAGATGAGGGGAGGGGCTAAAGATGTCCTAAGTACGAATCATCACGACCACCACCTAACTATACGTCCAAGGGGATATAATAAAGAAATCAGCTTAAACCGTGAGGAACCTGGAAAGAAAATCTGTAAATTTAAAATATGAACACTTCCTACGAGTTTTAACTTTTAGTTGAAGTGGTCATTCAACAGTTATTTCATCACAATGATTGCAAGCTGGCAAGATTTAGACATGTGCATTCTGGCTCGTTGCACATAGCCACACATTTTCACGGTCAAATTTAAAGGACCAAAAATCACATATGACCAAAATATTTTTTGCCAAATTTTTTTGGCCCCCTATCACGTAGTGCCTCATTTTAAGAATTGGGCAACTTAAATTAAAAAAAAAAAAAGGCCCTAATTGCAAGAGAACAATACATCATCATAGATAGAATTTCGGAAGTACTAACTTGTAAGAATACTCCGGGATCCCGGAGGCAGAGACGGGATTTGTCTTCTTAACGCTCCCGATCCAAGACCAAGAGGGTCGGCTCTGCGTCGAAGACTTTGGCGATTCAGTGCGGACCGACGAATCGGTACAAGAATCATCGGCTTCATCGCCGGTGCGAATAGGGGTGGTCGAGCTCGATCTTGAATTTGTCTTCCCGATCTCCGAAAGCTTTGTACGGTATCTAATAATGCAGAGGAATCCAATTATAGCCAAAGAGATTCCTATCACGACTCCTATTGATACTCCGATTATCAAACCTAAAGAGGCTTCTCTCATCTCTCCTGATGATACTTGTCACATTCTTCTTTAACGAACCTGGCAAAAAAAATTTATGTAATAATAAGAAATGATCGTTAATTACATCTAATCTCATGCATAAAGGATTAAAACAGGACCACATTTACGGACAAGAGCCAACCTTGAAACGTGACGATCTTGGCAACGACCTAACTGCCACTATTATTATAGTCCAAGATTAAATGGAAAAGTAATAATAAACGTAAGCAGCAGAACCAAATTTAAAGATTTGCTCAATCTTCAGAAGAATATAAAAAATTAGAATAGCAGCTGCTAAGCAAAGTAAGCGGATGAAAGAAAGTAACCTGTAGAGACGGAGAAAGTAAATATTACATCATAAATATATGAAAAGAAAAGAGAAGAAATAAAATACGGAAACACGCTGCCTCGAATAACAGAAGATATCTAAACCAGAAGGCATCGATTCTAATTAAATTACCTTTGTTTCATTTCCTCTTGTACTAACAACTACTAAACCAAAGGCTTCAAATAAGGGTGAGGGACAGCGCAGTTTGATTATCTTTTGATTGTTCATATTATGTATGTATGTATGAGTATGTATGTATGTATGTGAGCGTTTCAGGTGCTAAAGTGGAGACAAAAGGGGCAACATATGATATTACAAAGAAGAATATCAAGTAGTAGTTTGGTTATGATGTTAGAGAGTTGTCAAGGTCATTTTAAGCATCATGAACGTGGATGTTTTCCATTTCCTAAAACGCCCTTATGGCATATTTATTTGTATTAGGATAAATTATGCAATACCCGCACGTGATTATACTGAAATGCACATAACTATCATTTTTTTTATTGCGCGAAACTCCCTTGACTATCTAAAATTTAGCATTGTATCTCTAGTGTTGTTTAAAACTTAGCACAATACCCTCTGTGTTGTCGAAAACTAAGCATTGTACCCCCCGTGTTTTCTAAAACATAGCATTATACCCCCCAATTATTAGGTGAAAATGAAAAGGAAGAGATTTTACGCTATTTCCGAATTATAGGAGTTTTGATGCTTATTTTTCAAACGGGTTATATGCTATTTACCCTTTGTATTATTATTAAACTATTCGGTATGTTTTTATTTGTAGCCCATGTCAGAACGAACTATTAAGTTTGACTTTTAGCTGAGGCATATTTCTATTTACACTTATACATATAATAACTTTTTTTTTGTTTGTCTATATAAATGAAGCAAGCATTTTGATCTGTATGCATAGATTTGTTCAGCAAACAATTTCACAAATATTAACTCAGGAAAACAATATTTTATATTAACATTATTATCTAAGGCATATTAAAATATTACAATAATATCAATTGGTGAGTTCAAGACGTGAAGAAATGTCTTTAGGAATCGATACCAAGACAGAGAATAAAGGGCAATTAAAATATTTACAAGTTGGATACTTCCATTATAAATATAACTAATGCTTTGCTTTCTAGATTAACAAATGAACTTACTTGCATTTAGTGTGTGTTAAAATCTGCTCTGAAATTAAGGGGAATAGATGAATCCAGTCAAATTATGTCAGAACCTATTTTATTTTTCTAAAAAAATAATCTAAATTTAAAAATTTTGAGTTTCAAACTTGAAATCGGTTCTTTGAATAAATGGAAATATATTAATATAAATAACGATTGACTTACTTAATCAATATTGCCATTAATTAAAAAGAGTAAACGATAAATTTGGTACTTCAACTATATCAAAATTTCACTGTTGGTGCTCTAACTTTAAAATGTGCCGTTTTGGTGCCTAAACTTTGCAAAAATCATTCATTTTTTGTTCTTTTACCCAGAGAATCGGTAGAGAACCAAAAAGGAAAGGTTTTGCAAAGTTCGGGAACCAAAACGGCACTTTTAAAAGTTTAAGCATCAATAGTGAGAATTTTTTTTACATTTATCTATTTTGTAAACTTGATATAAGATTCAACTTCGATCACTACAAAAATTTTTAACCTTCTTTTTTTGTGATCGTGTTTGGATACCTCTTGAAAAAAAAAAAAAAAAGTTCAAAAATCTTGCAGTGATCGAAGTTAAATTTTATGTCAAGTTTATACAATAGCATGAATGTAAAAAAAACTTTCTTACTATTGGTGCTTAAACTTTTAAATGTGTCATTTTGGTTCATGAACTTTGCAAAACCTTTCCTTTTGGGTTATTTACCGATTCGCTGGGTCAAAAGAACAAAAAAGGAACAATTTGCAAAGTTTAGGCACCAAAACGACATATTTTAAAATTTGAGCACCAACAGTGAGATTTTGGTATAGTTAAAACACCAAATTTATCGTTTATTCTTAATTAAAACACATATTGGAATCGTACTATGAGTTAGAAGGGGCGATATGTAAATTTAAGCACTTTTTTAAGTTTTTAAATTATCCATAAATGTTGATAAACATCGCTCATTATTGCTTGTGAATTGATGAGCATGTTGAGAACACATGGGTGCACGTGCATTTTGCTTTTTGTTATCATTCAAACCTCATGGTGCGTGTGTGTGTGTTGGTTTTTCGAATTTTTGTTCAACTGGTTAACTTATTTTAGAGCCATAAGACGGAAAAAATTTGTTTATTATTAGACCATTTCTAACCGAAAAATCAATACGCAAACTCAAACTCATTCTCAAACTCAAAATGCAGCAATCATTCTCCAACCGTTAAACTCCTTCTCAAACTCAAAAAAATATTCATTATTTATTTCTTCCACGTTAACTTTAATAAATTGCAATATTAAACACATTTTAAAATTTTACAATTTAGACCACTATAATATTTTAAGGTGATTGACAAGCTATTTAATAAAAAAACTATTATTTGTTCCTATACATCAAAATTTGTTTATAAAAAATACGAAAATTATACTACGGAAGCTGAGGCGAACGAGACATTGGCATCCCAGGACTCTTGAGAAAACCTGGCCAGAGGTGGAGGAGGCTCTTCAACTGGAAAGCTTCTCCTTGACTTGTTGGGCCAGTTCGATATACCATTCAAATCCAAAATTTAGCAAATGACCAGAAAGTTCAATAACATGAGCAACAAACATTTTATTAGAGAAATAAGACTATGGAAAATTAGAATTAAGAAGAACAAAGCAGTCAACTGATTACCTCAAAATCGAAATTATTGCCAACCCAATCCAAAATATTGGTCATGAAATTCTGCTGCAAGAACACTTGCATATTTAAGCAGAAACCAGACCATTCACTTGAAAAATAAATTAGCTATAAATAATTGCGGACAAAATAAAAAAATGAAAAATTATATACAGAAATAACCTCATGATAAAAGACCTCAGGCCCGACAGTGAAAAGGTCACTCCCAGACCTAAAAGACGATTAAAAGCACAATGACCAACAACGTTTGTGGAAGGATTTCAGTGAGGGGTGGCGACACCTCTTCCGACAGCCCGTCTCAATCCCGGCTCCAGGGAGGGCGGTGTCGATGCGGGCCTTAACTCGTCCGCGAGAGACGGGTCTTCGACTGCGAGTGAATTGACCTTCTCCCTACATCGATGGACGAGCCTGCGCCAACGATCTTCTCGGTGTGGAGAGTACAAAAAGGAACGATGGGGTAAAGACGCGCAGCTGTGAGACCATCTCCAACTGAAAACTCATTCCAAAACTCAAACTCATTCTCAAACTCAAAATGCAGTAATTCTTCTACAACCATTAAACTCATTCTCAAACTCAAAACAAATTTTTTAGAATATTCTCTTTCATACCAACTTTCATAAATTCTGATGATTACCCATATATTTTATAACTTTACAAATTTAGACCAAGCTAATTCAAACTCAAAGCCGTCGATGTGTGCGGTAATATTATGTTAATGTTTGATCGTCTTTCATGCTTTGGAGTGTTCGTAGCAGTGAGAGCAACATTTCGACAGCACACAACAGATAGAAGAGCCCATATTCCGAAATCAAAAAATTCCAGCAGTAAACTATTTGTTGAAACAAGCTCGAAAGTCCAAAAAACATAACCCTCACAATAAAAAAATTAATAAAACTTATAAATAAATCAATCTCGCGTATAGAATAGAAATTGCCAAGCATCGATTGTCTGCTGGAAATCCCAAAGCTATCGATCGGCTTGCATATGAATAACATCAGGTGGGTGATGGTTCGAATATGTTGTCTTTCGATTCGATGGGAAATTTGCCTTGAATGGAGAAATCTGCCGAACAAATGAATTGATAGAAGAAAGCAGCCAAACATATGTGCACGCTTGGATTGATTGAATATGGGGAACCCACCTTGAATTTGTGGTCTATGGATGGAGACGTGCTGATTGCTGAGGACTTTTATGCAAAATAAAATCAAACGCAAAATTTCAGTTACAAACGCAAAAATGGGTTCAAATTATGAGAGAGAAAGTATTAATCTCATTTTGGGTTTGGTTTTTGAGTTCCATTGGAGTAAATTTACCCCATTTTTTAGGTTTTTCAGTACCATTGGAGATGGTCTACGGACTATAATGTAAAATGTCACTACAGAACCAAAATATCGGTACAAACGCAAATTTGCGTTCAAATTAGGAGAGAGAAAACAATAATCCCATTTTGGGCTTGAGTTTTGGATTCGGGTGGAGAAATTTTACTCCATATTTTGAGTTTTGCAGTACCATTGGAGATTGTATGTATAATTGATCGCAAATCTTTATAATAATTTAGTAACTAAGTGTAGGCCGATTGATTTCACAGTAGTATTTACTTTACTATTTGCACGGGAATCTTGAAACTTACTAAGCATGGCCCTATTTCCAAACTTTAAGGTGCGTGGCCCAAATATTCATAATCTTTGGGCTCTGACCCACTACTAGCCCAAATATATGTATTCTATCATGACCAGTGTTTTAAATTTACGTACTGCGAATGCTTAGCATATTGCGTGAATTTTTCGAACAAGTCACTTGTATAACACAAAACACAAGCGTAAACAATAAAGCAGTAACAAGCAACTTAATCCGACTATAAAAGAGCATGTACTGTAATAATAAGATTATTTAAATGCCTCACAATGTACACGCTAATATGTCAAGCATCACCACAGAAGACGATACAAGATACAACACAATGAAGTAAGAAAGCTACAGAAGAAAAGAAGATAAACAAGTAAGTCCCACTGATCACTTGCCATAATTTAAGACGCTATGATGTTATGTTGCCTTCTGCAAGATTAATAACAAGGTTAAAAATAATCAAAAACAGGGTGGGTTCCCTATGATTTAGTCGAAGCAGTTAACAATCGATCAATGTACAAGTTGCACAGAAAAAATGAGACATATACCATTATACCTGAAGATATGAAGTAGAGAGCAGTGAAACCAAAGCAATGTTCAGGCATCTGTTAGACAAGTTATTTTCGGAAATGTCATACACACAGAGAGAGCGTGAATGGTCACATTAGTAGTATTCGTAAAAATGTGACCGTAGGAAGCAAAGGTTCAATTCAAATATTGCAACGTTAAGAAGAGTTAATAGAAGATTATGATCTCAGTGTCCCTATACATAAGGCAATGAAAGTTTCTCCTTTGTTAGGAGTCCACATACAAATAGACATAAGGTCAATGGACAGCTCTCCTTTGTAGTTTGAAGATTACATAATTTCTTGTTACTGCTAATATGTTATAAAGAATAAAGAATTGAAATCAACAAGATTCGATAAATAAAGCAAAACCGAACAAGAAAATGTCCCAACAGAACCAAATCAACAACCCAATAGCAAGTGCCACACGCAATCTAATCATTGCAACTAATCTCACTGAAATAAACACGTTACTGAAGCAATCAACACCATCATTGTAAAAAACTATGAGGAAAGTACGCAAAAAAAAAAAAGAAAAACAACTAAAGTTTCCAATCACGGGACTCGTCTCCTCATCATAATTCGCATTAGAGTATGAACCAATTAATCCACTATTTACTTCAAGTCAATCAGGGTGAAAAAGAAAATCTTGATCTCAACATATTGGATAAAACTACCAATTAAAAATGAATCTACTATTGGCATCCAAATTCCAACAGCAGTCAAAACCACAAACCATACACAAACAAAACCACAACAAGATGAAAAGCATGAACCTCAAATCATTACCTTTTTTCTCCTTCATCTCCTCCTCATCATCGTCACCATCCACACCAGCTGAAACGATAGAAACAGCCGGCACTTTCCCACCAATCACATTCTCCTTCTCATCAGCGTACCTCACCACGACCACTGGACACACGCAGTGCCTCACGCAGTAATCACTCACGCTCCCCAATCTCCCATCCGCAGCTTTCTTCGTAGCACCAAACCCTCTGCTCCCCATAATCACCGCGCTCAATCCCAGCCTCTCGATTTCCAGGCAGAGCCTCTCCCTCATGTCGTGGTCCTTCACGATGTGAATCTTAAACGGAATACCCGCATCCGATAACGGCCGTGCGAGATCATTAGCCTTCGACGTGGTGAAGTTGTCGAAGTCGTCTTCGAGCTTCTGCTGATGGACTGGGTCCTGCTGATCGACCGGGTCAACGAGGTCAACGGATCCCCAGTCGGCGCCGTAGAGCACGGAGGTGGGACGCACGTGGACGAGGACGACGGCGTCTCCGGGGCGGAGATAGTTGCTGACGGCCCACTTCACGGCGAAGGCGGACTCGTCGGAGAGATCGACGGCGATGCCTATCTTTCTCTGAGCTGAGGAGAGAGGGGTTTGAGGAGTCGTTGTGGAGGTCGTCCTCGGGGAGGAGGTCCGGACTTTCACTGAGGCGATCGGCGGTAGATCGGAGGTGGAATCGGAGGATTGTTGCTGCATTTTTGTGCAATCGTTGATTTAGGGCTTTGACTATTTTCTCTTTTGCTTCGGATTTTAGCATCGGGAGTGCGTGGCGTTGAGGGTAAAAGCGGAATTCAGCAGATCATTTTGGGGGAATTCAATTCAATAGTCAAAGGTTGGTTTTTGGGCTTATTTTGATGGGCTGCTGCAATAACTGATGCCCGCCCGTAGTTGGAATTGGAAGTAGTAATCTAACCAAAACAGTAAGTAACCTCTATAAAAAAAAAATCCTATATATTTTCTTTTTTAAGACTTCCAATTTCTTTTATAATATTTAATTTTCTTAAATTCAAAGAAAATGTTTCTGTTCGAGAGAGAGAGAGGGGAGCCGGAGACGAAGCGAACTTCACAAACATGTAATGCCTCAGTTCTGGAATTGGAAGTAGTTTAACAACCAAAAAGGCAAACAAAAGAACCATTTCACACAGATCAGCGAAGACAAAAGATAAAAAAAAAAAAAAAAACTGGAATATATAGCAGCTATATATATATATATATATATATGTAAGAAAACTAGCGATACTTAACTCTCTATGCTGCATCTAAAAGGAAAGCTTAAGAGACAAATCAACTGCTGGAAAACAAGAAGAAGAAGCTTCTGATGATCGCCGTGTACTGTTATTAGTGTTATTTTTAAGTGTTTTATTTTTTGAGTGCGTGTGTGAGGACGAGGAATAAAATGGAACTGGAATATATTTCGGGTACTCGGATGGAGGTGTGAGGAGAATAATTTTTTTTTTTTTTTTTTTTTTTTTAAGGAGAGCAAAATATTTTTCTTACTTAAGCACACACACCATTACATGATCTATTTATAATACTTAAGACATCCACCACAAGACAAGTAAAAAAATCACACTCAAGTTTCAATTTTCTTTCTTGAATTCTCCCTTGTTTTACTCTAATTTTTCCTTGTTTTTCTCCTCAAATAAAGGATTTTGGTTTTTCTTTGTTTTCTTTCTTCTTTTTTTTTTGTCTCATATTGAGATTAACCAACAATTCCTCCCTTAAGCTCAATGCCTTCCGGTCTTTCATTCCGAGCATCCTTTTCAAATTTTCGAACATACTTGTCGGTAGCGGCTTCGTCAAAATATCTGCAACTTGGTCCAGACTCGCAACATGTACCATCCTCACATCTCCGTTTTTCACGTGTTATCTAATAAAGTGAAAACGAATATCAATATGCTTACTTCTCTCGTGATGAACTGGATTTTTCGCCAACTCGATCGCGGACTTATTATCTACTCGAATTTCGGTTGGCTCGACTTGTTGAAGATTCAACTCGAGCAGTAAATTTCTCAGCCATATCGCGTGACAGACACACCACGATGCTGCCACATACTCCGCTTCACAGGTTGATAGAGTCACTATCGGTTGTTTCTTCGATAGCCATGTGAACGCTGTGCTTCCTAAATAAAATATGTAACCACCCGTGCTTTTGCGATCATCGATATCTCCACACCAATCACTGTCCGAATATCCAATCAATTTGCCGTTGCTCGCCTTTGAATAAAATAGACCTAGCGATTGTGTTCCTCGAATGTATCGAAGAATTCTCTTGATCGCCTTTAGATGTGACTGCCTCGGGTCTTCCATATAGCGGCTAACGACTCCAACGCTATAAGCGATGTCGGGTCTCGTGCAAGTTAAGTATCGTAGACTTCCCACGAGACTACGATATTCGGTTGCGTTTACTCCTTGTCCTCCCTCAAACTTGGACAATTTTGTTCCGAGCTCCATCGGAGTAGCTACTGGCTTGCTTTCCTCCATTTTGTTTTCTTCAATATGTCCTTCGCGTACGCTTCTTGTGACACGAAGATTCCCGTGCTTCTTTGCTCGACTTCGAGACCGAGGAAATATTTCATCAGTCCCAAGTCCGTCATCTCGAACTCCTTCGTCATCGCCTTCTTGAAGTCGTTGACTATTTTCTTGCTGCTTCCCATGAAAATGAGGTCATCGACGTAAAGAGCGACGATGATCATTTCATCTCCTTCTCTTTGACGTAGAGGGCGTGCTCAAATGGACATTGCTCGAATTTATTCCTTTTGAAGTATCCATCGATTTGGGTGTTCCATGCACGAGGCGCTTGCTTAAGCCCGTAGAGCGCTTTCTTCAACTTCAACACCTTAGTTTCTTCTCCCGATTTTGAATATCCAGGAGGCTGCTCCACGTAGACTTCCTCCTCGAGCTCACCGTTCAGAAAAGCAGACTTCACGTCCATTTGATAGATCGGCCAGCTTAGTTGCGCAGCTTGGGCCAATAGCAAACGAATTGTCTCCATTCTGGCAACAGGAGCAAACACTTCATCGTAGTCTATTCCCGCTCGTTGTCGATAGCCCTTCGCGACGAATCTCGCCTTGTAACGCTCGACTTTTCCTTGAGCATTCATTTTCTTCTTATAAACCCATTTTACTCCGATGGATTTATGACCGTGCGGCAATTCAACAAGTTTCCACGTCTCGTTTTTTTCAATTGCCTTGATCTCCTCGTCCATCGCCGCCTTCCATCTCTTGTCTCTTGCCGCTTCTTCGAAACTGATTTGTTCCGAATCGGCCAACAAGCAGATTAAGTGAACTTCTTCAGTTGATTCGTATAGATCCTGCAAGCTTCGCATCTTAGGCTGCCTTGGTTCGTCGTCATCGTTATTTTCTTGAGATATCACCGGGATGGGTATTGGTGCCACGCTCAACGGTTCTCCTTGCGTTATATTTTCTTCTTCTTTCCAGTTCCACGAGTTTTCTTCATCTACACGAACATCTCGACTGACCGTCACCTTTTTATTTTCTGGATCGAACAGTCGGTAAGCCTTCGTCTTCTCATCGTAGCCAATGAAAATAAGCTTTTTGCTTTTGTCATCAAGCTTGGTTCTCTTCTGATCAGGAACATGAGCATACGCCACGCTTCCAAATATTTTGAAGTGTGCTACGGTCGGTTTATGGCTCCTGTGGTGTTTGACTCCCGAGGTTGCTGTGTGGACACCGATTTTGAATATATACAGCACAATGTACCGCCTCGGCCCAGAACTCTTTTGGCATTTCCTTGCTCTTCAACATTGATCGAACCATGTCGAGTATGGTTCGGTTCTTTCTTTCAGCGACGCCGTTTTGTTGTGGTGAATACGGCGCGGTGACGAACCTCCTAACGCCTTGTTCCTCGCAGAAAGTAACGAAAGCACCTGATATGTATTCTCCACCCCTGTCTGATCGGAGTGCTTTGATATTTGATCCCGTCACCTTCTCGACCCTAGTCTTGAATTTTTTAAACGTCTCCAGCGCTTCTGATTTTTCTTTCAAGAAATATACCCATGTTTTTCTCGAGTAGTCGTCTGTGAAAGTAATGAAATATCTCTTTCCGGTGAATGATTCTGGTGTGATCGGGCCGCATATATCTGTATGTATGAGCTCGAGAGGTTTGCGTGCTTGATATCCGGCCTGCTTTTGAAACGTCGTTCTTGAATGTTTTCCGATCACGCAGCTCTCGCAAAGCTTCTTTCCTCCCTCGATCTTTGGAACTCCGTGCACCATGCCCCTTTTTGAGAGCTCTTTTAGTCCTCCGTAGTGTAGATGTCCGAATCGCATATGCCACAAATGACCTTGGTCCTCCAAGTTGACTTGCAAGCATTTTTCTTGAATCATCTTCAGGTTGAGTTTGAACATTCGGTTCCTTTCCATCTCGACCCGTGCGATTATTTTGCCATCTTTATTTCTTAGTTGTAACGAGCGATCCTTCATGAACACCGAACACCCCTTTTCAAGCAACTGCCCCATGCTTAAGATGTTCGTCTTCAAGTCTGGTACGAAATAAACGTCCTCAACCGATCCTTGTTTGCCGTCGTTTTGAGAGAAACATATTTTACCTCGGCCTTTGACTTCTATCTTCGATGCGTCGCCAAAAGATACGTGTCCGTCCTTGATCATCTTCATATCCGTGAAGAGATGTTTGTGCCCGCTCATATGATTGCTGGCACCGGTGTCAAGATACCACACCATATCGTTGCTCGTATTTTTATCTTCGAGCGCCATTAGAAGAACGCCATCATCTTTTGGCTCTTCTTGTGCGACAAGGTTAAAATTTTCCTCCACCTTCTTGTTGGACCAACAATCTTTTGCGAAGTGCCCATACTTCCCGCAGTTGTAGCATTCGACGCTCGGTCGATTTGAATGACCGCCTCGTTCCTGGGCTCGACCTCGTCCCCTCCAATTTTGATTGTTGGTTTGTCCTTGTTTCTCTTGAGTATATCCTCGTCCTCGACCTCCAGTTTGGCCGAAACTTCGTCCTCGTTGTCCACGTCCTCTTCCACGACCGTGGTGCGTATACAACGCCTTGTCCTCTTTGAGTGACAATTTCGTCTGTAGAGCCTCGTCCAGTGACTCCTGCTTCTTCTTTTTCTTTCGTTGCTCGTGAGCTTCGAGCGAACCGGAGAGTTCATCGACCGTCATTTTCTCGAGGTCTTTTGACTCCTCAATCGCGCACACCACGTTCTCGTACTCGTTCGTTAATGAGCGGAGAATTTTCTCGACAACTCGGGCATCTGTAAGGGCCTCGCCGTTTCTCTTCAACTGGTTGGCGATGGTCTGCACTCTTGTTATATATTCTGACACGCCTTCGCCTTCTTTCATTTTCGTCATTTCGAATTCGCCACGGAGTGTTTGCAACCGAACTTGTTTTACTCGGTCGGCACCTTTGTATGCTTTCTCCAGCTTATCCCATGCTTCCTTCGAATTTTTCGCCCCGGCTATCTTTTCGAAACCGGCCTCGTCTAGCGATTGGTAGATGATGGCGAGCGCGGCATTGTCTTGTCCGCGGGAGTCTTTCAGCATCTTTTGTTGGGCTTCTGTGTATTCTTTCGTATCTTCAGGTTCGATATACCTGTTTTTAACAATTTCCCATACATTCCGCGAGCCAAGAAACACCTTCATCTGGATGCTCCAATTGTCGTAGTTGGATTTGGTGAGGCGCGGAACGGGCAGACCACTAGTTGCTCCGACGTACGACATGGCTCTGATACCAATTTGTTATTTTTAAGTGTTTTATTTTTTGAGTGCGTGTGTGAGGACGAGGAATAAAATGGAACTGGAATATATTTCGGGTACTCGGATGGAGGTGTGAGGAGAATTATAATTTTTTTTTTTTTTTTTTTTTTAAGGAGAGCAAAATATTTTTCTTACTTAAGCACACACACCATTACATGATCTATTTATAATACTTAAGACATCCACCACAAGACAAGTAAAAAAATCACACTCAAGTTTCAATTTTCTTTCTTGAATTCTTCCTTGTTTTACTCTAATTTTTCTTTGTTTTTCTCCTCAAATAAAGGATTTTGATTTTTCTTCGTTTTCTCTTCAAATAAAGTATTTTGGTTTTTCTTTGTTTTCTTTCTTCTTTTTTTTTTGTCTCATAGATTAACCAACAATTAGTCATCATCTCCAACGTCGTTAGATCACTATCATGATCACCTGTCACTTTCAGCGATGGGAAGAACTCATATTCCTTTACGACTGTGTCGTCGTCGTCGTTTCCATTGTCATCTTCCGCTAATTTCTTTTCAACAACCTATATATTATATTATGCTCGGAAATCAGAAGATAATTTTGTGGGTCATTTTTTCAAGTATAATTATTGTTAATATGCAAACTAATTTCCATTTATTTATTTACCTGGTTGGCCGCCTTTGTGAGAGCTTCGTCGTATGATCCAGAAGAAGCGGCCATTAATAATGGCCATTAAGCGGCCATTATTAGTACCAGCAGTTGTTTCTTGACTGAAGAAGAGGACGACGATATTATTATTATCCTTATTATTTTCTCCGAATCCCAGAAAGTCAATACGAGAATCCCCCAAGCTGCTGCTGCTGCTCATTCGCTTTGACGACGACGACGACACATAATATCCTCCACTAGCAGCAGCCACTGATCTCTTTACAGCCTTTTTTTGTTAATATAGAAAACTCTAAATAAGTACCAATGCAAGATGCATGCTTATAGCTAGTACTACACATTGATAATATATCTTGAGTATATATATATATATATATATATATATATATATATTATATATACCTTGTTATTGCAGACGCTGCAGCAGTGCTCAGGAAAACTCGAACCATTAATAAAACCTCCTCCACCACCTATTACAAAGAGCTGCTGCGTATAATTATTATTATTATTATTATTGAAGCCGGCCACGTGTCCGTCATTACAAGAAAATGATGGTGACTCGACGATGGTCGTCGTGTCTGTCATAATTTTAATCTTATTCCACCTTTCTTGATCGAGCCTCAGCCTCTCGAGCTTCTCCACGCCCATGCCCCTCCCTCCATGGCTGCTTTTTAATATGCTTTATTGAAGATGGAGGAGGAGGAGAATAAGGCTCGGTTGATGATGAGTTCTTCGGCTTCCTTCGTCCATTACCACCAGTTCTACTACGTCTTCCTCGTATTGCTGGCGGTTTCTGCTGCCCATTGATGATTTCTTCTGTGTTTGTTTGCCATTTGAAGCCAAGTAATTGCCATTTATTCTTTCTTTTCTTCGACCACTGTGTGCGATTAAATGGAACAGTAGTATATTAAGTGTTGTTCGGATTCATTTATATATAGTAGAGAAAAATAACAAAAGAAGGCTCCGAAAGGGTTTTGACGTAAAATGCAAAATGTGGGGGAATTTATTTCCTTTCTTCTTTTTTAATTTTTGCATTTAATTTTTTCCAAGGGTCTTTTCTATACTACCTTATCTTTTACTATCGTCTAAGGGTTCCGTTACGTGTCAGAAGATTGATAATACAAATAGAAATTGTAACTATCTTTAGGGATTGATACTATAGTTGTTTTCGGCTTCATACGATGTATGAACATATATATGTGAGAAGTAATAATAGAAATTAAGATGTGGTCGGCTCGAACTAGTCAATAATATGTTATTTTATCAAGTATAACTTGATCAATATTAAATACTATATATCATAAACCTAGTGGATGGATTATTTCCTTTTTTTTTTATATATTTTTTAACTTAAATTTATATTAAGGGAGTAGCCGCAATCTATAGGTACGGACCTCTTACAAACGACAAGTTAGAGAGCCCTCTCCAAACCCCACTCTACATAGCTTTTGCCACGTTCACAGATTTACTTTTCTTTTTCTGAAAAAAAACTAATGGGGACTCAATTATGTCTAGTGTATATATATATATATATAAAGAACATATAAGGTATAAAGAACATATAAGGTAAATAAAGTATTCATTCTTGTACCCTAGCTACAAAGAAAAAAAAAAGATAACAAAAAACGAGCTACAATTACAAAGATGGTAGAGTTACTTAATTATAAGTTATAACCCTAGGTAGCTTAGCTGCAAAGACTTATTATACTTTGAATGCAAAAGGATCTCACGATAGTTTCCCATGTCTCTCGCTGCAAAGGCATGCTCTAGTAGATTACTGCTTTTGTACGGATGAATATAACTAATCGCTACCTTACCAACTCCATGAGAAGTTTCTACTTGTTGCATAGTAATCATTATCCGTTACGTACGTCTTCTCCTTTTTGTTAAATAATAAGATGTGCAGCACACAATACATTCAACAAACACGCAAAGCTGCTTCTGAACAAGATCTTGTTTTAGAAAAATATATATATATTATGCAGCATATATATTATAATTCTTAAAGAACATAGACAGCATATGATTTCCTTCTTAATCTATAGCTTGGTTCCGAACTTCAATTACTGGGGTGTTTTATAAATATCTATCTATATATATATATTTAATGGCATTTATTACATTTTTTGCTTCCTTGGGATTCACCAAAAGGGAGATATATGCGAAGAAAATGTTAGTTATGGCTTTATGCAGAATCTGTTAAAAGCCTAACTACTTGGGGGAAGTCTCTGCAACATATATTATAAATATATATATTTATATATATAGGCAAATCTCAGTTCCGCTTCTCAGCCTCCTCTCTCTCTCTCTTTAATATGTACGATCCTGCCAGAGTACATCTGAGATTTTGTAATACATTTGGCGACACAGTAAGATTTTTGGGTACATATATGCATTATCTATGGTGTGGTGTGTGTATAATGTAATTAATGTCCGCGTAAAATGTGTGCTGCTCAGTACCGTAACAAAAGTAAACAGCAGTACGGCTTTGAACTCTCTCTGCACGATAACATGAAACACTAACAGAAGTATCGATCACGGTCTGTTCACTTTGCCTGTACCTTGTGATTGTGAGAGGACAGAGAATATTAAGATCGACCCCAATAATCATCTCATTACACGTCGTTCTCTCTAAATATTATCTATGTATATATGTTTACAAAATCTTTTTTATTCATATATTATTATTTATATTCAGAAGAGTATTGTTAGAGGTGGCCGAATGGGCCAGGGGCCGATTCCGGGCTGGTTCAACCGGGCCGTGGTTCCGGCGGTTTCACAACCATTTTTGTGGAACCGGCACACGAACCATTTGGTTCATAACGGTTCCAGGCTAGTTCGGCCCAATATTTTTTTTATTTTTAATTCAAACTTAAAAAAATCCGATTTTTCCTATTGAAATAAGAAAAATTACATCTAAAAAAATACATAAAATCACCAAAGAAATTACATTTAAAAAAGTGCAACAAGAAAAATTAAAATTAAAATTAAAATTACATTAGAATAAGAAAACAAAGTTCCATAAAAAACCTATATTTGATCCGTATTAATTACTACTATCCTACTCACCTCTTCGTCGGAGTCGGGGCTCGATGCTTTGAACTCGTTGGTTGCATTCTCGGTCTGCTTCTTCGATTATGCCGAAAATTAATCTTGCAATAAGGTTAGCATCGCAAGCGAAGTCAGGCTAAGGCTTGTTCAACAATCTCCAATAATTCGACCGAGGTGGAGAATGTCGACTTTGAAGCGACACTCGAAGCTTGCAAGGCTAGAAAATCTCGTGTCATGGTCGCCAACGTCGGGTAAAGCGCCTAGCCTTCGTCTTCCACCACTCCAAAACATCAAAGTCATCGGGCCCTTCAAAGTTCTGGCTCAAATAGAGTGGAATCTCATTTGAGTTAGTCGTAGACGTTGCCGGCAATTTTCCTTTCTTCTGTCTCACTAATTGTCGTAAGATTCCCCCCATAATGCGTGAGCTACTATTATCCGTCGAAACTTCGGTCACGTGAGCCGTCGCTTCAACACTTGCTCCCTGCGACTGAGATGAATAAAAAGAAAAAAGATCTTGGAGAGAACGCTTAATTGACTCATTTCGGTCGTCAACATTGTTTCCAAGAAAGGTATGATAGTGCTCGAAAAAATGTCAAAAGTGTTTTACCACAACTCGGGTCGAGCAAAGCTGTCAAGCCGTGGACTGTTGGGATAGTTTTCCAATATTTCTTGAACTTTTTTTTCATACTTTCGAAGAAAGTACTCACATATGGGTTTGTTCTAAATTCAAGAAATTTATAGCACATCCCAAAAAGGCGCGGAATAAATCTCGACAATGTGGGATAAGGAACGTTGGAAAATTGTATTATTGCGTCCTTGAACTCTTCAAGTAATGAAACAGACAAACTTGCGACATCTCAATCTTTCTCTTCTAAAGGTAGAGTTCCACCGGGGCCGACCCTATTGTTGTTCTAAAACAGCGTCACCAAATCCTTATAGCATATAAAAACGCTAAGGGGGTCATACAAGGTGTTCCACCTAGTCGGAAACCGGTATGGGAAACTTCTTAAAACTAAGATCGTTCGGCTGAACGGTTTGCCTCCATTATACTCCAAGGCGTCGTTCCCGTAATTGTATCCCTATCCCTTGAATTTTTCTAAGATTGACCCTAGCTTGTCGTCGAATGGTTACTTGACACATAAGTTAATTACGTGACAAGCGCAACTCACGTGAAATAACCCACTGCCAAAGGGTAACCTTAGGCGGCGTTAGAGGATATCAACCCGTACATTGTTCGAGCTTGCATTGTCTAACATGATAGACATAATCTTTCTTGAATTCGTATGTGGTCAACATTCAGGACATACATTGCTATTGTGTGTCAGTGCGTGTCGAGGGCATCTAGCGAAAGAATTCTCTTTTGTCATCTACGTCTCATCTATCCAATGGCCGATCACCACTAGATAAGATCTCGACTTGACGTTTGTCCAAATATCGGTAGTCAAACTTACCCTACACGATATGTTGGCCAAGTGTGCAACTAAGTTCTTCTGATATTGATCTAGAGTTTATATCGAAAACCGTTTAAGTGTCTTACGACTTACTTTGTGGAATCCGGGTTGTATCGTACTGGTAAATTCGATAAACCCTTCACTTTGCGCAACGCAAAACAGTTCTTCATTCTTTACTACAAATTTAACTAATACCATCTTTCAGATTTCCCTAGTTATAACAAAGTTTATACCAATAATTATGTTTTTTTGTTGTTGCCTAGGTTCAGTGCCTACTGGTTGTAACGTATCATCGTCTAATTTATGATAAATAGTGAGATGTTTTAAAATTGAACCCGTCCCACCATCTCCCGATTCGGAACTATATTCGTTAGAACGACAACAATCTTAACAATATCCCTTTCCGATTTCCGGATCTTCCTTACTTAATACGAGGTCCAAAATATTTCATACCTTAGATTTTCATTGTGCCGTGGGCGTGGAGGTTTATTCTTTCCCGTTGATGTTTGGCTTGGTCCCTCGTCCGTCGTCGGAGTAGTCGCTGTCAGTTGCACTTGCTCCTCGTCCGTGTCCTCCAACATCGACTCGTGCGCTCCCCAATTCGTATCTTCGGTCAAAATCAAAATTATCGCGCATGTGTCTAGATGACGATGCCATGTTAGTAGAAAAGTGTGTATCGGGTAATGTGTATGCAAATATAGTATGTAAGACGTAAGTGTATAAAAGCGTGTGTGTGGTGTAATGTGTAATAAAAATAATATTATGAATAATAATGATTATTGTTGGACTTAGAGAGTATATTATATAGAGAATGAGAGAGTATGATGTGAAAAAATGTTGGAAATGAGATCCTATTTATGGATTTTTCGATAGGGTTTTTTGTAAATAAAAAATTTGTATTTGATCTGTAGGGACCAAAAAAAAAATCTTTTCAGCGGCTATATAGCCCTTAGAAGCTAACGGCTATTTAAAACCAATTGTTGCGGTTCCGGGTCGAACCGTAACCGCAAGCCAAACCGCGGTTCTGCTGTTCGGAAAACGCAATAATCGGCATGACCCATCTATAATGGGCCGGTGCCAGTTCGTGGAACCGGTTTACGGCAGTTCCGGTCCGATTCCGAAGCCGTTCCGGGTGAACCGCACCGTTGGCCACCCATAACGTATGTGAACCTCAATGTTGGATATGAGATGACCCCGACTACCAACAGGACTAATCCAAGATGATGTGTATACATACCGTCCAAGTTCAAATATACAACGAAAATCACGGATTAGAAGAGTGATGGAAAGGTATTAAGATTATTGAGGATAATACGCATGGATTGTTTTGTAATTCTATAATATTAGAGGGTAGTCACTGTAAATATGTTTAGTAGATGCGAAAGTATCTATATAATCTATCTCAATATTGATTCTAGGGAACGCGATTACAAGATAATCCGTTGTGATGTCGAAGAGTGATGATGAAATACATATGAATGAAGAGATGAATCAAGATTCCAAGAAGCTGAACTCAATATGCTCTAATCGATTTTCAAGATCCGATGTACCTACATCCTTCAGACACCCTAATCTCGATCTTGTTACAGAGGTATTGCAAGGAAGCGAGAATTATAAAATATGGAGCATATAGATTATTATAGCGCGGCAAGCAAAAAAGAAATTAGGATTTGTTGACGGAACTTGCAAGCAACCAAAAATGATCAAGAGATGATCCAACAATGGAAGAGATGTAATGCCTTGGTAAGATCCTCGATCAGTCGTTCATTGACTAGAGAGTTGGTACGCGAAAGTAGTGTGTTGTGAATCTGCTTTTATGGGTTGGAATGATCTTAAGGAGAGATTTTACAAGGTGAATGGGGCGAGGCTTTTCTCTTTGTATAGAAAGATTAATACAATAAGCCATGGGAACAATTCGGTGACAGAGTACTATTCAAAGTTGAAACTACTTTGGGACGAATATGTCGGCCTCATACCATCGTGTGCAGCCAAAGTGTCTCAGGAGTATGTTGATTTTTGTAGCAAATTGAAGATGATGCAGTTCCGTATGAGTTTAAATGAAGGCTATGCTACCATAAGATCTTACGTGTTGATGATGAGCCCAATTCCGACATATGGCCAATCCAATGGTGTTAAATGAAGAAACTCAGAGGAATATTAGTGTGCAACGTGTTCACACTGAATCCGCCATTAGTCTCATAACCACTGCTCCAGTTAATAGACCACTATATACACATGCTGAAAAGGCAAATGTATGGTGTGAATATATAATCGGGCCACAATAAGGGATATGCTTCAAGATCCATGGATATCCACCAAATTGGGGCATAAGTGGTAGAAGAGGCTCAAATGCTAGAAGAGGAGGAGGAAGGTTCAATAACCAAATCCAGTGGAGATCAAATGGACAAAGGATTGCTAAACCTAATTCAATTAAGAAGTCAAAAAAGCCCCTAAGAGGGGGTGAATTAAGCTTGAAAAATTTTGTTTCTTCTTTCTCGAAAACTTTTGATGTGATATCCTAGAAATGTTTCTTTTCTAAGTGAGTACTTTTCAAATAATGTTTCATCGGCTATCTCCTAGTTGCGTCGGATGTGTATAAGATATATCTCACAGAAAATGTAAAGAATTGAAAAGTAACGTGAGACATGTTTTTATAGAGGTTATATCCCCAATCGAGATTTGGTCATAATGTCACCTTAGTTGGTTAGAAAACTGATTGATTTTCCCAATACACAAATCAAAACAAGTTGAACTCTGGCACAATTAGGTTACCGCACGCCGCCGAAGGGCTCAAGGAAAACTCCAATTCTCGATCGGAAACAACTCGCCGCCGAAGGGCCCCCGGAACTCATTTCTTCCCTTCACGTGCGCGTTAACGTCGACCTTGCCTCATTCGCGTACCGATCGTGTCCGTAGACAGCACGTCCGAAAACATAATATATGGTGGAGGCAGGGAATCACACAGTACGCTTGGATTCACAAATGAAAGCTCAACGGTAGAAGACTATTGCATCTCGTTTTCTTCTGCTCAATCTCTCTTATGTGCATACGTTTGTTGGTTTGGTTGCTCGATATTCTAAGTTTTGCTTATATATAAGCCCTTTCAATAACTACTTACATGGAAAGTCAATCACAAGATTAATACTCAAAATAGAACACGATTCATGTAATAATCGTGCAATTAACATATCAATCAAATCATACCAATCATATAATAGCACATCGATCACAAGCTTATAATAGCATGATTTTATTACATGTAAATGCATAAATTCGAATTCATTGCATATATTCATATTTGGGATGATATCGAATATAACACTTTTCATATGTGATAACTAGCCACTATCTTATAAAATCAGTCAATCCGAATATTTCCTTTTTATAGTTGCTGAATTTCAGCTAGAGGATATTCTAGTTGACTTTTCCATATAAGTTCAAGTAAGATGCATGCAAAGAATATCTGTCATGCCCCGACTCGCGTCTAAGGGGCGACAGCTGCCGCGTTTGTCAATAAATGTAAGGCTTTCGATACCAATTCACACCTCCACGAGTTAAATCACATGAAAGAAGTCGAAATAAACGGAAGTATATTTATATATCAAGGAAGGTTTTATACTGTACAATACAACTCAAAACATTGATACTAGAAGGAATACAAACATCGATCACCGAAGGAATGTATGTACAATCAAAATTTCCTTCCAAAAGATATCCCAACCAAGGGATCCAACTGAAAATAAAGATTTACCCCAAAATGAGAGCAAGAGCAGCGGAAATGTCGATAGAAGATAGGAAACCTCCGGTCAAAATGATATCAACCTAGAAGAGAAATATGTATATACGAAGTGAGCAAACCGCAAGCTCAGTGAGATAATAATACATACACACCTTATCCTCATGGGAGATGTATCCCCAACGATGAGTACCTATACAAGAATTGTCACTACTTCGAACTATCGCACAAACGGAATCACAGATAGCAAAGATACCAAATCACATAAACGATATGTGGGTAGCTATAACCTCACTCGAGCTGAACTCCCCGTCGAGAGTCATACGAGTCCGTTACCGTCTCTAGACCATGTATCGTGAATGATCGTATCAACTATGTATGATATGCATGTCCCACTCCGGTGACGTTGGCTGTAACAAATTTTATCCTAACGACTACCTTCCAATAATACTGGAGAATGAACAAATGTAATCGTTAGGCCACACTCACCCAGGCTCGCCAAGCAATGAGCTACTAATGCCAGTCTCACTCACCCGAATCATGGCGGTTTCGGGTTTCTAATCAATACGCCACTCTCACTCACCCGAATCTTGGCTAGGCTACTAATGTCTCGGTACCGAGTATGCAACATAAAAAACAACACATATCACAATCGTGAGCCCTCAAATCAAATGAATCGTATAGAAGAGTGGCTCGTCATCACGTTCATATAATCCACATGAAGTCATCAAATCAATCAAGAACCAACTCATTGATTTATTATCACGTCAACAACAAAAAATACGAATATCCTATAGCCGACAAGGCTCACTATCATATGAACATCAGAAGATCACACCAATCTAATCGAATAAGGCAAATATCAATAACCAATAGCCGACAAGGCTCTCTATCAATCAAGCATAATATAGCCTAAGCTCATAAAAGAATGAAATAAACGATTCATTAAAAGGTTCACACATTCCGTGAAGGGAAGGTGTCCCCATATTATCAACTCACAAGGTGAAGTCCTAGCTTTCTCCAAGATGTGAAGCTGCCCTTGGGTCCTCAGTCAATGTTCGTTCGCCTAATAAGAAGATAAGATAAATTCAAAAATTATGGAGAATAGCAATTTTTAAAACCATAGTATGAAGAGATCTTTCGCTAAGCTGGCCGAACTTCAAAAGGATCAATATGAGCCTGTGATAATGTTTCAAGAACATCTGAAGCAGAAATTACGAATTAAGATTCAAAATTTCTTCAATAACCGAAGAAAATTTTCTGTTTTGAACTGCACACGGATCAATTTCTGTTTCGCGCCGATATTCAAAAATTCATAGGAATTCATAGAAAAATCAGATTGAGTTGGTTAAAATGGCTGTAGAAAGAGGAGGAAGTTGGGTTAAGGAACAAATTTCGTAAGAATCAGAGCACGATAATTTTGTCAAAGTCTCGAAATACAAAAACTGTGAATAAAAAGTTCATTTTTTCAGCAGGAACTTTGAAAATTCATAACAATTACCGATATCGGATCGACATGAATCCAACGGCTATGAACAGCTGAGACAATTATCTTTCCACCAAAATAGGCTATATACGAAATGAGTACTTTAGCTAAATAATAATAAATAAAAAAAAGAAACAGCACCTAACAGGAATTATTGAATGAAAGGAACAATTAAAAAATGAGTTATATGCAGATTTTCAGCACCAAGCTTACTTTAATAAGGCCTAAGCTGAACGAGAACTATGAGAAATCAAGCTTCGAACGTTCTCCCTCCCTCCCTCTCTCTCTCTCTCTCTCTCTCTCTCACGTTACTTAGCATATATGTATTTTAAGTGATAATTATGAAAGACAGAGAAAAAAAATACTACATGGGCTTTGGGCTTGGAATATTTTAATGGGCTACCAAAGCTTTATTTAATTTAGGTGTTATAATAACCACACGATTTAATCCCATAGACATATTCACACGGATATAACACATTTTATATTTTGAAAGGATATTTTCCATATATAGCTCATCATGATATCTTACAGATTTTTACCATAATTAGCACATTATATCCACAATCAGATATTCCATATCATTAGAGACATCTATAACAGATCACATAGTTTTACTAGTTAAGCACATAATCACATGTCGATCAAATATTCGACATTCTTCAATTATATAGCCAATAAAACATGTCGAATATTATCATAAACATAGACATTATAACACATGCGAACCGATTTCCTCAAGTTATAGCCCTAACTTCATTATAATTACATAAAGCATCAAAACTCTTCAAAACATATAGATCAAGAAGGTCAACAAATCACAACAGACCAAACTGCAATTGAAGTTAGCATTGAACATCATCCATCAGTTGGACCTTCTGAATCCACTTCACATCTCAGCAATATCAGCATTTCTTAAGCATCATTGGGGGGCAAGGAGCAGACCATATTACTGAACGATGATGGCATCAACCAATCAGGCAGGGATATGAGAAGGTATATCTAATCCCGAGCCTATTTTACCAAATGAATGGATATTGATTCTGGTGCAAATCAACATATGATCTCTGACATAATACTATATGATAGTTACAACATGAACTACATCCATTATACTATTGTCAAACTGCCTAACGAAGTATTTAGTAGAGTCATGTATTCTGGAACAATTACACTAAGAGGCAATTTGAAACTTATTAAGGTGTTGTATGTACCATCAATTAATCACATTTTATTATCGGTCTCTAAGCTTACTAATCATAATAATATGAGGATTGTATTCTATTCTGATTTTTGTTTAATCAGGAAATATGGACTATCAAGATTAGAGAGATTGATTGAGCGAGGAATAGCATGTACTACTTAGATAATGCATGTGATAAGGATGTTAGTAATTCTGGTATTTGTAGTAATGAAAATATAAAAAATATGTCCAATAAGATGGAATATGATAGAGTGGCTCTATGTCATCGAAGATTTGGTCACATGTCATTCTCTGTACTATATTGTCTACCAAACCTGAATTTGAAATTGTCTGATGATTATAAATATTGTGATATATGTCCTCTAGCTAAACATGGTAGATTATTGTTTCCCCAAAAAACATCAACAAATCGTTTCTTTAATGGTGAGAAATACTTTCTTACTATGATTGATGACTTCACTAAGGCAACCCGTGGATTCTTGATGAGAAATAAATATGAAGTATATGATACACTGAAATTTTCTACAATATGCAAGAACTCGGTTTGGTCACCTTTTACAAATGATACTAATCAAGCTAACAAAGTTAGATATCCTATCTCAAGATATGTTTACTATGAAGGAATCAAAGAAAATCAGAGGGCATACCTGCATGCCTTAGCTTTAGAACAAATTCCAACCAAGTATGAAGATGCAGTAAGGTAAGAAAGACGGAGACAAAGCATGAATACAAAGTTGAGAGCACTAGAAATGAACATAACATGGAAGATAGTGAACTTACCACCAGAAAAAAACCAATTGACTGCGGATGGACATACACAATCAAATACAATGCAAATGATAAGGTAGAATAGTATAAAGCCCGAGTAGTAGCAAAATGGTTATAACCAAATCGAAGGAATATGCTATGCAGATACCTTCTCACCAGTTGGAAAAGGATGTTTCTATTAGAACAATAATGTCTTTAGCATTAATTCATAATTAGTCATTATGGCAAATGGATGTTACTAATGCATTTCTGCAGGGAGATTTAAATGAGGAAGTACACATGATTATGCCGCAAGTATTGCATATCAATGAAGATAAGGGGAAGAAAAAGGTTTTTAAGCTTGAGAAATCCTAATATGGATCAAAACAATATCTAGAAAATGAAATACAAAATTTACCATAGCAATGAGTAATATTGGATTTGTACAATCAAAGAATGACTATTATTTGTTTGTCAAATCAAGGGGAGTAGGGTAGTTATCCTTATGTATATGTGGATGAATCTTGATTAGTGGAAATGATAATGAGCTTATTGAACAAACTAAGTGTTATTTGAATAACACATTTGATATGAAGGATTTTTTAGGGATTGAAATAGCAAGGTCCACACACGAGATTGTATTTAATAAAAGGAAATATGCTTTGGAGTTGTTTGCAGATGCCGGGGTAGGCTGCAAGCCACTTTCAATACCTACAAAGCAGAATCTGAAACTTTCAGATGAAGAAACAGGGAGAAATTCTAACTCTTCTATTAATAATTCAGATCATGTAACAAGTTGTGTTGATGAATATCAAAGGATAGTAGGACAATTAACTATTTGGGCTTAACTTGACTAGATATATGTTACTCTGTCCAGATCCTATCACAATTTATGCACTGCCTCATAAAATCACATCTTAATGCTATTATAGAATTCTAAGATATATCAAAGGAAAGCCATCACTTGGTAGTTTTTTCAAAACTGGCAGTAATGTGATTTTAAAAGCTATTTGCGATGCGGATTGGGCTTCGTGTCCGATGACGAGGAGATCATTAACTTGATATGAATATTCCTTGGAGATTCATTAACATCGTGGTAGATTAAGGACCAAAATACGGTCTCAAGAAGCTCAGCTTAAGCAGAGTATCGTGTTACGACGATTGTCACAACCGAGATCATATGGATCAAGAACCTGATGAAAGATATGAGAGTAACAATCTCGAATCAAGTAACGATACATTCAGACAACTACTCAGCTTTATAGATTGCAACAAACCCAGTTTTCCATGAGAAGACCAAATAGCTCGAGGTAGATTGCCATTTTATTAGAGACAAGATACTTGAGAAGATTATTGATACGGCCTATGTATCATCAAAGGAACAACTGGGTGGCTTGTTGACGAAGGCTTTAGGAAGATCATAATTTGATTATGTTTTGTATAAGTTTTGTGTTATAGACGTATTCAGACATCAAATTTGAGGGGGAATATCAAGATTATTGAGGATAATATGTAGCGTCTGCTTTGTAATTCTATAATATTAGAGGGGTAGTCACAGTAAATATGTTTAGTAGATGCTACGGTATAAGAGAGATACAAAACAAATGTAATTTATTATTCTAGTTAATAAATTATCCTATAGTTTTTAGGGGCTTTGTCCGTCTTTGAAAGAGGGATTAAGTGGGACAGAACTGACTGGGTGGTAGAGCAAGGTCGATGCTACCCTACCTACTTGAGTATAACCCAAGTGGGTTGAGATTGTGACATGTGTCCAATCTAAAAGAGGATCGATGATTAACACCCCCGATGAGAAGGGTGGACACATGTCCCAATCTTAACCAATTGGGTTATACCAACTGAGCAGGAGGCAATAAACCGTAGAGTAATTGAATAAATATTGAACAAAGAAATACCCGCCTAATAAGTAAGGGCTATAAGGGCGAGGTATTTTTCTCCAAATCGATTTTCCCTTATAACAAAAGGAACGTCTCGTAGAGTTTACATAGAGAAGACGCAACGGGACAAATGAGAAGAAAGATGAACTTAGTGGAAAATAGTCGCGAACAAGGAAAATAAGAAGAGATTATATTGGTTTTGTTAGCAGATTGATATTTTTATTCAAATAAGTTAGAAATCTTATTGTTTAGATTTTTAGGCAATCCAACACATTTCGTGGCTATCTTCAGTGGCGAATCTGTTTTGGATTCACAAATCAGCAGGAAATCGATTTATACTCTAACATAGAAACCATGAGTCTTCGTGGAAATATTATGTGCTAGTCAACTCGACCAATCCGGCAAAATTTCATTTCAATTCAGGTGCACAGAAACAAATTTCTACGAAATTGGGTCATTTTAAATGGGCTTAATGAACAAAAGACTACATCAGCCAGTAATGTTATAACGGCTCAACAGAGAAATTAAAATTTGAGACAAAAAACTTTTATTAAGACTGAAATTATATTATTTTTTAACATGTCGGCAGCTTTATCAGCTCAAGAAAATTATATATAGTCAGGTGGCAGTGGAATTTTTATGAAATTTTGGGTGTGAAATCCATTCCCCACATCGAATAATTATAACATGTGTAACTTCATTTATTATGAATTAGTTTAGAATGAATACCACTTGGATCATATATTGAGCTTCAAGGTATGGAGTAAGGCAATTTGATTTTCCAATTGATAACAACGCAAAGTTTTATTTCAAATACGGTTGATAACATATCCCTAGTCCGTGCAAGGATTCTTGCTCAGATGGAGCGTGCAAGTTGTGTCTTGTGTCGAATGTCTGGTGACATTGATTTTGTCAGGCAGCGTATCCCGTTGAGTGAACGACGACGATACTAAGTGATTATCGTTGAAATAGATACTTGTTTGGCAGTTTGTGTTTTAAGGCGAAGTTTGTTGGGGTGTCAAACTATGGCATCGATAATTATAATTTTATTTCTGAATAACATAGTATGCAACTATAACACCAATCTTTCCAAAGTAATTACCTCTATCAATTGAGGCTCACAGCTTATTTAATATAACAATAATTGTGTAAAATATCACATTATCATGATACATACTTATTTCCATGCACGACAGCTAGGTCAACAAACCCTAGTTTATGATCCCGTTTCAATGAATCTCGTCCCCGAACAATATCTACCTAAATTGCGACCGGGAAGCGAACGTCTGCCCTAACTGCCATGAAGTAGGTATGGCTTTAAGAAACTGCAGCGTGCTTCCGTCGGAGAGAGTGATCCTGAAAGATAGTGCCTGGCCTCGGACGTCGACTAAGGTTTGCCAGTTTGCTCCCCAATTTCTCCGCATGGGAGTCCATGTTTTGGTTTTCGTGGGACGGATCGAAGCTCGCTTGATATCCCCACTCCCACCGACGTTCGAGATCATTACCATGTTGAAGTTAGGCTTTCCCTTTACCGTGAATCGAACGCCTCCTCTTCTTCTGCATGCAACCCTATATATTTATATATGCACACACAAAAAGAAAATTATATTAGGTTTTTAACTATGATTACCCACTTTAGAAAGAAAATCCCTACATATTGTTGGATGATCAATTAACCTAAAAGTTCAAGTGTGACGGGGCATGTATCATAGTTTAACTTTATATATTTTTATTTCCAACGGGCCCCTCACACATGGGCTGATTTTTTTCTTATCAATCCTTAGACGTTAAATTTACTTTTAATGATTAGTAGCGCAGATTCATACCAATGACCTATTGGTATGTTCTAATACCATATTAAGGGAGAAAATAACTTTTGATCCCCCATGATTGAGGCAATTTTGGTCCCCGACGCTCCCGCTTGCCAAATATTAGTTCCCCATGTTGTTCGATTTGAACCAATTTTGGTTCATCGGTTCAATTTCCATCAATTTGGACGGAAAATACTCAGGATATACTTCAGTTACTATTTCTAGCGCGGGATAAAGCCAATTTTGGTCCCCTATTTCAAAACTTTTTTAGTTCTATGGAAGCGTTACTCACTTGGCGACACTTGGTGCTTCCAAATCAATTCCATCCAAATTGAAGGAAATCTAAACGAGGGAGCAAAAGTGGTTCGCATCGGACATCTAATGTGGCACGAGGCGACATCGGAGATCAAAATTAACCCATGATAAACATCCGGGACCAAAAGTGGCTTAATCCACCCTTATTAAATTAGAACTTCACCTTGAAGTTCAAACTTTATATATATGCACACACACAAAAATTATATTAGGTTTTAACAATAATTTCCCACTTTCAGTAACGTATCCCTATATATAATGAATAATGCTTGATCACCACCTTCTATAGAGCACAGGGACAACCCCTTCGTTCCCGCGACGGGCAATTCTAAAGAAGGCGGGCACGGACATATCGAAATGGTGGCGTGGCGGATCGCACCAGCCGCCTCTGTTGTTTGACGGGCAGAAGTTGGTGGCGGTGACGGTGACCGCCGCATGGCGGAGGCACCACCGCGGCTGAACCCTGACGTTGCACCTCACCTGATAGCACGCACCGCACGCCTCACCGCCTCTGTAGAGGGCCCCGCTCAGGGCTGCGGTGTTTAGATCGAAACCAGCTTGGTAAGTGGTCTCATATCCACAAGCTCCACCTGGTCCGTTCATAAACTATAAATGATACATACATATATATATATATGTATATAATATATATATACATATATATATATGTATATAATATATATACATATATATATGTATATAATATATATACATATATATACATATATATATATATATATATATTAAAGGGTAAAATACTTGAATTAAAGGGTAAAATACCTAAATCGGGACAGAAAATACTTCAATTCGGGACTAAACTACCGATATAAATGCAAAAAAATACATAAAAGATGTTGCATTGTATGTATATTGATTACCACCAACACGAAAAAGAAGTTTTCCACATCCTCCTCGTTTAACTAAGCAGAATACTTGAATTCAAGGTTTCATAAAAGGTGTTGCATTGTATGTATATTGATTACCACCAACACGAAAAAGAAGTTTTCTACATCCTCCTCGTTTAACTAAACAGAATACTTGAATTCAAGGCTTTTCCACAACCTTCCCTTTTAACAAACTAGAATACTTGAATTAAAGGGTAAAATACCTAAATTGGGACATAAATACTTAAATTTGAGACCTAATTAAGGTATTTTACCCTTGAATTCAAGTATTCTGCTTAGTTAAACGAGGAGGATGTGGAAAACTTCTTTTTTGTGTTGGTGGTGATGGACTCGCCACAATTTGAACGTATTTTTTGCATTTATATCGGTAGTTTAGTCACGAATTGAAGTATTTTCTGTCCTTATTTAGGTATTTTACCCTTTAATTCAAGTATTCTGCTTAGTTAAACGAGGAGGATGTGGAAAACTTCTTTTTTGTGTTGGTGGTGATCAATAGACATTTTCCGTCTCGGTTAAGTTATTTTATCCATGAATTCAAGTATCCTACTTAGTTAAAAGGGGATGTTGTGGAAAAGCTCTTTTTTTTTGTGGAAAAGCTTTTTTTTTTTTTTTGTTGGTGGTGATCAATATACATACCATGCAAGATCTTTTATGAAAACTTACCATTGTGGTGCCACAATTTGAACGTATTTTTTTGCATATATATCGGTATTAGTCTCGAATTTAAGTATTTTCTGTCTCGGTTAAGTTATTTTATCCTTGAATTCAATTTTTTTTTTGTTGTTGGTGGTGATCAATATACATACCATGCATGATCTTTTATGAAAACTTACCATTGTGGTCTTAAATACCGATATATATGCAAAAAAATACGTTCAAATTGTGCCGAGCTTTTCCACAACCTTCCCTTTAAACAAACTCGAATACTTGAATTCAAGGGTAAAATACCTAAATCGGGACAGAAAATACTTCAATTCGGGACTCGCCAAAATTTGAACGTATTTTTTGCATATATATTGGTATTTCAGCCTCGAATTTACCATCCAAGATCTTTTATGAAAACATACCATTTTGGTCTTAGAGGACTCGCCACAATTTGAACGAATTTTTCATATATATCAGTATTTTAGTCTCAAATTTAAGTATATCTGTCCCAATTTTAATATATATACATATATATATATGTATATAATATATATACATATATATATATATATACATATATATATATATATATATATTGTTCATACCGAGTGTGCTTGGATTCTGATTTCCACCGTAGAAGGTTGCACCAGCACTGATCCATCGTCTGCTTTGTCCTTCAATCCTCTTACAAAACACACAAATTATTACAGCTAAAACAATTTTTCCTTTGAAAAGGAACATTGCGATATATGTAAAAAAAATTACTAGTTCGTTAGTAGATCATAGGAAAATTATGATAATAATAATTTAAACTCTTTCTCCATGATGAAATTACAACATAAAGGAGGTACCATTTATAGATTTCTTCATGCGTATGATGATAACGTTGTACTATATCGTACGCGTTTGTGAGTCGGTGATTAATAATAAATAAGAAAATGAATTTTGAGAATAAAATGATGCGAATTGATTATGTTCAATTAGTTTAAACGCGTCTTTCTATCACTATCGAAGTATAGTACGGAAGGGTACGAATTATAGTATTATTCTTATTTGTTACATAATTACTATGCATCAGTTCGGAGACAATAAGATAGCAAGAGCATGTGAGGGTTCAGTTGCACCTGTTCAGAATTTAATTGTCGGTGATATTCTGAAGTTGAATTAGGAGTTCGGCTTAGAATATGAAACTTTGAATTAAATAATTCGACTCCACATGTCTATGTTTTTGTTCTATAGAGCTTATTAATGTCTAAGATAACTAAAACAAAATGGTTGTAGGAAAAATTCGCATGTTCTAACAGCCATGTTCCGAATTCGCATGTTCAATTTCCTTGTTTTCAATTTTCATATTTTATTTCAAGAGTTGTTTTTTATCGTATGAGAATTTCCTTCTCTCATATGAGAGTTCTTCTCCCATGTCGGTTAACACGAATGAACGAGGTGAGCTCAAACTTGAGATCACTGGAGAAACATTAGGGGACGGGTTCACGGGATTGAGTTACCGTGGACAGACCCAAATGCCTACGTTAGCAAGAGATAAAAGGGAACGTTGTTGGGGAGCCGATTAAGGGAGCCGATTCTGAGAGCAGATACCGGGAGCCGATTCTGGAGAATTTTCTTCTCTCGATATAAGAATATATTTTCTTCTCTTAAGGAAAAAGAACGATTGAATTTGAATACGAAACAATATGTTAGATGGTCTAACAACCCATCCAGTCTAGCGAGGTGATGTCTCCTATACAAGGATTGCACATAGAGAAAGTTGAAGAAATAACTATGGCCTTAATCATCGATGCGTAACCCATGACATGCCAAATTAGATTTGACACTTTCTATTGTTAGTGTTAGGGATATGCCATGCGACGCCATGCGAGAACTAAAAATAGTAGAAGGCATGTACTTTTGTATTGTTTGAACCTTGAATTTTCTATATTAATGATATGCTTTATATTTCATCATAAGGCAGTGTAATTTGTATATTGACTTCTTTCAAGTTTACTCCTTTCAAGCGTGTAAAACATTTCAACATAATGGAGAAGAGCGTGGAGATTTGTATCGTCTTGACATGAGTACGGTATATAATACCAGACATTGATGGGTTCATGGAAATCACGTATGCATGAAAGAAAGACAAACGATGGTGAGAAGGTTGATCTTATTGGAGAATGGTTACATTGAAGTCCCTCTTCGGATCGGCGGGTAGAGTCTGTTCATAGCTACATATTACCAATGTTGTAAAATTTGCTATGCACTAATTGGGCATCCGGAGGGCTTAGCGTCTAACGGCCTAGGCAGTTTCTAGGCGAAAAGTAGACGGTGTACGTGTTTTTCATTAGTTTTTTAAATTTATTTATCAAATATGCAAATATTATACAAAAGAAAATGTGCATCAACCTTATTCAAACATCTAAATAAATAATATCAATATCAACAATGCAACATAAATAACATTTTATAAACATTATATCAGTAACATTGTTGGTTTCCGGTACGTCGGAGATGTCTGTGTCTGTTCGGTGGAGATTGACGGTCAGAATTTCATCTATATTGTAAGTCGAGGCGCGTATTATATACGTTGTCCGTAAGACGATATTGTCCCGATATTACGTGTTCAATCGGTTAACGGCGATCGTCTCCAAGATACAACAATTTCTGAACTGGGAATCGCATCACTTTCCAACTATAACTATAATATCATTTATTTATTATATGCCATGTAACATTAAAGAATACAAGGAAAAATCCGGCCAAAGTCATGTCATCATTGGTTCTATCACCTTCTTAGTCCTTATAATTTCCATCTCCAAAGGTCTTCTAGTTCTTTTTCTAGTAATCTAATCCAATTAAACACCAAAAAAATGTAATTAACCCCAACATACAACCCGCAAATTTTATTTCTTATAAACGCACTGATTATCCCCGTAATGAGCCGCCATAACAAGCTCGTGCACGAGCGGCTTCAGCCTGTCGGCACCCTTACCCGGCCTAAGCCTCCTCCCTCCACCGCCACCCACATCCAAGCAACCACGGCCACCTCCTCCACCACCACCACACCAACCACCGTACGAAAACCCCTCCTTTGTCCTATTCAGCAAATCCCGATCGATCTTATCCAAAACGGGATCGTCCTGCTTAAACTTGCGAGCAAACGCGACCCCGCTCCTCACCATGCTCTCCGTGTCGTTGAGGGAGAGTGTGTGTGGGTGCTGCTTTGGAGGGTTGTCCCACGATATGAAATGCATGTCGTTGTTGATGAGCGTCGGGACGAATCGCGGGATGTTGCATGCGACCGTCTGAAAGTACCCCTCGGGAGAGGACAAGAAGTTCGTGTAGTACATTAGGAGCGTACGAGGTAGGTTGTCGTAGCCCCATATTATGTACTCCACGAATTCCCGGGATAGGATCATCCAAGCCGAGCCTGTAATAATGATATGTTCTTTTAACTCGTACGAATTTTAAAGCACAATGCTGAATAAGTCATTCACCTAAAACTTTAAGCTTGAAAGAAGTATGTATCATATTCTAAGTTTATATATTTTTATTTCCAACACGGCCCATCACGCGGTTTAGGATGATTTCTTTCCTCTCTAGCCTTAAACGCGGAATATTTCATTAACGGGTGGTCTGCGGATTCGTACCGAATACCAATGACCTCTAAGCCTGACTAGGCCTGAATTCTGAGATCATGTTGAATAATCACTTCACCTAAAAGCTTAAGTTTGAACGGATGTGTATTGTTTTAAATTTATATATTTTTTTTCCAACACGCCATCACGTAGTCTGATTATCTAGACTTAGACGCGGAATATTTACATTATCTAGACTTAGACGCGGAATATTTAATTAATGAGTAGTCGTTAGGATTTGTACACCATGACCTCTTGGGCTGATTAGGCCTGGGCTCTGATACTACGTTGAATAACTAGCTCAATTAAAATTTATATATGTTATTTCCAACACATGTCAAAGATTTCACGGTGTTGTTAGAGACTAGTGAAGCATATGTACGAACCGGTGAACAATTTAAACGCGGTTGGTAAGGTTCGTTGTGGCGTGACCCAAAAGATGTCGGATTTGTTCGTCATGTAGAGCCCGGGATCGACGATCAAAGGCATGGCCCGCTGATCTCTGCAATGAAATTAAACCAACAGCTTTGAATGATTATCAAATGTGCAGATATATAATAAATATAGAGTGAGTTTTTCATGGATGAATAAAAAGGAACTCAACTCTTTCCAGCCGAGATCGCTAGTGTGTTCGATGAAATTGAAATCCCGATTCAGCCCCGAAAACACGTACAAAAGATCTGCAAAAACGAACTACCGGGCTCATCGCATTGAATCAAAAACACGAAAAAAAAAAGCAATAAAGGAGAGATTTTTTTACCATCTTGGGTCACCAAAGGATAATCCGAGGCACTGAGGTTAATGAACCAGTCCCAATCTTTATACCTCTTGAGAAGAATGGCACAAGCGTGGAGTGTATTGGCAACCATGGTAGGGCCTCGATAAGTAACCATGTTAGCCTTCACATTCATATACACGTTCCCGATTTTCTTGAAAACGGGATGATTATTTACGCGAGATGCAAGCTCCAATCTCTCCCTGGCGGGAGATTCAAGATCGAGGTGAACGATGTAATAATTCCACGGATGATACAATGCGTGGAGAGCTCTCCAAAGCTTTTCTAAATCGCCTTTAGATCCCGAGATTAAATAGGCAAGTTTCGGGGGCAAAGATTTAGGATGATGAGGTGGCGGCGGCGGGCTCTTCATCCTCGTCTCGACGAAGTAAGAATCTGTTCGATTCGTTGCTGAATGCGAAGGGAAGAGTAAAGGAAGAGGATTGATTCTGTTTAGGGAGGAGAGTAATCCCATGTTTAAGGATGTTGCAAGAAGGACTATGCATGCTAGTGATGTTAGAGCGACGGGGAACAGCCATTTCTTCTTCTCCAGATTCAAATAGCCCATCGATGTAATAATAAGAAGTAGCGATCATGAGATCACAGCAATGAATCTTTTCTGGGCAAGAACGGAATTTTTTTTGTGCCTTAATCAGTGACAACTCTATCTATTGCAGCAACTGTTGGAAGAGGAGTCGATGTTACCTAGAAAGGATTGGAAGACAAAGGTGTGAGTGTGGGTTCTTGTTTAAGAAACAAAAAGACGAGGTAAAACATGACGATGCCTTTTTCCTCGTTGATGTAATACCTCGTAGAATAAATTAATAAGGTTCCGGCAGGGATTCAACGATTTTGTTTAACAAAAACTAAAGAGCTAAAAAAGCATTAAATATTGTGACAAGAAAACCCAATTGCACTACAATATAATAATAATAAAATATAATCGATGATGGAATGTTTTAATTATAAGATTAGCGTTTTGGCCGGGGCCTCAGCTAGGCGTTAATAATGAACCAGAAAAGGACAGGAATATTACATCAGAAAAATCGAAACAGAAGACTGTTGAGACAACTTATATATAGAATTAATTTGAAATTAATTCAGAATTTTAAAATAATAAAAAAAAAAAAAACGAATTCCTTACAATCGCAGCCGATCGGTAAGAAAAATGTTGAAAATCTACCTGTAACGCAGCAAAAGATCAAAGCTTTGAAGCAACCCGAGTCTTTAAATTGAGAGTTAGATCAGAGCCATTAATTACCTTCTCACCGAACCGATGAATATATATATATATATAATATAGTTAAAATGAGAGAAAAGGTATTAATAACCTGAACAAGAACCGCATGAAGCTCAACAAACTGTAAATAAAAATCCCATTCCGAAAACCCATCACACAAGAAAATCATGCATAGGAAAAGATCATACTGATACCTTGTTTTGGAGAGAGTAAATCCACACACTGTTGCTTGCTACTGTATATTGACTCTGGTTGTTATGTTAGATGGGAGAAGAATAAAAAGTTAAAGCTTGCATTAGCTGCTCACTGTACACGTAGCAGAGAGAGAGTGAGAACACGGAGAGAGAAAGAGAGATCAAAAGTGGACATTTTAGCTAATATTTTGGGTGACATATGTCATTTATGATATAATTGTGTATATTTATATATATGGTGGAATGATAAATGATAGAACCAGATTCTTGCTTTTCAAGATTACTGTCATTCCATTATACTAACAACGCAATCTTGGAATTTTTTTTTTCTTTTTTGGACTTCTTTCGAAGCTCTCTGCTTTATTACTGATAATATGTTGTAAATTTAGAGCAATATTGAAGTTCTAAAATATTGTTGTCATTGAATTCTCGTAATTAAATTACGCAAGAAAAGGAGTAAATAATGGGATGCAAATTGTCACGTTGATTTTTATATTTTTTTTGTCTTTGTCCCGACACTTTCTCACCACTTGACTTTTCTCTGAGACACTTTTGGGGCTTTTCTAAGTTGCCTTTATAATTTTCTTTATGAAAATTTCGTCTAATTTTAAGTTCATTTTCCAAATTAACAAATCTTATCCCATTTTAAGATTTCTAAGCATTTAAACGGTGTATAGTCTAGTCAAACATTGCGACGCGGCCTATCAAATGTATAGACATGTTTAAAAAGTTCCTAACTTTTTAATAGAAAGTATTGCGGGATATTTACATTTTTTGTCTCTATTTTTTCGAGTTACAATTTCAGTCCATAATGTTGTCTTTTTTAGTTGAATTGTATTCTTCGAAATGAACTATTTAAGGTCGTATTAGTGATATATAATGTGTGGGATAATTACAATATTTAAACAATATTCAATATGTATTAGTGTAATAACTTGAAAAAGAAAAAGAAAAAGAAAAAGAAAATAGATTGACTTCATGATGGGATAATTCAAATTCAGGCTAAAAACTTACATTTTTATCTCTCCTTATCATCCTTTGTTGAAAAAATAAATGTGCTTGCACACTTGGGCCGAATGATTTTATGAACCCATTATCTTTTATTAATTAAGCCCAATATTTATTGTTTGCAGGGCCCATTCGAGAACATTACGTGGAGCTTAAGAGGACGAAACCCTGCATAATTTTCAATGACACGCTCGCAGCAACTCAGCTACTCTTTATGCGGCGAAACCCTAAAAATTTCTTCTAATCGATTTTAGCATTCTCTTGTGTTCTTGAATCTTTGTAGCTAGATTTCAAAATTGCGCTGATAGATTTACACAACTTGTGTATTGATCTACAATAGCTGTTGAATAATTTGTAACTTGTTGCTTTCTCTGCACAAAACTCTGTTTTAGTTTTTCTTAATCTTCAATATATATTTCAGTTCAGTTTTTAACATCCTTCATGTTAAACCGAATCATAGTAACAAAATCGAAACGAAAACTACATTATCGTATACTTTCTTTTTCTACTATAATATCATCATTCGGTAAACAAAGCATCATAAATATCATTTTCTTTTCTTCTCTGGTCACGTAGGTATCCCCACAAAACGTCACCATAGTGATCCGAATCATATTTTTTTCTTCTTCGGTTGAACCTCATCGTCGACTATGAGACGACCATGACTTCTAGCGGGACTAATCCTTCTTGGTCAATGGAACCCGTCCAAAGATCACGCAAACTACAACAGTCAAAGGTCCATGGAAGGAATCAAACCCATGACCTCTTGCTTGAAAGTCAGGGTCCTACTGACCAGGTCAAGTCCTTGAGGGTTCAGAAATATCATATTGAAACATCTCATTTTTCGTAACTATTACTGGATCTTGAATTAAGGAATTGTTGAAAATGAGTTTGTATTTCATCATTCTCAAAAATATATTACAATAGTATTTATATTTAACAAAATAAAGCATGTTGTGATTAGCTATAAATGAGCTAATTATATGATTTAATTTTCTGATTTTCTGCTTTGATATCTTCATTGGCTGAGATTAAGGCATTGATATGAACTTGATTTTGTAATCTTCAACACTCCACCTCAATTTGGACTCAGAAATATTTTGATAAGTCTAACTTGAAAAGATATTTCGTCTTGTGATCGTTGTGACGCTTCTACATCGGCATTTTTTTGTTGGAGTTTGAGACTTCCTGATACGAACTCGGATCGAGATTCGTAAGTGAGCGTTTAAGATTGTCCTTGAATGATTTGAACACGACAAAAAGACCCGACACTACCGAAAAAATAAAATAAAAATCAAATGAACCTAAAAAATAAATAATGACTCGACACGAACCAGAAAATGCTCGGATGCAATTTGGAGGACTCGAATCATGCGAGCTGGACACGACAAAAATAGGATGAACCTATCTCCTTCGAATCACAACGAACAATTTCCGAAATCCTATCCCCTTAAACCGAACCGGCCCTCAAACAACAATATTAGGATGAAGCCAAATACCTTTAAATTACGGGCTGCATTTGGTTGAGAGTTTTGACGCCACAACTAGTTAATTTGCACGAAAAACTAGTTGATACGTCGAAGGAATTGCGAAGCAAAATCGAGCTAATTTGCGAGAAACTAGTGAAAGAAAAATAAAGTCACGGGTTTATTAATCGAAAATCAAGCTTGTTCTTTTGTTTACCATCCATGCCAACACCTAAATACCCTAACGTTCATCCTGAAAAAATTAAAAAAATAAAATAAAAACTGCAACATAAATTAATTATTTTACTAAAAACTAGACTTGATTAACCTAAAACCAAAATGTAGTTAAAGTGACTTTGATGATTCCCCTCCCAACGTTGATGCTTCACCTCCTGCCTCTTCAAATTATTTTTTGTTTGGGCCTTGAGATGATATTAGTCCTCGGGCTCATGTTGTTCTTGATCCGTTACTTCTAATATGTTATAGAATTTGACCCAGCTCTCTTCGATTAGTGTGGACTCTTGATCAAAGGTTTGGCGAGTTAATCCGTTTAAGGCCTCATCCATTTGTTTCTTCCTCGATCGCGTCATTGGCCCGATTATGGTGAAGTGGATCGTCGGATGTGTTTGTTGTTTTTTGTCTAGCCGTAGTCGAACCTCCACCATTGACTTGCTCGCTTGGTCGTTTCACATCATATCCTCTCCCTTGGAAAGGATTCGCCCTCGAATCCACACCATCTGCAAATTCAAAAGGGGACAAATCAGCAACATTAATGGTTGTACTAACGTCATACTCACTTGGTAGATCGAGCTTGTAGGCATTGTCGTTAATTCTCGCCAACACTTTGAATGACCCGTGGACTCGTGGATGTAATTTTCTGTCGGAAACCGCTCCTTGGGCATATGTATCCATACCCACTCTCCGGGTTCAAAGACAACGCGCTTAGCCCTTTATTTGCATTGACCGCTACCTTTTTATTATTTTGCTCCAGATTTGCACGCGCTTGCTCATGCAATTTCTTCACCTGTTGTGCTCGTTTAAAACCATTCATATTTATTGATCATTCAAAGGTAATGGAGTTAAATCTAGTGAATATAAAGGATTAAAACCATAAACTAGCTAAAACGGAGAAAATTGTGTAGAAGAATGAATCTGTCGGTTATACGCAAACTCAGCTATTGGCAAACAATCCTCCCAACTTTTTAAATTCTTTTTAATCAATGCACACAGTATTACGCCTAGGGTCCTATTCGTTACCTCGGTTTGACCGTTGGTTTGGGGGTGACTAGTGGTTGAAAATAATAATTTTATTCCTAATTTCCCCCAAAGATCTTACAAAAGTAACTTAGAAACTTAACATCCCTATCGGAAACAATGGTCCTAGGAACCCCATGCAAACGAATGATTTCCCTAAAGAACAAATTGGCGACATGCTTAGCATCGTCCGATTTATTGCATGCAATGAAATGAGACACCTTAGAAAATCTATCAACCACAACCAAGATAGAATCTCTGCCCTTTTGAGACCTCGGTAACCCCAGTATGAAATCCATTGACAGGTCAGTCTAGGGCGTTTGAGGGATGGGAAGTGGAGTATACAACCCATGTGGCATTGACTTAGAATTGGGTTTCTTACAATCTAAGCACCTACCACAAACCCTCTCGACATCTCGCTTCATGCAAGGCCAATAAAAATGTTCTTTTAAAATATCGAGGGTTTCGATATCCAAGCATCCCATTAAGCCCCCGCCATGCGCTTTCTTCACTAAATACTCACGAAGAGAACACGAAGGAATACACATCTGGTTCTCTCTAAACAAGAATCCATCAAGTCGATAGAACTTGTTAACGACCAGTTTTTCGCATTCAATATAAATTGAAGCATAGTCGTGGTCATTTTCATACAAGTCTCTGATAAAAGCAAAACCCATAATAGACGTGCTAAGAGAAGTAAGGAGAGAGTACCTTCGTGATAAAAGAATCAACAACGATTTGTCCTTACCCTCCTTATACTTTACCACGTACGGAAGGTCTCGATAGGAGATCCACTTAGCATGCCTCTTGTGCAAATTATTTTGTCCTTTGAGGTATTTGATCGACTCGTGATCCGTGTGCACGACCAACTCCTTTGGCAGCAAATAATGTTTCCACGTCTACAATGCCCCTACCACGGCATACAAGTCCTTGTCGTAGGTCGGATAGTTCAAGGTTGCTCCGTTCAGCTTCTCGCTGAAATATGCAATTGGCCGGCCTTCTTGGAGTAAAACATCAACTATACCTATCCCTGAGACATCACACTTGAGCTCGAATGTTTTAGCAAAGTCAGGTAACATAAGAACGGGTGCATTCGTTAAATCATGCTTTAATCGATCAAAGGCCTTTTTGTTGAGCTTCCGCCAATTTGAATTTCACATTCTTTTTAACTAGTTCATTCAAAGGGGCGGCCTTTGTCGAGAAATCTTTAACTAAAAACTAGCAAGGCCATGGAAAGATCAAATCTCAGTACGCTTTTAGGGGTCGTCCATTAAAGGATTGCTTGAACCTTAGATTGATCGACGCACAAGCCATTGCTACGACAAACCCAAGAAAGACAACCTCATTTGCACAAAAGGAGCACTTTTTGGCATTGACAGATAGCTTTCTTCACGCAAAGTATTAAGAACAATCCTAAGGTGCTCGGCATGATCATGTAAATTCTTACATAAACAAGAATGTCATCAGTACACAACCACAAACTTGCGGATAAAACGTTTAAGATATGATTCATCAGACGAATAAAAGTACTTCGAGCGTTAGGTAAGCCAAACGACATTACCAACCACTCCTAAAGACCGAATTTAGTCGTAAAGGTTGTTTTCCATTCATCGCATTCTTTGACTCGAATCTGATGATGTCCCGATTTTAAATCAATTTTCGAAAATAAAGAAGCACCTTGCAACTCGTCAACTATGTCATCTAAGCGGGGAATGGAGTGACGATATTTAATAGTTATTTTATTTACCGCCATGTAGTGGATGCACATGCGAGACGTCCCATCTTTTTTTTGGTACGAGAATGACCAGTACAACACACGGGCTCAAGAACTCCCGAATGTGTCCTTTGGAAAGCAGCTCCTCAACCTGCTTCTGGAGCTCCTTAGTTTCCTCTGGATTGGCTCGATAAGCTGGCCGATTTGGAATGGTTGAGCCGGGTAAAAAGTCGATTTGATGCTCGATGCCTCGGAGCGGTGGTAGATCGTCTGGAATCTCCTCCGACATAATATCTGCAAATTCACTGAAATTATCTCGGAAGGTATTTCATGAGGGGGTCACTAGAGGACACTAGTGTCTCATATGCAAGAGTAAAGATAAACGACTTCTGAGAATTCACAGCCCTATCTATGTCTCTTAAAGCTTCATAGAAGTACCTTTTCTCTCACTTGCTTCCAGCTTTTTACTCTTTTCACTTTCTTTCTTCTTGCCAATTTTTTTTATCACTATCGGGTTTTTTCTTACTCTCGCTTGGCTTTTCTCGCTCACTACTCTCCTTTTGCATTCTTTCTCTCATTTTTATTGTTTCGGAATGAACATAAACCGGCGATAGTGGTACGAGTGTGTACATCTTCTTGTTATGCTCAAGCTGATACTTATTGGATCGTCCATGGTGGGTGGTGTTGTGATCGAACTCCCATGGTCTTCCGAGGAAAATATGGCCAGTGCTCGTTGGTACGTCGTCGCAAAGCACCTCATCTTCGTACTTCCCAATCGAGAATTTGCCCCAATTTGTCGGTTCACCCGTATTTCTCCGTGATCGTTCAACAAATGCAGCCAATACGGATTTGGATGGACCTCCATTGGTATCCCTAACTTCTCGACAAGATACGAGCTAACACAGTTAGTACGACTACCCCCATCAATTAGAAGTAAACATATCTTCTCTTGACTTTGCAACGTGTATGAAAAATATTGCGCCTTTGGTTCTGTCCTGAACGAATTACGTAATATTTATTATTATTTTTGTTTCTTATTATTCTGCTTTAGCTTAGTTGTAATTTCTTTTCTTTATTTCTTTATTCTGTACATGTATAAATACGCTTTCGTTGGAATAATACATTAAGTACTTCTATTCTAAACAAAGTTCCCGTCGTCTGATTTCTCTCTAGCAATCGAGAGCTCAACAACACGATTAGCTCAATTGAGCTAAGAATCACGATCCTTTCATGGTATCAGAGGAGACGATTCTGCTTTTTGATTTCAATTGAAGGCTTCGCGAGTGAGAAAAGCCTTCAGCGATTAAATAATTCTCATCGGATTGGATAGATCTGAAGATTTCCTTTGAGAATTTTGTTGCATCGCGATGGAGGAACAGCAAAATCCAGAGGTGAACGAGGGACAACAAAATCCAGAGGTGAACGAGGAACAAGTGCAGAACAGCAGAGCGACAGAAGCAGCTAGCTACGGTGGATATGTACATCATCTAACGCTCCTACCTTCGGATGGCTTAGGTTTGACTATTATCTCGAATCACTTGACTGAATCGAACTATCTAGCATGGAGTCATTCAATGAAGCGTGCGTTGAGCGCGAAGAACAAGCTAGGATTCATCAACGGAGCTGTAGCTAAGCCAAAGGAAAATGACGCAGACTTTACTCAATGGATTCGGGTGAATGACACCGTTGTGTCATGGATTTTAAATTCGATCTCGCAGGAATTGGTAGACAATTTCAGTCTAGCCGAAACTGCAAGGGAGCTATGGGAAGAGCTGCGGATGCAAAACGGAACAAGTAATGGTCCGCAACTTTACCAATTAAACAGGGAGATATGTTCAATTGTGCAAGGGAATATGGGCCTATCTCAGTATTTTAGCAAATTAAAAAGGTTGTGGGATGAATTGAGCCGCCTTGCGCCTGATGATGGATGTAATTGTGGAGGTTGTATATGCAAAGGTACAAGAAACAGTGAGAGAGAAGCAAGAACAAAGCTCATACAATTACTAATGGGATTGAATGAGGTATATGATGGAGTTAGGAGCCAAATTTTAGCATCCGAGCCTTGGCCTGAAGTAAGGAAGGCATACGCTATGTTGGCGAATGTCGAAAAACAGCAAGCAATAAGGGTGTTGTTTGACAGTAATGAGCACACAGCGATGCTAGCAGGGAAAGCGGGAAACAATGGTACACAAAAAGGGTATTATGGTGGAAACAGAGAGAATGAATTGAGACGAGATAAGGCGTTGAAACAGAGCTTAAAATGCGACTATTGTGGTGGAAAAGGCCACTTGAAGGAGGGATGCTTCAAGTTAATTGGTTATCGGGATTGGTGGAAAGGAAATAAGGATGCAAAGAGACAACAACAGTCATACAATGCACCTCGAAATCATGTTAATCTTGTTGATGGGCCGATCAATTCCAAGGGAGATGGGGAAGACCTGCAACAGATTCTCAGCAATATGAAAGCACTACAACATGAAGTAACCAAGCTCATCAAAGGAAAGAACATTCCACGGGAGGTGAATGGTGTGAATTTTGCTCATTCCCTGGAGTTCTCAGGTATGGCATCTTATAATGTTCTAAGCTCACTCGAAAATCTGAGCAAGGAGTTCTTGACTTTGGACACCGGGGCAACATGGCATATGATTTGTGACCTTACCCTTCTTTCTAACCCAAGACCCATCGATTCTTACACACCAATATATCTTCCTGATGGAAGAATCAAAATTGTTGAGATAGGAGACCTGAAGCCCACTGATACACTAATTTTAAAGGACTGCCTTTATATTCCCGACTTCAAGTTCAATCTTATTTCCATAAACAAACTTGCAACCCAATCCAAAATTGATTGCTTGTTCTCAAATGATTTTTGTATCCTACAGGACCAGAGGACTAGACGATTTATAGCTGCAGGGAGAGTAAGGAATATATTGTACATGATTGACAAGGAATCATTCTCAGAAGCCAGCATACAATCTGTCATAACTACACAAGTAAATCATCCCTTCTTTGCTGATTTTTCAAGTTTTCCCGTCAATAACCTTGCTATGAATTGTGTGTCAAGTGGATCTTTTGATTTGTGGCATAAACGGTTAGGACACCCTTCTGATCTTGTGATTCAATCTCTGAAATTACCTTCTATTTCTATAACGAATAAAATACATTGTGAGATTTGTCCTTTGTCTAAACAAGCAAGAACAAAGTTTTCACCTAGTGCTATACGAACTTCTCGGATTTGTGAATTAATTCACCTAGATATTTGGGGGCCATATCATCAAAGGCTGTTTGTGGAGCATATTATTTTTTAACAATAGTGGATGATTTTAGTCGAGCCGTTTGGACTTTTCTTATGCAAGCAAAGTCACAAACTGTTAGTATGCTCGATCATTTTCTGAAAATGACAATGACTCAATTCAATGCTCCTGTTAAGTTAGTAAGATCAGACAATGGAGCTTAATTCTTAAGTCATGAATGTCAAAAACTTTTGTCTTCGCTAGGAATCATACATCAAAAATCTTGTGTATACACACCACAACAAAATGGCGTGGTTGAACGTAAACACAAACATTTACTTCAAGTGGCTCGAAGCCTAATGTTTCAGTCACATTTACCTAAATTTTTTTGGGGTGAGTCTATTCTCACAGCTACTTACCTTATCAATAGATTACCATCTAAGCTCCTAGACATGAAAAGACCATATGAGATTCTTTATTCCAAAGTGCCAGATTTGAGTCATCTTCGAGTTTTTGGATGTTTGTGCTATGCCACAAATGTGATACCTCATAAAGATAAATTTGAACCTAGGGCTCATAAGTGTGTTTTCATAGGTTATCCTCAAGGTCAAAAGGCTTTTAAACTCTATGATTTACACAATAAAAGGGTCATTGTGTCGAGGGATGTGGTTTTTCATGAAACAATTTTTCCATTTTCAAAACAACCTGCAATTTTGTCTGATACACATTCCTCGGTTTTGGGTGTTCCTACTAGTGTTGTGCCACATATAATTGATTCACTTGATTCGCATATTACTGTCCCTGTACCCAAACTTTCATCACAGCTGAATCAAACTCCTCATTCATCACAGTTGAACCAAACTCCTCATTCATCACAGCTGAACCAAACTCTTGCACCTACCACAGACCCTTTATCTCCATCACAATCAACACCTCATCTCACTAATAATGAACCTTTAATGCTGGAAACCAATATTGAATCACGTTCCGTTTCAGAACCTTCTACTTCAACACTTGTTACCCGCAAGAGTCATAGAACTAAAATAATTCCATCATGGATGAAACACTACGTCTCTCATGTACAATCGGGTCCTAGCTCTCCACAGCATGGTCGATCTAACACTCATTCTTCACCCTATACTCCTACAGCTTACCCCTTTGTTTGCAGTCCTTATTTTTCTCAGGATCATGTGTACTTTTTGACCCGGTTAGACAACGATAGAGCTCCGAACTCTTATCTAGAGGCTAAGAACGACCCACACTGGGTACGTGCCATGAACCTAGAACTCAAGGCCCTAGAAGATAATGATACATGGGTCTTGACTGATTTGCCACCACACAAACACGCCATTGGGTGTAGATGGGTCTACAAAGTCAAATATCACCCGGATGGCTCCCTGGATCGATTTAAAGCACGCTTGGTGGCAAAGGGATACAATCAAGTTGAAGGTGAGGATTATTATGATAGTTTTTCTCCCGTGGCGCGTGTTGTAATAGTTCGGCTGCTATTAACTTTAGCAACAGCTTTTTCTTGACCCCTGTTTCAACTCGATATCAATAATGCCTTCTTACACGGTTTTTTGGAGGAAGAGGTTTATATGATTCCTCCTGAAGGTTATAATGTTGCAAAGGCGGGACAAGTTTGTAAGTTAAAGAGGTCTTTGTATGGTTTAAAGCAAGCCTCTCGACATTGGAACGTGGAACTTACTCATCAGCTGCGACAGTGTGGATTAATCCAGTCAGATAATGATCCTTGTCTGCTGATCAAGCGCGGCGCAACAAATTTTACAGCTCTCTTGGTGTATGTCGATGACATTCTCATCACTGGATCGGATGAAGGGGAGATTGAGGCTGTAAAATGTTTTCTGAATCGAAAATTCTCTATTAAAGACTTGGGTATTGCCAAGTATTTTTCGGGAATTGAATTCACCAGATCTGAAGGTGGGCTATTTTTCAACCAGCGAAAATACATTCTTGATATTCTTCGAGATGCAGGGCTCCTTGGTTGTAAGCCTACCGCTACTCCGCTGCCTAAGAATCACAATTTTTCAGACAATTGTGGTTCAACTATCCCACATCCCACACGATATCGGAAGCTTGTTGGGCAGCTGCTCTATTTGAACTTCACCCGTCCCGACATCACATTTGCTGTCCAACAACTTAGCAAGCATGTCCAAGATCCTCATGAAGCACATTGGACTGCTTTGATTCACATTCTCAAGTACTTGAAGGGTACAGCTGAACTTAGCATTTTTTATTCGGCAGAATCTGTCATCAAGCTGGAAGCTTTCAGCGACGCAGATTGGGCTGCTGATCCATTGTCCCGTCGCTCTATTACTGGTTTTGGTATTTTCCTTGGTCCTTCTTTAATCTCTTGGAAGGCCAAACAACAATCCACCGTTTCTTGCTCTTCCGCCGAGGCCGAATATCGTAGCATGAGTTACACCGCTCGGGAACTTCTATGGCTCACCTATCTACTTCAGGATTTTGGTATCACCGTTCCTCTCCCTATCTCTCTTTGGTGTGATAATAAGGCTGCGATATACATCACGGGAAACCCGGTATTTCATGAACGCACCAAGCATTTGGAGATCGATTGCCACTTTGTTCGCTCACAATATCAACAAGACTTGCTCGTTCCTCTTCACACGCCATCTACTCATCAACTCGCGGATGTATCACCAAGTCTTTGCCCAAGCCCCTCTTCTCTTCAATCATTTCCAAGCTTGGCATGAAGCCTTTTCTTCATTGCTTAGCTTGCTGAGGGATGAACGAATTACGTAATATTTATTATTATTTTTGTTTCTTATTATTCTGCTTTAGCTGAGTTGTAATTTCTTTTCTTTATTTCTTTATTCTGTACATGTATAAATACGCTTTCGTTGGAATAATACATTCAGTACTTCTATTGTAAGCAAAATTCCCGTCGTCTGATTTCTCTCTAGCAATCGAGAGCTCAACTCATGATTAGCTCAATTGAGCTAAGAATCACGATCCTTTCATGTTCCACGGTCACTTGAGCGCTCAATATTCTCATAGCTACCAGCACCTCATCTCCACTCGAGACATATTGTTCACCCTCATCTTCTAGTTCAACGTCTCTCTCCTCTTTGATGGCGCTTACGTATGTTTCATCGTCTAACATCGTCATGGTACGAGAATTCGGGCATTGCGATGCAATGTGCCCCTTTCCCAATCACTTAAAACAAGTGATCTTGGACGACGATGCTCCAGCTCCCTTGCTGCCCTCGCCCTTCTCAGCCCTTCCTGGTTCATTTTTCTTGAACTTAAGCTTCGGTTTTGGCTCGTTCTTTCGATTCCACGCATTCCCGAAACCCGAAGGCTGAGAATTTGCTGCTTTGCCACTTCGACATTGGAGCTGCTTCTCGACCTTCTCTTCTTGGTGCATGAGCTCATTCAGGTCCATATAATGGTGCAGCTCAACTCAATCGGCGATCTCACGTCTTAATCCCCCAAGAATCGAGCCATTGTAGCATATTCGTCCTCCTCTATGTTTGCTCGTGTCATGGTTGTTTCCATTTCTTGATAATAATCCGCAACGCTCTTACCTCCTTGCTGGATCATTTGGAGCTTATTTTAGAGCTCATGATAATAGTGGGGTGGTACGAACCTCTTTCGCATTATACGCTTTATCTCCTCCACAGTAGTAATTTGGCGTTCGCTGAACCGTCTTCGGTCCTTGAAAACTTTGTCCCACCAAATCCGAGCATATCCCTGGAACTCCAAGGTTGCGAGCTCGATTTTTCGACTTTTGGAATAATCATGGCCGCAAAAACACACTCCACTTTTGTCTCCCAATCTTGATAGGCTTCGAGATCATTCTTGCCGCGAAACAAAGGTATTCAGACCTGGACGTTCTTAAAATCATCACGGGCTGATCGTCGTCTCCTCCGACCTCTCTCGGACACCTCTGGTTCGTCCTCGTCATCTCGCTCTAAATCGGACTCGTGTATGCTTCTATGGCCATCATTCCTCCGTTGGTTGTTTAGCCTCAATTCCTGTAATTGTGCCAAGATGGCGGTGTAGTTGTTATTCATGCGCTCCACTTCCTCTCTAAATGCTTGAAACGGATTTGGCGGCGGTGCACCGGACATAATCTCAGCTTTCGATGTTCCTAAATATTCCTCACTTCCCCTACCCGAAATGTCACTCACCTGTGCACTCTCGGTTTGTTTGTGGGGTTGGGTCACTCGATTGTTTTCGCTTTGTATTTTTTTCCTTTCACTTGGATTCAAGCGGCTTTATACTACTTTACAAACAATTTCAATGCGTCGAAATAAGACACAAGAAAAAAAAGATATTGCGATGTGAGAGGGGCTAGACCGAAATAAATCTAGACTCGAGAAGGCTTAAATAAAAAACTGAAACACCTCATAAACGAAATATATATATATATATATTTTCTCAGCCAATTTTTTTTGGGTCGGATTTGTATTTTTTTTCCGACCTCCTGCCCTCTTTTTTTTTTTTCTTTTGAGCTTCTGCTTTTTTTTTTATCGGCCTCGGTTCTTTTTTTTTCAAGACTCGATACTATCAATCAAGGAAAACGGCTCTGATACCAAACCGATACGAACTTGGATCGAGATTCGTAAGTGGACGTTTAAGATTTTCCTTGAATGATTTGAACACGACGAAAAAGACCCGACACTACCGAAAAAATAAAATAAAAATCAAATGAACCTGAAAAATAAATAATGACTCGACACGAACCAGAAAATTGGTAGGATGCAATTTGGAGGACTCGAATCATGCGAGCTGGACACGACAAAAATAGGATGAACCTATCTCCTTCGAATCACAACGAACAATTTCCGAAATCCTATACCCTTAAACCAAAGCGGCCCTCAAACACCAATATTAGGACGGAGCCAAATACCTTTGAATTACGGGCTGCATTTGGTTGTGAGTTTTGACGCCACAACTAGTTAAATTGCACGAAAAACTAGTTGATACGTCGAAGGAATTGCGAAGCAAAACCGAGCTAATTTGCGAGAAACTAGCGAAAGGAAAATAAACTCACGGGTTTAATCGAAAATCACGCTTGTTCTTTTGTTTAACATCCATGCAAACACCTAAATACCCTAACGTTCATGCTGAAAAAATTAAAAAATAAAATAAAAACTGCAACATAAATTAATTATTTTACTAAAAACTAGACTTGATTAACATAAAACCAAAATGTAGTCAAAGTGACTTTGATGCTTCTCCTCCCAACGTTGATGCTTCACCTCATGCCTCTTCAAATTATTATTTTTTTTGGGCTGAAAAATGATGCCTCATGATAGGTATTGTTTGGGCCTTTGAGATGAGATTGGGCCTCGGGCTCATGTCGTTCTTGATCCGTTACTTCTAAGATGTTATAGAATTTGACCCAACTCTCTTTGATTAGTCTGGTTTCTTGATAAAAGGTTAGGCGAATTAACCCGTTTAAGGCCTCATCCATTTGCTTCTTCCTTGATCGCATCATCAGCCCAGTTATGTTGTGAAGTGGGTCGTCGGATGTCTTTGTTGTTTCTTGTCTACCGTAGTCGAACCTCCACCATTGACTTGCTCGCTTGCTCGTTTCACATCACTTCCCGTAGGGATTTTTCTTACACCAGTGTGTTAGCCACAATATGTGGTTTATTTTTATATATAGTGGTCATGACCTCTATACCTTTGAAGGTACTTTGCGGAATCTACCATCTAAATTTTCTCTGGACGTTGGTCGATACCTTTTCCCATTGCAATGAACTTTCTTATCCTCTTCTGTGAATCAAAGCCCATTTTTTCAGCCTTTTTGTGTCCATTGCCTTTTGTATTTGGCCATGGTATGCGCTTTTCCTTCTTCGAGGAGAATGGTGTTAAGGTTGCTTGGATTTTTACAGAATCTTCTTCTTCCTTTGATAAAAAAGTTGGAGTTTTGATCCGGGCTTCTTTTGTTGGGGCAGAGCTCTTGTAGTCCGGTCCGAATTTCCCCTATCCGTGGTAGATGGGTGTTGGAGAAAAGAAATAACTAATTCGAGTAAGCGGTGGTAGTATTTGGATATCGCGGCAATTCATCGTGGTTAATGTAAACCCAAACTGATATAGAGAGATATACGAGCTTTTTACGTGATTCGTCCAATACCACCAACATCCACGGAGAGACAATTGTTTTACTATATACTACACCGTATAAATTAACACTCGTATTTAAACTCAAATTCGAGACCCTTATCCACCTCGGTAATGTATTTATACCCACTCTCAACTACTCCTCAAAACTAAATTTGCTCTCACCATTATCTACTCGGATAAGACCCTTTTTTTTCTCTCCCTCACTCAAATTCCTTCGATTTGAGGTGCATTTGAACAATGATTGATAAACCCTATTTATAGGGTAGTTCACAAGCTAAAGGCCAAATTGGATTATTTCATTTCATACATAATCTAGGTATGGTCTCTGATTAATTGCTTCAAGATTCACATGGCTAGACCCAACAATTCTTCCACTCCAACCTCATTCATCTTCAGCCGCAACAACAGCTCATTCTGGAGAGTTTTGATCTAAGAGTTTACTTGTTCGTAGATACCACGAACGTCCATTGGCTTTCTGTTGTACCAGCTACACATGATCTGAATCAAGAATGTGGTCTTACCCCATTTAATTGACTCAACGACCAATCCCATATACAGCTTTGTCAACCGCTTTACCCATCAGCTCTGAAGAGGGACTTCGATACATCCCATTCTCCAGCAGGATTTACCTTCTCACCATCCCCTGTCTTTCATTCACGTTCATGTGATTTCTGTAAATCCATTGAAGTCGGAGTATTATGTATCATACTCTCGCCCATACACTACAAACATTCATACTATTATCCATTCAGTGGGCCCTTTATGCCACGCGTGATTTTTTAGACTCCCCCTGCTATGAAACCCCCATAGCCATTGGAATCTAACTGGCATGAAAACATTAAATTCCATGCGACTTTGAGACAAAGTCACACCACCCAAAATGCATGTCGCTGAGTCAACCATTTTCATATTATGTTGTATCAGATTGATAATGCCACATTTGTTGTCCGCTTCCGCCATCAACTAGACCGACGTAGAGTTATGCATGCATCCCATGGAAATTTGAGAAGCAGCTTGTTATTCTTCAAAATTTGATAAGAAGGATGATCCGAATTAGGTCGATCTAAATTGGTGTCAGTTCTTTTCAGTTTCATGATATTCTGTTCTGGGCGCGATCTCAATCGACTATGGAACTCATTGGCAACAACTTGGTCGTTTCATAGAATCGGATTTTGCTGAGAACCATCCATGGAGATCTTATGTTCCTATCAAGAGCATGATGGATGATCGTCAGCCACTTCGTCGTGTCATGAAGCTCAATGTGGAAGAAATGGATGTTTTTTAATCTTTGTGAAGTATGAACAGACTTCCAAATTTTAGCTACTTGTGTGGGTTAGTGGATCATCAATCATCAACATGCGAACGCCAATACGAGATTCATGATGGTGTTATGGAGATGAAGTTCCCTTACCCTGCATCCCTTTGAGCGATCCGACCCGAACCCTCGATACAATGTTTCTATGGGTCAACTCTATCCGACCCTCAGTACCGGCTAGAGAATCTGAGCAGACCAACCCGACCCAAAATGCCTCTACTAATCCAAATATGTCCAAACCCGTATCACCACAAACCTTAGCCGACCCAAAACATGCTGACATCTCCGATCCCATTATTATTTCTCTTTTCCCTCCAAAAGATGATAGTCCCACTCAAAATTTCAATTTCAAAAACCCTGATTTATTTCCATCAAATTAGCCTCCCAAGTCAATCGATGATTCACACAAACTGTGAAGATTCTTAGCCTAAAGTTACGATAACTAATCCTCATCATTTATTGTCACCAAATCAGCTCCCCATATTAATCTCATTATCCAATTCAAACCAAGAGGAATCTATGCCGAAAAACATGTCACCTCAAACTATGTTTTTCACTTCAATCCCACAAATAATCGCCAAATAATTTAGCCCCCAAATTTGCAATACTATCAAAACACGGAAGCCTCCCCAGAATAACTCAACTGTAAATGTCAGCACCCAGACAAGTCAGGTTGGTATCATACCTAACATCACCCCAACCGTGAATCACACCCTGCATCCTAATCCTAAAATCACTAAACCTTTAGCTAACGTCATTGTCCCTCTGCCAAACATACCACCCAATCAATATGGAGATGAGAACGAAAACCCTAATCCTAGTAAACAGACGCGTCCTTACCCAATAAACAGATCCATCATATACCTATAAAGTCCTCCGAGCAGTAAAGACTACGCTTCATACCATCAAGCGTGAGCCTCATGAACCCACAAAACATGAACTTACCAACAAACAACCCACCCACCCTCCGTCCCGTATGGCAGGCTTCGGACTTTCGCGAGACTCTTGAAGATTGCAACCTTCATGATCTAGGCTTCTTCGGCCCAACTTTTACTTGGAGCGATAAAACCACTCACCCAAATACAATCATTGAAAGAACTAATCGGGCATGTGCATTTCCCGAATGGACAAATTTTTTCCCGCACAACCAGGTCCTCCTCGTCCGAACATTATGTTCGGATCACTTGGCCGTTATTGTTAAAATAAATCCTCGTTGCGTGCCTCCGCGCTAACATAAGTGTTCTTTTCGTCTTGAAGCTAAGTGGATAAATGAGGATGAATGTACAAACATAATTCGAAGGTGCTGGAATGACCAAGCTGAGGCAACCTACGAAAGGAAACTACCAAGCCACTTGAGAAATGCCAACAAGAGCTTGCGGTTTGGAGTCCACATCAACAGAAAATAGAAGAGAAGAAAAGGATACTCTTACGCGCAAACTGGATGTTATTTCAATAGCTGAGATTACACCTGATCAAAAGGAAGAAGTTCGTCAACTCGAAGAATGTTTGGTTGTAATATTGTACAAAGAAGAGTTATAATTGAAGCAACAAATAAGATGGAGTGGCTCCGAGAAGGTGATTGCAACACGAGATATTTCCATCGTAAGGTCTCTAATAAACGTATTTTTGTATGTTTCTCTGTATACTAATTGAATTGTTTCCGAGCATTATTAGAGTCGTTTTGGATTATTTTTAGTGCTTTTATAAGTGTTTATACTTTTGTAGAACTTTAAGACGACGATCGGGACGAACCAAACGAGATTGAGGCAAAAAGGAGAAGAAATCCAAGACCCATGACCGTGGGAATCATGAAGTTGGTCGTGGGAGCTCAAAGCTACATTCTACCCCAAAAATAGGGCTATCCCATACTCGTGGGACAGTAGAAAGGTGGTTGTAGGTATGTGACCCACAACCGTGGAGATAGACCAAGCTGGCAGTGGGAAATGGCAAAAAACGGGCAGGTGCCTCGGGGGATCTTCCTGATGGACGTGGAAAGACATTGAAAATGGGCATAATGCTTTCTCGTCGAGTCCACGGCCGTGGGATCTGCGTAAGTGGCCGTGGGAACACCGAAACAGTTACAAATCTCGAGATTATCGGCCCATTAAGGAGATATCATGCTATATAATACCCTAAACCCTTAGAGACGAAAAGGGGGACATATTGGAGACGACCAAGAACCCTAGAAACACCCTCTTGATGATTTCTAAACATGAAAGACGGGATTTAAGGAGACCAATTCGAAGGATTGAGGGAAGAACACGAGAATCAACCCGGAGCCGAATCATAGGGGAGACATCATGTTTTCTTAATCTCTGTTCATTCTTGTTTCCTTTACTCGTATGATCAGCTAAACCCGTTGTATTTGAGATTAGATGAACCCTAGCGAGATTGAACCAATGTTTTGAATCGTTTTCCGTAGCTTTTAATATTATTATGATTCGCTTATGAATTATATTTGATTTCAATTATGTCTATGTGATTGGAGTCTCGTTATTGTCTTGATTATGTCTATATGATTAAGATAATTCCTGGAAAATCGTGAGCTACATCCGAAAGGGGGTGAATGATTAGACCACTCGTAAACGAACAGAATAAATCCAACGCTAGAAATAGGTTGAACTACCCCGAATGATTAGAGTCAAATCTAATAGTCGAATTCATCGTCATTAAATGCGGTTCTACAATTAGTAGTTAGGGAAATTATGCCCATCTATTTAATTAGTATGATTAGTTGTTTACGTGTTTATGTGATTAGGAAAGTTATGTCTAGTTACATGAATTCGTACGCATGATTTAGGAATTCTCACGGTCTAATAATTAATACAAGATTCGTTATACGTACTTAGCAAGTTCTATCGAGCTAGAGGGATTCGAAGTCTCAAATACGTTTGTTTTCATAAAGTCGTCTAAATCTTTTATCGTCGTAATTTAATTAATTGTTATCTACGTTTTAGTCAACCAATCAACCTTTTTCACAAGGATATTTAAACAACGGATTTCTTAATTGCATAGTTCGTTTCAGTCCGATTCTCGAATATTCATCGCTTCTATACTACTAGGTGCACTTGCCTATTGAGCGTAGATTAGTTAGTAGATTATTTGTTTTATTAATATTATAACTTGCCCCCATCAGCCTCTATCCGCAAAATGTATAATAATGTTGCTCGAATTAAAGACGAGCATGATACTTTGTACGAATCTCCAGAAACTATAGAAGGGACAATTTTTTCTTTCTTTTCGAAGTTATTTACTTCATGATGTCCAACGCAATCCGCTATTGATCAAACTGTTCATGCCGTGTCGAGACGACTTACCGATTATATGAATGGGATGTTTCTACGACATTATACCGAGGATGAGGTCAAAGTTGCAATTTCAGGTACCCTTATAAATCCCCGGGTCCCGATGGTTTCCCCCTCTTTTTTATCAAAAATATTGGGATATTGTTGGGAATAGTACGAATAGTACTAGACGTTATATACTTGACTTCCTCAAGTTGGTTTTCATACGGTATTTGTGAGTCTTATTATGCGACGCGTTACGCAAGTTACTTATGATTTCACCTTTAATGGCAATATTTTTTGTCACCTTATGCTTTCAAGGGGTCTTAGACAAGGTGGCCCACTTTCCCTTTATCTCTTCCTATTTTGCACAGAAGCTTTTTGCAGCTTGTTACAGGAAGCCGAACAATTGAGACGTTTAAAGGGTTTTTCAATTTGTCGGGGTGCTCCCTTGATCTCACACCTACTTTTCGAGGACGATGCTATCGTTTTCTGTCAAGCAACAATTGACAATGAAGGTGCTCAACAAAGTCCTGGAAGTTTATGGTGAGGGGTTGGGACAACAAGTAAACTTTCACAAATCGTATGTGCCCTTTCCTTCCAATATAGATGTCAACATGCACAATTTATGTTGTCAAGTCCTACGAATGCCAAGTTCGAACAAACATAACCTTTATTTGAGGCTGTCGTCCGTCATTGGCCGAACAAAGAGGGAAGTTTTCTCGTTCATCATGGATCGTGTGTGGTGTAACGTAAAAGGATGGTCCGAGAAACTTTTATCGCAAGCTGGACGGGAGATTGAAGTTGGTAATCCAAACAATTCCGTTGGCATGTGCGCTCTGGTGTGGGTGTTAAATTTTTGAAAGATGCATGGATGAACCGCCCCGTCTCCTTCAAGCCACTAACTCTGACCAGAACTTGAAGAATGGATTGGAGTGTTGTTGATCTTCGTCTAAACAATACAGGGTCATGGAACGAAACGTTGGTTAAGTCGTTATTCCTACCTGTTGTTGTGGAACTTATCTTGAGTACCCCACCAAGCTCTCATTTAGCTTCGGATAAATTGATTTGGCACTTCTCTAAAGACGAAAATTACTATGTTTAATCAACGTACCGGTTGTGGAGATATCTAGAAGACCTGTACGGATCAAGGTCTAGCTCATCGTTAACCTGAAAATTCGTTTGGAGTGTTACTGTAAAGGTCAAAGTCTTCGCCTGGAGATTGAGTCGTCAAGCTTTACCTACACCCATGAATCTAGCTAATCTCGGTTGCATTCCTAGCGCGCATTGTCTGTGATGTGGATGCCCATATGAGGATTCAAAACATGTTTTCATCGGCTGCCCTAAAATGCGCCAGATATGGGAAGACTCCTATATGAAGGCTAATATTCATGATCGTAGGGCAGATTCTGCTGAAATTTTGGCTTCGTAAGGTCTCAGAATCCTTGTCATCAAGTGAGTTCATTGTATATCTTAATCTCCTTTGGGAATATGGAACTCACAAATCAATTGACGATGGAGGGCAACACCATCCCGCCTCATGTCACTCTCGCAAAGGCAAAGAATATCATGATGTTCCCTACCTTTCCTTGCTCACGATGAGATCTGGGCTGCCCTACCTCATTGGAGAAATGGCCACATCCCCTTGCGGGTATTGTGAAAATCAACTTTGTTAGGATCGGGTCGGTACTAGGTAGTGTTTAGAGGGGGAGTGAATGAACACTACTCGATTTCTCTAAGTGTTTATAACTTAATACCGGACGGTTCCGATATTGTGTATGTTTTTCTGTTCTTGAACTTAATCAATCACTTAGTGACGCGGAAGATATCACTCATGAGTATCGAATAGTGTTGGTGTGAATGTGTTTGTTTGTGTTAGACACCAAAATTATTTATGGAAGTTTGGAGTGTTAATGAACTCCTACGTCTCCCCTTCTTCCCTCAGGAAGGCACCCTTTAGAAGTATGATTTACTTACAGTGCAACCTACATCTTCTAAACTACAACAGCTTTTAAAAGTTCGTTGTTTTACACTTCGCTTGAATACTAGAACTCTCAAGAACGTAAGAACTAGAATTTTCCGTACAGACTTGAAGTTTTTACAAGAACATTAGTTTTCTACGTCTTGAGGTTCTTCGGCCTTTTATACTTCGCGCTCCAGAAGTAGTAGTTGCAATTTGAATGCCCGAGCCCGCTCTTGCAGCATTAACTTCTTTTCCTCTTTTGGGTACTGATGCTCTCAGTGTTGGCTCTGCGTCTGAGTACCCTTTTGCCACTTTGGGTAATTCTCCTGCTCAGCTTCATTACTCAACGCAGCCTTGCATTCAATGCACCAGTTTGCTTTCTGCACCTTGTCCTTCCTCGGCAGGTGCCTCGTCATCACTCCGATACTGGCTTGCCTCCAGCTAGTATCCGGTTCTCAGTCGTGGTTCCGGTACCGGTGGATTCGGTTCTTGCTCAATCACTAAAACTTCAGCATCCATCAATTTCCCCCCTTTTGGTGATTGGCAGAACCTCCGTCAATGCCCACCAGAGAGATCTCCTTCCGGTTCTCAGCCTCTCTTCTCCTTCTCCTTGGCAATCTTCGCAAGTTCTTTTTGCATAATCGACTTAGACCATCTCTAACCGAAAAACGCATTCCCAAACTCAAAATGCAGAAATTATTCTCCAACAAAACTCATTCTCAAACTCAAATTCACACTAACTTTTACAACTTTTCAATATTACCAACATATTTTACATATTTTCAAAACAGTATCAAATTATATTTCATTTAAATTAAATTAATTATATTTTTAGTAATAATTCTATTTTAAAATTAATTATAACATATAATTAAGTTAAATTGTTACATTTAGTAAGTCATATTTTCAATTAAAAACTATATTTTACTATTAATTTAAATTATTACATTTATTAATTATCTCATTATTAAATTATAAATTATATTTTACAATTAATAAAAGTAGCTTTCTACATCACAAAAAAGTACGTCTATCTTTAGAAGTACACTTCTAGTCTCTCTCCTTTTATAGGGTATTTTATTAAGAAATAAATAAAAAGGTTGTGAATGTAATTTCTAAAAATAGTAACGCATAAAATGAGTTCAAACGCATATATGCGTATTGAGGTGTAGGGAGAAATGAAAAAACCTATTTTGGGTTTGAGTTTGGAGTACCATTGGAGTAATTTTACCCCAATTTTTTGAATTTTGAAGTATAGTTGGAGATGGTCTTAGCGTAAGAGATTTTCTTGATATCGTGAAGCCGGACGACGTCACTCAGTTGAGCTTCAGTGAGAGAGGCTACAATGTCCCTTAGTCCGTGTGGATGGTAGATGCGCTCAAGCGATCCTACTCAAGCTTATACTCTTCCTTGTAGACGGACAAGCGGGAGTTCTTGATCCGATATTACCAGGGCGAGGACTTTGTTCCTTTCAGCATTATCGTCTGTGAACCTCGTGCCTTGGTAGAGTGGAGCCATCGTTGCACTGGTTCGAGACCTCGTCAGTACTGGAAACAATTCGAGTACTGTTGACGTAGATGTTAGTATAGTGATCAAGAAGCCAAATATTTTGGAATATTGTGCTTTAAATTTATTTTCATGAATTGAACAATTTATATCATTTTGTTCCTTGAGTAAAATAATCATTTATGGATCATTTAAGTCGATGACTTAAATTGTAGAATTCCATATTGAAATATATTATATTTACTCTAAATTATCCTATCTTGATTTTAGCATGGAACACTAATTATCATGTTTAAGGTTAATGTGTGGATTAAATGATAGTTATGTTCTACAAACTATTTGATAAATAGTTATCAATTTAATCACAAAAATATATAATGGAGATTATGATATTGGATAGACCTGAAATGAGACATATTATGGATTGTGTTTGTGTCATTAATGTTTCAGACGCGTTTTGAATTCTATAATTGAGATGCTCATGCTTCCAACACTTGACATGCATGTCTGTTACTATCGTTCAACGTTAGCCGTAAAAGGTGACTATATGGGCAGTGTTGCAACGGGCATGGCTAGTGTAGTGGATTATGTTCATCAAGAATATTTTGTCCCTCATATTATATGTGAGTGATAATATCCACGGGCCCCTTGATAAAAGTATTATTGTAATGCATGAAATGTGATTAAGAGTTAATCATATTTGCGATAAACTTTTGGGATCAAGAAAATTAATAAGTTTGCAAGGATGACACGTTCCTACCTTGAACTTATTTAGGATATTATGCGACAAGGAATTAACACGGGCAATTAATGTTTAAGGATGATGATTGTATTTGAGATACTTATTGTCTATGTCACTTGGGTAATCATGATGTACTTGTTAGGTACCGCTTATGATTTATAGAATTTAAATGAGTTCTATTTCTATTGCCAACGTGACATGGATCCTACTGGGTCACACCGAAAAGAAAAGATCAAAAAAAACTATTTTATATTACATGGTGATGAAAATATGATGATAAATTATTATGAAATAATTTATTTGTTCATCATATAATAACAAAATTGAACACGATTCAATTGGCATATGTGATATGAAATAATGATATATGTATATGTGATATATATATAAATATATATGTCATATATATTTATCATTATTATTACGGATGAACGATTTCATTTGAAGGAAGATCGGCTATTACCATGATTAAGGACTAGTCTTAGGCAATATAATTACTAGTTAGGAAAGTCATCTATGATGGACAAGGGCATTAATATATGCCACATTGAAAAATAATTCTTTATTTATTCTAGTGACTAATGCTATAATTATGGGATACAATCATGCAATGATGGTAAGAAAATCATATAATTAATGTCCTTAAATGGTAAAATAGAATTTTTATTTAATTATGGAGATATGATGATAAAGAGGAAACCCGTGGCCTATAAAAGGTGATAGCCGATCTTCATAGTTAAAATAGCATCCAAACATATAAAAAGAACAAGAAAAATGGTTTTCTGTTCTAGTGAATCAAGTAAGATCGTGGTCAATATATTCTCAATATTTTCGTGCATATATGTTATGAGATTGCCAGATGTGTTCCATGCTATATATTCCCTATGTTGTGGAAATTTTAGTTTTGATCAAAGATGTTTGTTGATATATTAGAATATATATAGAGATATATGTGTGTATAAGCACTCTTATGAGAAAATTTTCATATAATGATATGATTAAGATATTGAAAGTGAATTCTTTCATAAAAATGCTTATGTTGTTTACGAAAGTAATGTTGCATGTGAAATCTCAGCTTTGGTTGATGTGATTGGCCGTTCGTTGAGATATAAGTATTTTTGCAAATTATTCGATAATTCGCATGTGTTAAAATATTATTTTGAATAATATTGCATCATACTTTAAATGATCTAAAGATTCGTTAATTAGGATTAATAAAATCGAGTCCCTTTAAAATTAAGTTAATTCCCTTGCTATTCTATTCGCGCTGAATTATCGATTGTTCATTGGTGGGACCTACTCAGTAGGCACCGTGTTTAATCTCTAAGAGACATGGGGTATGTCCGACATGCCGTACCAAATAGAATGATGCTGACTTATCAAGAGGTCAAACCGTTTTGGGTCCTGGGAGATGTTATGCTAACACACGATGTTACCAAAACCGAGAATCAAATAAGATTTGATTAGCAATGATTTTCTTAGCTAAAATAACTAAGATAAAGATTCATGCCGCCGATGGCTTATTCTTAGTGAAAATATGGATCTCGAACCTACTACTAAGGGACAATGAATTGTAGTGGGAGTTTTATGAATAAAGCATTTACATGAAAATAATTGAATCTTTTTCTTTGTGACGTAGATAATGGCAGGACAAGCATTTTCATTGCGTTCTCTGTTGGATAAGGATAAACTGAGCTCTAACAGGACCAATTTTATCAATTGGCACCGTAACCTGAAAATTATTCTTAGGCAAGTGCATAAGAAATATGTATTGAATAAACTCATTCCCAAGGATCCAGGTGCTGACGCAAGTGAGGAAATATTCTATGAGTACGACAAACATTATGAAGGTGAGATCGATGTGCAGTGTTTGATTGTGGCGACGATGGCACCCGAATTGCGAAGCGATTCGAGTTGGCCACGTCCTACAATATCATGGAGCAGCTCAAGAAAATGTTTCAAGAGCATGCACGTAGCGAGAGATATAATGTGACTAGAGCTTTGATGGCATGTAAGATGTCAGAGAATAACTCCGTTACTGATCACATGCTCAAGATGTTGAGTTATGTGGAGCAATTGGAGAAAGTTGAAGCTCCTGTGAGCAAGGAGTTGGCCACAGACATTATTTTCAACTCTCTTCCTCCTATCTATTCACAGTTCATCGTGAACTATCACATGCACGTGATGGATAAGAGCTTGGATGCGATCCATGGGATGCTGAAAATTGTTGAACTTGACATGAACAAAGGATTTTCTCATGTGCTTGCAATTCATGCATGTGGGAAAAAGATTAAGAAAGACAAATTCAAGCGCCAATTGTTGGTAAAAATAAGACTAAGGTTGTTGCTCCAAGCACTCCTAAGGTTGTATCTCCGAGCACTCCTAAGGTCAAGGTTGCCGCCACTGCTGAGTGTTTTTACTATAAAGGCATTGGGCACTGAGAGAAACTGTCCTAATTATCTTGATGACTTAAAAAATGTAAAGGTTCCATCTACTTCAGGTATATTCGTTATTGAGATTAACATTGCTACTTCTATTTCTGTGATACCGGTTCGTGCACTCATATTTGTTCGAATATGCGGGCACTAAAGAATAAGAGAGTGGTAGGAAAGGGCGAAGTATAACTACGCGTCGGAATGGTGCAAGTGTTGCAGCCGTTGCTATAGAATGCATAGATTTGTCTTTGCCAAGTTGACTTGTTTTGGAACTTAAAAATGTTTATTTTGTTCCTTCTATCTCGCGGAATATTATTTCTGTTTCATGTTTGGACATGGATGGTTTTTATTTGACTATTAAGAATAGATGCTTTTCGTTTTATAAAGACGATTTATATTATGGATGTTCTTATGAGAAGAATGGTCTATATTTGCTTGAGATGGAAAAACATGTTTTGAATATCAATAACAAAAGACTCAAGACTTCTCGTGAGAGTATGATTCTTATGTGGCATTGCCGTCTAGGCCATATAAATGAGAAACACATTAAGAAATTATGAGAAGTATGACTTCTTGGTCAATTTAATTTAGAATCAATTGAGACATGCGAATCTTGTTTGCTTGGAAAAATGGCTAAAGCGCCTTTTGCAAAAAAGGGTGAACGAGTAAATGACTTGTTAGGACTAATACATAGTGATGTATGTGGTCCTATGATGACTAACGCCAGAGGAGGTTATCAGTACTTCATAACATTCGCTGATGATTTTAGAAGTATGGTTATGTCTACTTGATGAGACATAAGTCCGAATCATTTGAAAGGTTCAAAGAGTTCAAGAATGAAGTTGAGAACCAACTCAATAAGAAGATAAAAGCCTTACGGTCAGACCGCGGAGGTGAATACTTGAGCATGGAGTTTGGTGCTTATCTTAAAGAATGTGGAATTGTTTCCCAGCTAACTCCTCCCAGAACGCCACAATGACATGGTGTTTCCGAAAGGCGAAATGGAACCTTGCTGGACATGGTTAGATATATGATGAGTCAAACTGAGCTTTCTCTTTCTTTTTGGGGTTACGCGCTCAAAACTGTCGCATTCTCGTTAAACCGAGTTCCTTGAAAGTCTGTAGAAAACACGCCATATGAGATGTGGTTTGGTAAAGTACCAAATATGACTTTTCTGAAGATTTGGGGCTGTGAAGTTTATGTCAAGAGGTTGATGGTTGATAAACGTGGCCCCAGATCCGACAAATGCTTTTTCGTAGGATATCCTAAAGAAACTAAAGGATATTACTTCTATCTCAAGTCAGAGAACAAAGTGTTTGTTGCTCGACATGGTGTTTTCTTGGAGAAAGAGTTTCTCGCGAGAAAAGGCAATGATAGTAATGTTAGACTTGAAGAAGTTTAAGAGACACTACGAAATGACATAGTTATGGGTTACCATATGTCCCCATCAATAATAGGTTTCACCAGCCCAAGTCGAGAAGAACCAATTTCGCAACAAGTTACGAATGAGGCTCAAGTATCGCCTCAGGCTGATTCGACACCCGTCGAAGTTACACCTGAACCACAAATTATTGTGGAGGAGGTTCAACCGCAAGCACAACATTTGCGTATGTCAATAAGGACAGTCCGACGAACTGCAAGGTTCATGGGATTGCATGAAGTATTGGGATTAGATACTGAGGACCCAATGACCAATATGGAAGCATTAGACAAACTTGACTTTGATGAATGGCTGGGAGCCATGAAATTCGAGATGCAGTCTATGTACGACAACCAAGTTTGGAACTTAGTTGATCTTCCCGAAGGTGTAAAAGCCATTGAAAACAAATGAGTTTTCAGAAGGAACACTGACATGGACGGCAACCTGACTACATACAAAGCACGACTGATAGCGAAAGGTTTCAAACAAATTCAAGGAGTTGACTATGAAGAAACTTTATCACCAGTAGTTATGTTTAAGTCAATTCGGATCCTTTTAGAAATTGTCGCATATTACGACTATGAAAGATGGCAAATAGATGTTAAAATCGCATTTCTAAATGGTGATTTAGAAGAAGATGTGCACATGACACAACCAGAGGGTTTTGTAGATCCATTGAATGTTAATAAGGTATGCAAGCTTCAAAGGTCTATTTACGGGTTGAAGCAAGCATCACGAAGTTGGAACAAACGCTTCGATAAAGAGATCAAAGTGTTTGATTTTATCAAGTTTGAAGATGAACCTTGTGTATACAAGAGAACTAGTGGGAGCTCAATAGTTTTTCTAGTGTTGTATGTAGATTACATGCTTCTTATCGGAAATGATATTCCTTTACTGGAGTCCGTCAAATCCTCATTGCAGAAAGTGTTCTCTATGAAGGATTTGGGTGATGCTGCTTATATTCTAGCCATTAAGAGCTATAGAGATAGACCTAAGAGACTCATTGGATTGAGTCAGGGTGCATATATTGACAAGGTTTTGAAACGGTTTTCTATGCAAGATTGCAAGAAAGGTTTCATACCTATGTCTCATGGCATACATTTAAGCAAGAATCAGTGTTCTAAAACACCTGATGAGCTAAATGAGATGAGTAGGGTTCCATATGCTTCAGCAATTGGATCTATCATGTACGCTATGATTTATACTCGTCCTGATGTATCTTACGCACTTAGTGTGACAAGTAGATATCAGGCAACTCCAGGCATAGCACATTGGCGTGCAGTTAAAATATCATCAAGTACTAGAAAAGGACTAAGGATATGTTCCTTATTTATGGTGGTGAACCTGAGCTTGTTGTAAAGGTTACACTGATGCTAGTTTTCAAACCGACCATGATGATATGAGATCGCAATCGGGATACGTATTTTTGCTCAATGGTGGTGTTGTGAGTTGGAAGAGTTCCAAACAGGAAACGACAGCAGATTCCACCACCGAGGCAGAATACATAGTTGCTTCCGAAGTAGCTAAAGAAGGATGCTGGATAAAGAAGTTCTTAACCGAGCTTGGTGTTGTTCCTGCTTGCGCTGGCCGAATTGACTTATATTGTGATAACAATGGAGCTATTGCTCAAGCAAAGGAGCCTAGATCACACCAAAGATCCAAACATGTTCTACGTCGTTATCACTTAATACGAGAAATCGTTGACGGGGTGATGTAAAGGTTTAGAGAGTTGATTCTGTCGGAAACACAGCCAACCCGCTGACAAAACCTCTACCTCAAGCCAAACACATAAATCATAGTGAATCTATGGGTATTAGATACTTTGGGAATTGGCTGTAAAATATATGTAATTTTGAGGAAACTTGTTTTTAGCTATGTGCATTGAGATGCATTGGATTTGGCTTTAGATCAAGTAGGAGATTGTTAGTATAGTGATCAAGAAGCCAAATATTTAGGAATATTGTGCTTTAAATTTATTTTCATGAATTGAATGATTTATATCATTTTTTTCCTTGAGCAAAATTATCATTTATGGATCATTAAAGTCGATGACTTAAATTGTAGAATTCCGGGATAAAATCACTTTTGATCCCTGATGTTTACCCCATGGGCAATTTTGGTCCCCGAATTTTCGACTTGCCACATTTAGTCCCTGAAATTGTCCAAGTTGAACCATTTGTGGTCCCTCGGTTGGATTGAACATCAATTTGGACGGAATTCGTCATGAGAATCGCACGTAATGTATTATAATCCTCCAAAATACCGTTTACACGTCCATTCATCTTAAAATCCCCAAAACTCGTCTCCTTCATCACTCAATTTAGATTTTTATGGTTTCGATTTTTAGGGTTCGATTGTGTGATGAAGGAGACAAATTTAGGGAATTTTAAGATGAATGGACGTATAAATGGTAATTTGGAGGATTATAATACATTACATGCGATTCTCATGACGAATTCCGTCCAAATTGATGTTTAATCCAATCGAGGGACCAAAAATGGTTCAAATTGGACAACTTTAGGGACTAAATGTGGCAAGTCGAAAATTCGGGGACAAAAATTGCCCATGGGGTAAACATCAGGGACCAAAAGTGATTTTATCCCTAGAATTCCATATTAAAATATATTATATTTACTCTAAATTATCCTTAATCTTGATTTTAGCATGGAACCCTAATTATCATGTTTAAGATTAATGTGTGGATTAAATGATAGTTCTGTTCTACAAACTATTTGATAAAGAGTTATCAATTTAATCACACAAATATATAATGGAGATTATGATAATGGATGGACCTGAAATGAGACATATTATGGATTGTGTTTGTGTCATTAATGTTTCATACGTGTTTTGAATTCTATAATTGAGATGCTCATGTTTCCAACACTTGACATGCATGTAAGTTAGTATCGTTCAACGTTAGCTGTAAAAGGTGACTATATGGGCAGTGTTACAACAGGTGTGACTAGTGTAGTGGATTATGTTCATCAAGAATATTTTGTCCATAACATTATATGTGAGTGATAATATCCACGGGCCCCTTGAAAAAAGTATTATTGTAATGCATGAAATGTGATTAAGAGTTAATCATATTTGCGATAAACTTTTGGGATCAAGAAAATTAATAAGTTTGCAAGGATGTCATGTTCCTACCTTGAACTTATTTAGGATATTATGCGACAAAGAATTAACACGGGCAATTACTGTTTAAGGATGATGATTGTATTTGAGATACTTATTGTCTATGTCACTTGGGTAATCATGATGTACTTGATAGGTACCACTTATGATTTATAGAATTGAAATGAGTTCTATTTCTATTGCCAACGTGACATGGATCCTACTGGGTCACACCGAAAAGAAAATATCAAAGAAAAACTATTTTATACTACATGGTGATGTAAATATGATAATAAATTATTATGAAATAATTTATTTGTTCATCATATAATAACAAAATTGAACACGATTCAATTGGCATATGTGATTGAAATAATGATATATGTATATGTGATATATATAAATATATGTGTCATAAATATTTATCATTATTATTACGGATGAATGATTTTCATTTGAAGGAAGATCGGCTATTACCATGATTAAGGACTATTCTTAGGCAATATACTTACTAGTTAGGAAAGTCATCTATGATGGACAAGGGCATTAATATATGCCACATTGAAAAATAATTCTTTATTTATTCTAGTGACTAATTGCTATAATTATGGGATACAATCATGCAATGATGGTAAGAAAATCATATAATTAATGTCGTTAAATGGTAAAATAGAATTTTTATTTGATTATGGAGATATGATGATAAAGAGGAAACCCGTGGCCTATAAAAGGTGATAGCCGATCTGCATAGTTAAAATAGCATCCAAACATATGAAAGAACAAGAAAAATGGTTTTCTGTTCTAGTGAATCAAGTAAGATCGTTCGAGTCTTAGTAGCTAAAGAAAGAGCGACTCTTCGATCAAGTTCTTAGTGGATATCGGTAGAGATACCATAATTGTGGTATTATAAGGTATCGCTCATCTAATAAGGAACATTTAAGGTACGGATCTCTCCGAACTAGTTAGGGTTTATTTGCATGGACCTGGCAGAATCAGTTTGATATGTTGATATAAAAATTTTAAATTTCCTTGCGTGTACTGCTTTGATTACGTGCGCCGATTCCCTACAGTAGCCTCAGGAACCAGAGCTTGCTCTGAAGCCTGCTCTCTGGTGTCTGCCTTGGAGCTTCCACCACCTCTCTTGCCTCTTCCTTCCCCATTTTTGGCAATCACCGCGTCGGTTTCACTTTTAGCTGCCAGATGTTCGACGATGGCAGCTAGCTGTGCGAAGGGACTTTGATCTCGTCTGTCACACTCTCCCAGACTTCGGTGAGGCCAACTCGCAGTTCCGCTTGGCTAGAAGCGATCGTGTCTACCCTTTGTAGTACATCTTTGGTGGACTTAGCGGAGTCCAGAGCTTTCGCCTGATTTTGCTGAGCTCTCGATCAGTGCGACTTACGTATATAACGCCACGTGAGCTGTGCTTACGGATCCCCGGATGCGGGCGGGTTGTTGAGGGTGTGGAGGCAAGGGGTTGCGGAGTCGGTGTCACTGCCCGCTATGAGTTCTGAGCTTCTGGTGGCGGGGTGACCTCCGCATAATGAGGTGGCGCTGTAGTATCGGCCTCTTCTACTCCATGCGGTTTTTCATGAAAAGTGGGCATCTCTGGAGCAGTGTCAACATCTTCTTGATATGTGAGTAGTTGAAGTGCTGATGTCGACGGAGGCGATGATGACTGAGGGGCTGAAGCTTCTTCAGCAACCGGTGGCGGGCTTTACTGTTGAGGAACTTCCTGGACCCGTGACGTGCTCACAATGGCCTCTTGCACAACCGGAGCGGGCTGTTCTGCTTCACTGGCCATGCCGGGGAAAACCGATGTGGTTTCCCTTAGAGACATTGGAACAGGAATTAGGGCCCTCTGAGTTGAGGACAGATCTTGAGGACTCCCAGCTGGCATCTGAGAAGTCCCAACTTTGCTGGTGCCATATGTGTTGAGGGTGACAGAGCTGAGCGGTCCCCGTAATCGCATCTCTTCCCGAATGACCCCCACACGCGACTGCAACGAGGCAGCTTTCGCCAAAGCCTCTTGAGTATCTTCACCTCACGTCGGGCTTCCTTGTGGTTGGGGTCGAAAGTGGCTTCCCGTTGATGAAGCAATTGAGTGAGCATGCAGTCGAGTGTGCACCTCAAGTAATTCTCGGCCTTGGATTAGAGTTATGGGCGACTCTAACCCAAGTTGCTCTAGCAGTCGGTGCTCGATAGCCATGGCGCTTCCAGCAGTGCGCTTCGTGATGTTGGCTAGAGCCATTCCTAGCCGCACAGTCCACCACTCTTCAAATTCTTGACGTACCAGGTTTAGAGCTTCTTGGATGTGGGCTTCAACGGCGCTCAGAACCGTGGTGGTGTAGGATGAGTGGTGAGGGCTGGAGCGGGGTATTTTGCCCTTCGTACTTGCGCGCTTTCTCTTCGTGGATGACGATGTCTAGTATCGTTGTGCGGGCAATCGTCTCAGGTCGGTCCTTAACCGCCGTTGGTTGTACTGGGACCACTTTGGGGGCGGCAACTTCATTTGTGCCCCCTCTTGGAACCGCCAGAGTAGATTAACTTTGGAAACTGGTTCCGCTTTCTTGCCTCATGCTTTCTATGTGCTGGGATGCGCTCCATGTCTTCCGCGGGGCTACGGAAGATCTATGTAAGAACTGGGGACGTTGATCGATATGTAGCAGTGGGCTCTTCTGCTGCCACCGGACCCGGTACTGTCTGGAGCGGCACGGGTTCCGGTACTGGCTGTGGAATGACAGCCAACGTCTTCTCCTTTAAGGTCGCAGCCTTCTTTTCTAGGGTTGCGGTGCTAGTTCCTTGGCCTTGGACTGTGCGGGAGCCGCTCTTTTTGTCCCTTTGGCTGGAGAAGGTAAGGCCACCTCCGGTACAGAGTGGAGACCAATCACTCGTTCGTCGAACAGGTAGTCCCGTCGGGCAGTGTTCTCAAAAACTTCCCCCTCTATTTTCTTCTTCAAGATGTGGGTGAGCTGGGGATCAAGGTCTTTGATGAGGCGATACTTTGCCCTAATGGTGGCTTGGAAGACGATGGTGCCCAGTCCACGTCTGGATGAGAATGACCACCATTGCGTTAAACTTCTCACCTGTGAGCATGTCACAAGCTCAAGCCTTGCCAAGTAGCCCTTTTGCCACAATGTCATGAAGAAGGCGATACGCGGGCTTCAGTACCGCCTTCCTATCGGAGTCTTTGAAGATGACTCCGTTCAGGGACATTTCTGGTCAAATCTTCGCGCATATCTCCAATCGCCTCGCGAAGATTTGCCATTTCCGCCATTGGTAAGTCGAAACTCTTCGACGAACCATACCTTCGTTACTTCAACGTCGCGGTTTTGGACGCGACTGAAGATCTTTGTCTCCGAGAGGATTACAGCGTTGTTGATGAACTCGCAAGTGGTCCGTGAAGATCTCATGCTCGTTGTCCAAGAAGGTCGCTAGACCTGCGTCCATGATGCATGACGCCATCTGATAAACTTCGCTGTCGTTGGTGCTCATCAGTTCCATGGGGTTCTAGGTCGATGATGATGAGGGATGTGTAGAGGAAGTGGATTGTGATGCCATTATCGTTGGTTTTCTGGGAATTTGTTGAAGGTTTGAAGATTAGGGTTAGGGTTTTTTGAGAGCTTTTGAGAGTTTGAATAATACAGTGTTCGAAGATTTTAGAAACGTAAATGCTGCGTGTGACGTTTCATGTATATAAGTAGAGACAAATGGGCGGGATAAAGATGTGACAACATTTAATGCAGTCAGACGATTTGACTACTCAGAGAAAATTCCTCGGACTGACGGCCTGTGTCTCAAACCTGGTTATCCTTATTTAAGCAAATTTAATCTAGATCCTTCAATCTTGTTTTCGGTATCGTGTAGTTCCTTGTGGATACATTCTCCTTCAAGGTACCGAAAATTCCCTCTGAATCGGTACTCCCTATTTACCAATGCTTCCCCCTTAGCTTCTTCTCTGTGAACTGATACTTCAAGTACTCAGGCACTTAGCGACAGTCCCGGAGTTAGTCGCAAGATACTTCAAGTACTCGGGCACTTAACGACAGTCCTGAAGATGACAAACTTGGATTAAGGGAGTGACTTGGTGAATATATCAGTGACTTGTTCAGTTCGTACATGCTCCAAGCGAATATCCTTCTTGATCACATAATCTCGGGTGAAATGGTGTCTGATCTCAATATGTTTAATTCTTGAGTGGAGTATCGGATTTTGTGATATGGCTATAACACTTGTGTTATCGCAATATATGTGAGTTTCTGACTCGTCTACCCATAATCATTGAGTTTGTGCTGGATCCACAGTATTTGTGAACAACAACTCCCAGCGGCTAAGTATTCTGCTTCAGTCGTTGAAGTGGCAATGGAGGTATGTTTCTTGTTGAACCAAGAAATCAGTCTGTCTCCAAGAAACTGACACGTGCCACTAGTACTCTTCCTATCCAGTTTGCAACATGCATATAGTCGACATTTGTGTACTCATATAGTGATAAGGAAGAATCCTTATGGTACCACAGTCCTACATTAGTTGTGCATTTGAGATATTTCAGAATCTGGTTGGCAACTATGTAGTGACTATGTCTTGGATCCGATTAAAACCGAGCACAAAGGCATACACTGTACATGATGTTTGGTCTGCTCGCTGTGAGATACAGCATGGACCCAATTAGTCCCCGGTACCTGGTTTTTTCCACCTTGGCACTGGATTCGTCCTTGTCAAGTTTGGCACCGGATTCGTCCTTTCCGGCGAACAGTCTTCAAGTCCAAATTTCTTTATGAGATCCAAAGTGTACTTCTGTTGACTTATAAAGATTCCTTGACTCATTTGCTTGACTTGAAGCCCTAGAAAGAAGTTCAGTTCCCCCAACATGCTCATTTCAAACTTTTCTTGAATGAGCTTCGACACTCTTTTGCAAAGTTTAGGATCAGTGGAATCGAAGATAATGTCATCCACATAGATTTGCACAAGTTGGATCAGTGGAATCGAAGATAATGTCATCCACATAGATTTGCACAAGTTGGAAGTGTTCCCCTTTTGTGTATCGAAAAAGGGTCTTGTCGACAGCTCCTATAGTAAAACCGTGATCAATAAGGAACCATGTCAGGGTCTTGTACCAAGCTCCGGGTGCTTATTTTAGACCATAGAGAGCCTTCTTGAGCTTGTACACGTGATCCGGTTTTCATGATCTTCAAAACCTAGTGGTTGAACAACGTAGACTTCTTCAGACAGTACTCCGTTGAGAAATGCGCTCTTGACATCCATCTGATATACTTTCAAGTCCTTATAGGCTGCGTATGCTAGAAATATCCTTATTGCTTCTAGTCTTGCCACATGAGCGAATGTTTCATCGTAGTCGATGCCTTCATCCTGTCTCAAGCCTTGAGCAACTAATCTTGTCTAGTTTCTCATAACTAAGCCATCTTTATTGACCTTGTTTTTGAAAATCCACTTGGTACCGATTATCGTTTGTGTGGGTCGAGAAACTAGGGTCCAGACTTCATTTCTTTCAAATTAATTTAGTTCCTCTTGTATAGCAACAACCCAGCTATCGTCCTTTAATGCCACATCAATCTCTGTAGGTTGTGATTGAGATATAAAAGCGTAGCTGAAGAGATTTTGGAGTGATCATCAAGTCTTCATCGATGATTAGATATGAGGGATGATTAAGCTTAGTCCTGTTCCACTTAATACATTATCCCCCACTTGGTTCATCTTCTACATTGGTGAGGTGAGTGTCGGATTCTTCCGGTACTACGTTCAGTTGTTCACTTGTAAGAGGTGCCGGAAAACCTTCCAGTAACACCTCAGGGCTGAGTACCGGAGTTGGTTCGGTACTCTGTTCTTGCGAGTTCTCCACAACTTCGTTTAGAATTTTCGGTGCAGAGTCTTCGTGGTGCTTGCCACTCAATTGTGGACCATGATCTTCCTCATCATTGAATTCATCTAAGTGTGCTTTTTCCAAGAGCTCACTCAGACGATTGACATTTGTTGGAGAGTTGTCCTCTTCTTGAGATTCCTCAAATACAACATGAGCGGATTCTTCAATAGATAGAGTCTTGTTGTTGAATACTCTGTAAGCTTTACTTACGGCAGATTATCCCAGAAATATTCATTTATCCTCTCTACTGTCAAATGCGGACAAGTGACTCCGGTTCAGGTGTATATAGCATCGGCTCCCGAATGTCGTCAAGTATCGAACTGAAGGGACATTTCCTATCCAGATTTCATAGAAGTCTTCCCTAGGCTTCTGCAGATCATCGGGCGGTTCTGAGTGTAACATGCGGTGTGCTTCTACCCAGAACTTCTGCGAGATATCAACATCTGCTGGCATGGTCCTTGTTGCTTCCTTTAATGTGTGGTTCCTTCGTTCCGCGACTCCGTTTTGCTGTGGTGTCCTGGAATCATATAACTCATGGCGAATGCCATGGTCTTTGAGATACTTGTTAAGTATAGAATTTAAGAATTCAGTACCACGATCACTTCTTATAGTGTTGATCTTAGAGCTTTGCTCATTCTGAACTCTTTTTAGTAGTTTGATCAACATAGAAGGGGTTTGATCTTTAGATCTTAGCAACATTACCCAAGTGTATCGTGAATAGTCATCTATGGCTACTAGGGTATACTTGGCTCCTCCTAAACTTAGTATCAGTATTGGACCAAACAGATCCATGTGAAGTAGGTCTAGACACCGCTTAGAGGCTGTTTTCCCTTTACTTTTGAAGGTAGATCTGATTTGCTTGCCAAGTTGGCAGGCAGTGCATGTCTTTTCCTTGACGTAATGCACTTTTGGCAATCCATGAACCAAGTTATTTGAACTTAGTTTGGATATTGTTTTTAAATTTAGATGGTTCAATCTTTTGTGTCACAGCCAACTCTTAGAGTTCTCAGCTATAAGGCATGTTGGTTTTGTCACAGATTGTTCTTTTTATCTTACTATATAAGTACAGTTGGTTCTCCAACCAATGAGTATCGTATTTCCTAAAGAGTCGATGACTTCGCATGTCCTTTTTGAAGTCACAAGCATACCCGGTGTCGCATAATTGACTTATGCTTATTAAAGTTATAATGTAAGTTCTTCACAAGACTTATGTTATCCAGTGTGAAGTTGTCATAGATAAGCTTACCTTTACCTATGACTTTACCTCCTGGTTCCCCGTCATGTGCTTGCAGCACCCACTGTCCAGGTACCAGTTAGACTTGCAGACCCTGTTAGCATATACCTGAAATGAGTTGGTTTATGGTACCCATCTTTTGTTTGGGTCCATGTGCTAGTAAGTGTTTGGGTATCCACATTTAGATAACCTTGAAGCACCTTCATGTGCTTAGATCCACAAGCACCCTAGGTTGAGTCTTTCCCCTACTTGGGTGCCACGAGTTATTTGGCCTAGATTTTTGAAATTTATATTGAGTACTGGAGTTTCTCCGAAACTGGTTCCGGTACCCAGTGTGCTTCTGGTGAGGTTTTTAATTGATTCTTTCATGAGTTCTAGGCACTTGCCTTTCACCTATAGATTCCCACTGTCTAAAATGGGGTATCGTTTGCGCATGACTCTGAGATCTAGGTTTATATCCTAGTATATTTCTGTTTTTTACCTCAGTGGGTGGATACCAAAATTCGGCCTTCTCCACCGGTTCTGAAGACTTCACGGACTTAACAAATTTAGAAGTCGTGGAAATGGAGTTCGGGGCTCTAGACTATATCCCAGACACATCTTGTCGCTAGGATTCTTTGATAGACTTTGCAGAGTCTCGAGTTTCCTCGATGACTCCGACCAAGATTCAGACATCTTGTGGAAGTCTAGGAACTTGGGTTTTATGTTTGTAGAGCTCTCTGAGAGATTTAATTTCGGATCTCAGAGAGATCACTTCAGCCTTAGCTTCGGTGAGTTCTTCATTGTTAGTACCAGTGATTATTATTCCTGGTTCCAATACTACTTTCTTGAGAGTAGCGAGTTTCTGGTACTCCTTAGTCATCTCATGTAGAGTTTGTACCAGATCCTCACGGGTAAATTCAGGTTGCGAGAAATCAAATACCTCACATTCGTCCATATCTGCCATCAGGCACTCGACTTCATCATCGCTCGATTCCTCTTCTAACTCTGAATTGTCAGAGTCTGTCTCTCCCCATTTCTTGTTATCCTCGGCTACGAGGGCCCTAGGCTTCCTATGAAATCTTCTCTTGCTTTCCTCCTTGCCCTGTCATTTCTGGGCTTACAGTCGGCAATGAAGTGACCTTTCCTGCCACAGTTAAAGTCAGCGTTATTATTGGAATCATCTTTAGTATTTTTCTTACCCGATTGCGGCAAGTAAGTGGGCTGATTTTGCTTCATGAAGCGCCCGAATTTCTTGATGAACAGTGTCATCACCTCTTCAATCATGTCCTCCGCGGACTTTGAAGTGCTTTCCGCTGCCTCCAGAGCCTTTACTGGTGGTACTGGCGTGGCTTCTTCCATTAGAGTTTGTAGTTCGAACTCATAGGCCTTCACGTCGGCAAAAAGATCGTGCAGCTGCAGCTTGCTTGGATCTTTGACCTCCCTCATAGCCATTGTTTTTACGTCTTATGCTCTAGGTAACACCTTCATGACCTTTATGGCCATGTCTCTCTTTTCAAATCGTCCTCCCAAGTACTGAGAGGTCATTAATGATGGTGGTGAAATGGTCTTCAAACTCCATCATGGTCTCCCCGACCTTCATCTTGATCGAGTCGTATTTTTGAATAGCCACCACGAGTTTGTTTTCTCTGGTCTGCTCATTCCCTTCACAGATCTGGCAGAGCTTTCGTCAGACTTCCCCCGCTGTTTTACACAGCATGACTTGTCTGAAGGTTCCCGTGTCCAAGGTTTTGAACAGTGTATCCTTGGCCACTTTGTCGAGGTTCATCAGTTTCTTCTCAGCGTCAGTCCATTCGCTTTTGACCTTCGCAATCTGCTGAGGTTGTGTAGGGTCGCTAGCATGTGCAGGGTTGATCTTGAGAAGAGTGGGCGGTCCCTCAGTGACAACGTCCCACATGTCCTCGTTTTGCGCGGACAAGTGAGACTCCATCCTTATCTTCCATTTAAGAAAGTTTTTTCTACTGAACATCGGCATCTTGTTGTAGGTACTCATTGTGTGATTGAAGTAGATATGCTCTAATACCACTTGTTAGGATCGGGTCGGTACTAGGTAGTGTTTAGAGGGGGTGAATGAACAGTACTCCATTTTTCTATGTGTTTAATACCGGACGGTTCCGGTACTGTGTATGTTTTTCTGTTCTGGTACTTAATCAATCACTTAGTGACGCGGAAGATATCACTCCTGAGTACCGAATAGTGTTGGTGTGAATGTATTTGTTTGTGTTAGACACTGAAATTGTTTATTGAAGTTTGGAGTGTTAATGAACTCCTACGTCTCTCGTTCTTCCCTCAAGAAGGCACACTTTAGAAGTATGGTTTACTTATAGTACAACCTACATCTTCTAAACAAAAAGCTTCTTAAAGTCCGTTGTTTTACAAAGTATTTCGCTTGAATACTAGAACTCTCGAGAACGTAAGAACTAGACTTTTCCGTACAGACTTGAAGTTTTTACAAGATCATTAGTTATCTAAGTCTTGAGGTTCTTCGACCTTTTATACTTGCGCTCCAGAAGTAGTCGTTGCAATTTGAATGCCCGAGCCCGCTCTTGCAGCATTAACTTCTTTTCCTCTTTTGGGTACTGCTGTTCTCAGTGTTGACTCTGCGTCTGAGTACCGCTTTTGCCATTTTGGGTAATTCTCCTGCTCTGCTTCAGTACTCAGCGTAGCCTTACATTCAATGCTCCAGTTTGCTTTCTGCACCTTGTCCTTCCTCAGCATGTGCCTAGTCATCACTCCGGTATTGACTTGCCTCCAGCTAGTATCTAGTTCTCAGTCGTGGTTCCGGTACCGGTGGATTCTGATTCTTACTCAATCACCAAAACTTCAGTATTCATCAAACTTTGATAGGGCCTTACTTTGGAGTTATAGCTAGAGATGAAACTGGTAAGTGTCTTGGATGGTGCACTAAGTTTTTCCGAGGATCGTTCGACCCAGAGATTATTGAAGGCTTGGCTGCTTACTGGGCAATAAGACTCGCAATTCAAAAGCACTGCGCTACACAATATTTGAAGGCGATTGTCTTACTGAATTAGACAAGCTATCGAGAAGGTCATCGGAGTCGTCGCAAATTGGAGCTATTCTCCATGATTGCATTAGGTTCTCAAACATGTTTTCTACGATATCCTTTTTTTTCGTCAAGCGCTCTTGTAATGAGGCTGCTCACTATCTTGCTAAAGTCTTAGGTAACGATGACGAGGGACTTTCGCCACTTCGCACGCTTTAGCAACATTGTTAACTTATGACCTTTGGTCTTACATTTAAAAAAGAAAAACAGCTCAAATTGAAACCGTACTCGTGAATCGCGACCTTCATTACGTGGTATGTCGAAAAATTCTATGATTTGGTTCTTCGTCTTTGATTAGTCTAATTCCGAGGCAATTTTTCATTACTTAATCTACGAGAGATCTAAATCGGCAATTGCAATCAAGATACATGAAGATGAGTTTGGAGACGCGATTAATCCGTTCCATTGTGGTACCTACCAAGTATACGCGTTAACACTCTCTCGGTCTTCGAATAAAGGTTGCATTTTTCCTACAAAAGTTCCAGCGAAATATTGGCTGAAAGTTGCCAGACAAATTCAAATAGCCAGCGACAAAATTGTACCAAGTTTTTTGTGGGAATTTATTTTAAAAAATCCGAAAGTAATTGAATAAAAATAAAAATAAAAAAATTAAAGAAAAAGAGATTAATATTTTTAGAAAAAAAGAATATCATTTTTTCGACAGGACCGATGTCTAAATATTTTCCATCGTTTAAATTTCACAATTTATCGTGTTTATTTTTGACACATAAGCCGTCGATTTTCCGGAATGCCATGGAATTTTCAACTGATCTCACTTTTGTAGTGATAACATAATTCGACTTATAGAAGGCTTAGCCTACAAATTATCCAGATTTTCACTAGGGCGACAATGAATTAAATCATAATAAAGAAGAATTGACTATGTATTAAGTATATATCCTTGAGTAAGAGATCACGTACACCATGCATGAAAAACAAAAAGGGAAATGTAAAGCCTCTCCGATTGAAGAATTCCAAACAATCACACTTGACATTAATTATTCATCCCACAATGGAAAAGAAAACGATAAAAAAATAGTAGCCAATCGATGGATGTATAAATGAATGTAATTCATAATGCTCGTCATGCATATCCACAATAACCGTACTCGCACCTAACGTGACGACGACATTTGTTATTGCATTTCCCGCAGTTGTTCTTATCGAACCAAACATTTCTGCAAACTCCATTACAACACTTCTGCCCGTACCAACACTTTCGTCCACATTTCCCGCAGTTGTTTTGGTCGTTCAACACATCCGTACAACGCTTGGAGCAGCAAAAGAGACGGCTTTTTTTGTTATTAGCCCATACTCCATTACACACGTTGGTTTTCTTTGACTTAGGGTTGCAACTCATGCCTGCCTTGATCTTCTTGGGCTTAGTGTAATAGGAAGAGGACAAGAATCTACTATTGGCTCTTGCACTATCGTTCGCGGTTGTAATGACCGGGGCATCGTCGAGGGTGTACTCTTCGGGAACATTATCTTCGTCCTGATCATCGTAATTGAACGATGCAACTTGATCGAAATGTAGGGTTATAAGGAGAAAACCGATGAGGGAGAGGATAAGTATGAGTTTGGGCATTGTGGTTTTCGCCATTTTCTCCCCTTTTTGTTTAGGTAAGAAAGAAAAAGGAGAGAATGATGTGTGTATTAGTGTTGAGGGGCTGCTGACAGGAGGAAGATGATTTGCGTTGGTTTTATATGCATGTGAATGAGGAAATATAGTGGATATTTTTTTGAATTTTTCTTGGAAGCAACTTAGTGAACGACATGTTCGAATTCATATGCAATATTTGTCATTCGCCTGCATACAAATGCTTACTCTGTGACAGCTTACAGCCAAAAAAGAAAAGTCAACCCTTTATTTTTTTTAATTATAAATATCGCAACTTGGTAAGTGGTACATCACTACTATATTTCTTGGTTAGCCAGAAGTCAAATGCAATGGGAAATTTTCTTTCTTTCTTTTTTTTTTTTTTGACAAAAGCAATGTGAGATAGTTGAAGTACTAATTTTATTTGTATGCATATTGTTTTACAATTGTTGTTATTATTTACATATACTACGTAATATCTTTCTAACTTGCATTATCCCAACGTGTCCCCTTTTGGTCACATATATCTCAAATCCTCAGGTTTGCCGACAGACTAAACAATTGTTGTTAGTTGATCTCAAGATCGAACTAACTAATATTTACCACGTACCCTGACACCAAAGCTGTATATGTATATGTAGAGAATCAGCGCATGTAATCAAAGCATTACACGCAGCGGAATTTAAAATTTTTATATTGACATATTAAACCAATTCCACCAAGATTCATGCGAATAAACCCTAACTAGTATGTAGAGATTGTACCTGATTTTTCTTCGAGATGGGCGATACTTTATAATACCAAAAGTATGGTACCTCTACCGATATCCACTAAGAACTTGATCAAAGATCGCTCTTTCTTCAGCTAGAAATACTCAAAACGATGTTGTTTGATTCATAGTTTCACGAGTAAATCAAAACTACTTTTGATTACCGTAAAAACCCTAATACGAGACAATGGACGTGTGTTTTTGCCACTGATCTTTTTCAATCTTCCATTCCTTAGAATCTCACCCACGCATCCTATATGTAGGCAAAGCCAAACATATATTTGGTAAATATCCTTTAATCTCATTTAAGGACAAATAAACTAAATCATGGAATATATCATAATTGCATAATCATCTATTATTAAATCATAGCAATTCGTTGATTGCTCTTCCTTAAAATCAGTATCTTTCCATTAAACCAAATATCTTATCCATATATAATTAGCTTTAATGCTAAATATCATATATATCATATATATCACATATATATTTCTCATATAAATAAATAAATGTGTATAATATCATATATATTACACAAACTTTATTTTATTTGAATCATTATTATCATCTCTATGATATTGATTTTCTTTGATCTTTTCTTTTCGGTGTGACCCAGTAGGATCCATGTCACGTTGGCAATAGAAATAGAATTCATTTTAACTCTATAAATCATAAGCAGTACCTAGCAAGTACATTAAGATTACCCAAGTGACATAGATAATAAGTATCTCAAATACGAATCATCATCCTTAAGCAGTAATTGCACGTGTCAATTCCTTGTCACATAATATCCTAAATAAGTTCAAGGTAGGAACGTGTCATCCTTGCAAGCTTATTTATTTCCTTGATCCCAAAAGTTCATCGTAAGTATGATTAACTCTTAATCACACTGCATGCATTACAATAATACTTTTATCAAGGGGCCCGTGGATATTATCACTCACATCGAAGATGATGGACAAAATATTCTTGATGAACATAATCCACTGCAATAGCCACGCCTGTTGCAGCACTGCCCCTATAGTTACCTTTTACGGCTAACGTTGGACGATACTAACAGACATGCATGTCTAGTGTTGGAAACATGAGCATCTCAATTATAGAATTCAAAACACGTATGAAACATTAATGACACAAACACAATCCATAATAAGTCTCATTTCGTGTCTATCCAATATCATAATCTCCATTATATATTTGTGTGATTAAATTGATAACTTTTTGTCAAATAGTTTGTAGAACATAACTATCATTTAATCCACACATCTTAAACATGATAATTAGTGTACCATGTTAAAATCAAGATTAAGGATAATTTAGAGTAAATATATTACATTTCAATATGGAATTCTACAATTTAAGTAATCGATGATATTTTTTTCCTCACTCAAATCTAAACGACGAAATATCTAGATAAAATCGCATAAAAATCAACACTAAGTTGCTATAATATCGCCTGCAATTGGAGAGACTTTCAACTAGTTTGCAGCCATTTAGTATACATATAGCCCTCAATTTTGACGTTGCTTAGATTCAAGTTCATGTTCTAGTTCTGAGTTAAAAAAAAAAAAAGTTCATGTTTTATATATCATGAATGAATACACGAGTAGCGTTATTAAGTCCAATCTAAATCTTAAAATACCGATTAACCAACCGAAATATTTGGTATTCTTTTGCAATAATAGTAAATTCCATTAGCATGTTTCTAGTGTTGATCGTTTAACATATGCAAGTATATAGGCAAAAGTATAGATTTGTTCACTTATAATCTCATCGATTTCCAAGTTTCTGCCACCGTATTTTCGGAGTTTCGAGTAATGTCTTCGAGTTTGGGTCTCCAATCTTTTTTCCAACAAAATAAGTTTGAAAGCCTAATTGGCTGATGACTTAGAACGTAAAACCCACTTGGCTGGTGATTTGGAATATGATGATGTAAGATTTCAGACCTATTTTACTGGAAAATGTCCCAAATTTGGTTTCAATCTATGAATTTAGTGATCTATTTGTAAATTAGTGATTAAAAATCGACAATTAATCAATATAGTGATTTAGATTTATAATTTTGCCTGTACGTATATATGATATAAAGATAAAACATAGTTGCATTAAAGCAAAAGAAGATTCATAGCATCGGAATAAGAAAAACCGAATGAATATCGATATTATAACTTTCGTGTGTGAGATACACATAACCATGTAAAGTACGAAAAAACGTTTCAATCTCTCTTTACAAAAACCCTTAATCGATAAATCTTTCCTCAAGCATAACCACAGAATCCATAAGAACACTTAGCCCCATCTTTGCATTTCTTACCACATTTGCCGCAGTGATTTTCGTGACCGAAAACATTAATGCACACACCTCCACAGCACCGCTCATTCCAGTTACATTTACGGCCACACCCGCCACAGTTATTGCGATCTCCGAGCACGTCCCGACAATGTTTCTTGCAGCAGTAAAGTATGCTCTTTCCCTTATTAGCTGAAACACCATTGCAGGGGTTGTAATAATCTGCCTGGCAATTTAAGCCTTTCTTTATTTTTTTGACACTCGAAGTGATCAAGAATCTGCTTCTTCTTGCATTGCTTGAGCTGCTGTTTGATGAAACGGCATCGAGTACATACACTTCTTCATCGTTCTCTTCGTCTTCGAAAATGAAAGATGTGGTGCTTTGACAATGTAGGGTTAGAAGTAGAAGTGATAAGTAGGAAAAGATTGTTATGAGTTTAAGCATTTTTAGGGTTTTGTTGGCCATGACAGACGATGTTAGAGTTCATCTGAAGGAAGCTAACTGAGATGTTGTTGGATTTATAATAGATTAACGACGACTTTTTTAATTACGAGAGGTGATTAATAAATAAATTTTAGAAAGCCAACTCCATGAAAACGGAATAATGAGTGCATGCATGTTAGGCCTATTTAGAGTTTTGCTAGCAAAGTTTAAGAATTAAAAAAAAAAAAGGTGACTTTTATGTGATCTCAACCGACTTTTCAAAGCTCCATTGTGACAAGATTCTCTTCATATTAGAAGAAACTTTAAAATTGACTTCGAAATCCAACATTAATTTCTTTCTTAGGTTCTAATCAATTCCTTATTAAATGCTGAGATCATGTGGAATGTGCAGTTGGCCACATGAATAGAAATTTGCCTTACGTAGGTGCCAAAAAAATGGCAATGGCTACATGAATATAAATTTGTTTTCTAATATAGGTGAAAAAATTTGAAATATTTTAGATTAAATTTATGTAATAGAGAGTTAATTTTGTTGTATCCCGTTAACAAATATTTTCTAACTTCCTCTATCTTCATCCGTGCATGAATATCTAACCCCCAATTTTGATTAATGATAGGAATACGCACAATAATCGTTCGCTTGAATTGAACTAGTTGAAAACTATATATAATTAATTAAATTTATCAATCTGGATTCAAAATTACGAATAGGGTAATAGAGATGTGATGTAAATATGCACACGAGTTGGGATCTTATTTTCCGCCGAATGTTACGAACGTCCAAGAAAACATAATTATTTGCATTTTTCCAATCTTGGATAATAATTAATCCATTATATTTATTGAATAGTTATATGATACAAATAATGACACGTTGTGATGCCAAGCTGACAACATACATACACAGTATGAGAAACTCGTACTTGCATATTCGAGTGTATCGTCAAATTTTTTCATAAATGCAATTGCATCCTCATCCTAAACACATTTATTTGAAATGGCTATTGAAATTCAATTTAATAAATATTTTGAACTATATATGGCTATTACTATTAGTGTGTCGTCAGTTATTACAATTTACAAGCATATGAAACGAGAAAAAGAAAATGAGTTGGACCAAAAATGATTTGACTTTTTCCAAATCACACGTCGATTGGCGTGTTTACTCTTGACTTATTGCATATGTCTTCGCTAAATTTAAATTAATACAAAATGATTTGACTTCAAACCAAAATAGTGTTGACTTTTTATTACGTATTGTTGCATCTGGAACCTTGATCCCTCCGTCCTCCTTGGCACTAAACATGCTGCTGATGCCTCTCTCTCTCTCTCTCTCTCTCTCTCTCAATATAAACATATTATTAGCTAAAGAATAATACTTACATTTTGGAAAAATTAAGGAGTTGATTTGGTCAAATACACAATTAGATATATATAATAATATTTCAAATATATATAATAACCATTTTCTCACATTTTTATTTATATTTTTTTGAAAAGTTAAAAATGTAAAATTAAATTGATTATTATTATATTTTGACAAAGAACTTGATTTTCCCAATTATGAGAAGTAATGATATTATTAACGTTTAAACCTTTTTTTTATGGGAAGAGGGGGAAATACATAACAATGAACTTATTAACGTTAAAACTTGAAAATTGAAGTATTTATTATGGTTCGCATTAGGGGTGTGCACGGTGCGGTTTTACGCGGTTTGCCGTCGATTTCACACCGCATTATCATATGTGATTTTTTTCCCAAAAAAATATTAAATTAGGGTTTTAAAAAATAAAACCGCAAGTGCGGTTGCTGTACGATTTTGCTATTTTTAAGTGATATAGGTAATATATTTATATTTTGTCGAATGAACATACTACTACCTAGCGAGTCGGCCTCAAAATAATAATTAAAAAAAAATCTCAACACTAAATTAGAACAAAAATAATGCACAATAATCAAATCATAGATATTTCAAATTCCAACTCGATGGCCAATTTGAAATTTAAATCTTAAATGGTGGGAGCCAATTTGTTATTAAGTGTTTGAACATCTGTTCAACGTTAATTAGTTGTTCAGTAATATATTTGAACTTCGTTTTTATGTAAATATTATTTATCAAGTTCCATTTAAAGTTAATATATAGTTTCATTGATTATAATAAAAATAAAATTAAATATAATTCATAAAAATATAATATTAACATACGGTGTTGTTCGGTTCAGTTTGCACAAAAAATCCACACCACACCATATTTACGGTGTGGTTTGATAATTAAAATTAAACCACGATTTGTGTGGTTAATTTGATAAAGCGGTGTGGTGTGGTGCGGTGCGGAAGGTTTTTGAAAACCGTTGCACACCCCTAGTTTACGTTTCATAATTAGAGGGCCGCAAATTAAGAAAACAAGGGATGCCAATAAATTATTCTTAACACATTCATAAATAATTAATGTATTTATCTTTCAGAAGTAAAATGGTGATCCAATAATAAAATGGGCTCAGGAACGTTAATGATGGATTTAGGTTATATTTTTTGAGATTATTCATATTCTAGTATTATTATGTAATAATCCCGAGTAATAAAATTGATCATCCTAGTCATGGCTATGGTTCGCCCGAACGTCCTTTACGAGTTGGACCGTGGCTCCATGCCAACGGTCCGGCTTCAATTGTCGATTGCGGTCGGAACGACAATATCACGGTCAAAATGAAGATACTGTAGGAGGCTTCGGGAAAGTATTATAGAATTAAATTGAGCATAAGAATAGTTTAGGATTAGTAAGAAACCACCAAAGCCAATGCTATATGAGTACCGATTCAAAAATGAGAATGATGATTGAGCTTGTGAATAATTCAATTATGATTAAAATAAAGGTGTTAGGTACTTGATGTATCATCAGTAGCCGGCCGCAATAGCGCAATGGAACTGGATCATGGTTGTAAGAAGACCAGACTGTATCATCTTTTCTTGCACCAGTTTCTGTGATCATTAATATCTATTATTGGAGGTTTTCTTCTTATAATAGTCTTGATTTATTTGTTTATTGATCGGAGCCTCTTTCAAGTTGGATTTTAAACAAACTAATGTGGCCCAATTCCAACAATACCAATGGTTATTCGCTCGTAGACAAATAGTCTATTATTATACCTTCTTGATTCTTCTGTCCCATGAAATGACAATAAACTTTGATGCGTGTTCTTTCATGGAAGACTAGATTTATGACAGTGTATCATGCAGCCTGATTATCCCATAATAGTTGCATCGATCTCTTATGCTCGATATGCATATCCGCCAGTATCTGTTTAATCCATACTAGCTCGTTTAATGCTGATGTCATGGCCCGATATTCCGCTTCTAGATCTGACCACCACGCTCTGTTTTTTGCGGGACAAGCAGCTTCACGTCTTGGATTTGAGTCATAACCGACATCACGGGAACAATCCCGAGCTCTACCTCGAAATTGGACCTCTCTTACGATGGTCTCCGCGGTTCGATCCCTTCTTCATTCAGCAACCTCACTTTCTTATCGAATTTCTAGCGTTGCCTATAATCGTCTGGTGGGGGCTCGAACCCCTTCGGGAATTTATGACCACCTTCGCTCTGGTCTACAATGCTCATCTTCCCAAGAGCCAAAGCTGCAATCAAACGACTGACTCTGCGGTGAATGTGGACAAATGGAACGGGAATTCCGAGCCCTCTCGAGGGCTCAGCACAAAAACCTCGTTTCATTACAGGGCTATTGCCGTTGCGGTAATGACAGGCTGTTGACATACTCTTTCATGGTAAAATAAGAGAGGTTTGAAATTAACACCTTCACATTACATAAGCTTTGCTTGAGAGATATTAAATGATATACTACTTGCTAGCTACTTACTGTATTGACCGCAAATCAACCTTAGCAGCTTCACAGTATCTCCTCCACTGAACACTGACAACAGAAACACAAATGAGAATCTCTTCTCTGTTTCCTACAAGATCGAACATACGAACGGTTCTATCAACAGAGCCGCCATCTCTTCTCCGGTGTTTTCGTTTTTCATCCATTGAAACCGTGACAAATTTACTATAAAGAAGGCCTCGGGATTTTATTAGGCTTCATCTATCTTTTGAAAGCCCTATGTCTTCCGGCAGCTCTTAGAGGAGTCGGCTTTCCTGGGATCAATGTCCTAAAGGAGGCATGTAGAATCATGACTGTTGCAATACATAATTAACTTGTTAGAATAACTCGAAATGCAACCGAACAAAATGTTAGAACTTTCATTTGCAAGAGAGAGGTGTTCACCGGCATAGCTGACAACGAGAGCACCGAAAACAGCTAACTGGACATTGGAAACGAACAGGATTATCACCGCCCCTGCAAAGATCCCATAATATTATAAGTGAAGCCCGGCAATATTTAGTACGGGGTCTATCTGTCTTGAAGCTTAGTGTAAGATTCTAACTATCTATGATCAAGAAAAGGCCAGTTTCTTCGTGGTCATGGGAATTAAGATTATAAATATGAGAATATAAAGGAGATTAGCTGATGCAAAACAACCAAAAATGCTCCACAAGTTTATGACAAACAATGAAGTAAAGAATAAAGAAAGCTTACCACATTGAGCAATACGAATCATAGATTCTCTTACAATTGGGTATCGTTCCAATGCCCAACGATCACCGATGACCTTGAATCCCTCCCAAAGTGCTAGGCATGCGATAAGGCCAAGAAGAGCCCTTGGGAACTGATACCTGACGTCATATATCATCGCCATTCAATCAATAATCTGAAGTTCAAATGTAAGAAATTTTTAAGAGATAGTTGATTGATTGATTACAGTGAGCAAGCGAAGAAGACAACAAGCAGCGACGCGTAATTCCTCGCAAATCTCTTCACGTTCTCGTGAACGCGCAACCTCGCCTGAGACGGTTCCGTGGGGAAAGAGTAAGAGCTCAAGGACCCCCAAAATTCCAGCGTCCAAGAGGGGGCGTCGCCGGAGAAGTCGCTGGAGGTGAGCTTCGCGAAGGGATTGAACGTGAACAGCGACAGCAGCGTCCACGCCGCGGACAAAAGTCGCCCCAACGCAACAAATAGGCTTACAGAAGTAGTCTTCTTCTCCGTTCTGCGGCCGGAATCGGAGGATTCCGAGGGCTTGGAGGAAGATAGGCGGTTGAGGTCGGTGGTTCGCTGGTCGAGGACTTGAAGGTAGCCCGAGTCGCGTAGCCACGCCTCGAAAGCGGGTTCGGTGAGGCTCAGGGAGAGTGGGTTTGGTGCGAAGGCCATGTCTGGTTTGTGGGTTCCGCGGCGGTGGTTGTTACTAAAGCTGAATTTGATTTGGGTCGACGATGATGATGATGATGATGATGATGATGATGAAGATGAGGGAAACATGGTGGGGTGAGCTCGCTTGTTCGATTCTTATTCCTTTCTTTTCTTTTTTCTTTTATTTTAATTGCCATATTATTATTATTATTTTAAAGAATTTAAGAATTATAATTCTTTTTTCTCACGACTTATTCCCACTCAATCACAAGGCTCTGTTTTGGTTTGTATATTTGCAGGAAGTGACGTAATAAGTACATATAAATTAAGGGATGTTAGTAGGCAAAACTTTCGAAATTGAAGGAATTCGAGAAAAAATTAACGTTAAAATCTAATTTTAGTCAGAAATTAACACACGTGAGCATGGTTTTCAGAAACGGACCAGACCAGTCGGTTCCGACCGGAAAATCGTGAACCGATCGGAATTCCGGTTCGAGTCTGGTCCGGTTCAACTTTATTTGAAAAAAAAAAGAAAATCGGAAAACAATAAGAATAAAACTAAAAAATATATAAAAAAAGACTAAATATGTTGTTTGAGCCTAGTGGTTAGTTAATGTTTGAGACTTATTTTCCAAGGTTGTGGATTTAAATCTTTTCTAATGCATATTAAATTCTATTTTTAATTAATTTTTAACACCTCATTTTATATTTAATTTTTTTAACTCCACAATACATTGTACTTTAATTAACTAAACCCCCAATTTTTTAAATTTAACTCTTGACACCCCATTCTACAATTACTTTTTAATTATCTAACACATATTATTTGATTGATATATTCTTAAAATATAATTTTAGTATATTTAGAGGCACCGGTTTTATATCGGTTAAAATACTAAACCTTAAACCGCTAAAATTTCTGGTCCGATTCGAAAATCAGTTTCAAAATCATGCACGTGAGTAGGGATGTGAATGGAGCAAATTGGGACGTGGATCCGATCTCCATCATGTCCCGTCAAAGGGGACAAAATTGTCCACATTTCCGACTCCGCAGGGACCACGAGGATCCTCGAGACGACGAGATTTTCGTTCAATTATTTATCTTATAATATATAAATTAGATTCAATATTTAAATTGTATTTTAAATATTATATATTATAATAATATAAACAAGGTATTTTAGTCATTTATAACATCTATTTCACGCGACTCCGGAATCCATGCCCCACCGACAAGCGTACATGTGAGCCACACATAACGAATAATTTTTAGAGAAAATCCTTGGTGGTGTTGGGAATTCGCTTAAAATCAACACCTCCAACGAATTGAAATAATTTGAGAAAAATTAACGCTGAAAATTTATTTTCAGCATGAAAAGAACATACGTGAGGTGCACGTGACAATTAAATGGAAGAAATCCTATGGGACATCAAGAAAAATCTAGTCAAGATCAGCATATCCGACGCTACGTAGAATTTTCCCCAATGAACGGTCCATGTGTGTTAACTCCGAACTCAAATTAAATTTCTATCATTCACTATCCTCAAGTTGTTTCAATGTCAATACTTATTGTCCTAAAATTGCACTTCTTTAATCTAGGTGTACTTAAAATGCCACCCAACAAAATAAACATAACTAAAAGAATAATTAAACAGAACCCTCATAACATCACGTTGATAGGTTAGCAAATAGATCCACAAGCTCAAGATTTACCAGCAGCAAATGAAACAAAAAAGAGAATCCAAGAAAATCGAGCGATTTTAAACAGGAGCTGCTTCAACAGAAGCAGCAGGCGTGTACCAACCGTGGTGTACCTCCACCGCCTTCTTCCTTCGAGCCAGGCGGGATTTTCTCCTTGCTCCCGTGTTGCGGTGGAGGCTCCCCGCTTTGATCGCCTTATCGATGGCAGAGTAAGCTTCTGCGATTAGCTTTTCGATGGAGAGGATCTCTTCGGCCTTTGCATCCGTTTTCTTCATAAGGAGTTCCAGAGATTCGAGGACCTGTAAAAAGGAGACGATGATAGTTTCACCATTCTTTCCTCTAATTTGCCATGTAATAATCAAATCCTTCGCTTATGATTCCATAACCCACAGGAGGGCTCTCTCTCTCTTACGCACTGACATTATATCGAACACCATACGAGCACATCAAGAATTGCTGCAATAGCTCAGTTTCTACAGACCAGACACAAATCAATACACAGATTTCATTTTTTTTTGTTTCTAATCACCAGAACCAAAATGCAACATCAACAGACAACAAATCAACCAAAAAGGATCATTCGAAATGTGTAATTATTCATCACGGAATTAAATTAACCTTCTTCATACGGGTCCTGACTTCTGATTTCTTGGCCTTGTTGTATATGCGTCTCTTCTCGGCTTGTCGAGCCCTCTTCGCAGCAGAATCTGGCTTTTTGTTAGTCTCCGCAGCGCAAACTATTGATCGGCGGCTCGGGCTCGTCGTCACTGGGCTCATGGACCCTAACCCTACACCACACCAATAAACAAACCATGAAAAAGGATAGCGTTAAATATAAATTACAAAAAAAACCCCAGCTGGAAACAAGAAGTTCCGTCGACGAAGCCTGCGAAATCCGACCTTTGGAGAACAGATTGAGAGAAGAAGCAGCATTGGATGAGAAACTTAGAGTCTTCGCAGTGTTTGCTAGAGAAAGAGAGCTGAATCTTGAGGTCGTCAGAAGGCAGCTGCACGCCATGGATTGAGACGTTGCGGCGGCCATGGTTTAATGTATATTTTCTCGACTTCTCTGATTTCTCAGTGATGGTGGGAAGTGAAGTGAAGCAGCGTGTTCGATCGATCGTCTCCGTTGGTACCTTATCCCCTTTCGAATTTTATCGTTTATCTGAAAATCAATTTATTATTATTAAAAAATGGTAATGAAATTCTTATTTGTTTGTTGGTTGGTTTTCCCTCCAATCGGTATAAGCTAAAATAAACTTCACAAACCAAAAAGGGCGAAAGGAAACGAATAAATAAAAAAACGCGTGGATCTGCCATGGCTTCAACGTCGGCTCCTCGGAACAACGCCGCCTATGGAAGAATCTCGTCGGTCGCTAAAACGATGTTCTCCGAGAATCAAACTCTAATCGCTGTAAGCCCTTTATGTCTCGATTTTATCTTAACCCTAGTGGATTAAGCTGTTGGTAAACTGTCCACTTGAGATGGTTATAGGAAATTAGGAAAGCCACTCTTCTGATGAAGGAAGTCGCTGTCGATTTTGAAGGAGACAATCGAAACGAAATGGTGAGTTGTTTGCGTGGATTTTCTATTTTTCCCATTCGGAAAGGGGTCCGATGTAATTGAATTGGCCAATGCCTTATGAAAGACTTGCCATCCTCTGTGAGTTGTGTTGATAATGGGGATTTTACAATACCTGTTGGATTTAATTGAAGGGTTATTTTGTGTCAGGGGATTATGAACATCTGAATTCTTAGTTAATTTTGCGTCCACTATGGTCGAGAGACGAAATTTTGTGTTTTCTTCGATTCCCTGAATAGCAATGCAATTGCAGGTAAAGGAGCTCGAAGAGAGTGTCCTTGCATTGGTGAAAGCCTCGGATGAGTGTGCTCATCTTTCCAGTGCTATACAGTCTATTGGAAACGAATATCAGCCAGGAACAGAAGTAAGGAATACCTTGCCCTGAATCTATCTGCGGTTGTTTATTCTTCTGATTTTATAATTTTGGAGCTGACAATTTTGATATAAATATTTCTTTTTCTTTCTTGGGCAATCGCGTGTTGGAGCAGCTGACGGATTTCAAGAAGCTGTTTGACGATAAAATAGGAAGATTAGGGACTTCTTCGTCTTCTGCTACTCAAAACCATCCTTGGTTACGGCAGTTTCGTGAAGCAGTCTGGGTAAGTATGTGCATAATCAGTACACTTCTCTAACAACTTTTTCCGCGTCCTATTTATATGTTGGCTGACTTAGAAACATCCATATTTACTTTATAAGAAAAGGCTTTTTATCATCTTAACAAATTTTATTTTATTATTGTGTGCAGAATGTTCATCATGAAGGTCAGCCGATGCCAGGAGACGAGCAGGAGGACATAGTGATGACCTGCACGGAGTCCAGCATTTTGAACTCAAGATGCCCGCTGACGGGGAAACCTGTAACTGAACTAGAAGAACCCGTACGAAGGTACTGTTTATTAGGGGGAGAAGGCCGTTTTTGGTCCCCCAATGTTTGGCGTATGGTCATTTTTGGGCCCCCCATGTTCCGAGATGCCACTTTCAGTTCCAATACTATCGATTTTGGGCCGTTTTGGTCCATCGTTGAATTTAACCTTAACTGAAACGGTCCAAAATTCAACGATGGACCAAAACGGCACAAAATCGGTGACACTGGTGCCGAAAAAGGCATATCGGACCATGGGGACAAAAAACGCCCTTTCCCCAAATGTTAGGGACCGAAAAGGGCATTGGGCCGTTATTAGGTGTTCAAAAGTTTGTCCTCGCATATATTTCTCAACTAAAGCAAAAGGAAATTACAGCCTTGCAATATTGGGCAACATTAACCCGGCAAAAAGTAGCGAATTTTGCTTTCCTTCAAGCTTCTTTTTTCCTGCTCTTAGTCGTCATTGTTCGATGCAATAGAGATATCCATGGTGAATTTCTCTAGTTTTTACTGTTATATTTCTTCGTTCAGTGTGGACTGCAAACACATATATGAGAAGAAACATATCATGCAGCACATGAAGTCCAAGAATTTCCATGGAAACTGTCTCGTGGCTGGTAAAGTTTACACTCTTTTTTTCTTCTTCGAGGAATGTTGTTGCAGAACTGCATCTTACGTTACATGTTTTTGTTCTTTCATTTTTCAAGGTTGTCCGAAAAAATTGCAGGCGGATAGATTAGTATGTGACCCATTGCTGCTTATTGAAATCGATGAAATGCGCTCAATGGGTAAGCAAAATACAGGCGCCGATGGAATCGAGGATTTAACCGGGGTTGATACTTGACGAGCATTCATAGCATTTATAGTAGTTGGATTCTTACTCTTTAGTAAAACGTCGCCACCCTCATGTCTCTCCCCATGTAATATTTTTTGGATTCTTACACTTTTAATTTCTTGAACCTTAACGTTTCAGCCATTTTCGTACTCAATTGCCACAAAACTTGTAATCATTATATTTTAAACAGTTTCACTATTGGTTCTTCAGATTTCAGTTGCTTGGGAGAAATCACTAAACGTAATAAACTTGGACAAATGTAGTCCCTTCTGAAAACTTTTAGTAAAACAATGTCAAAGTTGATCTTCTTTAGACGTGGTGACGTCCAACAATTCCACATGGACGCGGAGGCGCACATACATATATATAAATATATAAAAAAGGTATATTCCATGGATGATGATAATCTTCTTTTGCCATCGAAACTTCGGATAAAGACATATTTTTGTGTTACGCGTGTAACGAAACACGAGTTAGATATACATAACGAGGTATATATCCACGAATGAATTATGATCTTCTTTGCTTCGAATTTTCAATAAACACACACATGTTTGTGTGCTTACACGTGTAACGAAGCACAAGTCATTTAATTAATCTAAGAGGTGCCGTTGTTGTAATGACACACTTCTCTCGACTCTACACACCCAAAGAAAGCCACGTCAAGAAAACACTTGAAACATATGCCAAGTTACAACCCTGTCCTAATTCCATTGGTGATTGTCCACAGAGATTCTGCCACGTCTTTGAGTTCCCGTTGAAGCAACACTCATCGGATCATATCCCCCCAACTAATTAATTCCCTTACTCTCTCTTCCTTTCTTATAAAAACAAAATCTTACCAAAGTCCCACCTTATTATTCTCTTCATTACACTCGCACGATAATATAAGTAATCTTGGAAACATCAACATTTTCTTACATTTCCTCGTAGTTCCAAGAAAATGAAGTGGTCAAGGGGTCGTGTCGTAGGGCGTGGGTCCTCCGCCACCGTGTCGATCGCCACCTCCCAAAGCTCCGGGGAGGCGCTGGCCGTGAAGTCCGCCGAGCTATCGCAGTCAAAGCCCTTGCAAAGGGAGCACAGAATTCTCTCCACACTAAGCCACCCTCACATTGTCCGTTACGTAGGCTGCGACACTACGTTCGAGCACGGAAAGGCCATGTTCAACCTCCTGATGGAGTACGCACCTCACGGCACCATCGTCGGCTCGTTGGTGGCTCGCCGGTCCAGAGCCGGGTTCGACGAGTCGGTGGTGGGCCACTACGCTTATCAGATAGTGAAGGGCCTCGAGTATCTTCACTCGAGGGACATAGTGCACGGAGATATAAAGGGGAGCAACATACTGCTTTCGATTGGAAACGAAGTTAAGATCGCCGATTTCGGATGTGCGAAGGTCGCCGGCGAGGAGGTGGGCGTCGTTGGAGGGACGCCGATGTTTATGGGCCCGGAGGTGTTGGTGGGCTCGGAGCAGAGCTTTCCGGCGGATGTATGGGCTCTGGGATGCACGGTGATCGAGATGTGCACCGGGAATCCGCCGTGGCCCGAGGGCACGATTCCCAAGGTGGCTTTTTCCGGTGAATTGCCGGAGTTTCCGAGCTTCTTGTCTGATTTGGGAAAAGATTTCTTGGACAAGTGTTTGAGGATTGATCCCCTGGAGAGATGGGCTGCTAAGGAATTGCTTCGGCATCCGTTTCTAAGAGAAGTTGAATTTGTGCAGTCTCCCTCGAGCGTTCTTGATGATCGTGGGATTTGGAGTGAAGAAGAAGAAGAGTTAAATGAGACGATTCATGTGGGCCCGGTGAAGAGTTGTTTATCGAAGAGGATAAGAGATTTGGTTGAGGATTCGAGAAATGGGAGTTGTGAATGGGAAGAAGATAATGGGTGGATCGTGATTAGAGACAATGGGAAAGTTACCTTTGATGATTGCAGCAGCAGCAGTAGTAATTATAGAAGCGTATTTAGGAAGAAGAGGAATCTTGAATTTACTTGTAAGAATTCGAAAAGGCCGAGGAAGGATTTGGTAATTAGTACATGTCAACTTTCATGAAACAAAAATGTCAATCCTTTCTTTTTTTTTTTTTTTTTTTTTCTGGTGCACACTGCACATCATTTTATTTGTATAGTTTTCAGAAAAATGTCAAAGTTTCAATTTTTATGAGATGTTAAAATGGAGGTATAGAATGTTTGAAAGGGTTGGAGATTATTTATTAGTATTTGCAAAAAGGCACAAAACTTGACTAATAAAGGTAAGGATTCCGATATATAAGAAATTAGTCACATTATCCACTTCTTCGCACCTGCAATGCAATCATCTCTAGAAGTCCTGAAATATTTTTCGTTTATATCATTCAAAAGTCGTATTTTCTCTAATCACTAAATATTTTTCGTTTATATCATTCAAAAGTCGTATGAGAGTCTGAAAATAGTTGTATTTCGTACATGATATCGTTTATTTGACATACCTTATCTTGACAATAAATCAGTTTTGCATTCTGCGTACATGTCCAATAACATATTATAAATGATTTTATATATTATTAATATTTAAGAAAAAATTCTTTAAGAAAATTTTCTTGATTTTTTTTAATAATCCAACTATAGAATCCAAATCGATATTTTTTTTTATCTTACAAAAGCGTATCAGCCAGCCCATTACATTAACAAGTGACAAGTGTGACAATTATGAAAACGTAATAGTTCAAAGTTGAGCTTTTAATAAAACGCTGCACACATCTCAATAGTCGCAATTGTCAAATCAAAATATGACGTGCTGTGCTTCGAGAATTCTCCTCAAATCACTCACCAAGCTCAGCTCCTTAACCCCCCGTGTGCGAAATCACTACTCCCCCTACAGTTCTCCTTTTACGGCCCGTGCGATGGCAACCGATTCGGCAGCCTCCTCGCTGTTCAAGAAAGTTACCATTCAGAGAGACAATAACGTACGGCTCCGCTCGTCTCATTACAGCTTTTCTATCTGTCCCCTGTGTTTTAGGTTGGGGGGTTTCGTTTCAAATCAGGGTCTTCGTTGCTCGTGTTTGCTTTATTTTGATTACTTGTGAATTCTGATTTGAATTGAGATTCTGATGATGGTGAATCACGCGCTATATTGCCAAGAGTAGTGGAATAAAGTGAAGGGTCCTCTTTTATTGCAGGAAAAACATTATTAGCTCTGTAATTTTACATTTCAATTTTTCAGACTTTTGATGCCTACGTGATTGGGAAAGAAGATGCTCCCGGAATCGTCGTGCTTCAAGAATGGTGGGGCGTTGATTTTGAGATCAAAAATCACGCTCATAAGATTTCTCAGTTCGATTCCGGCTATAAAGCGTTGATCCCCGAGTACGTGGGGACTGCTCTGCTTTTTCGTGGACTAAGCTTTCACTATTTATGCTGCCCTTATTGATTTCTATTTGTACGATGAATATCTATTGTTGATCATCAGCTTATACCGCGGAAAGGTTGGCTTAGAAGTTGCAGAAGCACAGCATTTGATGGAAGGCCTCGACTGGAAAGGCGCGGTGAGAGACGTCGAAGCATCAGTCAACTGGCTCAAGGCAAACGGTTCTTCGAAGGTGCGTGAAATTTCCCTATTTGCCCCCTCGTGAATAACACGCGATGTCGAAGGGTGCTCGAGTCTCAAGAACATCTTTTCTTAAATTGCAAGGAAACAATATCTGTGCTATATGTAATTAGAAAGCACCTCATAGTATAGTAACTTCCTCAAATTGATTTGCTATGGCAATGATAATTTGCATATTGCCCTTGATTTTTTAATGTATTCCAATTATATCCTCCAAATCAAATTTTTAAAATTAATACTTTAAAAAAATATATTTTAACTTAAATATTAATTTAAATTATCGATATTCATATATTAGAGCACACGCATCGAGTGAAGTTTCATGACTTGTCTTGTGAGAAATAGATCTCGTTTTGATAATTTCATTACATTGTTGTCCCGTAACTAGGTTGGAGTAACGGGATACTGCATGGGCGGTGCGTTGGCTATCGCCAGCTCGGTGCTGGTCCCGGGAGTCGATGCCGTGGCTGCCTTTTACGGAGTACCCTCACCGGACCTGGCGGACCCGACTAAGGCTAAGGCACCCGTGCAAGCTCACTTTGGCAAACTCGACAGTATGGAAGGATTTTCAGACGTGAAGGTAATGAATGCTATTGGTCAGTTCGGTTACTACACGATGATGGGCATTGCAAATAACTATGAGATCTTGTTGAGATTTATATCCCACATCAGATAATTATAACTCACACGACTCAATTAATATATCAAAGGAGCAGCTACATCTATCACCAATTGGTTTTAGGTTTAAGCCCTCAATAGGGTTCAATCTGCGTGTTATCGCGCATGTTTCACTCCCCGTCCCCTTCATATGTCTACATGTTAGGCCTTCGGTCATGTCACATGTGAGGGGGCGTGTTGAGATGAATATATCTTACATCGGATAACTCAACTCACTCGACTCAGTTAATATATCAAAGAGACAGCTTCACTTATCACCAGTTGGTTTTAGGTCGAAGCCCTTAATTTCTAATAGATTCACCCCCGTGTCTGCAGACTGCAAAGGCTTTAGAAGAGAAACTGAAGGCCTCGGGGGTACGAAACGAGGTGCACGTGTACTCCGGGGTGGGGCACGCGTTCATGAATACTTCGTCGGAGGGGAAAGAGAGGAGGAAGAAGATGGGGCTGACCGATGAGAACGCGGAGGCAGCGGAGCTTGCTTGGACCCGATTCCGCTCGTGGATGGGCTCCTTCTTGTCTGCTTGAGTATGTTAGTGACGATTTTGTGTTTACTTGTTGGAATCTTGTTGCAGCTTCGACCTTTTTTTATGTGCAAGAAAGAATGAAAACGAAATAGTCCTGTTTGGTTTTGGGTTGTTTGGCTGTTTATTTCCTTGCAAATAATTTGAGGGATGCTCAAAACATTTCGGGTTGTTCTCTCGGTTTTGGATCATCCGATGGTTAATAATTACTACACTATCTGGTATTTGGGCTACTCGACCGAATCTTGTAAAGTTCATATTAATACTGAATATTAGAGAAAGAATAACTAATGTTGAAATATATCTTACAAGAAATTATATTAATTTTGCTATTGAAGCAATGATCTAGTGGTCAAGAATGAGGCCTTAAGGATTTCTGGATTAGGACATGGGATTGAATCTTTCTTCCCACGATTCCTTGAGTAGTCTCCATGAGCTTTATGACCCATGACTATCGCTGTTGGATTTGAGGCGTATCCATCTGGTCTCGGGGATTAATCTCACCACTGAGTGTGAGGCGAAATTAAACCTCCGCCAGGTCTGTATGGTTAAAGCACACGCTTATATTTAGGGGTTAGCACATAGCCAGATCGAGTGGAGATATCTCAGTACAAAAAAAAAAATTATTTTTATTCAGCTGCGTCTCTCTCGCCGCCGTTATTCTGCACCAAACGTACAAGTAAAAAGAAGACTCATTTTTAAAATCGAAGATTACCAAGTACACCGCCACCGAGGAACAGGATCTCGGGGATGGGGAAGCAACTGCTTTGTCTTTCTTTTATGTTTCGATTTCATTAGATATGATATAGTATTATGTTCTTAGATCGTCTTAGTTGTTCCGTATTTAGTTTGGGACTTTATGTCTTCGGCAGGGAGTGTAGTCTTGCCCAACCGTCGTTTTCGGTTAACCGGTTACAACCGGTCGGAGACAGATCCCGGTTGGCCGCCTCCGGTTGCTGGTTGACCAACCGGTGGTTGAGTCACCGCCGGTCAAAGGGTATCCGACGGTTACAGCCGCCAGATTTTTTTATTTTATTTTTTAATTTTTTGTGTATATTTCGATAATTTTCGGTACACAATTATGATTTTTTCGGTATATAACAAGAGTTTTTGGTTTAAAAATGTTAATCAACGTAATTTCATTAAAAAAAATGAAGTCACAATTACAATTATGATTTATAAATTAGAAAATACAAAGTAAGAAAAAAAAAATATTCGTTGTTCGTTGAATCGAGATACTCAGTTTCTGAGAAAAATGTACAATAGAAGTTAGATATTTTTTTTGGAACATAAATAAAGTTAATCAATAAATAAAAAATGAAATTAGTATTAAGGACTTATCTTTTTCGGGCTTTGTCGTCGGTTTGGATGTCACGTGAGCGGTTGCTTAGAGACGTTGGCTGAAAAATAAGATTGTATGAGTAAGTAATTATTTAAAAATATAAAATAAAAAAAGTCATACAATGAGATTGAATGGTACTTATCTTTTTTCGGGCTTGAATCTTTCGCCGTTTTCGGAGATTCTCTACTCTCTCTACTCGTAGTCGCAGCCATTGCCGCCACCACTAGTCTCTATGCCGGTGGTGTCGTCGAACACGTCGTCGTCCGAATCGGTATCCGCGAAATCTTGTGTTTGATGTTCGGCTCTCTTCCAATCATCGAGAAGGCATTGGTATTCGACGTTTACTATCGTCAACCTTGAACGCCTTTCACTTAAAGTTAAGCCGCCCATGATAAAAGCATGTTCAACCGCGACGGTTGAAATTGGAACGACAAAGATTTCCCGAGCGATCTTCGCCAACGTTGGATACATTGGCGACATCTTCGACCACCATATGAGGACGTTGAACTGATCCTCGTCCTCGGCAAACTAAAACGTGGTCGACAAGTAGTTATCTATTTCTACGAACGAGTTCGTCGACCTTTGGCGTTTGCTCGTGTTGATGAGGTTGTAGTAGGAGGCTAAGCGATCACTACCGGTAGCACTACTAGTACTAGTGGATTGATCCGAACTCGATCGAGTTGGACCTTGACCAATATCGGTCTTATACGCTGTAAAGACTACCTTTAGAGCGCCATACCCTATATTCTTAACTTGAATATGGTAGTTCTCGGGAGAGCACTAGAATCCGCAGCAGTGGACTCGTAATATAGTGCCAGAAAACTATATGTCCCCTCTAGGCCTATTCTGGGGTCCAATATGTTCGCAATGATGAAGATATCGGGTAGTTCCCTAAAGTATTTCAGCCATTTAGCCTTCATGGCTAAAACGGCCGAGCCCGCAAAATCGTCCTCCACAAAAGCCGCTAGAATGCATGCGACTTTAACGCAATGATCTAAGGCTAAGATTGATGTCGGGTAATATGTTCCCGACATCTCCTTCGTGGCATCGTGAAATACATGAAGTATTTCACATACGTCGTTGCACTCGTCCCGCATCGTAGGATGTACCGCTACTCCGAATTCGACATTTTCGTCGTAGAAATCGCACAAGGCGTGGCGATATTCGTACGACGTATCCAACATTTTGTAGGTGGAATTCCACATGTTTGGTACATTTAAGGCAAACTTCTTGGTAGACTTGCCCAACCGCCGGTTTCGGTTAACCGGCGGTTGCCGGTTGATCGAAATGACCAACCGGCCACAACCGGCCGGAGACGGATGCCGGTTGCCCGTCTCCGGGTTGGTCAACCGCCGGTCAAAGGGTATCCGGCGGTTACCATCCGCCGGTTTGTTTATTTTTTTTTTTAAATTTATAGTGTATATTTCGATAGTTTTCGGCACACAATTATGTTTTTTTCGGTATATAACAAGGGTTTCGGTTTAAAAATGTTAATCATCATAAATAAATTTCATTACAAAAATGAAGTTACAGTTACAATTAAAATTTACAAATTAGAAAATACAAAATAAGAAAAAAAAATTTATTCGTTGTTCGTTGAATACTTGAATCGTAATCGCCATTTGGCAACGCCAGTCGATACTCGATTTCTGAAAAAAAATGTACAATAGAAGTTAGATAATTTTTTTTTTGAACATAAAAAATTGAATCGATAATTAAAAATGAAATTGGTATTAAGGACTTATCTTTTTCGGGCTTTGTCGTCGGCTAGGATGTCGTCATGCGAGCGATTTCTTGGAGACGTTGGCTGAAAATAAGATTGTATGAGTAAGTAATTATTTAAAAATAAAAAATAAAAAATAATATAATGAGATTGAGTGGTATAATAATAATATTTTTTCGGGCTTGAATCTTTCGCCGTTTTCGGAGATTCTCTATTCTCTCTACTCGTAGTCGCCGCCATTGCCGCCACCACTAGTCTCTGTGCCGGTGGTGTCGTCGAACACGTCGTCGTCCGAATCGATATTCGGGAAATCTTGTGTTCGATGTTCGGCTCTCGTCCAATCATTGAGAAGGCATTGGTATTCGACGTTTTCTACCGTCAACCTCGAACGCCTTTCACTTAAAGTTAAGCCGCTTATGCTAAAAGTTTGTTCAACCGCGATGGTAGAAATTGGGACGGCAAAGATTTCCCTAGCGATCTTCGCCAATGTTAGATACGTTGGCGACATCTTCGACCACCATCTGAGGACGTTGAACTGATCCTCGTCCTCGGCGAACTCAAAAGTGGTCGACAAGTAGTTATCTAACTCTATGTACGGGTTCGTCAACCTTTGGTGTTTGCTCGTGTTGAGGAGGTTGTAGTAGGAAGCTAAGCGATCACTGCCGCTAGAACTACTACTACTAGTGGATTGACCCGAACTCGATCGAGTTGGGTCTTGACCAATATCGGTCTTATACGCTGTAAAGACTGCCTTTAGAGTGTCATACCCTACATTCTTAACTTGAATATTGTAGTTCACTGGGATAACACTAGAATCAGCCGCAATGGACTGATAGTATAGTGCAAGAAAATTATCTGTCCCCTCTACGCGCATTCTGGGGTCTAATATCTTGCCAATGATGAAGATATCGGGTAGTTCCCAAAAGTATTTCAGCCATTTAACCTTCATGGTTAAACGGTCGGGCCCGCAATATCGTCATCTACAAAAGTGTTTAGAATGCATGCGACTTTAACGCAATGATCTAAGGCTAAGATTGATGTCGGGTAATATGTTCCCGACATCTCCTTCGTGGCATCGTGAAATACCTGAAGTATTTCACATATGCCGTTGCATCCGTCCCACATCGTAGGAGGTACTGCTACGCCGAATTCAGAGTTTTCGTCGTAGAAATCGCTCAAGGCGTGGCGATATTCGTACGACGTATCCAACATCTTGTAGGTGGAATTCCACATGTTGGGTACATCTAAGGCAAACTTCTTGGGCGTGATTGCCAAACTTCTACAATGACGCTTCCACTTGTGCAGTACAGAAGAGTGGCGCATCATGTAACTAATAGCCGTTCATATCGGCGTAACGTGTTCCTTTAGATGCGTGAGTGCGTCCTGAACACATAGGTTAAGTATGTGGCAGAAGCACCAGACATGGAAGAATCGACCGCCAAATGATGGTCTACAATACTTAATCAAATCTTCAATGCTCGCGTTATTAGCGCTATCATTATCAAAGGATACCGAGAAAATCTTCTCGAGTATTCTATATTCCGATAAGATACTCCTAAGCTTCAGTGCGATGTTTTAAGCTGTGTGTGCTGTGTCAAATTCCCTATACGCAATTAAGCGTTTCTGTACTTGCCAAGAGTCATCAATCCAATGGCATGTAACACCCATGTAATGATGATCTTGCCAGTGATCGCTCCATATATCGGAGGCAATAGACATTTTACACTCTAAATTTCCTAATTGATCTATTAACTCGCGTTTATATGCGAGTACCATCTTCCTAATGTCTCGCGTAAGGGTGCTACGTGAAACTTTCTTCGCTTGGGGGTTATACGACTTTCTGATCCACTCTTCGTAGATATCGTCGGAACCGAAAAGGAAGATGTTTTGCGCAAACAAATTTTGCAAGTTGTTGGCGCGCGACATCTTCGTTGTACATGAACAAAGACGTCGGACTCGCACTGGGTGCTTGTCCGGTAGCGGACGAACCCGTAGCCCTGTGCATTTGACTTTGACTTTGACTAATTCCTATTATAGTAGGATGTTTTGAGCGGATATGGCCGGTGAAATTGCCATATCTGCCCCCTTCTTAAAAGGGTACTTCTTACCACAATAATTACATATAACTTTAAAAAAATCTTTATTTTCGATCGGTACCTTCTTGAAGTGTACCGCGAAAATATTCGAGCGTAGGGCGGCGGCGGCGGCCCGTGCTTGCGTCTTGGTCGGCGGCGTCGGCGTCGGCCTCAGAGTTTCTTCCGGTTGGTCCCGTTGCGTGTTGCTCGTCGTTCCATCCATGTCCGAGCCGAGGACGTCACTCAGGTCGAGCATAATTTCGGGGGAGTCATCATATTGGTAGTAGTCATCTTGCGATGAACTAACAACAATCTGTTTCCCCCTCGATCTCGAACTCTATCCTCGACGACGGCTATCCATATCTAAAATAAAAGATTAGAATAAACGTTAGATAAAAATATGTGTAAACTTATGAAAAACGAGGCGAGTAAAATTCGAAGCGCCGTGTAGTAGAGTCGGGCGGGGATTGATGAGTGTAGTGTAGTATAGCCGGGCGGGGATTGAGGGACTAGTATTTTAATTAGTTTATTTTGAATTAATGGACTACAACGATGCTGAGAATTAAGCGTTTTGAGAGTGAATAATTGAGAGAAAGAGATAGAATCAGTTGTGGTTTTTTGAAGAGGGGTGGGGGGTATTTATAACTTTTTTGGGGTACCTAGCCGTTGCAACCACCGGTTGCCGGTTGCAACCTCCGGTTCCCGGTCAACCGCCGGTTGCAACGACTACTTTTTTTTTATTTTTTTCCTAACGGCTAATTATTTAGATATTATATTATATTTTTATATATTTAAATACCACTGACTGACTGACACGTGTCAGAATGGTTTTTTTAATTTTTTATTTTATTTTTTCCATCTCTAACGGCTATAATATATATATTATTATATTTTTTTTCGTATTATAATTATATATTTATATATTATAAAATATATATATATATATTATATCCGCCGGTTGAACCGGCCAACCGTCGGTTTACAACCAGCGGTTCGCGGTTTGGGATTTTCCCAAACCGCGCGGAACCGGACACCCGCGGCCGCCGGTTGCGGTTAGTCGCCGGTTCCGGTTTGGGCCGGTCGGAACCGCCGGTTCCGGTTAATTTCGGGCAAGTCTACTTCTTAGGCGTGATTGTCACACTTCTACAATGATGCTTCAACTTCTTCAGTACAGAAGAGTGGCGCATCATGTAACTAATTGCTGTTCGTATCGGCGTAACGTGTGCCTTTAGATGCGTGAGTGCGTCCTGAACAGATAGGTTAAATATGTGACAGAAGCATCGGACATGGAAGAATCGACCGCCAAATGACGGTCGACAATACTTAATCAAATCTTCAATGCTCGCGGTATTAGCGCTAGCAGTGTCATAGGATACCGAGAAAATATTCTCGAGTATCCTATATTCCGATAAGATACTCCTAATCTTGGATGCGATGTTTTGAGATGTGTGTGCTGTGTCAAATTCCTTATACGCAATTAAACGTTTCTATACTGTCCAAGAATCATCAATCCAATGGCATGTAACGCCCATGTAATGATGATCTTGTCAGTGCTCGCTCCATATATCGGAGGCAAACTTGCAAAATTTGTTTGCGCGAAACATCTTCCCTTTCGGTTTGCCGATGACCCGGTCTACGAAGAGTGGATCAGAAAGTCGTATAACCCCCAAGCGAAGAAAGTTTCATGTAGCACCCTTACGCGAGACATTAGGAAGACAGTACTCGCGTATAAACGCGAGTTAATAGATCAATTAGGAAATTTAGAGTGTAAAGTGTCCATTGCCTCCGATATATGGAGCGAGCACTGACAAGATCATCATTACACGGGCTTACATGCCATTGGATTGATGACTCTTGGAAGGTACAAAAACGTTTAATTGCCTATAGGGAATTTGACACAGCTCAAAACATCGCATCCAAGATTACGAGTATCTTAGCGGAATATTGGATACTCGAGAAGATTTTCTCGGTATCCTTTGACAATGTTAGCGCTAATACCGCGAGCATTGAAGATTTGATTAAGTATTGTCGATCGTCACTTGACGGTCGATTCTTCCATGTCCGATGCTTCTGTCACATATTTTACTTGTGTGTTCAGGACGCACTCATGCATCTAAAGGTTCACGTTACGCCGATACGAACGACAATTAGTTACATGATGCACCACTCTTCTGTACTGAAGAAGTGGAAGCGTCATTGTAGAAGTGTTGCAATCACGCCTAAGAAGTTTGCCTTAGATGTACCAAACATGTAGAATTCCACCTACAAGATGTTGGATACGCCGTACGAATATCGCCACGCATTGTGCGATTTCTACGACAAAAACGTCGAATTCGGCGCAGCGGTACATCCTACGATGTGGGACGAGTGCAACGGCACATGTGAAATACTTCAGGTATTTCACGATGCCACGAAGGAGATGTCGGGAACATATTACCCGACATCAATATTAGCCTTAGATCATTGCGTTAAAGTCGCATGCATTCTAGCGGCTTTGTGGAGGACGATTTTGCGGGCTCGGCCGTTTTAGCCATGAAGGCTAAATTGTTGAAATACTTTTGCGAACTACCCGATATCTTCATCATTGCGAAGATATTGGACCCCAAAATGTGCCTAAAGGGGACATATAGTTTTCTGGCAATATATTACGAGTCCATTGCGACGGATTCTAGTGCTCTCCCCGAGAACTAGCATAATCAAGTTCAGAATATAGGGTATGACGCTCTAATGGCAGTATTTAGAGCGTATAAGACTGATATTGATCAAGGCCCAACTCGATCGACTTCGGTCAATCCACTACTACTAGAAGTAGTAGTGGTACTCGTAGTGGGAGTGATCGACACTTAGCCTCCTACTACAACCTCATCAAGACGAGAAAACACCAAAGGTCGACGAACCCGTTCGTAGAAATAGATAACTACTTGTCGACTACGTTTCAGTTCACCGAGGACGAGGATCAGTTCAACGTCCTCAGATGGTGGTCGAAAACATCGCCAACGTATCCAACGTTGGCGAAGATCGCTTGGGAAATCTTTGCCGTCCTAATTTCAACCGTCGCGGTTGAACATGCTTTTAGCATCAGCGGCTTAACTTTAAGTGAAAGGCATTCGAGGTTGACGGTAGAAAACGTGAATACCAATGCCTTCTCGATGATTAGACGAGAGTCGAACATCGAACACAAGATTTCGCGAATACCGATTCGAACGATGACGTGTTCGACGACACCACCGGCACAGAGACTAGTGGTGGCGGCAATGGCGGCGACGGCGACTACGAGTAGAGAGAGCAGAGCATCTCCGAAAACGATGAAAAATTCAAGCTCGAAAAAAGATAAGTACCACTCAATCTCATTGTATTAATTTTATATTTTATATTTTTAAATAATTACTTACTAATACAATCTTATTTTTCAGCCAACATCTCTATGCAACCGCTCGCGTGACATCCAAGCCGACGACAAAGCCCAAAAAAGATAAGTCCTTAATACTAATTTCATTTGTTTCAACTTAAATTATTCCTATTTTTTAAGAAAATACTAAGTTATGTATTGTTATTTTCCAGCATATAATCTCAAAAATTTCAACTCCGATTCCGACGAGAAAGCCCGCAAAAGATAAGTATTCAATTTTGTCAACTTAATTTATTGATTAATATTTTTATGTTGAAAAAAATAGCTAACTTGTACTGTACATTTTTTCTCAGAAATCGAGTATCGACTGACGTTGGCTATTCAACGACACAACATCACAACGAATAATTTTTTTTTCCCTTACTTTGTATTTTGTAATTTGTAAATTGTAATAATAGCTAAATTTTTGTAATGAAATTTATGTTGAATAAAATTTTTTAACCGAAAACTCTTATTATATACCGAAAAGTATAAAAAAAACCCTAATTGTATACCGAAAACTATTGAAAAATACACCAAAAAGTAAATAAAAAAATAAAAAAGAAAAACTCCGGCGGTTAAGTCAACCACCGGTTGGTCAACCGTCAACCGGAGACGGCCAACTGGCATCCGTCTCCGGCCGGTTGTGGAGGTTGGTCAATTCGACCAACCGCCGGTTATCAGAAACCGGCGGTTGGGCATGATATCAATAATAGTGGATGGTTATGTTTTGTAATAATTTTAGTTATTAATTTAATAAAATAAAAATAATGAAAGACCAAGTCCATTTGTTATTGTCCACCATGTTAATTATTTTTTATTTTCCGCAATTATTAATTCTCAGAAGAAATTTAATTGGTTAGTAACAATACATCAAATACAATTTTGAAGTGATGCTCACGCTTAATAAAAGAGTACAGATAAATATTACAATTATAAATATTATGATAATTTTCTAAAATATAAATATATGTATAGATGATATTGCGATGCCTTTTAGATGAGACGACGTGGTTGGGTGTTATGAATTAATTTATTTCCTTATTTAGATTTATATAGTATATGTTTCATTCATCATGCATGAATATATATGTTGGGCTATTATAGTTACTTAAGTGCAACGAAAAAATGTAAACAAATATGAATATAATAGTTAATCGTATAATGAATTGAAATTATACATTAATATATTAATAGTTCCGAAGAACTGGTTGCGTGCATATAATCAATGAAACATATATGAATTCATTTATTTTCAATACTTACTAAATTTGCTGAATTTTCGATAAATTAATATCTCTCCAAATTGATAAATAACATGGTCCCAAGGTTATTATTTTATGGAGGTTTTACCGTACTTACCAAGGTTTCTTATGCGATGAATAATCCCAATACTTAAACTGGAAATTTGAGATAAAAATGATTAAATTTATTAGTAAAATACTAAATTCACAAAAGGTTGTCGGCATTATTCAATGTCATTTGAATCCGACTAATATCCGATTGTGTTTGGTAAGTTTGATTCATGGGTTCGAATCTGATAGTGTTGGTTTCGGCGTTTGAGTCGCGTCTGGTCGGCGTCAGTGAATGAGGCAAAGCTTCGTCTGAATACAAAAAGTTAAGGCGCAAACGAGTACGCTTTCCGCAAGACAATATCACCCCAAATTTCAGCGCTCTCGGTTTAATTACAGCGATTGTCCCAAGGGCCAAGATACAACGACTTCAGAACTTCGTATCCCAGCATTAGGAACTAGTTCTCCGGCGAATTTATTGGAAATTCGAGCTATTTCTTGCTTTAAAAATTCGGAATGGGGTGTGACTTATGCTGAATCACATGGTTGGAATGAATGATAATTTCCACTCGTAGGGGACCTATTTATAGCCCTCTAAAGATTTTGCGGGGACTGAATCGGAATAAATGCAATCTTTGAGCTTCATGACTGTTTGACTTTTGGGGCTAGAATGCGAATAGTCGCAACTTCTGGACTGCTCCGCAATGGAAGCTTCTCGACCCGCTTGCTCGTATTCTCGGGTCGGGTCGGTTGATCCAACGGTCAGGATTCTGGTGTGGCCGAACAGGTCATGCCACCTAAGCTTGTCTAGTCATCGCTTATGCAATGCCACCCCATCATCACTTGTATGGGTGTCATGTTTGCCACATCAACATCTCGCCGTCACGTCATCGCCGGATAATTTTTTTGGCTCCAATAGCTCCTAATGACGTCCGAAGTGCAAAGTACACCTACAAGCTCCCATTGCGCACTTGGCACGGCTTGGGTCGGTGTTGAGCTCGGCCCAGGCGCGGGCTCGTCGATGCGAGGCACCGACTCGCACTCGAGCTATTACTTAAGCTAAAAACCACACTAGCCCATTTAGCCCACTTGAGTTCACACTTTAGGCAAGCTCATTTGAATTACCTACAGAAGGTAATCCTTTATAAGGTGATAGATTCTTTTGTGTCTAATCAATGTGGGACAAGGATTCCCTACACACATTTATTAAACACTAACACTTTTATTGGGCTAATTTAGAAAATTAATTTCTCATTCACCTGATATCGGTTTTGAGCAAATCAATATTCGTTAGATTTCCCTCGAAACATAGTTTATGAATTTTTCACCAATTTCAAGTTTTGATGGACGATGACAGCTTGATTTATTAACAACTGATCGAATTTGGTTCTTTAAATAGCTCACTTTTGCACCCATGAGCCCAAATCCTACAGATAGTACTAAATGAGTTGGTGTCAAACCCAATCCCACATCGAGTATATAAATAATTGTGACCTACATATAATCTTCTCGAATATTTCATATATTGCCAATGGATTTAAGAGTCAAACCTCACATGTGCTTATATGTACGGCTAATGGAGTGGATTAGAGGAGATCATAATCCCAACAATTGGTGGTGGTGAACCGAACACGCATCGTGTTATCAAAGCGAGGTTCTAGCCCCAATATCAAATTGGATCGCCTTGGCTTTGATTTTGTGAATTGCGTTGATTGGTTGGTTCGGAGCAAGTCGATCGGGCCTTGTTTCGAAAGTCTCCCTAACATTGATGGACGTTAGGCAGCATGTCCCGTAAGGCGGAAACGGCAGTACACGATGATTGTCATTGAAGGAAAAGACCTTGTTGGTAGTCTTGTGTTTGAGGGAAGTATTGTTGGGTTGTCAAAATTCAATTCACATGGAGTAGCTGAAATAATTGGGACCTATATATAAGATTGTAGGATGTTCTCTCTATCAGTAATTAGTTTAAAATGGAATCTCATACGTAAGACCAATGGGTTGGGCTAGAGGAGATCCATACAAAATGCATATTAATGAAATTATCCGAACACAGACCCCAACAACTAACGACAATGCGAGGCTGACGCTAAGCTATATGCCAAATGTAGCATATAGTTATCCCGTGCCCATATACATCGATAATGACTATGCTCTACGTGCGTACTTGGGTTTTGGTGGCCCTCAATCGAGACTCGTGGTTCATGTCAAGGTGGTGGAATGTGCACGTTTGGCTCCGTCGGACGCAATTTCTGGTTCTTCTAGTTATAATATCGGACTCATAGCCGATTGCGATGAAAATGCGTAAATCGAACCGTTTGAGGGGTACGGTTGCAGCTCATCTAACACACCCTATTGCAATTTGAATGAAAATGAAGATGAGGGTCTTGAAGAAGATCTCGTTGGATCGTTCGGGGGTAGGGATGACTCGGGTTGGCATTCGAACGAAAATGAAAATGAGCCAATCGAACACATTGACGATTCGGAGGAAGAATTTGTAGCACGTGATCACAACGATGATGAAGATGACGATGTAGATCGTATCCATGTAGATGAGGTTGCTGATGGTACTTTCGCATTTCCGGACGGTTCAAGCCTACACGTTGGGCAGCAGTTTCGTGACAAGGCTAAAGTTATCGAGGAGATATCCAAAATTGCCTTGGCGGCGTCGTTCGAGTGCAAATTAGTAAAGTCGAACAAGACTTTGTATGTAGTAAGATGTGCGATGGAGCAATGTTCGTGGCACTTTCGAGCTGCAAAAGATAGGGATTTCCCTTTCTTCTCGATACGGACATATTGCGGCACACACACATGCGGCGTGTCTCATCGACGTCGAAGACATCGTCAAGGAAGTTCATCGGTTGTGTCTAGGATGCTTCTTGACAATTTTAGTGGGCCTAAAGACATTCCCGCGCCAAAGGCTATCATGTCTATGATGCAAAGTAGGGGGTTGAATGTTTCTTATTACAAGGCTTGGAAAGGTAACGGGGACGATTGTTATGCGTTGATCCCGACGTCCTTGGAAGCTGGAAGCAAATGAACGTGGGAAGTGTCACGGATTGGGAGATGGACGAGGAAAACAGATTCAAATATCTGTTTTTGGCATACGGTGCATGCATAACGGGATTTGTTTTCATGCGTAATGTAATTTATATAGACGCCACCTTTTTAAAGGGAAAGTATAAAGGGATGATGGTCTGTGCAACGGCGCAAGACGGCGATTACCATCATCTCCTATCGCATGGGGTATTGCGAGCACCGAATCTACCGAATCTTGGGCATGGTCTCGACGAGATTAAAACAGACGTGGCCGACACAAATAATCTCATCATCATTTCTGATAGACATGGCGGTATAAAGACAGCCGTCCCGACAGTTTTTTCAAATGCGTTTCACGGGTTCTGTGCGTGGCATATTCAACAAAATATAAAGACCCGTATGAAGGAGAAAGATGCGTGTGCGTTATTCCTTAATATTGTATACGCCTATAAGACGAGCGATTGCGATCGATTGTTGGAAACGCTAAAGGTGCGTCTCAATTGTTGGATTCGATACAACGTTTGACGAAAAGTTGGTTTAATAAGCACGAAGAACTTGCGAATCTTCGATGGCAGCCAATGTCACGTCATTTACGCCGAAGGTCGAGTCAATTCTATGGCCACACTACATAAATTCACAAAATCTACACGTGTCGGAAATTGGCATTCAACGGTATAATGTATACGGGCATGGAGTCAATGAGGTGGTCGATATCGAGACGAAGTCATGTAGTTGTAAGATGTTCGATATCGATCGTATCCCCTGTGCGCACGTCATTACGGCTTGTGGTGTCGCTAATGTAGGTGTTTATTCGCTAGTCCATGCGTATTACAGCTTGGAAACATGGAAATTAGTGTACGTGGGTATCATATGGCCTGTCACCGAGCGCGTTGAAGGAATTGTGAATATGCTACCACCTATCGTTGACCCAAAATGCGGAAGAGCACAAAAAAATGAAATGCCTTCCTTCGGAGAATTCGGTAGGAGTAAATCCTATGACTTTGATTTGTACATGAGTATATGTATGATTGCTATGGAAATTCGATATGTTGGAATGTTTGGTACGTATAATGTAATAGACATGGAAATTTAGTGGTTGAATAGATGTTGGCGTGTTTGGTATGTTGGCTTGTGTGGTATGTTGTCGGGTACCTTGCGCAACATGTGCGGGTACCGTGCGCCATATGTGCGGGTACCTTGTGCTATATGTGCGGGTACCGTGCACACACAGTCGGGGTCTCGTGCGCGTACAGTTGTCAGATGCTTTCAGTAAGTTACATCAATCAACTCAGCACGATACGTTAATCGTTGTCAGTATGTTAAATCATAAAATAATATAATCACTCAGATCAAATGATCGAGATAATCATTAATCAATTATTCTGAAATTATTAAACAATTATGAAATAAACGCATTAATCATTAAACAATTATTCTGATTTTATTGTTAAAATAATTATCTTTTTAAAATAACCGTGTATTAGTGTGCGGGTACCTTGTGGTATATGTGCGGGTACCGTGCATTAGTGTGCGGGTACCGTGCATATACAACTCCAAATACAACATCTAACATATTAACATCCGTCATTACATAAACATGTTCCATCTTTACAAAATACCCAAATACAACTTATTGATACCAAGAAGCTCAATCATTAAGGCGAATGGAAATACATAGGTATTCCCGAAATTGCGTCATCTGCCGCCCGGTAAGCTTCGCAACGTTATCGCCACGAAAGAGCATAGAAAATGCCGCCCGCAAAACATGAACCCCACAATCGCCGCTGAAAACAACCAAAAGTTTAATAATGAGATATGATGTACTAAACTCAATTTCAAATTGAAATATGCTACACTTACGAATTTCTTGCTTCTTGAAATTGGGGATCATCTCCACCTTCCACTTCCTAAACGCACTTGGAATTAAACCAAGTTTCTTGAGTACGATCGGACCACTAATTGTAGCCTGCTCAAGGCTGCGTTCATGTTGCGCATGTCGACATCGCAGGACGGATCCGAGTCGAATACCCGTATGGTCTTCTTCTTCCAATCGAGGACTGCAAGAATCCAGTGACCGATGGTCTGCACCGGCACCACGATATATTCAACAACTTGCCATAACACCGCCGACCAGTCCCGATCACGTCCCTCTGCATAGTGGACCAAATACGCCAGCATGTCCTTGACAAACTTCTCATTTACTACGCAGTTCCGGTCGATGCTCTCCTTCAACCCGAATCCCACGAAGGCAATATCACGAGAGCAGAACGTATGAACCCTCTGCATTTCGACAAACCCTCTAATTTTTCGTCAATGTGCTATAAAATAAAAAAAAAACAAGTTAAGTAAAAAAACGTATTAAAGGATTAGTACGAATTGGTTAAGTCTCCTTCGTACCGCGTCGTCGAGCCACCACGAAGGCGTGTACAGCTGTTGGAACCACGTCTTGGTTCGGTACGAATTGGACAAGCAAAGCAAGCGCTCATTAACTTTCATCGTATCGATCCTCTGCTTTATCCGAAGCCATAGCTTCAGCTTTCTCTGCATGTGCCTCTCCAGCTGTGGGTTTTGGCTGTTCTGCACGCGATTCTGATTCGGATCGGTGAATGGGGTCACCTGGTACGTGGAAGGCCTGCTTTCGCGAGGCGGCGTCGACTCCAAATTTGCAAGACAAATTGAATATACCAATTTCCTGAATTCTGATTCTGATTCTTATTATTATTTGCTCCTTTTATTTTATGAGGATTTTTATCTTTGGAACCCGAGGGCTTACCACGCTTTAACTGTGGCTTAGGCTCGATAATATGTTCTGCATGAACATTTATTTTTGCAGGAACATTAACAACTGGCATATGTGACTTTGTCACTCTTTTAAGGTTACTAAAACTTTCTGGCAGTTGATTAGCTAAACTCTGTAAATGAATTATCTTTTGAACTTTTAGTTCACATTCCTTAGTTCGAGCGTCCTTCCCGGTCCTCTCGTACTAGGGAAAGGTCCTCTCAATGCTCTAACGCCCACACCGGATATGGACCGAACTGTCTCACGACGTTCTGAACCCAGCTCACGTACCGCTTTAATGGGCGAACAGCCCAACCCTTGGAACATACTACAGCCCCAGGTGGCGAAGAGCCGACATCGAGGTGCCAAACCTTCCCGTCGATGTGAGCTCTTGGGGAATAGGATCATAATGATTTAGCGATAATTCATTCCAACTAACATTTCTCTCCACCTGTTTCTTTTCTCTCCCAAATGTCGGAAAATTCAATTCATCAAAATAACAGTCGGCAAATCTGGTCGTAAATAAATCTCCAGTTATAGATTCCAAATACTTTATTATCGATGGAGATTCATATCCGACATATATTCCCAACTTCCTTTGAGGTCCCATCTTTGTTCGTTGTGGTGGAGCAACTGGGACATATACTGCACATCCAAAAATTCTTAGATGGGAAATATCTGGTTCCTGACCATGAACCATTTGTAATGGGGAGACATCATTATAACTTGTTGGCCTGATGCAGATTAGTGTTGCTGCATGCAATATAGCATGTCCCCAGCAAGACGAGGGAAGATTCGACTTCATCAATAATGGTCTTGCAATTAAATGCAAGCGCTTAATCAATTTGCGTATGAACATGTGACACAGGATGCTCAACATTAATTCCAATAGACATACAATAATCATTAAATGCCTTGGAAGTAAATTCAGCAGCACTATCAAGGCGTATTTTCTTTATCGGATAATCTGGAAAATGTGCTCTTAGTCGGATAATTTGTGCAAGCAGTCTCGCAAACGCCATGTTGCGTGTTGATAACAAACATACATGCGTCCATCTAGTTGATGCATCAATTAATACCATGAAATACCTAAATGGTCCACATGATGGATGTATCGCTCAGCAAATATCACCATGTATACGCTCCAAAAATGTTATGGATTCATTCTTTATTTTCGCTGGTGATGAAAGAATAATTAACTTCCCTTTAGAGCAAGCGACACATGATAATTCATTACTTTGAAGAATCCTCTGGTTCTTCATTAAATGTCCACGTGAATTCTCAATTATTTTCCGCATCATAATTGCACCGGGATGGCCCAACCGGTCATGCCAAACATTAAATGTAATGTCATTAGTAAACTTCTGGTTTACGGTAGCATATGATTCGATCGTTCTAAGATATGTGTAATACAACCCAGAGTCAAAGGAAGGTAATGTTTCCATAATTCTTTTATCATTAGAAACCCCTTTTGTAATGTGCAAATATTCAACATCTGCTTTTTCTGCAGTCTCAACATGATATCCATTATGTCGAATAGCTTTAAAGCTCAATAAATTTCTTTGAGACTTAGGAGACAATAAGACGTTTTCAATTATCAGCCTTGTTCCTCTAGGTAGTAAAATGTTGGCTCTTCCGGAGCATTCAATTATATTTGTGCTACCCGATATTGTAATAACACTTGTTTCTTTCATTTCAAGATGATCGAAATATTTCTTATTCTTCAGAATCGTATTAGTCGTTGCGCAGTCTGCAAGACATAATTCTCCATTGCACATGTTTGTTTCCATCAGAGAAATTCCTTTATAAACAAACACATAATAATCATTATTAAAATAAACAGATATATAAGAAAAGATATAAATTAATAAAACACTCCAAACGTACATAATAAATCACACAATAATAAAGCATACAATACACACAATAATAAAACACACCATAATAATACATAATAGATCAGTTTTCTTCAGGAAAAACTAGAAATCCGCAGTTTCGAAATGTGTAATTTCATCTTTTGTCCCAGAAGAAGAGGCCAAATCACTTTGAACAAAATTCGTTTCAATTCTCTTTTCTTTGCCTTTATTTTGTTGATATAATTCAACCAAATATTTGGACGTATGACAGTTACGTGACCAATGGCCCGAACCACCGCAACGATAGCATTGCTCATCGTTGTTCTTTTGTTCAGTGTGCCTCTTCTCATCATTATTTTCATAATTTTTCCTCTTCTGGGGAAAATTCTGATGACCGCCACGATTGCTATGATAACCACCACGGAAATGCTGATAACCACCACCGTAATTTCCTCGGCCACGTCCACGGCTTTGACCGCGATGTCCACCACGACCACGTCCACGACCGCGATGTCCACCACGACCATTGCTTCGACTGTTATTGTTATTACCTTTGACTGCATTCGCTTCAGGGATTGCAGTAGAATCAGTCGGCCGGGATTCATGGTTTTTCATCAACAATTCATGGTTTTGTTCAGGCAACAACAAACAAGAGATTAACTCTGAATGCTTTTTAAATCTCCTCTCCCTATATTGCTGTTGCAATATCATATTTGATGGATGAAAAGTGCTGAATGTTTTCTCCAGCATACTGTCTTCGGTGACTGTTTCTTCACACAATTTCAGTGTGGCAGTCACCTTATGAACAACCAAGTTATATTCAGTTACGGATTTAAAATCATGTAATCTTAAATGCATCCATTCATATCTTGCCTTTGGGAGGATAACCGTTGTCTGGTGGTCAAATCGATCTTTCAGATTTTTCCACAATTCAGCGGGATCTTGTTCATTTAAGTATTCATCCCTCAGATCCGCATGAATGTGGTGGCGAAGAACTATCAAAACTCTTGCCTTATCCTGAGCGCTTGTGGTTTTTACAGTATCAGTGGTGTCACCTGCACCCGTTGTGGTTGTTGGGTCGACAATAGTGTCACCCAAACCTTTTGCTTTTAGATGAATTTCTGCGTTTAGTGCCCAAGATAAATAATTCTTTCCTGATATGTTAAGGGCAATAAACTCGAGGCTTTGCACACTCGATTATAGTTGTATAAGATTTTGTCCGAAGGTTGATCGTTTAGGGTTTAGGGTTTAGGGTTAATTCCAATATGAAGGCTAATTTAAAATTTAAATCTTAAGTAATATGCCAATTTGGTACTAAGTTTTTAGACCATATTTATTTCAACTTTATTTAGTTGTTAACTAGTATATTTGAGATATCATTTTTATAAAAATATGATTTATTAAACTCCAAACTAAAGTTAATATGTAATTTAATTTGATTAGAAAAATAAAATTAAAATATAATTAGTAACAAAATTATAAATATTAACATGCAGTTTGTTGTTTGTTTGGTGTGGTTAGCATAAAAAATCAAGACTGAACCATTTTTACGGTGCGGTTTGGTAATTAAAAATAATACCATGGTGTATGCGCTTAGTTTGATAAAGCGGTGTGGTGGGGTGCGATGCAATGCGAGTGGTGCCGACGGTTTTTTAAAATCGTTATGCACCCCTAATATTAGCAACCTAGCGAAGACATGCATAAGAGTGATAATTTGGTTGTGATTAGATTATTTATTCACTATCAGAAAATTAAGTTTATCAATTAATTTAATTCGACTCAAAATATAAATTAAGGAGATGCCTCCTCGTATTACCGATTAGTTTTAAGATCTAATACTACTCCATTTAACAGAAATTTTTGAATGTACCTCTATTGTCCCGTGAGATCCTCTGTGCCCCCACCTATGTTCCAATCTCACCGTGCGTTGGCAAGTGTTAAATTCCTACGGTTCATAAAGTTTCTTTTTATTTTTAATTTTTTTCTAATTTTTTTTACTACAAATTTCACCGAATCTAAAATTATCATTATTTCATGTTATTTTTAGATTAAAATAAATGACATTCTTTTTTTTATTATTTTTCATAACGATCAATGAAATCCATATATTATATTTATTAATAATCGTAATATGTTTTTTTTTTTGCAGTACGCGGAACAGGGAATTAAACAATGTTTTGGGAAATGTGGATTCCATTTGCTCTATTATATCAATTACATATTAAACACCTGGCTGTATTAGCTGTTGTTTCGAATCTGAGATCCAAAGTAAGCTAAGCTGCTAGCGAAACGAAGAGAATTGACATTTGACCTGTGAAAAAGAAAGAGATGGGCTCAATATCTAACGCAGTGAAACTAATCATCGATGCAATACTGATCTTTTTCTACCTCGTAATCTCCATCGCCGCGCCACTAATCGACGCCCAAACAATCCTTCCCCAACACCTCTTTCCTTCCTTCTTAGTTGAGCTCAAGAAAGGTTACGCAGCCCAATACGGCGACTATTTGGTCTCTGAAAAGCCTCATTTCTTCGTAGGCCTTGTTTGGGTCGAACTCGTCTTCCAGTGGCCTTTGTCCATAGCGTGTATTTATGGGATTTTGGCTGGGAAATCTTGGTCTCCCTCGGCTTGTTTGGCTTATGGTGCCTCCACTCTTACTTCAATGGTAAGAAGAAATCTCAACCTTTATATGTTCGTGTTTGGCTTTTGATGCGATTCATATTAGATGGGGCTCGATGCTTTTGTGTTTCTAAAATTGATGTGAATTTCATTTTGTATTCTCGTTTAATGTTCCTGCTAAGTCTCTGTGATTGAGAGTAATTCTGCTTTTTCTTCCTTTCGCTTCTTTGCTTGCTTCACTTATGTGATGTGGAATCGCTGTGATTTAAGCTACGTCCATTGTGTTGCATCGATTTCGTTGTTAGATGTTTCCATGAATGGTTAAGAGGCTAATAAAGCACATACATACCTTCATCTTCTTTGACAAGGAAATCATTAGCACATCACTAATGCGTTTTCCTATCATGGTTTGAATCTTGAAACAGCTGGTTTTTGAGCAAGCGGTGTTAGAAATAAAAGATATAACATTAAATATGATATGCTCCTTCAAGCTTAAGCTTTTAGGTCAAATGATCATTTAACATGATATCAAAGCTCATGGGCTGAAAGAGGTCTTTGATACCTATCCTCTCGACCACATATTTAGGAGAATTACACGTCTAAGACTAGATAATAAATAAATCAGCTTCGACGTGAGGGGGCGTGTTGGAAATAAAATATATAATATTACAATATGATACACTACTTCCTTCAAGCTTAAGCTTTTTAGGTCCATTGGTCATTCAACAAGCAGTATCTGATAGCTAGCAAAGCTTACAACTTGTGAAGTCCTTCTTCGAAAAGCTATTCCTTCTCATACGTGAACTGAGTGATAGTTATCACAGGTGGTATCTTCTACTTCTTTGTTCTCACACAAATAGTTTTGTTATTTATCATCATTTATTATTACAGGCTGCAATACTCTACGAGCTGAAATTTTCGAAGCGAGCATCGGATCAGATGTTAATGATGTATTTACCATTTCTGGGTTTGGCTCTTTTGTCTATCTTACGCGGCGCGATAATTCGTCCGGGCAAGGGCATTACCGTCGCGAGAAAACCAGCTCCAAGGAAGAAGAGAGTTTGAATTTTAATCAACTGTTTTCTCGTGCTCCGTTAGTTCCTGAATAAGACGTTAGTTATTATGTTCTCGTTTTTGCATCAGGAAAATGCAGCTGGGAAGTTTTTATGGCATAATGTTTCCCCCAAATATGGATCCAAAATCAAACTTTTCCTTTCGAATCGAAGTCTCTTGGACCGTCAATATCAGAAGCATTTGAGCTATATGGGTCTATATGAAAGAGATCTATATTTATCTCTCGATCAATAGAGATATCGAAGTTGATCATTTTTATAAAAATATTTTTATCCTTTTTTCAACCCACGCCCCTTTTCTGTAATTCTCGTCGCTCACGTAATTTGCATGGATCGGTCCACACAGCCAATGGACGGTAGTACATTGATTCTAGAAAATGGTCAATATATTTTTTTTTATTACGTAGTTGACTTGCTGTTTTCATTTTATTTGGTTTTTTTTTTTGGCAAGTGACTTTTGTTAAATGAATACTTACGTAAGAGTGAGTTTGGTTGGAGGGATGAATTTAAGTGATATTAGTTTAAATTGAGTTTATATAATAAGAGGTATCAATTTTTTTTTTATGTTTTGTTAATGTGATTAAGTAATGATGTTTAATTTTATATAATTTTTTGTTCGCATACCTTCTCGTATATTTTTTTTTAATCTAAACTAAGACTTAATTTTTTCTTTTTACCGATGATCGCGAGAATTCGTACGTGACGAGCTTTTGACTTCATGTCGGTTAAATAATCATTTCAATTAAAAGTTCGGTGTAGTATGTTGAGAAACCGGCTCCGTTAGTTCGACCTAGATTCACGTGTGTGTGAAGATCGGATTGAATTGACCAATCTTGACTATGAAATAACACGATTAAGTAGATATCGAAAAACTTAGAGAAAATAGAATATGTAACGTGGTTCGACTCAAAGTTTGAGATTATGTTCACGGGTCAAAAGATCGCTCTTTTATTGATTTAATCACAGAGATTACAAGTTGGGAGCTTACGTACAAAGGTCAAGTAACAACGACTATTTTGTAGACAAAATAGCGTCTAGAAATTTCTACTTGAACAAAATAAACGGTTAGTCTCCACGACCTCTAACATGGGTCTCCATGGCCGTGGACGATGGCTGCGAGACACACTTTAGTCCAAGCTTGTCCCGATCGATCTTTTCGTCGCTGAATTTTCGAGTTTTGGATCACCTTTTCTTAACTTTATTGTATTTAATTTTATAATTTTTATTTACGATTTTTGCTCTAGGAAACTAGCTAGGGTTAGGTAGGTGTCTCGTTACTATAATCTAACGGACGCATGATTTTTATAACCTTAATTAAAACCTGGTCAGCCATACAAAAAAGATATATGAACTGGTAAAAAGATGACAGGTCACTGACCCCAAAGTGATAACTATCGAGCAACAAAATATTGCATAGTTTTGATCCGTGGCAATTATATATATATAATGGTGATTCATGCAACACATTATCATACCAACCAAAACAGATAAAGAGATTAATCGCATAGACTTAATAGCCTACACTCTCCATTATATCAATCACAAAGATCATTCAACAGATTAATGGCGTTCACAGCTAAAGGTATTCATGTAATAAGCTTATTATTAACTTTTCTTGCAACATTGAGCGTATGCAATGCTCAAGGGTTGGTGTATGGCTACTACAACTACACGTGCCCACACGTCGAGAAGATCGTAACAAGAGAATTGTCTTACATCCTTTCCCAAGCTCCGAGCCTCGCTGGTCCTCTACTACGAATGCACTTCCACGATTGCTTCGTTAGGGTTTGTTCTTACACTTACTCTTACTCGTTAGAATCATCCACACACAGGCACGTAAACAACAATTCATTGCTATTATTATTATTTTTTTATTGCAGGGTTGTGATGGTTCTGTGTTGATTAACTCAACATCGAATAGTACGGCTGAGAAAGACGCGTTTCCCAATCTATCTCTACGAGGGTTCGGATCGATCGATCGAATCAAAACCGCCATAGAGAAGGAGTGCCCCGGAGTTGTTTCTTGCGCCGACATCTTAGCTTTGGTAGCCCGCGACACGGTTACCATGGTTAGGCAGTGTTTTTATTACTAAATCCACATTATATATATAGATATATATATGTATATATATATATGTATATATATGTTATATCTCTATAGTTGCATATTTAATATTTGTACCTCAATATATTTTCCAAGACACATGGGCCTTACTACAAAGTACCACTGGGTAGAAAAGATGGACGAGTATCGAATGACACTGAGGCGAACATGGACCTCCCGCCGCCGTTCTTTAACTTTACTCAGTTAAAATCAGCATTTGCCTCCAAAGGTTTAAATGCAAAGGATCTAGTTGTTCTCTCAGGTATGTGTATGCCTGCTAAACATGACCTTAAAACCCAATTTTCTCACATGGATTAGATAAAAAAGTTGCTATTGAATAGAACTTTAGTGGGCTAATCCCTCTATTGCCAATTGATTATAGAGGAGCTAGCTCGAGCTTAACTTATATGTTGTGCTTATAGGATTGAGCTTAAAGGGGATTTTATTTTCCAACAAAAGAGCATAAAAGAACACATACTTCACATTACGAAATAGGGTTTTTATCAAATATTCGCCATTGTATATAATTTACAGGAGGGCACTCGATAGGAACATCACACTGCTCAAGCTTCACGAACCGCTTGTACAACTTCACTGGCAAAGGTGACGTGGACCCTTCGTTGGATCCGAGCTATGTGGCTAAGTTAAAGAGGCGGTGCAGTGCAAGGGACCTCACGACCCTAGTGGAAATGGACCCGGGGAGTTTTCTTAAGTTCGACTTGGCTTACTACAAGCAAGTGACTAAGAGAAGGGGGCTTTTCACTTCCGATGCAACTCTTCTCGACGACGACGAGGCCAAGAAGTACATCAATAGCCAGCTTTTGGGTGATCATGGGTCGACGTTTTTCGAGGATTTCGCAAAGTCTATGGTGAAGATGGGGAAGATTGATGTGCTCACCGGGCGCCAAGGAGAGATAAGGAAGAGATGTGCTTTCGTTAACTGATTTATGTTAGTCGGAGATTTTTAAATTGAAGTTAAGCGTGCGTGTGTGCTTGTGAGTGTTTGCGGGCGCGTGACATTTTGGTGTTTCTCTTGAATTGTGTGAATTTCTTTTAACGTTGACTGTGTGTGTATGTGTGGAATAAGATATACTCTCGTATCATATGTAATAAATCGCGGTTATATGCAATATCTTCTCTTTTTTCCTTTATAATCTTTTAAGATGATTTGTATTTTCAACAATCAAAAGTTGGTGGATGATTTTGATTTGGTAACTCCGATTTGATTGAATAACTAGCATTCTCGAAAATTAAGTTCCCGGTGCTAATAATGAAGACCTTAGTGTTGCCAACGCAAGAATTAATTGAACTTGTGCAGTGAATATAGAAATTAATTTAACTAGTGCAATAAATTTATTTAACTTCGCGTTCCTCGGTTTGAGTTTATTCTCTGGTTGGCCATCCGGGAACGCCTCCCCGCTCGTGATAAGGCGTGGGTTGCAATCGTGGGGCTCATAAGCTTGCTTGCTTTGCGATGAGATGGGTATTGAGATGACGAACCACCTTTTCTTTGGCTGTCCATTTGGTGGACGTTGTCTTTGCTTGGTTAGACATCAGACTAGGGGGGCTTGGCCATATAGTGACGGGAGATTGGACATAACTTGGACGGCAAGACGTTGGCGGGGGACACACCTACTTCATGTGGCTTCAAGGCATATCTTATCGCCGTTGGTTCATAATATTTGGCAGGAAAGCAATATGCGATGTCATGAGGGAGTCTGCCGCACTCCGGACCCGTTGATTGCTTTGGTTGTTAGCATTGTTTGTTCGCGTCTGTCTTGTTTACCGTCTCGATATTTTTTGTAGTCCAACGTTATTCGTAGATTTTGCCGCATTGCTTGGTAGATTTTATCCACGGTAGCTTGTTACCGGTGGATTTCTTATATTTCTTACACACATATATAAGTGACCTTTTCTAAAAAAAAAGAATATAGAAATTAATATGAACCTAAGATTAATAATTAATCTCTAAAATGGTTGTATCTTCTTAGATGGTTGCTGATAAACGTATTTTTATAACGTTTATCTCTATCATATTTAGATCGTAACTTAGTTTATTTGAGTTATTCTGTACATATATTCAAGATTTTACATATGTTTTGATATTGAAGGTACATAAGATGACAATCGGGACCAATCAAGAGAAAATGGGGCAAAATGACAAAGTTCACACCCAACACGGCTTCGTCAAGTGTGCCACACGGCCGTGCAGTACACTGGTACCAAGCAAAGCGAGCACCAAAATTCCTACACGGCTTCACGAGGTATCCACACGGTCATGCTTCATCACGCAAAAAGGATAATAAGCCTCGACAACTTAACACGACTTCATACTATTAACAACAAGGCCGTCTCTGTATTATCAGCTACCAAGGTTAGCCTCGATAATTTAACATGGCTCCAACCGACCACATACACGGCCATGCCCACAACAAACACGGTTTGTGTCCAGATAACACGGCCGTGCATCATCATCAGTAAGCAAGTTTGGCCTCGACTTACACGACCTTAAGCAAAAATCCAAGAAACACGAAGACCTATGGTCCTCCTTCAGCTCGAGAACTCTTCGAGTTGAAAGGATCGTAGATGTCAACAACTTCAGGAAGTACGGCGTGCTTCAATTCCTTGAATCCAGGCATTTGGGGAAGGCGGTTAGATGTATGGGGACCTATTCCGACATAGTTGTCCGTGAGGTATACGCTAATCTCTCTCCTTCCTTGAATGAGCCCAATTCTAGGAAGTTTGGTAAGATTTTCTTGCGCAATGTTCTTTATGATTGTTCTTCCCGGCTTATCAATGAACTCTTAGAAACCCCAGAAGTAGACCAGTTTAGTGAGAGTGACATAGATGAGGTCGTCACTTTCATTACTGGGGGTAGGAAAAACTTTTCCGCCACTTACTTGACCTCACTGTACTCAGTGCTTTTTAAGATTGCTATATTTAATTGGTTGCGTGACTCTTGTATGCTTTGGGTCATAACCTTCCCATCAATTGGGGAGAGTATATTCTCAATCAAATAGCTTATCAAGCAGAAAGAGTTGGAAGAGGCATTCTCCCTTTCCCCTCCGTCATCTGGTCGGTGCTGATTCATGGAGGGTTCAAGCCGCTGAGAAGAGACTATGTAGAGCACAAGAAATCTCACTTTACCATCTCAGTCAACCATGTTACGGGGCACAACAAAGTGACAGATTTGCCCTGGATTGGAGCTCAGAATGTTGAACCTAATCTTGGTTCAACATCATCCTCAACATCCAACCTGGAGAAGGAGATCAAGTGTCTGGACGACACTATTGCCTTTCTGATCACTCAGAGAGAAGTTCTTCGAGGTTTGCTCTCTCCCCAAAAAGGGGGAGATAGAGCTGGTGCAGAGGAAGGAGCTGACCATGGAGCTGACGTGGATGCTGGAGCTGGACGATCAAATTCAGGGGGAGCTGCTGGAACTGATGAAGGAGTTGCTGCTGCTGATGCTGCTGCTAGTGCTGGTGAAGAAGAAGCTGATGCGGATGTGGAAGCTGAAGCTGAGAAGGATGCTGTTTCAGACGACTCGATTATGAGTCTTCAGTTTTAGCGTTTCTATTTGCTTGATTGATTTCCTATTTTTGCATGCAGACTTCTATGTTTGTGTGTGATTTTTTGTTTTGCAGATGTGACCAAGAACCTCTTAATGGCTATGTATTAACGCTCTAATATTTTGATCCATTTTTTGTTCTAAGTTACTTGTTGCTTTCAGGGGGAGTTATATGGATTTGAAGCTCTCTGGATTGGAACTTCGTTGGATTTAGCTCTGCACTGGTTTTGGGAAGAAAGACAAAAAGGGGAGATTGTTAATGTTGACATTGACAATGTGGACTCAACATTTGAGTCAACAGTTGCGATGTTGACATTGACAATATGAACTCAACATTCCAGTCAACATCGATTGACTCGGACTTGGTCCAACCTTGATTTTGTCTTTCAAACCCAAAAATCGTTTTCCCTATTATTACGGAGTTAGTTAAATGTGTGCAGAGGTTACTAACGAGATGGACTTGTTCAAACAAGAGTGGAGTGGAGTGAATACTAAAAATAGGATGCTTATTCAACCACTTCAAGATGCTTACTAAATATAGGAGAAGTGGAGCTCGTGACTGAATAAGTCGAAGCATTATCTCAGACGTGAAGTCATGGAGATCATGGAAAACGTGGGGAGGACTGGAGTCGAAGCTATGAAGAGTATAAATACAAGACTCCGATGCCGATCAACGATAACAGAGATAACGGAAATAATATCCGACGAGCGACGAAAGAGAAGAAAACGAAAAAGAGAGAGCTCTCACCATATACTCGTCTTTCTGTTCTTTACCTAGTGTTTTACCTTTTCATAGATCGTAGGTATCTGTGTTAAGATTAGAAGAGTCGATAGATTCTTTACTAGGTTGATTTTACTATATTTCGATAGTTCTACTTTTTGTAATCCATTCTTTGAAGTGGAATTTTGCCATGAAGGCGTGTAGCAAGTTATTTAACTTGCTGCATATTTTAAATCGTGTCTCCATCGTTTTTAACTGCTAAGTTTTGAAACTTTCCGCTGTGCTAAAACTTTCTGTTCTTGAATGTTGGTTCAACATTAAGGACAACATTACTAGTATATTTTTAACTTAGCTATTTCCATATCTTTACGGGACCGCTCCTTTTCAATGTCTTTCTTCGACATTCCATGTAAATTCACAATGTCTTTTGTGTTTGATAGTAGCATTTATACTTCTGCACCCATCAAATAACTCTAGCTCTAACAAACCTACGCAAAAAAAAATTCATAATGCATTTAATCAGAAAGTATTCGTTGAATAGTTTTCAAAGCGATACATAAAACGCATAAAAACGTTATGGAAACAAAATAGATTATGGGATTAATTTGCTCATATGTTCATTCTTTGATTAAATAGTGTAAGACAATGTTAGACATATTTTAGCAGTTGTGACATGGCAGGTCCATCCTATAGTACATGAAAGAGAGAGCATGTTACCAGTAAACATGAATATGCAGTTTATCATGATGTATTACGTTGACATGTATGTACTAATTGCTTCCTCAAAATAAGAGAAAATATATATAAACAATTCATAAAAATGAAGTCGATTAGGAGATTATGTTAATATATTTCATCTCCTAATCAAATATTATAAGACAATGTTTGATCCAGTTTAACATGAATTCGAGATAATCAATTAAACAGTTGAAAAAGAATCTACTTCAACAACCGGAATGAACATATGGTATTCCGTCGGAGGATGATTTGAACTTGCTGCTTTAGCATAATAGACTATCTTGAAGTTTTAGGAAAAACGTCTCTCACACAGCTCATACTTTTTTCTCTTTCGTTTTTCCAAATATGCAAGTGGCACTATGGAGAGGGAGTGAACTACGAGGTTCCGAAAAAAAAAAAAACCCTCTTTTATATATGAAAATATGTAGGGGGTGTTTGTTTCACCTTGATGCACGAAAACATCTCTATGATCTGCAATTCTTGTTCTCATCACGGCGTTTGTTTAGCCAGCGTAATGAGCGATCACCGTAATAAAGGATCACGTACGTGATGAAAACGCCGTGATATTGCGAGTTTTCGATCACACCAAAAAAGCACCGTGATGCTCCATCACGACGATGGCGTGATGTGTTTATATTATTTTGGGACAACATTACCCCTTACATAAATTATCTTATATCGTTTTTAAATAATAATATTTAAGAACTTATAATATTTACAATAAATATCCATATTATAATAATATAATATACTTAGACGTATTATAATATTATAGTTAAATTAAATTATATTTAAACTAAATTATATTTTAATATTATAACATTTAAAATTAATTATATTTAAACATTATGATATTTATTATAATATTATACTTAAATATTATAAGATTTTAAACACAATTTATTCTTTTTTATAAAACACCGGATAATTTGAAATATTATATAGTATTATATATAATATTATTCTCTATAACACGGGGTTAATTATGTCATTTACACAACATCACCATATACATCACGTTGATTAAACAAACACACTATTTCAATATCACCTTGATTCACAAAATAAAATATTACCCCAAAACAAACACATTGATAATATCACCTTAATCTACATTACCGTAATACTAACATCACCGTTAGTTATGCCCAAATTTAACCGGAACCGGCGATTCCAACTGGCAAACCGCCGGGTAACCGGAACCGGCATCCGTAGGAGACCGGTTCCGGGCGGTTTGGGATTTTCCCAAACTGCAAACCGCCGATCTGGTGGTTCAACCGGTGGTTTAATATACGTTATATAAATCATATGTTAATTATAAATATTATTATAAAAAATAAAATAAACATAAAAAAATATAAAAAAATTATGTATCCTAATAAAAAATATTATTAAAAGAATTAGTCGGTATAGAAAATAGAAAATGACAAATTTATGATTGAATTTCGCACAAGCAGATACCTGTCCGACACCGATTTCATACCAAAATAATTATTTTGACTATTTTTTCTTACTTTGAATGATGTATTTAAATTTTTTTAACGGAATTTGTGTTTCGTAAAATTTAAGTATATGAAGTTTTGTATCGAAAAGTATCGAAAAATACACCGAAAATTTATGCAACGCAATACCAAGATAAAAAAAAATAAAAATAAAAAAATAAACCGGCGGTCAATCGCCGGTTAGCCGAACCGTAACCGGGGGATAGCCAACCACCAACCGCCCCCGGCCGGTTAGGGACGGTTGGTCCTTCCGACCAACCGTCAACCGCCGGTTCCCAACCACCGGTTTAACTGAAACCCGCGATTGGGCATGACTAATCACCGTGATGTGACTATCACCGTAATGTTCGATTACATCAAACAAACAGCTCCGTAGAGTGTTATGAGTCGAGCTTGAACCGATCAGGCCACCTAGTTCAACCTCGCGTTTAAACTCGATTATAATTAATTAGGCTCCACGCTCCACCACGGCCAGTGAGCTAGTTTAAAGACAATAAAACAAAATAAAAAATGGCTCACTAGTTGTTTCGCGAGATTTCGATCGGTTAGGATCAAATTGAGCTCCAAGGAGTCTATGACACTCCACCTCCCCTCACTAGTGTTCCTTAGTGAGACCAAACAAAAAAGGGCGTTCGTAGGAACAGTTTGCAAACACCTCAACCTGAAGAATAGATGGTTTTATAAGGACCCAATAGGTCTAGGGGGGTATTTTCTGTGGTTGGGACCAAACCATTTCTATCATTAGCATTGACGCAACCGATTTTTGCATTGAGGTGTGCTGTCGACAAGAAAATGCCCCTGAACCAATATGGATTTTATTTATCCATGCCAGTGCTAATCCCCTGGAAAGGAGGAAACAATATGACTTCCTATTCCAACTAGTAATAAGTGGAAGTACCCATGGGTCCTAGGAGGTGACTTCAATGATATAAGGAGACAAGAAGAAAAATGAGGTGGGCAGATTAGAAGTCCATCTAGCTTTCAGGCCTTCAACTCCTTCATAGACAATATGAGAATGATGGAGATCACCTTCATTGGGAGGCCATTCACTTGGGCAAATAATCGAGCTGGGGAAGGATTCGTTGAAGAAAGGATTGATAGGTGTTTTAGCTCTGCACAATGGCTCCTCAAGTACCCGGACTCCGTGGTATATCATGAAGATAAACATGCATCAAATCATAGCCTCCTCACCCTGTTCTTACAGCAGAATGCCCCTCGAAAAAAAAGGCGATTCCTGTTTGATAGAAGATGGCTCAAGATGGAAGGCATTGAGGAGGTGATTAAGAGTGCTTGGAACATCAATATTGTGGGAACACCGCACTATAGGGTGGCCAGGAAGATAAGGAATTGTAGGATGGAGTTGTAGAAATGGAGCGCATCTAGAAGAACAAACTCTGGGCTGAGAATTGCCCAGATCAATCAGCAACTCAGTGACATGAAATTGGAGATGTGAGGTAGAGATTGGACCAAGTGGAGATGCTTGCAATCAGCCCTCGGCCGAGCATACAAAGACGAAGAATTATATTGGAGAGAGAAATCCAGAATCATGTGGCTTCAAGAAGGGGACAAAAATACTAAGTTTTTCCATGCTTCTACCATTCAAAGGAGGAAATCCAACTCACTACAAAACTTGAATGCCCGGGACGGCAGAAAATGCGAATCACATGAAGAGGTGGTGAATGAAGTTATGGATTTCTTCAAGGAGCTGTTCACCTCTACAAACCCACCTTCATCTCCTAAGCTTCTTCACGGAATACCACGATCCATCACGGCCCAGATGAACCATCTGCTCACGACCCAAGTATCAGAAGCTGAAGTAAAAAAGGCAGTGTTCTCTATGCACTCATCAAAGGCCCCCGGGACCGGACGGTATGACCCCTCTGTTCTTTCAAAAATTCTGGCATATACTCAAACCTGATCTTTGCCTTTCAATGCATGATTTCTTCACTCACTGCAAAATGTTGAAGAGCATGAATCATACACTAATAACCCTAATCACAAAAATTAAGAACTCTTCTCTTGTGACTCACTTTAGGCCAATTAGTCTTTGCAATGTTTCATACAAAATCATCTCCAAAATCCTCACCGAGAGAATGAAACCTTGTCTTAGATATGTCATTAGCCCCAACCAGGCTGCTTTTATTAAAGGAAGGCAGATCACCGACAATGTTGCAATTGCACATGAATGCCTACACTTTATTAACTCCCGCAGGCATGGAAAAAAGGGTTATATAGCTATCAAACTTGATTTGGCAAAGGCCTACGACAGAGTCGAATGGGCTTTTGTCATTCATGTTATGGCACAAATGGGATTCTGTGATAAATTTTTGGAATGGATCAAAGCTTGTATGAATAGTGCATCATTTTCATTCAATATTAATGGTGTCTCTAGTGGCTATGTTACCCCCTCAAGAAGCATTAGACAAGGAGATCCCATTTCTCCGTTCCTTTTTCTGATTTTATCTGAATGTCTCTCGAACCTCATCAAACAATCTGTGGCCCAGAAGAGATTCAGAGGCCTGCGGCTCAGTCGAAATGGACCAATAATTACACACTTATTTTTTGCTGATGATTCGCTCCTCTTTTGTGAAGCTGATACTGACCAGCCCAAATCATTAAGGAGCTGCTGCATGACTTCTGCACAGCCTCAAGTCAATAGGTGAACCTAGAGAAATCCTCTATATTCCTGAGCAAAAACACTACGACTTATCAAAGGCAGGGCATTCTGGACATTCTCCAAGGAATTAAAGAGGGAACTAAATCTAGATACTTGGGTCTTCCATTGGTTATTGGGCGGTCCAAAAAGGAGACTTTCAGATACGTGGTGGATGCGGTCCAAAGTAGAGTGGCTAATTGGAAAGCAACCTTCCTAAGCAACGCCGGAAATGAGACCTTGATCAAGGCTGTCGTCAATTCCCTCCCTAACTATATCATGTCTTGCTTCAAACTTCCCATTCATATTTGCAGGATTATCTCTAAAAAGGTGGCTGAATTCTGGTGGGGGGAAAAGACAAAGGCGGCCAAAAATCCACTGGAACTCTTGGGAGACCCTGACCAAATCAAAAGAAATGGGAGGCATTGACTTTCAACAAATCCAGATATTTAATGATGCCATGATGGCGAAACAATTATGGCGGTTAATCACACAACCGAACCTCCTCGTTGCAAAGGTGCTTAAGGCCAAGTACTGCCCCAAGAGTGATCTCCTCACAAGCAATGTCCCTTCTTCAGCATCTTGGCTATGGAAATGTTGGATGCAAGCGCGATATGTTATTCACCAAGGCTCAGAAAGAATCAACAGTACAACTGATGGCCCCAAAATGCATTGGAAAGCGAACTCAAATGGTCAATTTACAGTTAAGTCTGCCTATCAAATGTTACTGCGGCAATCCCACAAACAAAGCTCGAAAGCTGAAGGTAGTGACTTGGGGTCCAACATGGAGAAGCTCTGGAGCGCTGTGTGGGCACTGAAGGTTAAAGGCAAGCTCAAACATTTTGTTTGGAGGTGCCTCAACAACTCCCTCCCAACAAAAACTAACTTGGCAATAAGAGGAGTCAAGATCGACACTATTTGCTCCACCTGCGGCGAGAAGGAGGAAAGTCTGGAACACATGTTTTTCCACTGTCCACAAGCCAAATTCGCTTGGGATATTGCTCCACTTTCCTGGACCCACAACGACCATCCTACAGCGTGCTTTAAGGACTGGTGGGGTCGACTCTGCTCGGGGCCTACAACTGAAGTCTTCCAACATCGAACCCAGCTTTCGGTTTACCTTTTGTGGATGCTATGGAAAACGAGGAACCTCTGGTTGTTCGAAAATGAATGGCAATTCGGGAAGACAGTTGTGGATAAAGCACAAACGGAGTGGGAGGAATTCGGCACAAGAACAGGAATTAGCGGCACAAGAACGGCGCGAGAGCTTTAAATGGGTCCTTAGCGGCACAAGAACGGCGCGATTCTTCTTTCATTGAGCTTTAAATGGGTCCTCACCTCGAACACTGTAGGGTACTAGCAGCCAGTGCAGTCTTCTTGACGTCAATGCTGGGAGTGATACTGACGATCAGGCAAACCACTTGTAAGATGGTTATTCGGTGGCATTATCGATCTCCCCTTTTTGTTTTTTCAATTGGTATGGACTGGTTTTAGTGGTAATTCTTTTGACATTTTTGTTCTGTTTTTTGTCCTACATTGGCATTTGTTTTGTTTCTTCTCTTCGGAGCCTACCCACTGTCGTTCCATAATGTAAGCAATGGGCGTCTTTCGGTTACTTAACCGACTTGTACATCATTTTGATGGTGAAATGAAAAACTAACAATTGAAAAAAAAGGATCAAATTGAGCTCCAATAATTTTATTTCTCAAAAAGGAAACAAACAAATTAAATACAATTTGAAGAAGGGAATATCGTCCATTCTGGTAAATTAAATGTCACACACACACGCAATAAAAGGAAGTATCAGCCCATTAAGCCCATTAGTACTACTAAAACCCTAGCGACCAATCCTCATGAATAAATACACCCATTTGGGTTTCGAGCTCCTCATCGTCTCTGTTTAGCTGCCAAACAAAGAACTGAAAGTTAATCTCTGTTTGTAATTCGTTGAATTGAGTGCTTGTTCGAATCTACGTTTATTGTTTCGCTGCTTTAATTCCAACAGCCACGTTCTAAATCTCTTACTTTCTTGTGATTTTATTATCTCGATCGATTGACATCTCTGTGTGCGCTGTGATGAAGCAATTGAACTGTGGACTAGAGTTTCTGATCTTGCAGTTGAAGACTAACCCTTGGCTGTCTGAGCACACTCCCCAATTTTCCCAATTTCCCCTCTTTTTTTTCCGCTATTTTTTCATGAAAAAAAAGAGGCTCCTTTTTATGGATTTGGCTGATGTTGATATATTAAATTAATCTTAGCGGATTTTAGTGAGATTTTTTTTTTCTAAAAATCAATTATCTGATTTTGTTACACACTGAAGCCATTTCCTCTCCATCATTTTTATCAAAGATTAATCCTTTATTCAACTGCTTCTTTGTAGTTTCGCGAAAAGCGTCCATTACCAATTATGGGGGATTATTAGTTCTTCTTGGCATAATGGCTCGGACGCTAAATGTAAGAACTGTGGCTATCCTGATCAATGGCTTCCTTAACAATGCCATTAGATCCCGGAAACACCACACATATACATACATGTTTTTGAGATCCCAATTTCGATATGCTTTTTGGGATGTTACGTTAATAGGTATTCACAGTTCCAGTGGGCGATAAAAGCATATAGACTATAATGTTTACTAAGCCCGTAAATGTCTTAACAACATAGTTTTGATCTTTGTTTTTAACATTTGGATAGAATATCTTTATATATAGTAAATATTCTAGTCAAAGTAGAGATAATTGTGTAATAATGGTGTAATCTTTTCCTTTAGTAGTGTGATTCACTTGTATAAAAGGATCGATTGGGTCTACGTGAATAAGAGAGAAAATTCGCCTTCATCACTTTTGAGTACCTTTCTTGTTTTCTCATGGTACCAGAGCCATCCTGGCTGAAACAAGCAAGACGACAGAAACTCTGAATCCGGGTTATCTTTTGACTTCCAATAATAATCCCGGGAATATCATAACACATGTTCAACTCAAATTGAAAACCTACGATGAATGTGCAAGGGCAATTCAGATTGCCCTTCAGGCCAAGAAGAAATACGGCTTTGTTGATGGAACGTTGACAAAGCCAGACGAGAAATCAACGACGCCGACCATGGATGATTGGAAGGCGGTGAATTCAATGATTGTTGCATGGTTGTTGAACACAATTGAGCCCGGACTACGATCGATGATCACTTCGGCGCAGACGGTGAAGGAATTGTCGGACTCACTCAAGGAGATCCCCGTATTCAAGAATTGAGGACGGAATTGGCTAACCTGAAACAACATGGTATGAGTGTACTTTCATATTTTGCGAAGGTAAAACAGGTGTGAGAGGAATTATCTCAATACACTCAAACTCCTATTTGTGCTTGCGGGGGATGCAAGTGTAACTTGAGCGGGCAGATCGACAAACAAAGGGAAGAGGAGATAGTTCACCAATTTTTAATGAGATTAGACGATGGTGTCTTTGCGAATGCTCGATCACATATTTTTAATACTGACCCTCTTCCTTCAATTGGTCATGTCTATGCTCAAATATGTCAGGAGGAACGAGTTCATGACATGGTGAAGAACAGCGAAGGCAAAGTCGACGCCATGAGCATTGCGGTCCAGAACGTAGCCATTACGCCGGTGGTCTGAGATTTGATAAAGGAGCTATTTGCAATTATTGTGGGAAATCGGGACATGAATCCAGCTCTTGCTTCCAACTACATGGATACCCCGAATGGTGGGGAGATCGGCTAAGAAATGGCGGACGAAGCGGAGGCAAAAATCCGGGACGTGGAGCGCCGACAGGTCGCGGTGGGAGTGGGTCACAGGCTTGACGTGGTCGGGCTGGATCTGGGCAGATGCGAGCACATGCTGCACAAATTGAAGTCTGTGCTAGTTCGATGCTGGATTCTAGCAGCAACATCACGCATGTTGGTTCAATGCTCAACAATGAGACATGTTTATGAACTTTATGAAGCAATGCAAACCACCGTCAAATGAAAAATTGAGTGGTAAGAATCTATTGCATTGGATTATTGATTCTGGTTGTTCTAAGCACATGAATGGTTTTCTGCCTTGTTTGAACTTCTTAAAGAATGTGCATGATTGCGTTGTGGGATTACCTGATGGACGACGATCCGTTGTGGAACAAGAAGGAAAAGTGAAATTTAATTCCCAAATTGGTTCGGATAGTGTTTTGTATGTACCGAATCTGACCTGCAATTTGATGTCTGTTTCGCAACTTGTGGATGAAAGCGGTTGTGATATTCTGTTTACGAAGCATGCGTGTGAACTACAGGACCCAAGTTCGAGGATGATGATTGGATGGCTGAGTGAAAGAAGTGATAATTTATATTGTTTGAGATCAGTAGCTGAAATAAAAGGGTTTATAGCAGAGCATGATGTGTCTTTTGACGTGTGGCATCGAAGATTTGGTCATTCATCTGACATGGTGATGGGGACATTTTCTGCGAAATACTATTAGTAGTTTGAATAAAGTTTGCGATGTTTGCATGAAATCTAAGCAAACTCGAAATGTTTTTCATGAAAGTTTGAATAATGCTACTGATATTTTTGAACTTATTCATTGCGATGTTTGGGGACCGTATCGTGTTAAATCATCTTGTGGGGCATCTTATTTTTTGACGATTGTTGATGATTTCTCACGCAGTGTATGGATTTTCTTGCTCAGTGCTAAGTCTGAAGTCGGCAAATGTTTGAAATTTTTTTTGGCAATGCTACTGATATTTTTGAACTTATTCATTGCGATGTTTGGGGACCGTATCGTGTTAAATCATCTTGTGGGGCATCTTATTTTTTGACGATAGTTGATGATTTCTCACGCAGTGTATGGATTTTCTTGCTCAGTGCTAAGTCCGAAGTCGGCAAATGTTTGAAATTTTTTTTGGCAATGGTTCGTCAACAGTTTAACAAAGATATCAAAATAATCAGAAGTGACAACGGGTCTGAATTCATGTGCTTGCAGAATAATTTTGAAGAAATGGAATACTACATCAAACTTCGTGTGTAGGTACCCCGCAATAGAACGGACGAGTAGAACGTAAGCATCGGCACATTCTTAATGTTGCACGTGCATTACGGTTCCAAGCTAATCTTCCTATTAAGTTTTGGGGCGAGTGTGTTCTCACTGCAGGTTATTTGATTAATAGAACACCAAGTTCGATTCTCAAAGGCAAATCTCCTTACGAGTGTTTGTTCGGGACTCCACCTACTTGCACTCATCTACGAATGTTCGGATGCCTTGGTTATGCAAAAACCCTGAATCGCGCTAACGATAAGTTTGGTAGTAGGAGCAGACGCTGTATTTTTGTGTGGTACCCGTTTGGACAGAAAGGGTGGCGATTGTTTGATCTTGACACTAAGGAATTTTTTGTGTCTCGAGATGTGGTATTTTCTGAACATAAGTTTCCTTATGATTGTTCTTCTGGTACAACAGGTGTACAGGTTCCACAGGTTACTGAGAATGCAGAGTCCAGTTACGAAGATGCGTTTCAGGGAGGGTGCTGTTGTGACTGAACCAGCGATCGAGCCAATGATCTAACTCGTGATTTGAACGAATCACAGACTGTGGTTGAACCGGCATCTTCAATCGACCCCAGCGACGAGACTTCCTCATCGTTTTTGGCTGATTCACGAGATATTCCTGACTCGGTGGTGTCGGCCATACCAGTCACGACGCCCATCACACCTGACCCTGAAGTTGCTGTGGAAAATTTGGGCGTGGTCATCGCGTGAAACAACTGTCTACCCGTTTGCAGGACTATTTGGTTGGTACAGTCTGTTGTGAGTCATCTAGTACTCCTTATGTGTTGACGCATTATGTTGATTATTCCAGATTTTCTGTTTCCCATCGCACATTTTTGGCGGTTGTTAATGCTGGGCGAGAGCCGAGATCTTACTCTGAGGCTGTGAAAGATCCTCGTTGGCGTCAGGCTATGAGTGATGAAATTTCGGCTCTCGAAAAGAATGGTACTTGGACTGTAGAGCAACTTCCTACTGGTAAAAAGCCTATCGGCAGTAAGTGGATTTATAAGATCAAATATCACTCGGATGTTGAGCGCTATAAAGCGCGACTTGTTATTCTTGGGAATAATCAAGTTGAGGGCATTGATTTTCATGAAACATTCGCCCCGGTTGCTAAAATGGTCACGATTCGACTGTTCTTGACCGTGGCTATTGCTAAACGCTGGGAATTGCACCAGATGGATGTGCATAATGCTTTTCTTCATGGCGAATTGCATGAAAAAGTATACATGCGACTACCTCCCTGTTTTGTTTCCGCCCATCCTGGTCAGGTGTGTCGCTTACGGAAGTCGCTTTATGGCCTCCGTCAGGCTCCCCGATGTTGGTTTGCCAAATTGGCAGGAGCTTTGTCTGATTATGGATTTGTTCAGTCTCATGCCGATTACTCTCTGTTCACTTATTCTCGTGATCAGATTCAGATGTCTGTGCTTGTGTATGTCGATGACCTTGTTATTAGTGGGAATGATCCCAGTACTATCAAGTTGTTTAAGGACTACTTAAGTTCATGTTTTCACATGAAGGACTTGGGACCTCTTAAGTATTTTTTGGGTGTGGAAGTTGCTCAGAGTAGTGCTGGTTTGTTTTTGTGTCAGCGTAAGTATGCTTTGGATATTGTGACTGAGGATGGCTTATTGGGTGCCCGACCTTCACGGTTTCCACTTGAGCAAAATCATCGGTTGACACTTGCACAGGGCAAGCCACTAACTGATCCCGCTCGATATCATCGTCTAGTTGGCCGTCTGATATATCTTACTCTCACTCGACCTGAGTTATCCTACGGTGTACATGTTTTAGCTCAATTCATGCAAAACCCGTTGGAGGAACATTGGGAAGCATCACTTCGGATAGTGAGATATTTGAAGGGTCGCCCAGGTCAAGGAATATTCCTTCGATCCGATTGTGATCTACGGCTACGAACTTATTGTGATTCCGACTGGGCGAGTTGTCTTTTGACTCGCCGCTCACTAACCGGATATTTTGTCATCCTGGGAAATTCTCCGATTTCTTGGAAGACCAAAAAGCAGGCAGTTGTGTCTCGCTCTTTGGCTGAAGCTGAATATCGAGCTATGCCTATGACGGTGTGCGAACTCAAGTGGTTGAAGGCATTGCTTCGTTGTTTAGGAATTTCTCATCGTTTATCCATGCGAATTATTGTGAAAGTCAGTCTGCCTTACACATTGCAGCCAACCCCATTTTTCACGAACGGACCAAGCACATTGAGATTGACTGCCATTTCATACGCGATGAACTTCAGAAATGAGCAATCGAGACTCATTTTTGTGCGCAGTAATGATCAATTAGCGGACATTTTCACAATGACCCTTTGCGCTACACAGTTTGATTATTTGTTGCGCAAGTTGGGCGTTTGTGATTTGCACGCTCCAACTTGATGGAGGGTAATAACGTCCGTAAATATGGTAGGAAGATTTGGATAGAATATCTTTATATATAGTAAATATTCTAGTCAAAGTAGAGATAATTGTGTAATAAGGGTGTAATCTTTTCCTTTAGTAGTGTGATTCACTTGTATAAAAGGACCGATTGGGTCTACGTCAATAAGAGAGAAAATTCACCTTAAATCACTTTTGAGTATCTTTCTTGTTTTCTCAGTTTTAGCTTGCTTTGTGAGATGGGCTGCAACAATTCTTGGTGATAAGAGTCTCTCTGTCTTAATTTTAAGTGAATGAAGTTGCTTATTAATGGTGATTTTACCCTGTTTTAACGACGGATGTTCAATCCTTAAGCTTCTATAGATTTTATACGGTTTTCAACAGCACGTTGTATTTTTATCGTTCGTCACCGTGTTTTCTGTCTGCTACTACATTGGATTTGCTTTTATATTTACCAGCTTATGTTGCATTTAGTTTTACGATGGAAGAGAAAATGAAGAATATTGTTTATTATTGAAGACAATATTCCTTCACCACACTCCGTGCACATTGCATTTAAAGACGCTAGAGGCTAAAAAGGCGATAAGACAGAATAACCTTGGCCTAAAAACAAAGTGTAGTTTGAGGTGTCAGGACCTCAAATATCGGGGCACCCCGTGAATATAATTGGGTTTAGGGTTGCATTAACATGTTTGAAAAATTATGGCGATCATAATTCAAAATAGAAACACTTGTAGAAGTTTTGAATTTTGAAACATGAACAAAAGAAAAAGTAAGAACTAGTTGTATAGTTATAAAATATTTTGTAAGTTTCATCAATAAAATCATCACTGACACAAAGATAACCATCATCAAACTTTGTGTTGTCTCTTCATTATTAAAGAAATTAATATCTTCATCTTCTTCGTCATCTTCATTATCTTCATGCACAAGATTATAAGTGGATCTTAACGAAGAAAGCGCCCCGTTTTTCCTAAGAAGTGATGATTTACTTCAAATTGATCTTAATATGGACTCATATGTCAGCTCTTCAACATTAGTATGTCTTGAAACGTCACCGGTTAAATTGTGGTCCTAAGGAGAGAATCATTTCTTCAACAACTTGTCCAACAAATAATCCATTTATGTCAGACACCAAAATAGTATTTGATGTTATCTCTCTTTCCATGCCTTCCCTTTTAAGGCTCGATTAACTTAATATATATTTTAATCATTAAAATGTTCTGAAGCAATATGTTTCTCTATTTGAATGATTATGCACAAGTATAATATAACTTGCATTTCACATTTATTATTTAACCATAAAAACAATGTTAAAAGACGCTCCAATTTCGTTCACTACCAGTTGAACTTCACGTGATGAAGATCACTTCATAGCAAAGCTTTGCAAGTTTGGCGCTGACGATCCAACCACCAATTTTGCTTGAGGTTGCCGAAAGAAGTAGCCATTGCCCCTTTAGCCTTGTCCATCACTTTGTAAATGTATTCCATCTAGGTTTTTTTTCTTCATCGCCAAATCAAAGAACCTTAACCAAAGTAAACACCTTAAACCAAGTATCATATTATTCCAAATGAGTGCATTAATATAATTTGCTTGAAAGATTTGCCTTGCTTGAGATTTACCTAAATCCTAAACCCACCATCCATGTTCGATTTTAGAACCGGGCATGGGCTTATATAATGGGTTTAGAGTAAGAGCTAATGTTTGCGATGCAAAAATAGCTAATAACTGGTCTTGATGAGAAGCTCGAACGAGTCCAATTTTAGCCCAAATAAGACTGGTTGAGCCCAACTAAAGCAAGGAAATTTGGAAGGACACATCTACCACATGGTTTTAGGTCAACTCCAAGCTCATCCGTAGGATTCTGATCCGATGTTTTCAGAAAAATGGTCAAGTCAACCTTAGTTTTTAGGTTTAGTTTCATTATGTTGTTGATTTTTATGTATTGACTTGGCTATATATTTTTCACTTTGCATCTTTAAAAAAAGATTAAGTTTGATATTGAATAAACCCGTGAGTTTATTTCATTTCGCTAGATCTTGCAACTTAGCCGATTTTGATTTGCAATTGCTCCGACTAAACAACTAGTCTTTCATGCAATTTAACTAGTTGTGGCGTCAAAAGTTTCAACCAATCCAACCCGTAATTCAAAGGTGTTAAACTAAGTCCTTATATTGTTGTCTGAGAGCCGATTCAGTTTGAGGGGATATGATTCCAAAAACTGTTCGTTCTGATCCGAAGAAGATATGCTCATCCTATTTTTGCCGTACCCAACTCGCAAGATTCGAGTCCTTCAAATTGCATCCTATCGTTTCCTGTTTTGTGTCGAGTCTTTATTTACCATCGGGAGATTATTCAATTTCAGGAATGTAACCATGGAAACAAAATAAAAAATTGGTGAAAAAGATGAAAAATACGCTAATAAAATCTATGTATGTATATATATATATATATATATATATATTTAATTTATTCATATGAAAATGATAAATAAAATTGAAATCCAAAGAGCAATATTTTACTATTAAATACAACGGTCATGCAACATGACCCGATGGGTGTTAACGATGATTCACTATGATTCGATAGTGTGGATTGTTGAAGGTTGAATATTTTACGATCTTGTAATTGTTGGATGATTGTTGAGATGGCGAACCCATTGAAAATTTCAGGGCTGAATATACATAGTTTGACGGGCTATTTCATAAAAAAAAACATGGGCCTAAATCGTGGTGGGCTTCATGGAGTATGGGTTGAGGAGAATAAAACGAATGTTGATGTCAACATTGAGTTGTATTTAAGTTGAATCATTGTATTCTCCTTACAATTTTTTGAGAGTAAACCTAGAAACTCTATCACACTCTTTATAAACTTAAACTCGGCGGCGCCTCCATATATTTTTATTTTAGCCGAACTATCTTTACTCGTTCGATCATTTATGGCGTTTCAAAATAGTTAGAATCAAACTTTAATTTCACATCGATCTCAGGTCCACATCCAATAATGTGTTTTCATCGATCTTGCCCCTTTAACCTTGTCCATCACTTTGTAAATGTATCCATCTAGTTTTTTTTTTCTCCATCGCCAAATCAAAGAACCTTAACCAAAGTGGAACCACCTTTAAGCCAAGTATCATATTATTCCAAATGAGTGCATTAATATAATTTGCTTAACAGATTTTCATTGCTTTTCATTAGCATATAGCTACCCATTTCGACATAAACATCTTCTTTATTCCTTATAAAATCACTGTGTCATAATAAATGCAGCTTCTAACTGAGTATTTCCACCTCCAACAATGTCTTTTGACTTGTGAAGTGTCTCATCATAGCCATCACTTACGTTGTACTATATACGTAATCATACAACGTGACTGCTTTTGTATGTCTCATCATAGCCATCAAATTACGTTCTACTATTTACATTCTACTATTTTTCAAAACCGGAATTCTGAAAATGTCCTCAATCATCAAATCTATACAGCGAATATCACATGAGGACATTTAACCTGAACCCTAAACCCTCCTTCCATGTTCGATTTTAGAACCGAGCATGAGCTTATATAATGTATTTAGAATATGAGCTAATGTTAGTGATGCGAAAAATAGCTAATAATCTTTTCTTGATAAGAAGCCCGCATGAGTCCAATTTCAAAAGGCCCAAATAAGACGGGTTGAGCCCAACTAAAGCAAGAAAATTTGGAAGAATACATCTACCACTATGGTTTTTAGGTCCAATCAAAGCTTATCCGTAGGATTCCGATCCGATCAACATCTTTTTCAGGAAAATTGGCAAGTCAAGCTTAATTTTCAGGTGTAATTTAATTATGTTGCTTATTTTTATGTAGTGTCCTTAAGCTGCTGGTTATCGAAGGACTAACTTTTCTGACTGGCTGGATCGGTCACCCCTCAATCCCCTTCCACTGCTTTTGCGAGATAGGACTAAGGGATAAGGAAAACAGGAGACCAAGATGAGCTTAAGTATATTTTCGTTTTGCACCTACAAGAAAACAGATTGTTTAATCTTGAATAGACCCGCGAGTTTATTTCATTTCGCTAGTTCTTGCAAATTAGCCGATTTTGTTTTGCAATTGCTCCGACTTAACAACTAGTATTTCGTACAATTTAACTAGTTGTGGCGTCAAAAGTCTTAACCAAATTTATCCCGTAATTCAAAGGTGTAAGGCTCCGTACTTATATTGTTGTTTGAGATCCGGTTCTGTTTGAGGAGATAGGATTTCGGAAACTGTTCGTTCTGATCCGAAGGAGATATGATCATCCTAATTTTGCGTACCCAACTCTCACGATTCGAGTCCTCCAAATTGCATCCTACCATTTCGTGGTTCATGTTGAATCTTTATTTTAGCATCGGAAGATTATTCAATTTCAGGCATGGAACCATGGATACAAAATCAAAAACTCGGTGAAAAAGATGAAAAATACTCTAATAAAATATATGCACATATCTATTTAATTTCTTCATTATGAAAATGATAAATAAAATTGAAATCCAAAGTGCAATATTTTACTATTGAATACAACGGTCATGCAACATGATCCGATGGGTGTTAACGATGATTCACTATGATTCGATAGTGTGGATTATTGAAGGTTGAATATTTTACGATCTTGTAATTGTTGGATGATTGTTGAGAGGGCAAACCGATTGAAAATTTCAGGGCTTAATATACATAGTTTGACGGGCTATTTCATTAAAAAAAAACATGGACCTAAATCGTGGTGGGCTTCATGGAGTATGGGTTGAGGAGAATAAAACTAGTGTTAATGTCAAATTTAGTTGTATTTAAGTTGAATCGTTGTATTCTCCTCACAATTTTTTGAGAGAAAACCTAGGAACTCTATCACACTCTTTATAAACTTAAACTCGGTGGCGCCTCCATATATTTTTATTTTAGCCGAATTATCTTTACTTGTTCTATCATTTATGACGTTTCAAAATAGTTAGAATCAAACTTTAATTTCACATCGATCTCAGATCCAAATCCAATAATGTGTTTTCATCGATCTTGCCCCTTTAACCTTGTCCATCACTTTGTAAATGTATCCCATCTACGTTTTTTTTTCCTCCATCGCCAAATCAAAGAACTTTAACCAAAGTGGAACCACCTTTAAGCCAAGTATCATATTTCCAAATGAGTGCATTCATATAATTTGCTTAACAAATTTTCCTTGCTTTTCTTTAGCATATAGCTACCCCTTTCGACATAAACATCTTCTTTAATCCTTATATAATCATCGTGTCATAAAAAATGATGTCTCTAACTGAGTATTTCCACCTCCAACAATGTCTTTTGACTTGTGAAGTGTCTCATCATAGCCAGCACTTACGTTCTACTATATACGTAATCATACAGCGTGACTGCTTTTGTATTTGTAGTCTTCAAAACCGGAATTCTGAAAATGTCCTCAATCATCGAATAGAATAACCTGATAAGAAGCTCGAGCATGAGTCCAATTTCTTGATAAGAAGCTCGCATGAGTCCAATTTCAAAAGGCCCAAATAACTGGTTGACCCCAACTAAAGCAAGAAAATTTGGAAGAATACATCTACCACTATGGTTTTTAGGTCCAATCAAAGCTTATCCCAAATAATCTAGTATATTGATGAAAACACATTCTTGGATGTGGATCTGAGACTTGATGTGAAATTAAAGCCATATTCGAACTATTTTTGAAACGTCATAAATGATAGAACGAGTAAAGGTTATTCGGCTGAAATAAACATAAATGGACACGCCGTCTAGTTTAAGTTTATAAAGAGTACGCTAGAATTCCTAGGTTTTTCTCAAAAAATTGTGAGGAGAATACAACGATTCAACTTAAATACAACTTAATGTTGACATTAACATTCGTTTTATTCTCCTCGGCTCATACTCCATGATGCCCACCACGATTTAGGCCCATATATTTTTATTATTTAAGAACTCAAATTTTCAATGGGATTGAATTCGCCATCCCAACAACATTCACCAAATACATGATCGTAGAATATTCAAATCCACACACTATTTAATCCCAATGAAATATCGTTACCACCAATCGATCATGAACATAAAGCAACGAGGCATTCGGTAGTAAAATATTCTGGCTTTGGATTTTATTTTTTATTTAGCATTTTCATACTGAAAAAAAATCATATATATATACTAGCTTATTTTTTTATCTTTCTCACCAAGTTTTTGTTTTTTTTTCCATTGTTCCATGGCTAAATTAGGGTTCAGACCCACTTAGACATGTTTCCTTAGAATTCAGACCCCAACATATTTTAAAATATAGAGGAGGACCCATTTTATACTTTCATTAGATATAAGGACCAATTTGCTATGATTGTCTTATATACCCTTATTACTTCAGAAAATTACTTACAATGCCTTTGTTAATTACCCTTCAAATACACGAATATTACGGGAAAATGCCATTGTCATCCTCATGTGATCGATATTCCATCCGGATCTTCACGTTAATGTTTGAATAAGGAGAATTCAATCTCAATTTGCATATGGGTCTGAGAAATCGAGGAAAACCACCAGATTAATTTTCGACGACGTAAGATCTAAGCTTTGTAAGGAATTTTTTCTTTAAATCATGTAGAAAATTGAAATGGGGGAAATCTCGATTTCAATGGCCGAATATGTTGGATTCGACTCAATTTGATCATGGGTCTTAGTAATCGAAGGGTATTATTGATGTTAATCATGGTATAACGAAGAATTTTGATGAGACATAAGATTGAGCCGTTTGCTAATTAAAAATGTTTAGCGGGTAACACTTTATGCTTTCTGGGTAACAGTTCATGCAACAAAAATACCACGTGCCTTGTAGTTTATAACAGATGTTGTCACAAACGAACATTTAAGTAGAAAAAAATAACGACTCGTCACCAGTAATAACACATGTTGTACACAAGTAAAGGCAAAGATGAATAGATCGGAAACCGCCGGCAACACCCAAAAAACACTGAAACCGCTCGAATCTCTGACACAATTGACAGGATAAGGTGAAATCAACGTCAATTTCTCATGTAATCAACGAAAAAATATGAAGCTTATCGTGGACTATTGCGTTAAATACAATTCGAAAATCTCGTTGAAAAACGGGTGAAATCTCGAGTTTAATGGCCAAATAAGGTGAATTCGACTCAATTTGATCATGGGTCTTTGTAATCGAAGAGGATTATTAATGTTAATCATGGAATAGCGAAGAATTTTGATGAGACCTAAGATTGAAACGTTTATTAATTATAAAGTTGGTTGGTAACACTTCATTTATTCTGCATAACAGTTCATGCGTTATGGGTAACATTTCCTGGATAACAAGCAAGAGACTAAGAGGAATAGACAAAAAACAACCGACGACACCCAAAAATCAATAAAACCGTTGGACTCCGAATTTAGTGAGCGAATAAAGTTAAATCGACCTCAATTTCTCATGTGTCTTCATTATCGACAAAAATTTTTAAATTTGATAATGAAATAATACTTCAAACTAATTCAAAAATCTCGAGGTGAAAACTCAACTTTAATGGTCGAAAATCGTGAAATCAACCCAACTTGATCACAAGTCTTGATAATGTAAGGAAATTATTGATGTTAATCATGGAATAATGCGAAAATTAGTTTTACCTAAAATTGAAATATTTTTTAGCGTAATAATAATTTATGCACTGATTATAACACATACACGTCAAAAGAAAACGCTTCAGTAAGAACGTTCTAGAAGGTTCTAGATTGTCAGAGAATATTAACAGGATAATGACTGATACTACCACATTACCTTCAAATAATACCACATGTCTGATAATAAATAGCAATATAAACTCAATTATAACACAATTGTAGATATTTGTACTACATAATATCTTCTCAGTACCACATTACTAATTCGATTAATTTTGTTCATAAATGCACTTTTTTTTCGGATGTATAAGATTGAAATTCATGGAAATAGATGATATGATAAAGCTAAACCACCAAATTCCTTTACAAGTCACGTTATGCGAATGTTGATGTAGAAAGTATAATGTTGTAGTTATTAGTCATGTAAACATATACTCTTTCATTCAAAAACTTAGACTATATCAATCTCAATGAACATAAATTTACGAAATTCATCACAAACTTGTTCAAAGTTCAACATTAAATCGTGAATAACATTTTATAGACCATATTCCCTAAATCCTAAGCTCCGAACCCTAAATCCTAGGCCCCGAACCCTAAACCCGAAACCCAAAACCCTAAAAATTTTATTGTTGCATTCTATAAATCACAAGTTGAACATCATATTACCAAATTTTTGTGTCGTAAATCCTTAATCTTAACCCCGACACCATAAACCCAAAAACAAGCCTATAGAAACCCTAGCATGTAACTGCAATCTGTAACAGATCATTCGTTTCGAATAACACTTAAACACTTACTGGTAACACTTAATCCTTTACTAGTACCTTTTTATGTATTTTAAGATAATTTCTAAGATTCCGCCAAATATCAAGTCGAAATCAATATTCATACCACACCACGTATAAATCTCAAACCCCAAATACTCAAATTTAGAAATCACGAATAACATATATTGTGATGCAAAAGAGATAGTAACATATGTTTTTTTTTTTTGCGTCACCTTGACCCTTGTTGGAGTCAACCTTCCCTTTCTTCTTCTTTTCAGCCTTGAACAAGTTAGCAGACTTGTTTTGCTCATCCACGCATATTGGGGTAGCACGTGCTAAATCACTTTATATCCTTTGCCATCAATAACAAATATCAACCAAAAGGTGGATAAATAGGACGAAAAAAAAGCAACAACATCGTAAAAGGAGTGTATTCAACGCAAAAATTGTAGAAACAGTCAGAAAAAAACGCAAACATAAAAGTGATATAAAGTCCAAACTCTCCATTGTTTAATAGACTATTTTAAAATATTACAGAAATAACATAAATAAAATCAATCAGAGGCATCCCCTCTCCATTGGTTAAACATCTCAATGGCCAAACTCTCTCTAAAGTTAGACCATGCATCTGTGACCTCAACATATTGCACTCTTTGTTCTTGATCTACATCTTGGGACTCTATGAAGTGCTCAGGGATTGGTGAATCTAGGGGGTCTAAATGCAACTCTGACCGTATATAGTTGTGAAGTAAGCAAACAACCGTGATAATCCTACACTTGGTCTTAGATGGATAAAAGGATCGACCCCTCACAATAGCCCGCCCACCTAGCCTTAACTAACCCAAAACATCTCTCGATGATGTTCCTAGCTCTAGAGTGCTTCATATTGAAGAATTTCATGAGGTGTATTTGGTTGTTGCCCTTGCCTCCACTCGTTCAAATGGTATCTTTGGCCCCCATATGGAGCTAAGAAGCCTTCAGCATTAGGATATCCAGCATCGCACAAGTAGTAACAACCTATATTGAGTTACTCGTCACATTAGTCTCCAAAAAACTATAACATATTAACTTCAACTAATTAATCTCTTAACTAATACCTTGATGTACGCTAAGACCATTTGGCCTTGAAATGACATCTCGAAGGACCCTAGAATCACTAGCTGAACCCTCCCATCCAGGCAAGACATAAATAAATTGCATGTCCCGATTTCACACACCTAAGACATTCGTAGCAAGATGCCCTTTTCAAGTGCGATATCTAGGTTTATCAACCTCTGCTACATGTATTCCTATATGAGTTCCATCAAGGGCGCCAACAAAATTTTTTACAATATATATGTATATATATATATATATGTTCATTGTCGTCAATACTAAAGTAACACTGATTAAAAACTAATTAACAATCATACATATGGCTTAATGTACCTTGAAACATTTCCATCGATCATCATTACATTCATCACTAACCGGATCTGGTTTGCCTAGTAGGATTGGATGCAAACGCAATACGACATGAAGGACAACATGAAAATATCGACTAACAGTCTCACCAGAATGTTGAAATTGCCTCTTAATGACTCTAATTTTCGTATCATGTGCAACTATATGAAGAAACATAGCTACCATTTCATGAACATTGACATTCACACTACGCTTTAACCTCCCAACTGATTGTAGATGGCATAGCTTAAAGAAAGCCTTTCGATCCATTCTAGTGTTGTCTATGCATTGTCTATCACTGTCAAACACGATTTGCGTCATATTTAGACTTCTAATATTTTTCCTAAACAATGCAGTCCCTTTCCACCCAATCTTCTTCCTCTCATTCGTATATTTAAGCATCAAAATAACTATAACAAGACACAAGCAGTACATCTCATGTAGCATTTTCATCCTAATATCAGAAAAAGTCATGAAGTCCATTTGCCTACTTCGTTGAAGCCTTGACATTACTGCATTTGTACAATACATCTCAGTTTGCAATAAAAAAAAATGAAAAGCGGTATACATGACAAATTAAAGATGAATTAGAGAACATAAAATGACTATCAATATATTAATATTTTAGAAACATGATATTACAATTCTGCACAAGGTAACATTACAATACGTTCAACTCAACAAGTGTGTGTTATAACACAAAAGACTCACTTTTGCTTACAATCATTGAAAAGAGGATTAGCAACCGATCAAAGATGCAAAAATGTAAACAATGCAATGATAATCACACGCGTTTGGCTACAATCATCACATAAATGCCTAATCACAGACACACTCAATGTAAAGATGTAAACAATCAAGACCGACATAATTATTTTAGGAACTGATCGAAGAACAAAACTTAAGAACATCAAGGAAAATTTTAGAAACCGAGCAACAAATCAATATTTTAGGAGCTTATAATAATCAAGAAAATAAAGAACTCGAAGAACAAAAATTAGTCAATAAAGACAAAAAGTTCGTTGATTAGGGAGAAGAAAAAGAAGAAACTGAACTGAAGATTGCAACACCATCGAAAGCTTACCCAAAAACTCTTGTTGCAACAGTGAAAGAATGAGAAGGAGATGTGTTCGAATGAGTTTGATATGAGAACAGACTGAAATACGATTTTGGATATCAAGGTGAGTCTGATATAAGGAAATAAAAAGAAATGAGATATGATTTGATTCTCTGGTTAATGTTCGAGAAGATCGTCCATAATTTGCTTTTCTATGTTATTATGCAACTAAAACTACGATAATGGTATATATGTAATAATGTTAAATATATGGGATATTTTTGTCCATAAAAAATTAATAAATATCACGTCATCACGGTGATGGAAGATCACCCTGCTTTTTGGGGGTGATCCAAAAGCTGAAATATCACCCCTCTCCCCATTTTATCACCTAGGTGATCCTCCATCACGGTGATTGCTCATCACATGCGTCAACAAACGCGGTGATGACGATGTGATATCGGGATCACCATTATGTTTTGGGGATCACTCCAAAACAAACACCCCTAAAGGGTAAAATTGTAACTACAGATGACCTACCAATCAATTGGAAGTCAGCTAAGCTACTGTAACATGTTGAGTCATGCTCTAATATATTATAAATATAATATATATTATATTAGGGAGCAAAAATATCCGAAATTCCGAATTCGATCCGATATTCGGTTTCTGAAAAATCGGATACCCGGTTTTTAAAATCGGATCGAATATCCGAATCCGAATATTTTAACATAACTCCATCGAATACAAATAAGCTCGGTACTAAAATCCGGATATCCAGTATCCGATTTATTATTTTAAAAAATAAATAAATTAAATAATAGCTCAAAACAAAGAAAAATGAGGCCTAAAAGGAGAAAAAAGAAAGAGCCAAATATCCTAATTTAACCCAAATAAAATATATCGTATTGAATTTATATCATTCGTGAAAATAAATGGAGAGATGAAAATGGAATCGAATATGTTGCGGTCATTTTTTTTTTCAAAAAATATAATTTAGTCGAAATAAAAATTGGATTTCGAATATCCGAATACGGATATCCGATTAAAACCGGATCGGATACGGTTCTAAGTTTTAGATATCTGAAAATCCGGATATTCGGATTTCGGATATCCGAATTCGAAATCCGAATTTGCTCACCCCTATATTATATTAATATATTTTGAATCATTTTTTTAATAATTGAATTTATAATTTTAATGTTAATTGTGAATTATTATTATTATTATTATTATTATTATTATTATTATTATTATTATTATTATTATTATTATTATTATTATTATTATTATTATTATAGTACTAGTAGACTTGGAAAGCAACTTATAGTAACTTAATTACTTTGGTGTGGCATTTACAATTATCTATATTTTTTTATTTTTTTTGAATGCTACAATTATCTATAATTGGAAATAACAAATAAAATTAAGGCAAAATGATAATTGTAAAAGCCATACCAAATTAATTAAGTTACTATAAGTTACTTTCCAAGTCTACTATTATAATAATAACAATAATAACAATAATAACAATATTATTAATAATAATACTAATAATAACAATAATAATAATAATAACAATAATAATAATAAATAGATCAATGAGTAATAAATACGTATTGCTCGAAATGTCTAGAATTCTTTATTTGTATATGAAAATTAATATCAAAAGCCAAATACAATACCACATAGAGTGCAATTTAATCGGGATTTTTCAGTTATGCATATAAAAAATTTGATCGCTACGCGATGTAGTGTATCAAGTAATAATAAAACGAATACGTAATTACCTATCACCAACGTGCGATAGGCAGTGGACCTATCGTTTGTAGCGTAGTAAAGTGAGTAAACGAGTATCGAACATTAGGAAGAGACTAAGTATCAGTACCGACCTATCGACTCGATATCTAGCCTAAGAATTGATTTTTTACGATTTTCTAATTATCCTACGGACTAAATCTCTACGACACGATTAACACGAATAAAGACTCAAAAAGGACGACTAAGTAAAATTGAGTTACTTCAGAAAATAGAGACGTACTCGGAATTTCGAATCCCGCTAGGCATCGTCGGTGAGGTCGTGAATCGTCGTTCACACATGGGGATTGATTAAATCACGGTAATTTCCTACTCACGGTTCGAATTTTCTGTCACCCTAGACGGTCGTGAGGATCTAAATTGACTATTACCTAAAGCGAGTATCGACTATTTGCTTTCGCCCTATAGTCGAATCCTAACGTTTACGAAAGGTCTATCGTTATTAGTTGTCGCCCTAAACGATACCAATTATCGAATCAATACGTAGACATATTGAAACAAAACATCAATGCAACACATAGACATATCTGGTTGAAGATAAATTTTATAAACGATATATAATCAAATACATGCGTTCACGAATAATTCACGCCATAACTACGATTCTACCTAGCGTTCATCTCGTTCCAAACACTGGGGAATTAGCTACTCATGCTAAAGAGAAAAACAACAAAATAAATGAGAAACAATGGTGAAAAACTCAGAAATTCTTCCCTACAGGATGATCCAAGTCGAGCTCGATGAGTTCCTTGATCAATTCGGCACCAATTCTTCGTTGAATCTCTGATTCGCGGTTAGAAATCAAAGGGGGTCTATTTATAGGGCTCTTGAGTCTTCTTCTTGGTCCTTAGATTCGCATTGGGTCGTGTGTTGAAGCTTATATTCCGATTTAGGGCTTAAAAACGGCCTCTTATAGTCTTTTAGCACGCGTCGCATGATAATTGTGGGTCGTCACGGCATGGACGAAGCCGCAAAGCCCTTTTACTATTGATTGTCACGGTATGGACGAGTGCTCAACATGCCGTGACGATTTCCTAGGAGCTAGATCTCTCTCTGCTTTGGTCGTCACGACATGGACCGGGTGTCAACATGCCGTGACAATTTCCTGGGAGCTAAATTTCGTTCTGCCTTGGTCGTCACGGCATGGACGGGTGTCAACATGCCGTGACGATCCCTGCGGAACGAATTTGAGTTGTTTTCCGCTCCGTTTCGCTCCGTTTTCTCCCAATTTCCGTTTATGTTCCTTCAACATAAATAAGTATAAATAACACGAATAGATTATAGTGTAGTGAAGATTTGTGGAACAATCCTTTTCTTTACTGAACAATGTACTCCCTTTAAATAGGAGTGTACAATTCTATCTATGTACAATATACACAAAGATATTGTTGATAAATCGTATCCTACCAGACTTAACTACAATTAAGGAAAAATAAATCACCCTCAATAATATCCATATCTCTCACTCAATAATATCCATATCTGCAACTCTCCCCCTCAAGCTGAGGAATAGATATTCTTCATTCCCAGCTTGGAAGTTGGTGGGGTCATGAAATCTTGTGTTGGCTACTCCTTTAGTTAGCACATCCGCCAATTGTTGTTCTGATGGAACGTATGTCGAACACACTTGACCGTCTTCAAGCTTCTCTTTGATAAATTTTTTATCAATCTCAATGTGCTTAGTGCGATAATGTTGTATAGCGTTGTGTGCGATGTTGATAGCCGACTTATTATCACAGTAGAGTCTCATAGGACCTTCTCTGGTGATCTTCATATCATGTAAAATAATATTCAGCCAAAGTAATTCACATAATCCCTGCGCCAGAGCTCTGAATTCTGCTTCAGCTGATGATCTTGCAACCACGTTTTGCTTCTTACTCCTCCATGTTACCAGGTTCCCGCCAAGAAACGTACAATGACATGTGGTAGACCTTCGATCTATAGGTGATCCACCATAATCTGCATCAGTATATGCCTCTAGAGCTGTATTACTACCTCTTCTGAACTAGAATCCATCCCCGGGTGTTCCTTTCAAGTAATGCAACACTCTATATGCTGCTTGTAAATGAGGTTCTCTAGGATCATGCCTAAATTGATTGATCACACTAACTGGATAGGCTATATCTTGCCGAGTATGAGCCAGGTAGATGAGCCTTCCAACCAGCCTTTGATACATTTGTTTGTTCACAGCTGGTTCTTCTTTTGCAGCTCCTAGTTTTTGGTTTGGATCCACCAGACTTGAGATTGGTTTGCACCCAAGTTTCCCTGTTTCCTTTAATAGATCGGTTACATACTTCTGTTGAGATATGAAGATGTCATGTGCAGAATAAACAACTTCAATTTTGAGGAAGTACTTGAGCTTTCCTAGTTCTTTTATCTTCAACTCACGTGCGAGTCTGTGCTAAAGATCATGCCTTTCCTTGTTATCATTCCCGGTGACTATAATGTCATCCACATAAACTAGGAGGGCTGTACTCTTCCCATCTATCGAGTGTTTGATGAACAAAGTATGGTCTCCCTGACTTTGTCTATATCCCAACTTCTTCATCACATTTGTGAATCTCCCAAACCATGCTCGAGGAGATTGCTTCAGCCCGTATAGAGCTTTTCTCAATCTGCATACCTTCCCATCAGTTTCTCTTGCAATTCCTGGTGGGATTCGCATAAAGATATCCTCTTTCAAGTCTTCGTGAAGAAACGCATTCTTCACATCATAATGCAAGAGGGGCCAATCAAAGTTAGCAGCCAAAGAAATTAGAATCCTTACAGTATTCATCTTGGCCACTGGTGCAAAGGTCTCCTGGTAATCTACACCATACGTTTGAGTGTACCCTTTGGCGATCAATCTGGCTTTGTGTCTCTCAAGCGTTCCATCAGCTTTATATTTCACATTGAATATCCACTTGCAATCAACTATATTCTTCCCTTTTGGCCTATTGACAATCTCTCACGTTTTGTTCTTCTCTAGTGCTGTTATTTCCTCCTTCATAACATCCTTCCCATTTCTTTTTGTCATTGCCTCAGAAACAGTGTTAGGTATAACAATAGTTTAGTTTTTAGGCTCATCATGAACTTTCTGTGGCTTGGGGAACATGCATTTAGACAAATATAGTGAGACAAAGGATAAACATGATGTTTAGTACAGTTTCGAGTACCTTTTCTAACAACAATATGAATGTTTGAGTCATCTAGGGGTTCTGATATATCAGAAGTCACCAGGTTTTCTTCAGGTGAATCAGGTTCCACATGAGGCTCTGAGGTGGAGTCATGGACTTGTGTCAAAACAGGGCCGATCTTTCTTCTGGAATAAACCTAAGGAAACTTTGGAACCTGATCAGAAACCTTAGAAGGCTGCTCAGTTTGGGTTGGCTGGGGCTGCTCATTTAGAACTTACTGAGGCTGCGGTTCAGATAATGGTTGGGGCTGCTTATTTAAACTGACTGAGGCTGCGGTTCAAATGCAGGTTTAGGTTAATATTGAGGTAGTTCAAGATCCTTTAAGATAGGATTATCCCCTTGAATACTATCTTCATTGATAGCATTCTCCCCTTGAAGATAGGATTCTGAAAAAAATGGTTTGTTTTTTGAAAAATGACAGCTGAGATATGTCTTTCTCAACTTAAGATTGTAGCATTTGTACCCCTTTTGTATGTTCGAATACCCGAGGAACACATACTTAATGGCTCTAAGTTTTCCTCTTAGATGGCTACGAACATGAACAAAGGCAGCACATCCAAAGATTCGAGGTGTAAGACCATTGGAAGTTTTAAAATGTTGATAAAACTCACTTAGAGCTACAATAGGACTCTTGTTTCCTAGAACTCTTGAGGGTAGCCTGTTAATCATATAAGCAGCATTCAAAACAACTTCCCCCTATAAGTTCTTGGAACATTATTCTGAAGGAGTAATGTCCGGACTGTTTCAAGTAAATGTTATTTTTCCTTTCGGCCACCCCGTTTTGTTGAGGTGTATAGATGCATGATGATTCATGTGTGATGCCATGAGACATAAAGTAGGATGATAAAGTACTCTTGAAATAGTCTTTGGCATTATCGGTTCTGAACATTTTATTTTCGCTCCGAACTGGTTTTGCACCATGTTATGGAATTGAGGTATAATGAGGCTGACTTCAGTTTTTTTGTTTTAGAAGAAACAACCACGTGACTCGGGTACAGTCATCTATAAAAGTGACAAACCATCTTGTTCCAGAAATGTTTGGAATAGAGGATGGTCCCCAAATATCACTATGAATCAACTGAAATGGATGAGAACATCTTTTATTGCTAATGGGAAATGAGATATGAGTATGTTTCGCCATACTGCATATATCACACTGAAAAACAACAATATCTAAACCATGAAAAAGCTTGGGAAACATGACTTTTAAAGAGGCAAATGATGGATGTCCTATACACTTATGATATAACCAAATGGTGTCTTTATTGGATAGACTTAAATAAGAAGTAAGCATGTTATTATGAGGTGTATTGGGTGGCTTAATATGGTAGAGACCATCCCTTTCTTCAGCAAGTCCAATATTCCTCCTCGACCCCTGTTCCTGAATAGTACAATGAGAGGAAAGAAGGTAGCATAACATTTGAGGTCATCGGTTAGTCTTTTTTACAGAAATAAGACTAGTCGATAGTTTTGGAACATGTAAATCATCCTTAAGTAGAAGACCTGGCAAGAGGGATATTTTTTCTAGTTCCTGCACAGTGGCTAGAGACCCATTGGAAACAATAATTTTTCGGTTACTAGGACATGGTGTATATGAATGAAATAGGCTAAATGTAGGAGTCATATGATCTGTGGCACCTGAGTTAAATCCAAGAATGGTTGGGGACTGTTTCTTGGCATTTGAACATCTAGAGAATGAAAGATTACCTGATGGAGTCAATGAACAGTTTGTAGAAGGATTAGGGAATGAAGCAGGCTCCTTAGACTAGCAATTTCATCACTATTGAATATCCCTCTATCTGTGATTTCCTCAATTTTGGAGCTCTCTGCCACATTTACTTGAGACAAGGTGTTGGAGCTCTCTGCCATATTCACTTGAGGCCTTTGTTGATTTCCACGATTTCCCCATTCTCTGCTTGGTGGTTTACCATGTATTTTCCAGTAATTCTCTTTAGTGTGTCTTGGCTTCCTACAGTGAGTACACCACATATCATCCTTGTTCTATTCCCTCGAGCTTCCTTATTTGATAGGTTCGGTGAGACTTTTACAACCATGGCAGATCCTTCGGTGGTTTGAGATTCAAGCATAACTGATCTTCTACTTTCTTCTCCTTTGATCAAGGCAATGGTTTCTTCCAGAGAAGGTATATCTTCTTTTCCCAAAATTTGAACCCGCACTTGGTCAAACTCGGGATTCAGTCCTGCTAGAAAATCATATGTTCGATCCTTCTCGATAAACATTTTTAAGGTCTTAGCATCCTCAATACACTTCATCTCAAATGTCCGATAGTGATCGAGTTCCTGCCACAAGTTCTGGAGCAAATTGGCATATTCAGTGACCGTTTTGTCCCCTTGCTTCGCAGCAGCAGTCTTGACCTTAATTTCGTATGCTTGTGCAGCATCGCGTGCCTTCGAGTATGTTCGTCTAATATATTCCCAGATCTCTTTGGAGCTCGACAAGAACATGCATGTATCGCTTATTTGTGGATTCATGGATTCCCATAACCAAGACATAATCATGGAATCTTCTTCATCCCATGTATCAAACTTAGGATCATTGGATCCTGGCCCGTTTTCAAGAAGATGTTTGAGCCTTTCTTTGCCTTTAAGATATGTGCGAATGATTTGAGACCACTTCAAAAAGTTTTTTCCATTAAGTCTGTAGGTGGATCGAATGTTTTGTAGGTCTCCAATTTTCTGAGGTTGAGGGTTACTGGAGTCTTTAGATTGTTTAAGACTATACATGTTGGAGTCACTTGACATGGCTGTATAGCGATTAAGGCTGTAAAGTTTTGTAGTAACAACTATGAAGGTTGTTAATCAAAAAGTTTTATCGAGATCTTTGTAAGAGGCTCTCATACCATATAGTGTAGTGAAGATTTGTGGAATGATTCTTTTTTTCACTGAACAATGTTCTCCCTTTAAATAGGAGTGTACAACTCTATCTATGTACAATATACACAAAGATATGGATAAATCGTATCCTACCAGACTTAACTACAATTAAGGAAAAATCAATCACCCTTACTAATTACCATATCTCACTCAATAATATCCATATCTGCAACATATATGCATAAACGGCTATGATTAACTCAAAGAAGACCTATTTATAATCAAGATAAGCGTATTAAAATACGTTTATCAAACCTCCCCACACTTGAGCTTTTACTTGTACTAAAACAAATTAGAACTAAGACTAAGCACAAAAATGCAGCACGACTTCTTCACAACTCATCATTCAATGCAAAAATCATGATATGTGAGTAGAATAAGCGATCTCAAGCATGACATTGATAATTAACGCCTAACAATCACAATTTACCTGCAATAGTAATTAAGATCCGTACCCTCGCATGAATTCACTCTAATCACTCGGTGAATAGGCGAATATATCGGTGAATTCAGTCAATTCATGCCGTACTAGACTCTACCATAACCTGCAAATGAATCGTAAATCTACTACTCTCGGTGATCAAACATGGATCAGAAGGTCTTTCCGGATTATAAGGGCTCGACTAATAATTTTAGGGAGTAAACTTCCATAGGATGTGGTCGTGTCGGTTGTGTGCCATTGTTTGATAACGCACCACATAGCATCGTTGTCACCTGTTGCCGCCCTGAAATCTTTTCACCCTTTTTTTTGTATCAGTTCATCGACCTTTGGCTATGCCCTTCTTCTCTCTTTTTTTTTTAACAGGAGAGATTATCGAAGGAAGGGTTCTTAGCATCTTTTCCACATATCTAAGCTCCTCTTTTCTTATGCCGTTAAGTTCATCTTCTCCCCTGCCTTTGCGGAGAGAGATTGTCGATGGAGGAGTTCTTAACGAGAGATTATCGTTAAGGAGTTTTTTTTTTCGTATGACGGCCAGTCTATGCATTTTTACTTTGGCACCCAACCTCCACTTCCGCTATAAATTGGGTAGATAATATTTGAAAGCATCTTTGGTCAGTGGCTTACACTTTCGGGTTTTCACAAATAAACAGGCTTAGGCTCAAAGTGGCTAACTACGGTGATCAGTCGTGGTAATGAAACTTTGGCTATGGACTTAATTCCTAATGCCTTCCTCATCTCCATAAAATCTTACCTTAAGTAATTTGAAAAGCGTATCACACAAGCAAGCTCTAGAGAGAAAATACGACGCACTATATCACACAACCAAGTAAGAAATTGAGCATTAGAAATAAATTGATGGTGCTCATAGGCTCAAAATAATCCTCACATAAGGCATAAGGTCATGTGTACGGATCTCTCAAAGTATTACTAAGTTTATCTATGACGAAAGAAACTGATTATTCCTGCATACCCTATGCACTCACAAAACTCCCTTATCATGCAATCTACTTTGAAAATAAGAAGTAAATCATGCATAAATAAATAAAACATGCCCTCCTCAACTAATCATGCACAACAAATAAATAAAAAAAATATTTTTCATGTAAATTCCAATAAAACCCACTCCCCACACTTGAGATTTACGTTGCCCTCAACGTATATATATATATATATATATATATATATATATAAGAGGAATTTATTGAAATGAGGGAACTCCTCTGATTCGACTATGTATGCATGACCGTAGTGTGTGGTTAATGGGACCAGTTTTTGCAATAGCAAGGCGTAGCAAGCGTGACTCGTGACACAGTACCTGACATACACTAATAAATAGTAACGTAAAACGAAAATAATAGCAAATATAATATGCGTCATATGTTTTATACACAAAAGTTTTTGAATTATAAACTTCTACGAATTAACGAAAGAGGGATAAGAGAATTAGAGTGGTGGCAGTGGTGGTGGTCCAGCCGGTGGAGTATCTCAATCCCGAGCTCTTGAGTGAAGTGACCTTTGACATATGGGGCTATATTCTTCTTCCGGTTGGCCAGGTGGTCCCGTGCGTATGAGTGCGTGCCAAAGATCATTCCTCACACTCTTAAGAGCAAGGCTATACATGTAAATTTCGTACGTGTTAGCTTGGTGAGGGGCTCTCAGATCGAGGGCTTCGCAGATTCGGGTGGCTGTCGTTGTCACCTCGGTGTTGTGCGGAATCGAATGTTGCGCCAATCGTCATCTTCGAAGGAAAAACATGCAAGGAACTCAAGGGTGAGTTCCGTGTATGCCGTTTCATTTATCTGGAAGAATTCTGTCCAACCACTTGTGGAGAGGTAACCATCAACTTGTTGGTCGATCTTCAGTTGCACAAGTGTTCCACGGTGATGATCGGTGTGGACGAAGTCCAGTCCTTTGAATCTCTGGTAGCGTTGTGCTCGATGGTCATCGCTAAACGTTCTCATGTCCGTGAGCAAGTCAGACGTCCCTGCACGTCGGCGTTGGCGTGTGGGTGTGCTCGATGGACTCGAGATGAGCTAGCACGAGATGAGTTTTTCCGAGGCATTGTACCTATAAAATTACATGTGAGTTGCGAGAAAATGAAAGAATTAAGTAAAACGCAACTCGACTCGCCAATGAGTTTACAAGTAAGCTCGAGCAAATATATTCATCACAAAATTCATTCATCATGGCTAAAATAATACGACGAGAGTTCTCAATGTTTAACACCAAATATGCAAAGTCATGTCCAAGACACAATGTTTAAACGTCAGAAAATTCAACGTGTGAAGATAACCGAGCAACCAAAAACATGAACTTGATGAATCTTAATTGAGATATGACCAGCGTACGATAAACACATCCTCGAAATGTAGATGCACGAACATTCATAAATATCATCGACAAATCTACACTCTATAAGCAAACAAAGAATAAATTTCGCATTTTATGGTTTGAGGAAAAATCGCAAATATAGTTCAACTCGGGTGAGGACTTTCATCGAATACCGTTAAGGCGAATGACATAAATTAACACAATCGATATCAAACCTTGAAATCGACCTAGACGATATATATAGTATTCGCTAGGGGTGAGCCAATCCGGATATCCGGATTTTCGAAAATCTGAAACCTAGAATCGTATCTGATCCGATTTTAGTTGGATATCCAAAAATCCGGATATCCGGATTTCGGATATCCGAAATCCGATTTTTTATTTCGATTAATTTTTTTAAAAAAATAAATTGATTGTAACGTATTCGATTTTGTTTTCAACTCTCCATTATTGTCACGAATGATATAAATTCAATCCGATATATTTTATTTGGGTCAAATTAGGATATTGGGCAATTTTTCTTTATTTTCTCTTTTTGGGACTAATTTTTCTTTGTATTTAATTAATTTATTTATTTAAAATAATAAACCGGATACCGGATATTCGGATTTTAGTACCGAGCGTATCCGTATCCGATCCGGTTTATGTTAAAATATTCGAATTCGGATATCCGATCCGGTTTTAAAAACCGGATATCAGGTCCAGAAATCCCGTTTTCCGAATTTTATAAATCGGATACCGGATTTGATTTCGGATTCCGAATATTTTTGCTCACCCTAGTATTCACAACTTATATTCAACGAATATACATCGATCTAACTAGCGAAATCAACAACAATTTTTTTTCAAATCCCCAAATTTCGAAATTTAGGGTTTAAGGGAAAAATCATACCTTGCCGCCTTCATAGTTGTTAAAGTTGTGATTAAGAGGTGTCACGTTGTCGCCGGAGTCTCTCCGGAGGTGGGGGCGCTGCTCGTCGGAGGTTTGAAGTGCTGGTGTCGCTTGGGAGGAGTGGAGGGGTATGAGGGTGTTGGAATTTTTTTTGTTACATGGGTTCTTGGTTTTTTTTAGGTTATGTTATATATATATATATATATATATATTATTAGTATTATAATTATAATATAAATTCTTATTTTATTTTATTTTTGGTCCCGTCACGGCATGGACGAGGCTCAATTATGTCGTGACAATCGGCTGAGAGCTTAATTTCAGCTCTGCCAGCCTCGTCACGGCATGGATGAGACTTCGCCCAAGCCGTGACTATCGGATGAGAGCTTATCTAAGTAGCCCGATGTTGTCACGGCATTGACGACATACGCCTCATGCCGTGACAATTGGCTGAGAACATCTAAAAATTTTCCCGTGTCGGTCACGGCATTGACGCATACGCTTCAAGCCGTGACAGAACTTTTTTTTACATGAATGCAGCTAGTCTAAACATAAAATAAATGTAAATGCAAATACCTGAGTTGCCTCCCAAGAAGCGCTTCTTTAACGTCTTAAGCCAGGCGTACCTTTTGTGCTCTACGATAGGTTGAACTCGAGGTACATGACCTCTTTTCCGCTCATGTCTTTTTCACCTCCATAGTAGTGCTTCAACCCCTGACCATTTACCTTGAATGTCCCTGCTCATCACTAAAAATCTCGACCGTACTATAAGGGAAAACACGAGTAATAGTAAATGGCTTGGACCAACGTGATCTTAGTTTTCCGGGAAAGAACCTAAGTCGAGAATTAAAGAGGAGGACGTGATCACCTTCTTTAAACTCTCTCATTTGCTTAATCTTCTTATCATGATATATTTTTGAACGCTCCTTGTACATTCGAGAATTATCGTATGCCGATAAACGCCACTCATCAAGCTCATTGATTTGGAGCATTCGTTTTTTCACCGGCTTGCCCCAAATCGAGGTTCAAAGATTTGATAGCCCAATAAGCGTTGTGTAGTTCAACGGGAAGGTGACATGCGTTCCCGTAAACTAGATGGTGTAGTGCCTATCGGGGTCTTATATGCGGTCCTATACGCCCATAGAGCGTCGTTTATCTTATTTGCCCATTCTCGTTAGTTCCCGTCTATGGTTTTCTCTAAAATTCTTTTCAACTCTCGGTTGACCACTTCTACTTGGCAACTAGCTTGAGGGTGATAAGGGGTAGAAATGATATGTCTAACACCATATTTTTCTAAGATATGTACAAATTCGATGCTGCAAAATTAGTGCTCCTATCACTAATAATGCATTTAGGTGCCCCGAACCGAGAAACTAATGCTCGTAAAAACCTAACCACTACCCTAGCATCATTTTTAGACAAGGCATGAGCCTCTGCCCACTTGAATACATAATCAACGGCTACGATAATATACTTATTCCCATATGAACTAGGAAATGGTCCCATAAAATTTATGCCCCATACGTCAAATATCTCACATACTAAAATGAAATTCTGAGGCATTTCGTCGCGTTTCGAGATGTTACCTGCTCGTTGACATTGATCGCACGTGTCAACGTACCTATGGGCATCCTTGAAGATCGTCGGCCATTAGAACCCGCACTCTAGCACCTCGTGGGAGGTTCAGGTGGCTGCGTAGTGTCCTCCGGTCGATCCGCTGTGACAATGCTTGATAATTCTCGTAGTCTCGGGTGGAGAAATACATCGTCTGATTACTTGATCTGCACATCTCCTGAAAAGATATGGTTCTTCCCAAAAGTAGTATTTCAAGTCAGAAAAAAAATTCTTCTTTTGCTGACTTGTGTACTCCTTTGGTAGAATCCTCACAACAAGATAGTTAGCGAAATCTGCAAACCAAGGTGTGTCGTCACTTACTACGTGTATCGAATACAAGTGTTTGTCCGGAAAAGTATCGCAAATCTTCTTCTCATCATGCTCTTTCGTCTCACACTCCTCTGGGCAGGAGAAGTGATCTGCTCCCACGTTTTCAGCGCCTTTTTTATCTCGGATCACGATGTCGAATTCTTGAAGTAGCAAGATCCATCTAATTAGTCGGGGCTTTGCATTCGGCTTTGCTAGCAAATACTTAAGTGCAGAGTGTTCAGTAAAAACAATAACTTTCGACAGTATAAGATATGACCTGAATTTGTCGAAAGCGAGCGAATACAATGGCTAAGAGTTCCTTCTCGGTGGTCGTGTAGTTAGATTAGGTTGCGTCTAACGTTTTACTCGCGTATTAGATCGGCCGAAAATGGTTATCCTTGCACTGCCCCAACACGGCTCCCCTGCGTAATTACTAGCATCGCACATTAGCTCAAAAGGGAGCTCCCACTCGGGAGCTACCATTATAGGTGCTGAAATTAACCTTTTCTTGACCAAAGTGAAAGCATGCATACAATCATTGTCAAAATCGAACGGAGTGTCTTTTTCTAGTAACTTAGACATAGGTCATATGATTTTTGAAAAATCCATAATAAATCTACAATAAAATCCCGCACGACCTAGAAAACTCCTAACCGACTTCACATTCGAGGGAATGGGCAGCTTTTCTATAGTCTCAATTTTGGCTCGGTCCACTTCGATTCCTTTAGAGGAAATCTTGTGTCCCAAAACTATGCCCTCCCAAACCATGAAATGACACTTTTCCCAGTTAAGTGCTAAATTAATTTCTTCACAACTGTCAAGTACATCATCTAAGTGCTAGCCAATCGTCAAATGAACTACCAAAAACCGAAAAATCATCCATAAATACCTCCATGATCTCACCCACCATCTTGCCAAAAATTGCCATCATACAACGTTGGAAGGTAGTCGGGGCATTGCAAGTGAATGTGGTCTTCTCTTGATCCTCTGGTGCTATCGGGATCTGCAGATAACCTGACAAGCCATCAAGAAAATAATAAAACTCATGACCCAATAACTTTTCTAACATTTGATCAATAAAGGGTAAGGGAAAATGGTCTTTTCTCGTGGCATCGTTCAACTTCCTGTAATCGATGCACACTCGCCATCCGGTCACGGTCCTTGTCGGGATTAGCTCGTTCTTTTCGTTGGCGACCACCGTCATGCCTCCCTTCTTCGCGACCACTTGAACCGGGCTTACCCATGCACTATCCGATATGGGATAAATCACCCCGACGTCTAGCAGCTTTATGACCCCTTGTTGATGATGTCTCCCATGTTGGGATTTAGTCTTCTTTGCCTCTGAGCGACGGGTTTGAACTCGTCCTCCATTAATATCTTGTGGGTAAAAAAGCTCCGGTTAATCCCTCGGATGTCTGCAATCTTCCACGCTAAGGCCCTTTTGTGCTCCCTTAGTACCTTCAGTAGCTGGTGTCTTTGTCCGTTGTCGAGGCTTAATGATATGATGACCGGTAGCCTATCATTGCTCTCGAAAAAAGCGTACTCGAGGTGGTTGGGCAGCTGTTTTAGCTCTAAGATGAGTGGCTCTTCGATCGAGCTCTTTTCCTTGTCCTCCTCCTTGCTATCGTTGACTATCGTCGTGGGCTCGTCGATCTCCTCCTCACATTCGTTGACGACCATTATCGTAGCGACTTGCATGTCGTCACTACTAAAAAACTGCGATATACCCTGCACGGAAAAAAGAAAATCGTGCTCAAATGCATCTAAATAGTAACATTTATCATCATGCTCATTACTAGCTTTCATCGAGTTAGACATATTAAATGTTACTTTCTCGTCGTCTATTGTCAAGGTTAGGGTACCGCTCCTAACATCTATCATTGTCTCACCGGTAGCTAAGAATGGTCTTCCTCCATATCAAGAATAACAAAATAAGGGGGAATGACAAATCTGTCTACTTTTACTAAAACATCCTTGATAACACCTCGAGGGTACTTTAAGAATCTATCGGCCAATTGGAGGCTCATCCTAGTTGGTCGTGGCTCGCCTAACCCTAATCGCTTAAACATGAAATACGACATCAAATTTATGCTAGCACCTAGGTCGGCTAACGCACGCTCAATAACAATATCTCCTATAAGACAGGAAATCGTAAAACTCCATGGATCCTTAAGCTTCTTCGGTATCTTGCTTTGTAGGATTATCGAGAACTCTCCTCGTAGGCATATGGTGGAGACATCCTCGAGCTTCCTTCGATTAGTGAGTAAATCCTTCAAGAACTTGTCGAAACGAGGCATCTGCGTAATGGCTTCAACAAACTATAAGTTAATATGTAATTGCTTGCACAAAGTCACAAATTTACCGAACTGCTCCTTGTCTCGCTCATTCCTTAGCCGAGCCGGGTATGGGATCTTCGGCTGGTAGGGCTTTACCGGTGGTGGAGTAGTCTTCTTCTCCTTTGCCTTTTCAGATTCGGCTTTCTCGACCTCTTCTCCTTCGGCATCCCATCTCCTTTATCGACGTGGCCTTCGACATCGCCCGTTTCCACGAATCTCTTCCTAGCAGGTTGTTCTTGTAGTTCTCTCCCGTTCCTCAAGGTAACGACCTTGTAGTGTTCCCTCGGATTTGGCTCGATGTAGCTCAATAATGATCCTTGAGGTCGTCCCGCCAATTGCTTCGCCATTTGATCCACATGTAGCTCCAACTTCCGGATAGAGGCGTCGGTGTTCCGCGTCCTCAAGTCCATGGCTTGGAATTGATCCTCCATCTTCATTAATCTACTCTCATGAGCCTCTGAGGGTTTGGTGAAGTTCGATGACAGCACGCAGCATATCCTTCGTCTCCCTCATATCACTCGATCCAGACCCTTGGGCTGCGTAATGATTGCTTGATCCTCCGGCTTGGAAACCCGGTGGCCCTTGCTGAAATCCAGACGTTTGTGGTGCTTGCTGGCTTTGATTACTGTAGGTCAGGTTAGGGTGTACTCTCGGCTGGAAACTCCACTAGCCTTGGTAATTGCCCATGTAATCAACATGCCACATCGGTTGCATGAGTTGGCACTACGATGTCTCGTGGGCTGCGCTGCAATTACCACACTGAGGGACGTAAGGTATTGATTGAGATGGCGTGGTAGTCGTCAATACGACATTCATGGTCGGTGGATGAGTAGCCTTCGGGACCAAGGTGTTGAGCACCATCTAAAGTTGCGAGTTCGTTGCCACAATTTGCTGTTGAATAGCATCAAACTTGGCATTCATCACTGTATTTTCGCTCACTTCAAACACCCCATGCTGCCTCATCCTCATGTTACCACACATGAAATTGTTCTTCGCGTAATCCTAGATGAGATTCCAAGCTTATGTGGAATTGAGCTTCACGAGACCTCCGCATGCGGCTCCATCTAGCATGTGGACCGTCTGGTCGTTGAGGCCTCGTGAAATCGGTTTATTATGGCCGCCTTCGACATCCCGCGTTGAGGGCAGCTCTTTAGCAACCCCTTGTATCTCTCCCACACTTCATGGAGATTCTCCGAATCTTTTTTATGAAATAAGGAAATCTCCGTCTTCAACCTGAGGACTTTCGACTGCGGAAAAAAATGCCCAATGAACGTCCCTCGCAGCTCGAACCAGGTAGTGATAGATCTGGGCGGTAATATCTCCTGTCAATCATTCGCCTTATCCTTGAGGGAGAACGGGAACAAAATCAGCTTGATTGTGTCGTTTGAGATCCCGTTGGTTTTGATGCCTTCTGTCATTGTCAAAAAGGCCTTGATGTGCTTGTAAGGATCGTCTTCAGAATTCCCTTCGAATTGAGTTGTATGAAATATCATCTGGATCCATGAGTGCTTCAACTCGAAGTTGTTATTCCTGAATGGCGGTATAACAATTGCCGACTCGGTCCCACCAATCGAGTGATTCTTAAGTAGTTCTTTCAATGATTGCTCCTCTTCATGATCCGTCATTTCTTCAGGTGTCTCTTCAGGTCTCTGCGAACTATCTATCGAAACCTCTCTATGAGAAGTGTTCGCGGTGTCCTGAGAACTGTCGGTTGAGTCTTGTGTATAGTTAACTAGCTGGATTAGATCATTGGACGTGTCTTCAGAATAGTATCTCAATCTCCGTCGCAACGTACGCTCGAGGTTCGCATCTTCTTCGATGAGTGGGTACGATGGATGACTACTGGTTATTCACCGTGTGAGTGTACCTGTAGGGATCAACGAACCAAGTTAGCTAGTTGATAAACTGCAACCGAAAATAACTTAAATAAATAATAATAAAAATAAAATAAAATAAATGGATAAACTACCAAACCAGGGTTTTCCTAATATCAATCTACTCCCCGACAACGGCGCCAAAAACTTAATCGCTACGCGGTGTAGTATGTCAAGTAATAATAAAACGAATACGTAATTATTATCACCAACGTGTGATAGGCGGTGGACCTATCGTTTGTAGCATAGTAAAGTGAGTAAATGAGTATCGAACACGAGGAATAGACTAAGTATCAGTACCGACCTATCGACTCGATATATAGCCTAAGAATTGATTTTTTGCGAATTTATTTTCTAATTATCCTACGGACTAAAATTCTACGACACGATTAACACGAATAAAGACTCAAAAGGATGACTAAGTAAAATTGAGTAACTTCAAAAAATAGAGACGTGCTCGGGATTCCGAATCCCGCTAGGCATCGTCGATGAGGTCGTGAATCGCCGCTCACACATGGGGATTGATTAAATCTACTCACGATTCGAATTTGTTGCGGCCCTAGACGGTCGTGAGGATATAAATTGACTTTTACCTAAATCGATGATCGACTATTTGCTTTCGCCCTATAGTCGAATCCTAACATTTACGAAAGGTCTATCGTTATTACATGTCGTCCTAAATGATACCAATCATCGAATCAATACATAAAGATATTGAAACGAAACATCAACGCAATACATAGATATATCGGGTTGAAGATAAATTTCATAAACTATAAATAATCAAATACATGCGTTCACGAGTAATTCACGCCCTAACTCTGATTCTACCTAGCGTTCATCTCGTCCCAAAACACTCGGGAATTAGCTACTCATGCTAAAAACTAAAACAACGAAATGAATGAGAAACAAGTGTGAAAAACTCATAAATTCCCTACGAGATGATCCAAGTCGAGCTCGATGAGTTCCTTGATCAATTCGGCACTAATTCTTCGCTGAATCTCCAATTCGCAGTTAGAAATCGAAAGGGATCGATTTCTAGGGCTCTTGAATCTTCTTTTTGCTCCTTCGATTCGCCCTAGGTCGTGTGTTGAAGATTATATTCCAAATTGAGGCTTAAAAACGGCTTTTTATAGTCTTTAGCACGCGTCACAGGATAATTGTGGGCCACCACGGCATGGACGAACCCGCAAAGCCCTTTTACTGTTGACTGTCACAGCATGGATGAGTGCTCAACATGGCGTGACGATTTCCTAGGAGCTAAATCTCTCTCTGCTTTGGTCGTCACGGTATGAACGTGCTGTCAACATGCCGTGACGATTTCATGGGAGCTAAATTTCGTTCTGCATTGGTCGTTATGGCATGGACGGGGTGTCAACATGCCTTGACGGTCCCTGCGGGACGAATTTGAGTTATTTTCTGCTCCGTTTTTGCTCGGTTTTCTCCCAATTGCCGTTTATGTTCCTTCAACATAAAATAAGTATAAATAACACGAATAGAGGCATAAACGGCTACAACTAACTCAAAGAAGACCTATTTATAGTCAAGATAAACGTATTATCAAGAATTTACATTATATGTCGATTAATTTTTAACATTCATCGTCGTATTGAAGTTATTGTCAAACGCGTTCTTCTTTATATGCATAACATCAATATTGTGCCGAATTATACATAGTGATGACCAATATGCTAGTTCCCAAAATATACTCTTCTTCGAGCAGTGGTGGATGGCTCCATATCCATCAGGCTTTCCTTCGGGATCCTCAATTACATTTTGTAAATATTTCATGCGCTCTCATATCTCGAAACTGATAACCGCTTTGGTTTAGGAACTTTCTCAAATATATCCTTGCAGAAATCACTTGTATTAATCCTAAATGCATGACTTTTAAGTAGAAATCGATGATAATCAAAATAACAAGTCTTCCTTCCAATCTTCAACTTAGATGTTTGCGTGTCTTCCATGCAAATTAATAATCCATTTTTCCGGATGTACCTTAATCGAACAACATTTCATATGCTCGAAAGTCACTCACAATCCAAAATAGCGCAACACAGAGCTACATAGCACATCATAGGTCGGAATTCCTACGTTCCACACCATCTTTAACTCTTCAATCAATAGTTGAAAGTAGACATCTAATCTATTTTTGAATTTTTGGGACCAGGGATCATAAGCGATAAAACATATATGTCTTACTCAAACACTCGCTCGTTGAAAGATTGTAAGAAGTCCTAATTTCCGACCAACATAAATACGGATTGCCAAATTGCACATGCACAGTAAAGTTGTCACTGCATAAGCCAAATCATTGATCTCTAAAAACTCAGGATACTGACTATCAATGCTTCCAAGCCGCACCATCAAAAGAGTGAGATGTGAGCCTTTATTCCGTGTTCGGCGCCGACACTCCACGAACGCCATGGATGAGTTCAAAAGGATATAGACCTCGCCCATATAAGAACCATTAAAGACCCAATGGGTCCAAACTCCAAATTTCCGTGCGTACGGGAACGTGTTGCTACAGTTATCGATATCGAAGCACCTCAGCTTGTTCGAGGAAGAAAAGAAATGATCAGCCTCTCAATATTCCATTACCACCGACATCGTTGTGAGGTTACATCATACAAACCTTTCCACACCTATTACATGGCCATCCAGCTAGATAAAATCAATTTTTAAACATTAACTATTTCACCATCTATAGCAGCTTCACAAAACTTTAACGGCTACCTCCTTGTCTCTATCTGAATGCATCTTACGAAGGCAACTAGTAACCTTCCATTTGACATCTTCTTTGATTTTCTAGGTTGTGTTTCTTTCTGTGGAAACATTAGATCCATGAACACGAGCATTTCTTTTCTTCCATAGGAAATATCACTGGTGCAAGGCTGATGTGATCATTCTGTTCCACCATTTATGCCCTCTTGCAATCTTCTGTATCCATTTGCTCCATGCCTTGAACTCCGTAGGTATGATAATGTTTTTCAGCCAACTTAAAATAATTCTTATCACCTTTCTACTATATGAGCATGTAAAGATGATAAGAACATAAATAAGAAAATCAATGGAAAAGCACCGTTGCCCAAAGCCTTGAGGCTAATAACCTTATTTTATTAAAAACTGATGAGCATTACAGAAGGGGTCGATGCCCTTTTATAATCTCTACTACTATCCTAATAAAAGCCTTTATTCTAGGGAATCAATAATAAATTCTACGAAAGCATAATAATTAGTAAGAGAGATTTGCTGCAACTAACTATATAAAAATATAATCATATAACTAATTTAGAAGGTTTGTTGGAATCTCCTCTTTACCTCACAAACAGTGGGCTCAAGCTCGTTTCCACCGCCGGCAAACTAACAGGACCTCTGCCCTCGTTCGTGCACTCTATCAACTCCATTCCCCTTCGAAACAACCTTGTCCTCAAGGTTGAAATTCAAAAACAGGCTCTGAACGTTGGTTTTTACTCATCCAAGTAGTATCGTCACCCGACTGCCCCACCCACTTAACCAAGAGTTAGTCCTCCTCCACCCTCTTTCCACGTCCCTTCCGCCACGCTAGCACCTCCTCGGGTTCCCACACCAGCCCCACTAGCAACTCTACTTGGTTTCCACCCAACTCCACTCGATCTCCACCCCACTTGAAACTCATGGTTAGACTCTCCCAATTCGTGCGAACTTCAATCAGTGTGGCGAGCTAGGTCACTCCCAAAATTATCTCGACCCCGTCCAAAGAGAACACATAATAGTCCGCCTTGATAGCAGACCCGGCAATGAGATAGCTAGTTGCCTACACACCCCTTCAGACTCTTGTATGCCCATCGCCCAACTGCAAGTTGAATCTGCCTATCTTATCCGGGCTCAGTCGAAGTAAAGAAACCAAGGGGATGAAATAAAATTGAGGCTTGTACCACTATCAATCAATATTGTCACAATGCATTATCCCACGACACCTCGAAGCCTCGTAGTGTCGGGGCTGAAAATTCGGGCATGGTCATGGAATAAACCAAAAGATCACCACCTTCTTACATTTGAAGCACACCCTTTTGCTCTCAAGTCCTCTAATACTCTCGGTGGAAGTCGAGTGAATGTTAACGGGTAGTGGACTGTCCGGATAGCCCTAAATTTGGTCCCGAGACTACACAACCGGCTTAGAGAAGCTGCCAATCAACCCCCCCGCACTGCCGACCCCTGCTGTCATTTTGCTTCCCCAAGACAGCCTTAAAAAATTGCTCGAACGCACCCCAAACCACTGAAAGTCTGACTCCCTCGGCCTCCATTGTGAAAAGATTGATTATCCTTAATATCTCTGGATAGTTCCAGTGTCATCTCCAAATCATTTGGGCGAAACAACCTTAATGAGCCTCGAATCGAACCCCTCAACCCATTCATGAAATAGCCCAAATAATTGTCTCACTCAATCCTGGCACCTGACCCGCCAATTGCACAAACACGGAGATGTACTCCTCCAAAGTTCCAGTTTGTGTGACTCCGAATAGTCATTCGAACCTGTTGACCTTAAATCGTGTGTCAAAACGCGCTACCAGCGCCTGCTTGAACTCGTTCCATGATATTCCATGTTTTCGCACCGTCATCCATGTCAACCAGTGCAAGGCACGCCCGTCCATGGAAACCCCAATCATTGCCACCTTCCTTTTCGGTGGAGTACCGTTCAATTAAAATTGTTGTCCGACCCTTGCTATCCACTCAGTCGGATCTTCCCCTACAAACGACGGCATAAGCACCACAACATCGTCCATACGTGCCTGATCGTCTGGGCTGTGCCACCTTGAGCGTGGTGTACGCCTCCGCCTCCGCGTCCGACGGTTGCAGAATTACCTTGGACAGTACAACCAAGACGTTGCGGTCTCAGCCAATTGCACACCGTGTGCGTCCAATTTCTCCTTCACGTCGGCCTGATCAGCCTCTAGTTTATCCAAACGATCGTTGTTTAATATCGTCATTCCGATGGAAACGGGATTCGGCAGGTCAGACCAATTGATAAGAACAGAAATAAGAAAATCAATGGAATTGCCCAAAGCCTTCAGACTAATAACCTTATTTTATTTTAAACTGATGAGCATTATAGATGGGGTCGATGCCCTTTTATAATCTCTACTACTATCATAATCTCCTCGATGAGAATCAATAAAAAATGTTACACAATCATTAGTTAGAGAAATTTGCTGCAATTTAACTATCGCTTAATTTAGAAGATTTGCTGGAATCTTCATGGGTTCAAGCTTGTCCCCGCCATCGGTAAACCAGCAAGGCCTCTGCTCTTGCTCATGATCTGTATCAAAAGAAGATGTACTCCACACTTTCTTCACTAGCCAGACATAGTTTACATCCCGGTTACGATATCAACTACTCCGCATGAAATCAGTCTATCAAGAGTAAGCAGTTTTTTGTGTACCATAAGCTACACTATTATAGAGTGCTTAGGCACTGCTCCATATTACTGTCATGTATGGAAATACGCTCCCAACCCCTTGCAGCCATTGATAGCCTGAGCTAACGGTGTGTATTCCATTAGTTGAATGGGCTCTGCTGCCTCCATTGTATCCATCTGCAAAAATCTTTTTTATCTTCTTAGTCTTTCGCTAATGCCAGTTACAATCCATGGGAGTCTCTAGTCCCGAAATTCACCCCTTTCAGATACACCCATTGATCCATCTTACCCAGAGTTTGTCAATTTTGCTTGTCACATCCCATATCTGTTTACCAATCAAGGCATTATTCCACGTTTCACAATTTTTAATGTTCAATCCCCCGTGTTTCTTCTTGCTTCACACCACCTCCCCCATCGAAGAAGGGCTGTCTGATTACAATTCGATCCTCCACCACATAGATACTCCATGCAAAGTTGATCATCACATTTCAATACTACCTTTGGTAATATAAAGAATGATCCTCACTATCCTTGCAAGGTCATAAGTACCGAATTGATTAAACAAATTCTAGCCGCATATGAAAGGTGTCTAGATGTCCAACATTTTATCCGAGCAGATGCCTTATCAATCAATGTTTGGCATGTAGTCCGAGTCCATCTAGTAGGTGAGATTGGGACAGTCCCAGCTGGTAGCTCGTGATGACTCTTATCTCCTCGCCTTTAAATCCATGCATTCTTCTGGTTTGATTTGCTAGGGTTCGCTTGTAATCCAGCCACAACCTGAAAGTGATCCAATGCCTTCTTAATGGCTAACACAGATCCACTTGTGCTTTTGCAACAAATTATCAAATCATCGGTGAACCAGAGGTTCACTTATCTTTGCATTGGAAGATATCTGAATTTTTCATCCAGAGTTGTAACTTGAAGCCTTCGTGTTAAGTATTCCATTACTATCACAAATTAAAGAGGTGATAGCGGGTCTCCCTATCTCAGGCATCTCATCCCTTTGAACGAAGCCAAGTTGCCCATTCACGGCCACTGCATATGAGACTGTTGTAACACACTGTCTAATCCAAGCAACAAATTTGATGGGAAATTTCAGCTTCTCCAAAGGAAGAAATCCCACAAGCATATCATATGCTTTGCAATATCCATTTTATTTGTTCAAGTTTTTCATGATTCATGAAATGTTGTCAATTTAATTAAATCTGAAAATATTAATTGGGGCAATCAATCAAATAGGGTTTTGGATAATTAGGGTTTATAGATTCTCGTCCATGTCCGTGAGTGGCCGCTCTTCGTAGCTAAATAAAACCAAAGGGCCAATGTGTAATTTTCAGAACTATCCCACTGCAAAGATTAACTCAACAGTTAGCACTGATATCGTGCCAAACACCGGGGTTGAAAAATTCAAAAAATTCCGAAAAATAGATAAATCAACCATCACAAAACCATAAATAAAAGAGAAAAACGGGACAAATTAATTACTTCTTTATTAACAGATGGAGACACGATCTGCAAGGAGGAAGAAGCTACTTAACAGCAATTCCCACGAAGATGATAGAATCAGCGATCTCCCTTGCGAGCTCATTCATCACATCCTATCATTTCTCCCTTTCAAACTCGTCGCACAAACATGTGTCTTGTCCAAACGGTGGAAGCATATGTGGTACTCTTATCCCTTTCTTGACTTCAACGACGATCAAGGGGTTTCCCTCAATTACATCGTGAGCTCGTTAGGGAAGCATTCATGCGTAAGGATCCTAAAATTCTGCGGTCGGGGGACAACTTTCGCTGGGCTCGCGAGATTGATACGAAAAACCGCTGAGTGCAACGTTCAAGAACTCGATTTCGAGCTGTCAACCTGCGAAAACTTCAATGTCCCGCGTTGCATCGCGAACAGTTTGTCTCTTCGGGAACTCAGGTTAGCATCGCGGGATCCCGGGAATTTTAGGCTGCCTCCTCTGGGTCTCATCAAGAACGGGTTTAAATCTATTCGATCTCTATCACTCTCGAGAGTGAATTTACACGATCGGCCTTCGCTTGAGGACTTTTTCACCGACCCTTCGTTTCCCTCCCTCAAGAAGCTGCATTTAGAATGTTGTTTAGGGTTGAGATGTCTTAAAATCAAGATGGAGGGGTTGAGAGATTTCTCCCTCGAAAATTGTCATGAAATTCAAGAACTGGAGATCTCAGTGGAGAAGCTCGAGAGATTGAGAATTGTGGGCTCGTTCTCTAAGAGCACTCGGGTGAAAATACATGCTCCCCTACTGGAATTCATCACCTGGTCGTCTAATCTTGTACCGGAGGAATGTAATATCGGGAGATTCGATTCGTTGAAAGAAGCCTTTGTGGGGACGTCTCTTCTCAACGTGCACCATGGATATGAAGCACTGAAGATGCCCAGCGTTTCGAATTTTTTTGCAGCGATTTCTCAGTCTCAGCTTCTAACTCTCGAAAGAGAGTTCATAAATGTAATGTGTTAAAATTCTATTCTTTAAAGTTTTCTGTATACTGGAATCTGTTTTCGTTATTTGAAATTCACTTATGAATTTAAAAAAATTAGGTGCTGAGTATCAATGTGATTTTATTTTCTCCACGAAAATGTTTATGATAAGGGTCCATTGACCTCGATTATGCTCGGTAGATGAGATGATAAGTCATGAATCATCAACTAAATATACTGCTTGGTTTTGCAGCTTCTGTCAAGACTCACTTATCAAGCAGGCTTTCAACAGTGTGCTTTCGACAGACTTAAATCACTGGAACTTAGGACCGGTTTGAGTTCGAACGATACCACTGGACTTGTGGGTTTACTTCGCAGTTCACCTAATGTTGCCACAATCGTCATCTCGATCGAAAGTATTTACGGATTGAGGAGCCATGTATAAGTTCTTTTAATTAAGCTTCTCCTCAGCATTGTTAATCATCATTTTCAAATATTATTATCACATAACGTTGCATATTTTACTATTGATTCAATCACACAGCACTGGGCCTTCGATTGGTGGGATCAGGAAACTGAATTCTCAGGCTTGTTCCTCGGTCATTTAAAGTCCGTTAAGATATCAGGGTTCATGCAATCAAAGAACGGCATTGCCATGCTGAAATTCTTACTGAAGTACGGGAAAGTGCTGCAGAGGTTATCGGTATCGAAGCGTGTGGGTACGCCTCCCCTCGGGAAAACGGTCAAGGCTAAGATAATGAGATTTCCCAGGGCTTCGAGAAATGCTCAGATTATTTTCCAGTAGTCTGCCTTTGTCTTTTGTGTTATGAATCCGATTTTAATTGTATCTGTCATAAAAGTTCATTATTTCCAGATTCTATGTATTCTTAATTAATTATTTTTTTAGTTACCATCAGTGTGATTATGTCGTGAAATCAAACTTTATCTTTTATTACAAGTTGGGAAACTTTTTTAAAATTAGGGTTTGGGTTAGGGTTCGGACGAGGCATGACATATTTCTGTGTGGGAAATTGATGCGAAATGCAAGAACTAGACACTCGTATTTTTTCTCCAAGTCCCTCGCATTGAATCGAAAACCGCGGGCCGGCCTTGCCCGCGAGCCCACGGAGCCACGACGACGATTATCAACTTTGATGGTAGGATTGTGGCCTTATAATTGTGATTGATGGGTGACGGAGAATCAGGGTTCACCGTCTGGGCTGTCTAGCCGAGTTGGAGGCCACGGGCAGCGAGGCCTCGTTGCTGGCACTGTCCCCCCACGTTGGTGGGCGGCGGGCATGGCCCGCCCAATTTAAAAAAAATTAAAAATGAAAAAGTAAATGTATTTGGGGTTCGAACCCAACAACTTACGTATAATATATTTCACTTTTACCACTGGATTAATTATATTTATGTAATTTGATACATATATGTTAAATTTCTTGATAAAAAATTTATATATTTATTTTTTTAAAAATAGGCGGGCAGCCCGCCGGCTAGCCCGCCCTGCTCCCCGGCGGGCCTAAAAAATTCAGGCCCGCCCCACCCTTTCGGTGGGCCTGGGCGGGCGGGCCCGTGAGCTTTAGGCTTTTTTTGACAGCTCTACTACCAGATATTTCATTGGGAACCTCCCAGCTTAAAACTCTGTAATTTGCAATATCTGTTCTGATCTCTCCGGAGATGTACCATGCCAGCAGCTAGGTACACACTGGATTTCTGCTAGTTAGCCTCAGCCAGAGATTTCCTTAAACTGCTCCAATGCTTCATTCACTATACTTCTTGCACCTATTGTCCCTTTACAGAAAATCACAAGCTCATCCGTAAAACAGAGGTTCACCAGCTGAACCTCGGGGGATATCTCATACCAGAAAAGCCATGAGAAGGTGAAACCCCCGAGCATCTCCCTAATCCTTACTCCTACGTATTCGGGAGGTGAAGCATCATCCGATTCCTCGGGTCGAAGTAACCTTAGGATTTTTTTCTAGGACGCATCAATAATTATATTACTTGACAAGTTATATCAAATTATTGTTTAATGAGGACTTCAAATATTAGAATACAGTAATTTAATTAAGTTGGGTGATTATGAATTATATATTTCTAAAATTCCTCTGAGAGGCCAAACAACAAAAAATAAGCCCCATAAATAAAAGCTAGGGGTTTAGTAGTCATCTTTTCAAGGCTCTTCTCATCCAAAGTATTATCCATGACTACATTTACTGCTCTTTTGCCACTCTCATGCACAGTTTTCCTCCCGCTAAGCTGAGATATTGATCATGTCAAGCCGACACAGCTGTTTCAAGCCAAATCGCACCACGCCGGTCATCATTCTCGTGCCGGGGTGGCCGTACCAGATAAATAGCTGCGACGGAGAATCATGATTATAACTTGACATCAAAGGCTCGATTTTCGGTATTTGATCATTATTATATTTTATTAGCTCACCAGCTTCATATATTGTAACAAATTTGGAATTTCGATCCTTTTTTTTTACAAGTATGAAATTCTGCTTGACCGTTGACCTAAAATATTTTCAATCCACTTGTTTGATGACTTTGCATTCTCTGCCAAAGTAGTATTTAGACATATTTTTTTATAGATAACGCAATTTTCTTCCTGACATGTTTTTCTCACGTATCATCTATGATGATCATTTTTAAAAAAACATAAAAATAAAACTATGATGATCAAAATCGACCTATTTTTGGGGATATTTGTTGAGAATTTTTTCCCCTTTAACTAATCATAATTTTAAAAAAGATCCCAGTAGCTCAAATTGAGTTGATATTAAAACGTAAGACCAAATTCCACGAATTTGCATTAAATTTTGGGGAGCAGCCTAAAGAATAGAATCAACACTGGTCACAGATTTACAACAAGGAAAAACTCAATCATATGAGCCAACCTAACGTAGTTTATCATAAAATATAATGAGTTTTTCCTACTATAAATTATTCCTACAAGCTACATTGCAAAATAACAATGAAGACTTGGAGCATCACAGGGCCGCCACAGGCTTTACAAATTACAATAGCCACACGAAAATAAATAAAAAACAAATAACTCTAGACATATCGTGTCCTCATTGTGGCCATTGGAGCCGAATATATCATTGTAGACTATTTTATCTTTCTGGATCTCACCACCTACATACATCCCTGCTGTTACAAGATAATTGTTCATAAATCCTCCCATAGTTTGGAAAATAAATAATCTACGCAAATGGCTGTTCTTGACATGTTCAAGCTCTTGATAATACTCGTCAATCTTCTTTCCTGCAGCACTTTCTTGATCAGTGGAGCTGTGCTGAAAGGAACCTGCGAACGTATCGAGTGCCCAAACTACGATATGATTCAGAGTGGAAAGGGCTTCGAGATTAGGCGTTATAACTCAACCATGTGGATTTCCACTGTCGCAATTGAGGATGCTTCAATTGTTCATGCAGGAAATACTGCGTTCTATCAGTAAGTACATTCATTTTCTTTTCCTTTTTCTACGCCATTTTTTTATAATTATTTAATTGTACACAATTTTAGGACAATAAGTTTTAGATTATGCTTGATATATAATATCAGTTCAAAATTAATATACGTAAGCCATACATAACAATTAAATTGGAGAATATCATATGTGGAGTCGGATTTTGACCGAATTTCTATCGATACCATCTTTGATTTTATTTCAAGCTACTTGTCACGTGCGTTAGTTTCTGAATAGGTTTTCAGCAGTAGTTGTTTTCAGATTGCTCCAATTTGTTAGAGATGCTGATTACCACCGAATTTTTTTCAATGTTACGCATAATTTTTCCCACATGTTAATTATCATGTCTGACTCACGTTTTGGAAATTATGTTTTGCCGTAACTATCCTGAACTTGTTTCACTTTGGAAAGTTTTGTCATAAAATTTTCATCCCGTAATTTAACTGACCTTAAATACCATACCACTCCAAAAAATATGTGATTTAAAAAATAATAACTAAGCCTAAAAGAAATAAAATAGTTATCGATAGCCAGTGTTTTTGTTGGGCATATTATTTTAATCATCGCAGCTCGATAGTAGTATTGCTACTGATGGAGCAGTTTCCTTTTTTCTTTATTTCTTTTTGTTGCCTCCCTCAGGCTTTTCGATTACATTCAAGGAGACAACGAGAACCATGTAAAGATCGAGATGACGGCGCCTGTGATAATGGAAGTAAAACCTAGCGGCGGCCCTCTACGTGCGACGTCCTTCATCGTCAGCTTTTACATCCCCAAAGAGAACCAAGCGAGCGCTCCAATGTCAAAATCCCTCCGCATACAGAAGTGGAGCACGACGTTTGTAGCAGTTAGACAGTTTAGTGGATTCGTAACGGATGATAACGTCGGGAAAGAGGCATTGGCGTTGTATGAAGGCGTTCGAGGGACGAAATGGTACGATGCCATCGAGGAGGGACGTGCCAAGTATAACGGGACGGAGTATATCGTCGCGCAGTACAATTCGCCTTTCGAGTTCAAGAATAGAGTGAATGAGATTTGGCTGAGGTTTTGAGCTTTGATACGATGATGATGATGATGATGAGTTTTATGGAGATTTGTTTGTGTTGATGGAGATACGATGTGTAATCTATGTCGTTAGCATACAAAGTTTAATCTATGATATATTATATCTATTTTGGCAAGGCCCTAATTTTATGTTTATTCAAAGTTAGATTCACGAATGACACTTCCGAAAAAATTTCTTTATCACTAACTCTCGAAAATTTTCTTGAAAATATGACTATTTTATCTTTCTGGATCTCCACGGCTATTAGGTTCAAACGTTCCAACTAAGTGTGACCTAAATCGAATTTGAACCTCAGAATTTATGAGAGTTCTCGATTTCTATTGAGACTAATCCACTTTGTTCCGCTTGAAGTCTAATAGTTAAGGATTGAAGTAAAATTATTTTTACATGGGAATTAAAAGAAACAAAGATAGAAAATCTATGCTTCATAAAAATATTTAGAGTATGTTCGAATTGAAGAAAGTGGTAGGAAAAGAAAAATAGAGTTAACAAGGTTTTAATAATCTTTTCTTTTGTTACCATGCTAAAGAACAAAATATAAAAATTTTCCCTTTTAATTTTCTTTTCCTAATAATTGCCAAACTGAGAGTTAAAATTAAAAAAGAAAAAAAAAACAGGAAAAAAAAAAAGAAAAGGCTTTAGAGGGTCTGGTTTATGGAGCCCAAAATAGTGGGTTTGCTATTGGGCTCAGTAGTTGACCCAAAAACCCAGCACGCCTTGGAATCTTCCTCTCAAAATTGGCGTCTTCAGTTTCTGCTCACGCAGTGTTCAAGATTCTGTTGGCAGCTCAAGAAGAACCCTAACCAAGAAAATCCTTAATCGACCATCGATCTGATTAATCAACCTCATTGGAGACGAGAATCCCGTTAATTCAGTTTAATCCATGGAAAACGAAAACCAAAGCGGCGAAAGCAGCAGTGTAGCGTCACTGTCCGAAAACATCAAAATGTGATTTAGTAAATTAGAACCCATTTTCGTTCAATTCGCCAACGTCTACGAATGAAATTAGCATTCAAAGTCGACTACTTGCTGAAAGCAAAAATGGAATGGCCTTACCTTTAGAGCTTCCCGGGCTCTAGGCTCGGTTGAAGTAGATTCCTCTTTTTTATCAATCAAAACCCCTTCCCAAACTGTACAAGCTTCTTCCAAAGCATATGGCTTTCTGGATGGCGGAGCCACTTCAATCAACTTCCATTTCAAATCCACCTCAGTAATCTCATTTAGTTTATTTACCCATTTTTTTTATGATAATTGTTGTAAAGTTTTAATTTTGTTTCTTTTTGTCTGATGTTTTTTGTGCTTGAAATTTGTTTCATTATAGGATGAGTTTGCAGGAGAGGTTTAGTGTAATAAGGAGCATTGGTGAGGAGTGCATTCAAGAGGATGAGCTGCAGAGATTGTTGGCTAATAAGGCTGTCCCCATTTGTTATGATGGGTTTGAGCCATCTGGGAGGATGCACAATTTCCCAGGTCTTATTTCACTCACTTTTGGCCTAATTTTTAGGCTTGATTAATTTTTCAGTCCTGGAGAGTGTAGCATTTTAAGGACACCGTCGGGGGGTGCTTGTGGGGGGTACCTTTTTCTCTGATCTTCCCGGGGGAAGGAAAACACAGGTAGGTCTTGAAAAGGCGCCGATTGAGGTGGGCTAGCTGGTCTTTCTTGATTCAATTCCTTAGCGCATAAGTGCCAGTTGTTTTGTTTTCGACGAATACGCTCTTTGACACATCTATCATAAAGGATCCCCCCATAGTTGGACTGCTTGCTAACGATAATAAAGGAAGGGCAATTTCAGGACAAGAAGTTTCCAAATTATGATAAAGGAAGGGCAATTTTAGGACAAGAAGTTTCCAAATTATGATAAAGGAAGGGCAATTTTAGGACAAGGAGTTTCTAACAATTTGCAATTAACACTCGTGAGTCGTACTTAACAATTAGATTGGGAAAAAATATCTTTCGTGGCGATGGAGCGAATTTTCCCTATGCCACACGATTTTTCCCACAAATTAGTTTTCACGTGCACTTGAAGTCTGTTAATTTCGGGCTGGGTTTTCGGCTTTAATTGTCCTCAAATTGCTTCAATTCGTCAGAGATGCTGATTTAAACCGATTTTTTTCCGAACGTCTCATAGGATTTTTCCTCCCAAATTGTCACGTGGGTTAATTCAGAGTTAAAATTAGGTTTTCAGCAATAATTGTCCTCAAATTGCTTCAATTTCAAAATTTATTCTCCTAAAATTGGCACCCCTTAATTTTGTTGACCACTTGACCTTAAAATGTAACTCCCCCAAATATACAAGACGAAAAAAATAATCAAGCCAATGGTTTCATACATCCATATATCATCCATACTTTTTGTATGCTCTTTGTCAATCATGTTTCATCTAATCATGTACATTTTGGTTTACTCGATTCAGGGAGTTATGAAGGCTATTAACGTTAACAAGCTCACTTCTGCCGGCTGCAAAGTAAAAATATGGATTGCGGATTGGTTCGCTCAGCTCGACAACAAAATGGGCGGTGATCTAAAGAAGATTCAAGTGATTGGCGAGTACTTGATTGAGATATGGAAAGCCGTGGGCATGGACATCGACGGTGGCCAAGTTGAGTTCTTGTGGTCTTCCAAGGAAATCAACTCTCGGGCCCACGAGTAATGGCCCATTGTAATAAGCTCCCACGAATAATGAGGTGCACGTTAATACCCTTCTCATTTTTATTTTTTATTTTTTTTTTCAATTGTTTGAAATTGAATTGATACATCATTTCTTATGTAGGTGTTGTCAAATTATGGCTCGGTCGGAGCAAGATGAGTTGTCGGCAGCTCAAATTTTCTATCCCTGTATGCAATGTGCTGATATATTTTTTCTAAAGGTGGTGTGACCTTTTTTGTCTATTATGTTTTTTATTGGAATAGTAACATTAATATCTCCAAAGTGTTGTAAAAGGGGTCTTTTAAAAAAATGGCCCTTGACTGGGTCAATTTTAAAAAAATTGCCTCGTTGACGATCACTTTTTGGTCAATAGCCCTCACTTTACTTAAACGTTAACAACATTAAGTAATTCACATACTTAACTCATTAAAATTAAAAAGAAAAAGAAAACGAAAATATGCCGCCGTACAGACGCAATAACTGACTAAACATGGGTCCATCTCCCTCTTTAACCATACCATACAACCGATATGAATGCATTATCTTCTCCATTTTAAAGAACAAAGGGTAACCACACACACCTCTCTCACAAACCTAGAAGCGACGCGAGCTGTTCTCTTCGTTTAGTGCCGGAAAACAACTTCTCAAACCAAGAAAACAAAACGCATTTCAGCATATTTACCAGTAAGCATTCGTTACATGAAAACTGCAATTTTAACGTCGAAAATGGTGAATTTCCAGTCCATTACTCCCTAAAATGTATGGGTTATTTAGTAGATCATGTGTACTAGCCAGAGTAGCGATATTTCAGTGGTTAGTACGAGAAATCGGACCTGAAAATACATATTTTGCGGTTAAGTTTTTGTGCATGGGACCCCTGCGTTCAGGTACCATGAGATATAGGTGCGGGTACCATTTGCAATACGCGCGGGTCCCCTGCGCATGGACCCATGCGTTTATGCGCGGGTCCCCTGCGTTGATGCGCGGGTACCCTGCGTCCCTGCGCGGGTCCCCTGCGTTGATGCGCGGGTACCCTGCGTTGATGCGCGGGTACCCTGCCATTGAGTGAGGGTACCGTGATCCCATGTTTGGGTCTCATTCGCTGAAGATCATACATAAGCACGAGCGTATCACGACAATCGTTTTCTAAACAATAACATTGCATGATATTGCAGGTGCTCAATATGACAATTACCAACATTGTATTTCAATTCGATGGTCGGTGGTTAATCGGCGAGGACAATACCTCGACTTGGTCCTCTGCGTCAAATTGTAGCTGGCATTCAATTTTGGTGGATGAGGACGCATGCACGTTACAAGACGTAAAGGAGCAAATTGTAGCGGTCTTGGCGTTTGGCAACGACAATGCGAGGCTAAACCTAAGCTATATGCCAAATGTACCCTACAGTTATCCCAGGCCCATATACATCGATAACGACTATGCTCTACGTGCGTACTTGGGTTTTGGTGACCCTCAATCGAGACCCGTGGTTCATGTCGAGGTGGTGGAATGTGCGCATGCGGCTCCGTCGGACGCATTTGTTGGTTCATCTAGTAATAATACCGGGCTCATTGCCGATTGCGATGAAAATGCGCAAATCGAACCGTTTGAGGGGTACGGTTGCAGCCCTTCTAACCAAAATGAAGATGAGGGTCTTGAAGATATCGCTGGACCGTCTGGGGGTAGGGATTACTCGGGTTGGCATTCGAACCAAAATGAAGATGAGCCAATCGAAAACACTGAAGAGTCGGAGGAGGAATTTGTTGCACGCGATCACAATCACGATGAAGATGACGATGTAGATCGTAACCCTATAGAAGAGGCTGCTGATGGTACTTTTGCATTTCCGGACGGTTCAAGCCTACACGTTGGGCAGCAGTTTCGTGACAAGGCGGAAGTTATCGAGGAGATATCCAAAATTGCTTTGGCTGCGTCGTTCGAGTGCAAATTAGTAAAGTCGAACAAGACTTTATATGTAGTAAGGTGTGCGATGGAGCAATGTTCGTGGCGCTTTCGAGCTGCAAAGGATAAGGATTCCCCTTTTTTCTCGATACGGACATATTGCGGCACACACACATGCGGCGTGTCGCATCGACGTCGAAACCATCGTCAAGGAACTTCCTCGGTTGTGTCTAGGATGCTTCTTGACAATTTTAGCGGGCCTAAAGACATTCCCGCGCCAAAGGCTATCATGTCTATGATGCAAAGTAGAGGGTTGAATGTTTCTTACTACAAGGCTTGGAAAGGGAAGAACCTCGCTACGGAGGAGTTGGTTGGTAACGGGGACGATTGTTACGCGTTGATCCCGGCGTACTTGGAGGCTGTCAAGCAAATGAACGTCGGAAGTGTCACGGATTGGGAGATGGACGAGGAAAACAGATTTAAATATCTGTTTTTGGCATACGGTGCATGCATAACGGGATTTGCTTACATGCGTAAGGTAATTTCTATTGACGCCACCTTTTTAAAGGGAAAGTATAAAGGGGTGATGTTTGTTGCAACGGCGCAAGACGGCGATTACCATCAGTATCCTATCGCATGGGGTATTGCGAGCACCGAATCTACCGAATCTTGGCCATGGTTCTTGACGAGATTAAAACGGATTGTGGCCGATACAAATGAACTCGTCATAATTTCTGACAGACATGGCGGTATAAAGACAGCCGTCCCGGCAGTGTTCCCAAATGCGTTTCACGGGTTCTGTGCATGGCATATCCAACAAAATATAAAGACCCGTATGAAGGAGAACGGTGCTTGTGCGTTATTCCTTAATATTGCGTACGCCTACAAGACGAGCGATTGCGATCGATTGCTGGAAACGCTAAAGGAACGCTACTTAAACGTGCATACGTATCTTGATGAGGGTACGAAGGCAAAATGGACAAGATCGTATTGCCCGAGAACAAGGTACAACATCATGACCACCAACGGCTCGGAATCGATAAATGCCGCTCTACGTGCGGATAGAGAGCTTCCACTCATAGGATTGTTCGATTCGATACAACGTTTGACGTCAAGTTGGTTTAGTAAACATCGAAGAACTTGCGAAGCTTCGATGGAAGCCAATGTAACGTCATTTACGCCGAAAGTCGAGTCAATCCTATGGTCTCACTACAGAAATTCAGAAAATCTACACGTCTCGGAAATTGGCATTCATCGGTATAATGTATACGGGCGTGGAGTCAACGAGGTGGTCGATATCGATACGAAGTCATGTAGTTGTAAGATGTTTGATATCGATCGTATCCCATGTGCGCACGCCATTGCGGCTTGTGGACACGCTAATGTAGGGGTATATTCGCTAGTCCATGCGTACTACAGCTTGGAGACATGGAAATTAGCGTACGAGGGTACCATATGGCCTGTCACCGAGCGCGTTGAAGGAATGGTGAATATGTTACCACCACTCGTTGACCCAATACGCGGCAGAGCACAAAAAAATAGAATGCCATCCGTCGGAGAATTTGGTAGGAGGGGTTAAATCCTATGAGTTTGATTTGTACAGGTGTAATTTATATGGAAATTCGATATGTTGTAATGTTTGGTACGCATTGCGTGCGGGTACCGTGCCTAAGTGTGCGGGTACCGTGACTCATTGTGCGGGTACCATGCGCATTCTGTGCGGGTACCGTGCCTGAGTGTGCGGGTACCGCGCCTTGTGTGCCTTGTGCAAACTGTCAAATGATTTTAATTAATTCAATCATGTCAGTACTTGACGTTACATCAATCAAGTCAGTAGTTGTCTGTACGTTAACTCATAAAAATAATTGTATCAGTCACATCAAATGATCGGGATAATCATTAACCAATTATTCTGAAAATGAAATAAAATAATTATTTATCTATTTAAAATAACTGTATACTACTGTGCGGGTACCGTGCCTAAGTGTGCGGGTACCCTGCGATTGTGTGCGGGTACCAGGCCTTTTATGTGCGGGTACCGAGCCTTATTAGAGTTGGTACCACAAATTTCTTTATTTTGGTTCCACAAAATAGAGTTGGCCTATTTCGGTCCGTGAGTGCGTTACGGTAGTTAGACATACTAAGTTGATCATTTGGGATAAAAAAAAGGCGGGTTGACATTTAGAATCAAGGATTGTTATGTTGAAATGCCAAGTTTCTTTTTACTTAAATGATGATAGTAACAATATCTTACCCCATCTATATTGAATTGATTTTGTTTGCCGCATTGTGTAAGCTCTAAAGTTTTAATGATCAAGAATGTTTGTGTTTTCGAAATTAAATAGAAATATTATGAAAATGAAATAAAATTATTATTTATCCTTTTAAAATAACGGCGCATTATTGTGCGGGTACCCTGCCTAAGTGTGCGGGTACCATGCCTTTGTGTGCGGGTACCGTGCGCATTCTGTGCGGGTACCATGCGAGTTGTGTGCGGGTACCGTGCCTAAGTGTGTGAGTACCCTGCGATTATGTGCGGGCACCATGCGCATTATGTGCGGGTACCCTGCGCATAGTGGGCGGGTAACCTGCGACTTATGTGCGAGAAACTTAATAAGTTAAATCAGTCACGTCACATCAAATAATATCATAAAATAATTTTATCAGTATGTCAGTATATCAGTCACATCAAAAAATTTTATGATAAATAATTTTATCAGTCACATCAAATGATCGGGATAATCATAAACCAATTATTCTGAGATCGAAGATATGAGATACTAATATATTTATTTATCTTTTTAAAATAATTATTATTGTGCGGGAACCATGCCTTTGTGTGCGGGTACCGTGCATTTGTGTGCGGGTACCATGCCTTTGTGTGCGGGTACCGTGCCTAAGTGTGCGGGTACCATGCCCTTCTGTGCGGGTACCGTGTGCCTCGTGTGCGGGTACCATGCCTTCGTGTGCGGGTACCATGCCTTTCTGTGCGGGTACCGTTGTTTTGTGTGCGGGTAGCGTGCAATTGTGTGCGGGTACCGTGCATATGTGTGCGGGTACCAATATTTACATAAGCAAAGTTCGAAATTTACAAAATTCACTAATATACATTATTGATACCACATACCCCAATCATTTAGGCGAATAACAATACATAGAAATTCACGAAATTGCGTCATTTGCCTACCGGTAAGCTCCGCGACGTTATCACCACGAAATTGGTCCGCCCCTTCCTCGTAGAAGGACCGATCCGAGAGTTGAGGTACTGTTGGTTCGGGTTCCTCCACGGCCGGCAAATGCCGTACATACTTAAACTCGACACCATCTTCGAGGAGCCTCGTTATGTGGTCGAGGACTTCATGCCTTTCCTCCACTTCGAACCGGCTATATCGGAAATAGGGCTGGTTCATCTCCGATATTGTTGGGCTCAGCATCCCCGATACGGGTGACCCCTTTACGGCGTTGAGGATCGTCTCCATCTTCGGAGCACCCTTCGTCGACCAATCGTTGGTGACGTACCGGCATATGCGCGGGGTCATCACGTCCGCCTCGTTTAGACGATAGGCGAACGCGTACCGAATGCCCGAAATGCACTCGTACGCCAAAACCTAGAATGCAAAGAAAACAAATTAGCAAATATATAATCACAATTAAATAAAAAAAAGAATTTTAAATAATAAACGACCTGAAGCGGATGTACGAAGCCACTAATCAGTAGCCCGCAGTGTGCGCTGCCCCCGTTGCGGGCTCGTTCCCGCACAAAATCCCTCTTCTCCCTTAGGTTTATCTTCAGCGAGCGTATCACCTCTTTGAACGCTATGCTGCCCCAAGGGTAGTTGGCGAAGGCGACTTCGTCTTCCACCAATGCGAGCAGCCACGACCGTAGAACGGTGTCCTTCTTCGTTGGTCGAGGCAGCAACACGGCTGCGGCAAAGAGAACGTCCGCCAACATCAACTTATCGAAGTTCACGTTTCCGTCATCGTTGGCTCCCAACTCTCGGAGCCGATCCTCGACGTACGACAATCGGATTGTTGATCTTCCCGGAAAGTTTCTCTCCGCGAAATCACCGTTGGGGTACACTTCCGGGATATCGTCGGAGAACCTTAGCCCGGTAATCAAGCAATACTCCGCTTTAGAGAATCGGAGTGGTCGGTTGTTTATGACCATCCACAACTCCTCGCGGTCGTGAAGGGTAGTCTGCCTCCTCGTCATAAAGGTAATCAGCTGCGCGGATAAATTGAAATGGGCGGCAGCCTCGACGAGTATACCAAATGGACTCCCCGCCCTATAACTTTCCCACTCCGCCTCATTCAGATTGTTCCTGATCTTTGCACTTGCCTCCTTGTACATCCCGGTCATTGTCAACCGGAACTCGAAGTCGTCATCTCGGGATGACAGTTGCTTCTTCAGCACAACCTAGGAATCATAAGAGTAAATAATCAATTAGTACTCGCATGGTACCCGCACAGGAAAGCTTGGTACCCGCGCATGCGCGCATGGTACCCACACAGGAAAGCATGGTACCCGCGCTTGCAAGCATGGTACCCACACAGGAAAGGATGGTACCCGCGCTTGCAAGCATGGTACCCACACAGGAAAGGATGGTACCCGCACTTGCAAGCATGGAACCCACACATGAAAGCATGGTACCCGCGCTTGCAAGCATGGTACCCGCACATGAGCGCATGGTACCCGCGCTTGCAAGCATGGTACCCGCACATGAGCGCATGGTACCCGCGCATTAGCACATGGTACCCGCACACAAGTGCATGGTACCCGTGCATACGCGCAGGATACCCGCACACAATCGCATGGTACCCGCACTCAATCGCATGGTACCCGCACATGAACGCAAGGGGCCGCGCCTATGGGTACCGTGCGTATGGGTACCGTGCAACTGTGCTCGGGTCCCAAGCATGCAATCACGGGTCCCCTGATTTGCGCGACTGTTTGGGTCCCAATTGGTGCGACGCACGGTTCCCTTGCAAACAATTGTCCAAATTGAACAATTGGGTAACCATGCGCCCAGACCCAACCAATTCGACGCACGAGACCTGCTCCTGAGGAAGACGAAATGACAGTGAAATTACCGCAATTCTTTCGGGACGCGCGTTCAAGGCCATTGTAGTTGGTTTGGAGAATTTTCTGCTTCGGGTAAAGGTTGTTTCGTAGATTTGGAGACTTGATGTGCTTCGTTATGTGTCTTTCTTCAATTTTAACTGTTATGTACTCTGTTACGACGAAGAAGACGACCCGTGACGCTACAGTGAGTGTAGAATCGATTAAACCTAATTAATTTTACTTTGGGTAGTTGAATGGGTTAAATAAGGGTAAAGACGTCTTTTTCCATGAGTTAGTAAGGGTATAATAGACTTTAAACATTATGGAGGTCATTTTTTTAAAATTGACTCAGTCAAAGGCCATTTACTTAAATAATCCGTTGTAAAAGTACTTCATGACATTTTTCTCGAAGGCTGACATATGCCAGCTGGGCATGGACCAGCAGAAAGTGAACGTACTCGCGAGGGAGTATTGTGACGACTTTAAGAGGAAGAATAAGCCTATTATTTTGTCACACCGTAAGCACTATATGTGTTTTCTTTTTTTTTTTTAAATGGATGGCCTTTAATATGTATTTTTTCAAGAGAAGATGGGTTGTGTAATTCTGTTAATGGGTCAATTATAAATCTATCTTTGAATGGGTATTAGTAGCTATTATTTAGGAGATTAAATCTCTTAAGTTGTTAGGGCTAGCATGTATAAATACAGGGGTTGCTCGTTATTTGAGTGAATAACACAGAAAATGTATTGTTCCCAAATCTTTTTCATGGTATCAGAGCCATAGGGCATCGATCAATAAAAGTGTATCCTCATGGCATCTTCCTCAAACACATCAGGAGAGAGTGCATTAACAGGAAACACTGGAAACAATAATTATGGGGAATTGCAGAATATTCAAATTGCTCATCGACTCAATGGGAAGAATTTCTTGAAGTGGTCTCAGCTTGTCAAAACCTTCTTGAAGGGAAAAGGAAAGTTGGACCATCTTCTTAAACCAGCGCCGGCTGCTTCAGATGCGAGCTTTAGTGCCTGGGATATAGAAGACTCTATGGTGATGTCGTGGTTATGGAATTCAATGACGCCGGAAATCAGTGACACTTTGATGTTTCTGAACAGCACAAAGGAAATTTGGGATACTATTCACACGACATATCCGAAGGTGAATGATGCGGCACAAATCTATGAGATCAAGGTAAAAGTGGCAACTACTAAACAAGGAAATAGGATAATCACTGAGTATGCAAATACCCTTCAAACCTATTGGTAGGAGATTGATCATTATCAGTGTATTCAAATGAAGTGTACCGAGGATGCTGTTATGCTAAAAAAGTTCGTGGAGAAAGAAAGAACCTATGAGTTCCTAGCTGGTTTGAATGCTGAATTTGATTCTGTAAGAATTCAAATACTTGGAAAATCAGAGCTACCGTCTCTAAATGAATCAATCTCACTCATTCGTGGAGAAGAAGGAAGAAGAAACGTGATGTTGGAACCGCAATCTATGGAAACCTCAGCTTTGGTATCGATGAATCAACAGAAGCAGTCCCCAGCAGTGACGCAGCCGCAGCCCACTCCATATAGGAAGCACTTCAATCCCACAAAATCTGATGATAAGGATTCCCTCTGGTGTAACTATTGCAAGAAGCCCAGGCACACCATTGAAAGCTGCTGGAAACTACATGGAAAGCCACCAAAGGTAGGACAACATAAAGGAAAGAGCCGTGCATATATGACAGATTCGCAGCAAACAGATGAGCATGCCTCAATCTTTCCTAATGTTGCTGAACTCAAGGAGGAGATTGAGAGACTTCGTGGCATAATTGGGTCATCTCAAAAGGCTGCTGAAACAGGTACCTGCACCTTAGCTGCCAAAGGTATGCCCTCTAAATTTTTTGCCCTCAGTGCTTCAAACAAACTATCTCCAACCTCATGGATCATAGATTCAGGAGCCACAGACCATATGACCTATTACTATCATAAATTCACCTCTTACACTCCTTGTCCTAGTAACAAAAAGATTATTATAGCTGATGGAACATTCACAACCGTTGCTGGTCAGGGAGATATCTTTATAAATAAACATCTCACCCTTAAAAATGTCCTCCATGTACCCCGTTTATTTGCCAACCTAATATCAGTTGACAAGCTCACAAAAGATTCCAATTGCAAAGTCATTTTCTGCTCATTGTTTTCTAAGTTTCAGGAACAGGACACGATGAGGATGATTGGACTTGCTAAGGGAAAGGATGGCTTATATCTACTTGAAGAACCTAATGGCCAAATAAACAGAGAGAAGATTCCATCTTCATCCCTCACTGTTGAGACTTTTCAATCAAGTAAAAATCAGATTTTGAACCATCATCTTAGATTAGGACATCCCTCCTTTAGAACTCTTAGAGTCATGTTTCCTTCATTATTTAAAGATGTTTCTTTTGAAATTTTTCATTGCGAGACATGTGAATTTGCAAAACATAGACGTGTCTCCTTTCCAGCTAGCAATAAAAGGTGTCATTCTCCATTCACACTAATCCATAGTGATGTATGGGGGCCATCAAAAATCTCTAATATCTCTGGTGCAAGATGGTTTGTTACTTTTATTGATGACTGCACTAGAGTTACTTGGTTATATCTGTTGAAAAATAAGTCAGACCTTATTGAAATATTCCCAGTTTTCTTTAACATGATCAAAAATCAGTTCAATGTTACCATAAAAAGATTTCGGTCAGACAATGCAAAAGATTATTTCAATCAATCCCTATCAGCTTTTTTTGAGAAAAATGGAATTTTACATGAGTCCTCGTGTGTTTATACACCCCAACAGAATGGGGTGGCTGAGAGAAAAAATAGTCATTTATTGTCTACTGCTCGAGCTTTATTATTTCAAATAAGGTCCCAAAACACTATTGGGGGGAGGCTGTTTTAACAGCAACTCATCTTATCAATAGACTGCCATCGCAGAGCCTCAGTTTTAAAAGTCCAGTTCAACTACTCAAAGAATTTTTCCCTGATTTTAGTATATCAAATGGTCTTACCCCGAGGATATTTGGGTGTGTCTCTTTTGTTCATATTCACTCGGGACAGAGAAGTAAACTTGATCCTCGTGCCATCAAATGTGTATTCCTAGGATATTCCTCTACTCAAAAAGGTTATAAATGTTATCACCCTCAAACTAAGAAATTTTATGTCTCAGCTGATGTCACTTTTGTGGAAAAACTATCCTATTTTAGTGGTGAACCCGCGGATAAGGAAGAAGATTGTTTTCTTCTTCATCTTCCTAAATCTTCTAACTCTCATTCTATTATTGAAAAGTCTCAATCAGAGGTGGTGAAGGAGAATCACTCGAGGTTTACTGCACCATTGAAGGTATATTCAAGAAGAAAGAAGCCCGCTCTAACTGAACAACTCCATGTCACCGAGTCAAGTCCTGAACTTGTAGCTGAACAACCAGAACCACAAAACCTAGCTGAACAACCAGAACCACAAAACCTCGAGTCTCTGACGCATGATTCTGCCACACCAGCCCATGAGTCCGCCACACAACCAGAAATTTCAGACCATGATATCCCTATTGCACTTAGGAAGGGAAAGAGAACATGCACAGAACATCCTTTACACCTCTTTCTGAGTTACCAAAATCTTTCACCATCCTATAAAGCCTTCCTCACAAACCTACACAGTATTCCCATACCTAAAGACCTATCTGAAGCAATGAGAAATAAAAACTGGAGGGATGCTATGAACGCTGAGTTGCAGGCACTTGAAAAAAACAGCACTTGGGATATAACCAGATTGCCAGAAGGGAAGAAAACAGTGGGCTGCAGATGGGTGTTCACAACCAAATACAACTCTGATGGCTCTCTCGAAAGGTATAAAGCCAGGTTAGTAGCCAAGGGGTATACTCAAAAATATGGAGTAGATTATTTGGAAACATTTGCTCTGGTGGCTAAAATGAACACCGTGAGAATCCTATTATCTTTAGCTGCTAACTTTGATTGGAAATTGCATCAATTTGATGTCAAGAACGCCTTTTTACATGGGGAATTGGAGGAGGAAATATACATGGATATACCTCCTGGATTTGAGCACACGATGGGATCTAGCAGTGTTTGCAGGTTAAAGAAATCTTTGTATGGCTTAAAGCAATCACCTAGGGCTTGGTTTGGCCGGTTCACAAAGGTAATGCTATGAATGAAGTACAAGCAGAGTCAAGGTGATCACACCCTCTTCACACATCATTCTATCACTGGGAAGATAACAGCACTATTGGTCTATGTTGATGACATTATTGTCACTGGAGATGATGAGGAAGAAGTGGTCAGATTAAGGAAGTGCCTAATAAAAGAGTTTGACATCAAACAGCTTGGAAGACTACAATACTTTCTGGGAATTGAAGTTGCATACTCTAAGGCTGGTATTTTCATATCTCAACAGAAATATATTGTCGACCTTCTAAGTGAGACCGGAAAATTAGGAAGTAAACCGGTGGATACACCCATGGAGTTTAATCATAAGCTTGGAGATGCGGTTGACGATGAACCAGTGGATAAAAGTTCTTATCAAAGACTGGTTGGGAAGCTTATTTATTTATCACACACTAGACCTGATATAGCTTATGCGGTGAGTGTGGTAAGTCAGTTCATGCACAATCCTAAAGGGGTACACTTGAATGCAGTATACAGAATTCTTCAGTACTTAAAGGGGACTCCAGGCATGGGGCTATTGTACCAGAAGAGTTCAGAAGTATCACTCCAAGCCTTTACGGACGCAGATTATGCAGGAAGTGTCACAGATAGGAGGTCAACATCGGGCTACTGTACCTTCTTGTGTGGAAACTTGGTGACTTGGAGGAGTAAAAAACAAAATGTCGTAGCTCGATCAAGTGCTGAGGCTGAGTTCAGAGCCATGGCATTGGGAATATGTGAACTTCTATGGGTAAAGATCTTAGAGGACTTAAGGATTAAGTGGAAAGGGCCTATGAAGCTATATTGTGACAACAAATCTGCCATTAGTATAGCTCACAATCCAGTTCAACATGATCGAACCAAACATGTTGAAGTTGACCGGCACTTCATCAAAGAGAAAATTGACAGTGGCTTGATCTGCACACCATTTGTGCAATCAAGTGAGCAACTAGCAGATGTGTTGACTAAAGGGTTACCAGAAAAAACCCATTACAAACTAGTCAGCAAGCTGGGAATGAATAACATCCACGCACCAGCTTGAGGGGGGCTGTTAGAAGAATGGGTCAATTATAAATCTATCTTTGAATGGGTATTAGTAGCTATTATTTAGGAGATTAAATCTCTTAAGTTGTTAGGGCTAGCATGTATAAATACAGGGGCTGCTCGTTATTTGAGTGAATAACACAGAAAAGTTATTGTTCCCAAATCTTTTTCAAATTCCATATTTGATTTTGATGCAGACATGCTCCCCGGATTGCAAGAAGGCCAAGAAAAGATGTCGAAGAGTGACCCGTCTTCTTCCATCTATATGGAGGATGAAGAGGTATAATAATTATAACTAGTGTATTTTCATTTTCTTAAATAGGACAATCACTACTATTTATTATTATCTTCTGCACTCAGCTTTCCTTTCTCTTGTGTATTTTTTACTTTCAATACTTTCCCAATTTGTTCAAGTTACAAGAATGGGTTTTATTTTACAGGCCGATGTGAATTTAAAAATCAAAAAAGCATTTTGCCCTCCAAAGATTGTGGAAAAGAACCCGTCCCTCGAGTACATCAAATACATTGTTCTCCCTTGGTTCAAGGAGTTCACTGTAGAACGAAAACCAGAGAATGGAGGCGACAAGTGAGTCTTTGCGTTGCTTATGCTCTCTTTCTTCTCTCTCTTGCAATGTTGATAAAATCTTGGTGTATATGATCTAATCGGATTGTTTTCATGCTAATTATTTTACCGAACTTTTTGTGTTTATTCTTAAGGACCTTCAAGAGCTTCGAAGAATTAGCCAATGATTATGCCAGTGGCGAATTGCATCCTGGGGACCTTAAACCTGCTCTAGCAAAAGCACTTAACTGCATGCTACAGGTACATGTGTGATGATAATGATCATGATGATGATAATGATAATGATAATGATAATAATAATAAATAATAATAATAATAATAATAATATATCCAAGCAGAAATACATTCTTTTGAAGGTTGGTTGTTTCTTCTATGTGATGGCAATATTAATTCCTTTTCAAAAAAAAAAAACAAGTATTTATAAGATCCTGCTCCATTAGTACGTCTTCGAATAAGTTAAAGCTAAACGAGCAAGGCAGTAATTAACCACTATTCAACATTTACCTTGCTTATCGAATTAATGGGTGCATTTTTAATTCTGGGTTTTTTTTCTCGCTCAGCCCGTGCGCGATCATTTCAACAACGATCCAAAAGCTAAGGAGCTAGTGAAAAGGGTTAAGGTAAGACGAGCATTTGTGTCATTGGCAAAAAAAATATTTCATTTGTGAGGCGTAACATGATATGCTTATCGTTTTCTTTATCATTGTTCTGATAAAGTAGTAATAACTTCGATTATAATCCCCTCACTTGCAGAGCTACAAGGTAACAAGATGAAGCAAACAGTAATGGGCTACACATTTCTTGAAGAGCAAAATCTATCTGTAGGTTTCTGTTTGTTCTGGCTTCTTCACAATTTTTTATCGGTAATTTTATTCAGAGTTCGTTTGAAATCCTTTATAACGATTGGATGAAATAAAATAAGATTGTATGACATTCAGAATTTGAGGCATTTATTTCGAGTTGGTGCTGCTAGGGTAATTTATCTTCATTGAACAAAACAAACACAAGGACGAATCAAAAAACACATAGCAGTCTCGAACATATGCATTGTCAATCTCCGATAGTCCACTTCATAGTTATCATCTATATCCGACGGACGAGATTGAAGGCGAGAGGCCCTCACCTCAGTTAGAGCCTCGGGGTGCCTTGTTCTCTGTCCTCTTACGATGACAGCATAGGATCCGAGTTTGTATTGGATGTTTGGTGGGACATTAGGTGGGTCCCCTCTTATTCTGCCTTGAAGATGGAGATGTTCCTCTGCATCCATTGATAGATTTCTCTCTCCCTCTCCCTCTCCCTCTCCCTGTTCCCATATCTCCCTCCTCTCCGTCTCTCTCACATGCACACAATAGTGTAAAACAAGCCAATGGGCGTAAAGAAGCACCTTGGTCTCGTCGTTGCTAGGAAGAAGCTGAATGAGTGACGTAGCTAAAAAGAAGTTTCATCAGAGAAGTTCATGCAATATATTCCCAAAAGCGAGGCCTAACATGCATCTTTATAATGGAAATAGAATATTCTCATACGTGTTCTGTTTTTCTTGTATAGCTGAAATTACAACTCTTACAGAGCAAAGACAAGTAGAGGATCTATGAAGAGAGCACACGAGACCAGATGGAGAAACTAGCGAACAATCTCACTGCCCTCTATAGACTGTTATTATCTGATGATTCTTCTGCTTCTTCTATGTTGGGGGCAGCGACAGCGACAACGTGCCACCATGGTCGAGTAACAACGCAACTAAATATTTAAGCACTTACAGATAAAATTAACACACATGCTTTTACATGAGCACTTAAAGATAAGATGATCATCACTCTCAAATGAACTTGTCGCTACTGACCGACTTCGTCAAATAATCTGCTAGGTTATCCTTCGCGTGAATCTTCTGCATATCTATCGTGCACACTTCCACTTTTTCACGAACGAAGTGTAATGTACTCGTATGTGCTTTGACCTAGAATGAAAAGTTGGATTCCTCCGAGAGGCAAGGCACTCTAAGTGTCACAAAACAAAAATAAAATAAAATTACTCGTTTATGTCCCAGTTCCTCCGTGTCATTTGTGGGCGTCACAACAACAGACTGAAGTTCGATCACAGCTTACGGCTCCGCCAGTAAGAGTGAGCACATATCCCGTACTAGATTTGCTCATATCAAGATCATCTGCATAATCCGAGTCAGCATACCCTATGACAGTAAAATGTTTTCTCCATAACATAAATGAAACATCTTAGATGTTCCAACTATATCGTAGGATCCTTATCACTGCAATGTTCTCTGCTCGGTTTCTCCATGTACCGACTAACTACTCTAACTGCATGTGCAATATCTGGTCATGTACAAATCATCGCGACTATAAGACTTCTCACTAACTACTCCCACTACATGTCTAATACATATGTTACTCTAGACATCTCATTCCTTCTTCAATGCTAGAACTCAGGCTGGAGGATAACTTGAAATTAATAGGAAGCGGCGTAGATTTTAGCTTACAGACTTGCATATTGAAATGCAAGACTTTCCTCAGATAGTTATTTCTGCAAAAGCAAAATCTTTCTGCTATTTCTGTCTCGATGAATTTCCATCCCTAGAATCTTGTTTGTCGATTTCAAGTCCTTCATTTCAAATTCCCTAACCAACTTGCCTTGAGTTCCTCAACACGGTCTTTGTTGAAGCATGCTACCAATATGCCATCAACATCGACCGAAATATGATAAAATCAATTTAACCAAACCTCTTAAAATATGCACAAAGTCTGCTATAAGTCTATTGTATCCAAGGCTTATGTTGAAGTAATCAAATCTTTTATATCAACATCTTTTATACGAACACCGTTTGTTTATTGGAATATTGATGTTGTGTAAATTGCATATTTAACCCTATGTATATTATGTGGTTAATTGTTTGGGTGAACCGTTATATCGAAATGCACATAACTACCATATGCTTATTTTATTGCGCGAAACTCTCTTGTGCTATCTAAAACTTATCATTGTATCTACGATGTTGTTTAAAACTTAGCACCGTGCTCCTTGTTTGTTTAAAACTTAGCACCGCACCCCTTGTGTTTTTCAAAACATAGCATTGTGCCCTGCAAATATGAGGTGAATATGACAAGGAAAGGATTTTACGCTATTTCCGTACCATAAGGGTTTTGATGCTTATTTGTAAACTCACATGTAGGTTATATGCTATTTACCCTAATTGTTGTAATATGTACATTTCGAGGTGCTATTTTACGTGATAATGAATAATATTTAATATTATTTTTAAGCAATAAGTATAAGTACTTTATATAATTCTTCAATACAATTATTTGATTTATTTAATCTTTTTAACATATATTTTTAAATCAAAGTTATAAATATTTTCTATAAATTTTCAATATAATTCTTTTATTTTTTTTAAACATAAAATATATTTTGTAAGATTTAAACCTGTTATGTAATTAAAAATGAGAATAAGGGTATATATGGTATTCATGTTAAAATATAAGTTTTATCCAAAAAAAATATTAAAATATCGTCTCATTATGATGATGGAGTATCATCGTATTTTTTGGGAATGATCGAAAGTGTAATATTACCCACTTTTGATTTCAAAGGTGATCTTACATCACCTTAACATACGCTAAAAAGTATAAGAAGGTGATAAAAGGAAGTGAAGGGAGGACCACATCTTCGTGTGTTTTTCAGGATCACCGAAGCATTCTTACCACTTATCCGCCACAATGCAAAATATCTGTTCAAAAAATCTTCACAATTTTACTATTATTATTATTATTGTTGTTGGAATAATTCAAACTCAACCATCAAGTCAAATAAGATCGCAATCTCAGCCCGATCTCGGCGGCGACGGAATGATCTTGATACCGCCAATAGTCACATCACCGCCGTTCGACCTCGGCACGAGCGTCACAACCACGGCATCGTCGTCGCCGACGTCAACGTCCTCGTAAAGCTCAGTCAACCTCAAGCTGATGTTCGATCTCCCCCTCTTATCCTTCGTCTTGTGCGGCACCTGAGCAAAAGTCCCGGCATACTCAGCCTTGTTCAGCTCCTTCACCTTATCGTCCTCATCGTTCACGAAAACATCGAACTTTATGAACTTTGTGGAGTCCGTCTCTATGTTTTCCAGCACGAGAACCTCGTCCGCTATACCTTTTGCGGATTTGGGAACCAAAACCCTCGTCGTCTTCCTCAGCGTGAGGGGAAACAAATCCTCCGCCCTCTGCGCAGTCGACGTGAGGTCCTCAATCTTCGCCTTGGCGGCCTTCTTCGGCGGCCTGTAGTTCAGCCACGGCGTGTCGACACCCTGGAAGTCGTAGCCCATCTTCCTGTGGTCGAGGCAGTCGGCGACCTTCACCCTCACGAGCCGTTTCTCCTCGTCGTAGAACAAGAACGACGCGTTTAGGTAGTCGGGATCCGCCACGTCCTTGGGCACCGGCGTTTTCAGGGTTTTCCAAATGGCCCACATGCGGTCGACGTTCGCGTGGTGGCAGTAGAACAGCGTGTCCCTTCCAGCGGAGTAGAAGTTGCCCATGTCCTCCGAGTACTTGTTCCTAGGGTCTCCCACCCACGCGTGCGCCGCCACGTGGGACCCGCGCTCCGAGGTGCCCATGCCGGGATTCGGCGAGCTCCCGGCTCTGTAAGGCTGGCCCATGAAGTCCAAGACCGAGTTGACGCTGCGTATCATCTCGCTGTACATGGCCGTGAGGTTGTTCGCTACCACCTGAGCCTCGTCGGTGGCGCCGGAGAAACTGAGATCTATTATCGCCGGCGGCCTGTGTGCCTGGTTCCTGTTCGCGTCGTAGAGCGGCGAGGTGCTGTCGTCGAAGATGTTAGGCATTTGCATTCCTTTAGGGTTATCCCAGTTCCAGAAAGGCAACGTGAAGCTCGAATCTCCGATCAATTTCCCCATTATCCTCTCGTAGAAGTAGAGATACCACCGGTGGAAAGGAAAGAAGAGCCACGAGTTGTGAACCTGAATGTCCAAGTTTTGGAAACCCACTTGGTCGTGAGCGCCGTTGCAGTAGGCGCAGTGGATGTTGGCTTGCTGCATGAACCCACGTGGGTCCGTCGGGTCCTTCTTGTCGAGCTCCTTCATGCGCCTGATGGCTAGCTCGAACTTTTCGAGGTACTCCTTGGTGACCTTGTGGGCCGGCGGTCTCATGCGGAGCTTCTCCGGCGGAGGAGGTAGCTTGTAGTCGATGATCTTGCCGGAGGTCGGCGGGCAGCAGTTGACGTCTAGGAGGTCGCCGGTGCCGACGTCCCGAGCCGCTCCGCACTTGGAGAACTCCGGCGGTTGGATGGGGGTGCCGTGTGCTGCTTGTGGGTCGGAGAAGATGGCGAGGTTTGACGAGGCACTGCATAGGCCGCCGAGTCCCAGCAGGAGGTTGCGCCTGTCGACTTTGGGTTCTGGGTTTTTGTTGCCGTCGCGGCAGGTGATGTGGGGAGGAGACTTGCGGCGGTAAGAGGTGGTGGGGTGGCGGAGGTGACGGTGGCTGTGGGGGCTACTGGACGAGCATGAGAGCAGTGTGGTCGAAGAATGAAGGGAAGCCATGGATTTGTGGTTCGATCTGTAATTAGGTTCGCATAGTGGTGGCGTATTTATAGATTAGAGGAAAAAGGTTCGTTTGATTATTATATCAAAATAAAAGGTAAGAAGAAAGTTCAAAGTGCATGTCAATTGGAATATGATTTTATATTTTTATTGATACTTTATTGAATAGAACGTGTCGATCAATTACATGTCTGTATAGATAAATAAATATCTAGTCTTTACCAAAGTGACATATAATGCCAAACATAGGAAGTACATATTTTATTTTTTGTGCAACGTTTCCCGCTCGATCAGGGTTGAGCATGCCTCAACTTTTCACGTAGCATAGATAATTAAGGTCTCCACTAGAATCGAACGTAGTATTTGCGTCAAATTATTCATATCTTAGAAGTAATAGGTCTACATTGCAAAGCCTGATTACGCGGAGACAAGTGAGAACTAGTTCTAAAGGGAATGTAACTACGAAATGTCCATCAACTTGCCCAAAAAAACATTGAAGAGGTTTTGTACTATAGTTGCTACTGTTCAACATAGGTAGGTAAAATACGGGTTTTGAATCCATGTCCCACTTTAATGTGCCATTTTTTGTGTCACTTTATAAAAATATCATTATATTCCGTCCCGACCAGTGTTAAAACACCCATAAATAATATTACACCTTAAATACTATTATACCGAGTGCTTAAACACAAAAATATATATTAAACATTGATAAGCATAAGGTATATATTTTTTTGTGTTATATTTACTTTTTTGTGTTCCGACCAATGTTATATAATTTTTGTGTGTTTACGCACTCAGTATAATAGTATTTATTGTGTAATATTATTTACGGGTGTTTTAATACTAATCGGACATAATGTAATGATATTTTTCTAAAGTAACACAAAAAGTGTCATATAGAAATATATAGAAGTGGGACAGAGGACCGTAAAATACGTACGTAGTTGTAAACAGATCGTAAAAATACAAAAGTTATATTTGACCGGTAAGTGAATTATTAGAAGTACCACATGGGCGGCGATGCCGATGGTTGGTGTCATTCGTATATTTATATTTTATTATTTTCTCTCTTCCCTCGTACCCTATTATACTTGATACGGCACCGTAGCAAATTAATTAACCACCAGAGAGAATGAATAAGACGAGCACAAGCATAGTCATCATTCATAGCATAAGGATAAGTCGTTAGAGTAGAACGTCCGACGTTCTAACTTGTTATATTTTTTACTTGAAAATATAATTTATAAGAAATTAATCTATAAAATTTATCTATAAGAGGCATTATATCTTTATATTTCGTGCATGCATTAATTTTGTTATATGCACTTATGATAAAGTTTTTATGCCATTATAAGCTGAGAGACATGATTCCGCATATGATGACGATCGTGTAATATGTTTTAGCCTACGATCTTAAATTAATTCCAAGTCGATGGGTATTCCAAGACAAGACATTCAATAACCCCGAAAAACTTGTGTATATGATGCATGCTTGTGAGACAATTATGTTATATTCCATTAACATTAACATGTAGATAGATGCAAATGCATATATGCAAATGCTTGTTAAAGAACATGTTCATTGAACTTGACCCAATGAAAATTCTTAACTGGAAACTTTTATATGTCGAATAAGAATTTTCATGTTGTGATACTACATAACTAATCCTCTGACTTTAGGCACGATGTGCGCATTGTGCTTTACATTGGTATATCCTTTGATCAGTGGATAGTCACAAAAGGGATATGTTATGTATTGTATTAGTGTACATGGAGATTTGTCTGTGGCCAACATAATATTCGACACTTATATTAGAATAAGCAAATCTCCTATGATTTTTATAGTTTCTGATTCCAAGTCCTTGGCCAAGGCAGGATGAATGGAGATCCGTAAAGGAATCATTTAAACTTGAATGCAATAATAGTTATTAGATCAATTGGCTTTGACTTATAATTCCATGCCCGAAGCCTAATCGGGAAATTAGTTGTCGAAAGGACTTTACGTGCATGCACTCGCAATTGAAAAGGTTTATGCTCTATCTCACTTGACACTATGTGACCATACTACTTGCTAGGTGTTCCCTGAGTTGTGGATTCTTGTGATTAGAGAGTTAATTTCAATTAATTACAAGGACTTGTCAATCAATAACTAGTATTAATCGTGAACCTAAAAGAGTCACACATAATTTTGGAGAATGACAATATGAAGTTGATATTTCCAATAGTTTGATTAAACTTTAATTTTCAATTGTTGAATTAAACATTGTTAAATAATTTGAATATTTAATGAAAGGAATATTATTATAATAAATAGAATTGATTATTTAGGCTTATATAGTAACTACTCTGTTAATAATTGGATTTCAAAAGTAGGCTTAATTTCATGGGCTTATTCAAATAAGGCCAAGCCCAACAAGAAAAAAAAGGTTTTTCTTCTCACATGAGAAAGCACACGTCAAAGCTTTGACCAAATGCATTATTATTTTTAAAAGCATTATTCTATTAATTTTGGATTTAAAAGGAGGATTTGAGACGTGTGTTGAGACCGCCAATAGCCCTAAAGAGTTATTATTTTTTAATTTTGATTTGTAAAGGATAATAAATATATGAATGAAAACGTCTAAACTTGGGTAAACTCTCTCAATGTGATCGTGTGATTATTTGAAACGTTCGATTAGAAAATGCTAAATGCAAGTTAATGATTCACGGTTTGATATTTGATAAACCCTCGTCTTATATATTATACATATATATATATGATATATAGATATATAGAGCTTGCAGAGATGTTTTTTCTGAAAAAACACAATTTACGCAATATTTGTGGTCTCTCTCGATCTTGATGTGTGCTGACAGAACAAGGAAAAGTTTTCCCTAGCTATTCCTTATCAATTCAACATATCAATTACCGGGCTAGTCTTTACAAGCGAAGAGATAATTTCAATTTTGTGCCGTAATCCAAACGATGGACTTAGTTAGAGGTGAGACATTCGGATCCATACTGCGAGTGTATGAGTCTGGTGATACCTATGGCGAACGTACGAAGACGGTGGTAGCCACATACCGGAAATTGATTCTCCCTCCTTCGTCACTAAAGAAGCTAAGGAATGGGTGTACTCCAAACCCTAACTATGCAAAATGCGTATCACGTACGTGATTTTTAAAGGTATCGATCTGTATACTCGCAGATAACCGACATGGTCGAATTTATACGATATACGCGCTTTCGTTTCGAACTTTCCGTTGTGCATCACCCCGAGCAGCCTAGCAAAGCCAACATCGGTATCAGAGCCACGAGTTAAGCACCTTTATAATCTAATTTTGCTTTGTTGATGTTTATGAGATAAACATGTTTTTGTATAATAAAATATTTTATAGGAAAAACTTTGGAACTATTTTTATTGGAAAAACTTTGGAAAAATATTTTATAGGAAAAACTTTGGAACTAATGAAACGAAACAGTTATGTTAGTTCATTGTCGGAGCATGAGGTTTCTATTGTAGGTTTTCTCATGATGATTTTTAATTAATGATATGTGATTGTTGCTAAAGCATGTATGCATATGCGGATGCCTCATGATGATATAGTTTATATTTGATTAATGTTGACGTATCCATGTGCTTTAGTGATTTAGAATAACGAAAGCGTTGGTTGGTGATAATGACTGAGTTAATTGTTTGGACAACAAATAAGTTACATAGCATGATTGAGACTCGATCTTTTATATTGCCGTTTCTGTTTACAGCAAATGAAAGAAAACTTGTTTTCATATCCAAAATTTATCCAAACACATAATTGATGATTATGTATTTTTAAATTCATGAGATAAATGTTTTGGCATGTTTATTTGGTCATGATTATTACATCGCTTTATGCATGCATGTTAGTTTTATTTTATGTTAATGCTTGCAATTCATAGGATGATTACAGAAAATTGCTGAGGTTTGGAAAAGAAAATGCTAAGTTTGTGAAACTTTTGAGGAACTTAATGCGAGTAGTCCATATCAAATTAAAAATGGATAAAAATAGGTGGGGGTCTATTATTCCATGATTCCATCAAAGGTAGATGGCATGATGACACTACTATGCTTGGTTATTGACCATGAGTAGTAGAGTGATCTTGTGCGGAAAGTTGAAATCTCTGCCAATAGAGATATTCGTGAGGTGGTCGCGTCTTTGCATTGGCCACGAGTCGTGGGACGTATTTGATGCTCCATTTACGCGAATGTTTGATGGGTTTAATTTGACACTTAGTACTATATTGGCTGATAAGAGTTGGGTGTATACAAAATGTGAGCAAAATAAGCTTCAAGGTTGTATGGTTATACAATTGTCAAAGAATTGACCATCGGTTTAAATTTTTCATGGGCTCATAAAATTGGGATGTGGATTATTTTTATTGGACTTCAAACCCAGTATGAAAATAAGATTTTCAGAATATTTTGGGGTTTTAATAAAATAGTATGAGCAATTTAATATAAAAGACCTTATATTAAATTGATATATTTTCCATAGTTTGTTTATTTTCTACTTTCATTTATTTTGTAGATTTGTCAACTAGAATGACTAAGAATCCAACTGAAAGTATTCTTGAGTCAAACAAGTTGGCTGACCCAATTTTTGTTGATTGACTGAAACCTCAAGTTTGTCCTTCAATCTGAAAAGATGGATTATGTGCTTGCCATATCCCTTCTGCTCCTAATGATGTGACGTTATAAGAGTATAGGGATTATCTTCGTCATAGTGATCACAATCTTCAGGCTCGGTGCTACATGCTAGCATCCATGTCGAATGAGCTGCATAGTCAGCATGAGGCATTTGATAATGCTAAAGAGATTTTTTCCCACCTACAAGAGTTGTATGGTGAGAGAAATAGGCAAATGAGATATCAGATATCTAAAGAGCTTTTCAGGTATTGCATGACTGAAGGCTCTTCAGTTCAAGACCATGGGCTGAAGATGATAGGCCTCATTGAAAAGCTTACGTCCCTTGGAGTTTATGGATAATGAGCTCCTTTTGGACCTTGTCCTGAATCTCTGCCTTCGTCATTTGACAGCATCGTTTTTAACTTTAACATGCGCTCCATGGAGACAACTCTCCCCGAGTTGGTAAACATGTTAAAGACGGTTGAATCCACGATTAAGAAGAATAAGTCGGTGCTTGTGGTTGGATCGACTTCTAAGTCGTAGGCATCGATGTCTAAGAAAAGAAAGTGGAAGGGAACGTTCCCGCTAAGTCAACAAGAAGGCAATGGGCAAAGAAAAGGAAATGGATAATTCTCAAACCGATCACAAGTGTTTTCACTGTGGCAAAATGGGGCATTAGAATAGGAACTACAAGGATTATCTTGCGAGCCTGAAACGTTAGGGTATGTATTTTGTTGAAATTAACTTATCGGTTAATGATGCTTCTTGGGTATTAGATACAGGCTGTGGCTCACATATCTACAATGATGTACAGATAATGACAAGAAGCATGAAGTTGGACAGTAAGTAAACGGTCCTTAGGATGCGCAATGGAGCAAAAGTTGTTGCAGTAGCTATAGGGATTGTTTTCATCTAACTTTGAATAATGGTGTTAGTTTGTACTTGAGGAATTGACTTTATGTTCTGTATATTATTCGTAATATTATCTGATGTGAACAAGTTCAATAATAAGCAAGATAAGTCAAAGATCTCAATACCGATTAGGCCCGTGACAAGATTTCGAGCAAAGAACTTTAAAGAAAAACTTAATACGCTTATATTAAAGGTTCTTGAAGACAAGAAGAACGAGATCACAACAATTAATAATCAAGAGGGTCAGAATATGATTTTTAAAAACTTGATTGGAGGTCATTTGGCGAATTTTGAAAGTTCAGGAACTGAAATAAAATATTGAACGATGACGGACTAAAGTGCAATTTTCGTTCATGGGCTGGAGCAGATTTTTAGCGAGAATTATTTGAATATTTAGATATTTGGTTTGTAAGATTTTCCTTGATTTTCGTTTAAGTATCTATTAGTTTGTTATTTTTTAAGAAGAAGAGTTTCGGAAGAATACGCTCCAGGGACAAATTTATCTTCTATCCCTTCCTGACCAACTTTGCGCTTGCTCAGAATGGCTTCAACTTCCCTCTAGTAACGAGGCCCTTTCCACTGCCATCGAAGTAGAGGGTATACTGGTTCTAAGCCTACCTTTTTTCATAACTTACCAGGAGCAGTTGGCCGCCGTAGAGAGTGATGTGTTGTAAGTGAATGCAACGAAAAGACCCGAAAATAACGAATAACAAGAGACTTCAAAATAGGGCCCAGTCTAGTAGCAATCACTTTAGTTATACTAAAGTTGCTCTCACTGACTCTACGAGAATTCATACTCGTCAATCTCTTTCTTCTTCAACAGAAAGGGCTTGACCATCATGATCTATGAGGCCGAGTAATCTCCTGGTCTTTCGTTCGCTATTCGAATTATGGACCAGTAGAAATGAGTATAAATAGGTGTTATTTCTCAATAGAGAAGACACCAACTTTGATATATATATTTTCGAGTTTCATTATTGAATCTCTTCGAGTCTTTGTTACTTTTTCGTTCGACGACCGCACATCGTCTATCTCTTGCAAAAGCAGTGTGTTGTGAGAATAGATTCAAGACTTATCATATGGCCTCACACATTAGTTCGTGGCGTCATTCAATCCATCGTGTTCCGTACGTGGCGATCAACGCTGTGCAACTTTGGATTTGGGGTCTCGAGTGAAATAGATCGGGGTACCTTTATCATTATCTCTATCGTGTGTTGGATAGAGAGAAGGTTTTAAATTTATTATCGAGAGTAAAAGTTGTTTCGTTTTCAAGGATAATTCTTTTATCTATTGCGGTTACTCGACGAATTGTTTATACACCGTTATTACCTCTTCATCCTCGCAATTCAACAAAATAAAAGAAAATTAGATAGTAATAGTTCATCCACTCTTTGACATGCTAGAGTGGGTCATATCTCCGAGAAAATAATTCACAAGTTTGGGCAAAAACTATACCTTATGGGAGCAGATAAGTTGTTTATATGTGAGTCGTGCCGTAAAGGGAAAATGACCAAGTCGGCATTTTCTGATATATTGGAGCAAGCAAAAGGTTTGTTGGATCTGATCCATCAGACGCTAGTGGACCACTAAGTGTTAATGCGAGATGGAACTATCACTAAATCATAACGTTTACCGACGATTTCTCTAGGTATGGTTATGTATAACTTATGTTGATCTATGACTGCCGACGGACTCGAAATCAACCTGCGTTTACATGTCTGTGCACCGATAAAAACAACTCGAGCAATCGCAGCTCGAATCAGATTGAAATCGCAGCAAAAACGGAGAAAAATCAAACGCAGAGATTTAACGTGGTCCGGTCGAATTAGCCTACGTCCACGGACCAACAGAGCGCTCATTTTTATTCACATCCAACACAAAATTTACAGATTTACAATCCCTCGACAACTTTGTAGTTGAAACCTTTCGCTAATTTTACCCTAGCAAAATCTAAGAGCTTTCAAAGGGATGAGGTTCGCTCCCGTATTTCTGGTTTTATGCTTGCTAAAGAACATATAAAATGCCGCGATTAACCTGGGCCGTAAGATCTCTTTATCACCTTATAACGTCTCTCATGCATATTCATCCTTACTTATAAAATCGTATCGACAGTTCTATAAGTATTAGTGCATCTGCTCTGAGACGTCGATCTTCTCTCCACGCGCTATCAAGCGTCAGAGGTTAAATAACCAACTGTAAACCATGGACCTCCAATCTCGCGTGCAGCTTCATCTAACGGCCGGAGATCGATCCTAGCTAAGCTTCAACACTTAGCATATTTCAATCCTGAAAATCGATCTTCAAATCCAGTGTTTTTTCGACCACTTTTCGATCAACTTCCCGGCCTTGCTCGTCGGAGTTAAGGCTCGCAAGTCCCAACAAACTCCACCTCGAGCCTTCAACTCCACATTCCAACATCAAGTTCCACCTGCTCAAAACAGCAAGTTACAATGGATCAAATTCAAAACCTTATCAAACCTTACTCAGACTATTAGCAGCAGCAACAGAATCAACTTCCCAGTTGAATTATGACTTGCAGTCGAAGTTTCTTTGATCCTAGCCAATTGAGCTCCCTCCAGCCCATCTACGGCTAACCGTGCCTTGCTTCTTGGACTTCATAGCACGTAAGACCTCAGCAACTCGCTGTGAAACATCACCATCCACAGCAGCAGATGTTGCTTTATCGATACCAGCAGAATTCTTGGTTTCCGTCGAACTTTTATCATCCGAGTCGACCTCCATATCCGATTCATCCACCTCATGAATTAACCTCAATTGTAGCTTGAAAGTACTCTCCATTCCAAGTGAAATCTCCTCCACCTCAAGCTCACAATCATCAGCATTCGAGCTCAACTTTGCCAAACTTGCATCAGTTTCTGCCAAAACTGCTCCAACCAAAGGTCTTGCTCGCCCTTGCTCCACTTCAATCTGAGGTCTTTGTGCTTCTCTTGTGCACCATTAAAGTTAAAACATTCCCTAGTTTCCCTAGGTCTAATTTTCTCCACCTAAAAACTCTCAAAGACATATATCCATGCCTTCGAAGTCTACCCGAAACCAGTCGACCCTGTTTCAGGATTTTAATTCTGCCACCCGCAGTTTCCGTGGTGTATCCTCTCCTATCCAAGGCTCTGATCGAGATGATGTTCCTCCTCTTCTCCGGAACGAACGTAACATCCTTGATAATCCTTACACCGCCCGTTTTGTGCCTCAAATGCACTGAACCACAGCCCAAAACCTGACAGATTTTCCCATCGTCTAGCTTTACGTTCCTTATTTTGTTCCTTGGAATTCTCGCAGCCATTCCTTCTTGCAAGTGACATGGAAGCTACACCCCTTGTTCGCCTTCATATCAGAAACATTCAATGCTTCTGCAAAATCATCATCTATTGTGACCACTTTTCCAGCAACATCACCAAAAAACACATCTGGAACTTTAGGTTCCTCTGACCCTTTCGTTGATGCTTTCTCTACCTCAAGACGAAGGATTCACACTGAACTCCGATCTGTAACCGAACCTACACACGTCCTTCAGGTACCAGCTCTACCATTGGACCAAACCATAGCTGCATCCACCTCAACATCATCACAAATAGCAGCCGCTTGTACTCCACCTTCAAGCTTCTTTGTATGTGTCTGATATGGACATATCCTTCGAATGTGGCTTTCCTCGTGGCAATGATAACACCCTTATAGAACTCCTAAACTTCCTTTCTACAGCCTTCTTCGAATCCTTGTTCTCACTCAAGCAGTTCTTCCTCACACATTTTCAACTTGTTCGGAAAAATTAAACTCGACTAGATTATATCATCGAGCAGGTGTGAGAGGATCTCCGAGGGAACTATCTTCGACTTCTTAGGCTTAGCCTTATAAAGCTCATTCAATTGCCTCCAAATTCCATCATCGAGACTCAAATTCATCAAGCTTCGAGCCTTCCATCGGATGATCTCATTCTTCAATGAACTTGAATTCGCATGCAACAACTCCTCCTCAAGCTCATACTCAATCAGTATCTTCAACTTCCAGATATCGAAATCGTTCGATACATTGAAGATATCCAATTCTAGTGGCATCGCAACCATACCGTGAAGATTGAACCTCTCATCCACACTCATTGCATCGACTATTGATCTATGACTGTCGTTCGACTCGGAATTAATATACGTTTACGTGTGTGGGCACCGATCTAAACAACTCGAGCAATTACAGCTCGATTAAGCCAAAAATAGCAAAATTAAAACACAAAAAACAACACCAGCAATTAACGTGGTTCGACCAAAATTAGCCAACATCCACGGACCAACAGGGCGCTCTTTTTTATTCACCTCATCACCTTATGAGGTATAAATATGAAGCCTTTGAAATGTTCAACGAATTTAGATGCAAAGTTGAGAAACAAAGCGGTCGTAGCACAAAGACTCTTTTGTCTAATCGAGGATGTGAGTACTTGATCGCTTAATTTCTTGATTATCTAACATAGAAAGGGATTTTTGTAGAGTGGACTCCTCCAGGTACTCCGCAACTTAATGGAGTTTTCGAGCGATGGTTATGGGCCATGTTAGAGCTTGATTAACATATACTGAATGGAGTACCAAGTAAAGTTGTCAAAGTACACCCTATGAGATATGTTGTAGCAAGAACTTTCTTACAAATATCTCAAAGTGTGTGGTTGTGCTACTTACGCAAAGCAGCAAGTGAAAGATAAATTGGATATGGTATCCATTTTATGTAAATTTGTGGGGTTCAAGAAAGTCTATCGAATACTATTTCTATCCCTTTGAACAAAATGTGTTTGTTTCGAGGAATGATACTTTCTTAGAAGAAAAGTTCAACAGTTCATTTCGAAAAATAGTAGCGAGGAACTTACAGAATAACTAGAACCACAAAGCATCACACAAGTTGTCACAAATAATACACTATTTGAGTCGGGACCGTCTGAGGCATGACCTCTTTGAAAATCCATAAGGGTTTTAAGGGCGCCTGAGAGCTGAACATATGGTTAGATAACAAAGAAGATGGACTCCTTTTGAATAATGATCTAACCTAGAAAGAGTTAATGTCTGACATTGCTCAAATAAATGGCGAGAAGCAATGCAGTCCGAGATGGATCATGTACTCTAACAAAGTATGGACCTTGTTGGACCCACCAAGAGGTAACCGATTGGTTGTAAAAATTGGTTTACAAGCGTAAGTTTGGAGTTGATGGAGAAGTGAATACTTTTAAAGCGCGTCCGGTTGCAAAAGGTTACACTCAAAAGCAAGGTGTTAATTATGAGGAAATTTTTCACTATAGTTGCAATGTTTAAATCCATTCAGATCTTGATTGTCGTATTGTGACTACGAGATATGGCAGATGGATGTGAATATCGCCTTTCTAAATGGAAACATTAAAGATGAGATTTATATGAAACATCCAGAAGGCTTCATATCCCGTGGAAGCGAGCAAATGTTTTGTAAACTCCAAAGGTCCCATTAATGGACCTAAACAAGCCTCAAGGAGTTGGAACATCCAGTTTGATGAATTGATGAAAATGTTTGATTTTCATAAAACCCGGATGAACCATGTGTTTAAAAGAAGGTTGGTGGAAATGCAGTGTCATTTATCGTGTTCTATGTTGATTACATTCTGCTCATTGAGAATGATGTCGGAATCTTGCACTCGACAAGAAAGCATCTTATATGTTATGGATAAAGATCTATAGAGATAAGTCATGAAAGATGATAGGACTATCCAAGTTAATGTACATAGACAAGGTGTTAAAGAGGTTTAACCTGAAGAAATCCAAGCGTGAATACATGCCAATAAGTCATGGTGTTTCACTTTCTAAGGCTATGAATCCTAAGACCCCTGGAGAAAGAGAAAGAATGGCTCGAATACCTTATGCATCGGCTATTGGTAGCATTATGTATGCATTATTATGTAGTAGGCTTGACATGGCCCATGATGTGAACGTCACGAGCAGATATCAATCTAATCCATGGGAGGACTAATGAAAAGCCATCAAGATGATCCTGAAGTACTTGAGAAGGACTAAGGATATCTTTTTGATGTATGGAAGTTGAGAACTAAAACTTGAAAGGTTTATCAACTCTAATTTTCAGTTCGATAAAGATAACTAAATATTTATGTGTTTGGAACTTTTCCAACGAACTACAGCTCCATTCAAGGTAAATATGTATCCGAAGAAACGACTGCAAACTCTACTACCGAGGTTGAATACATTGCAGCATAAAATGCAGCAAAAGAAGGATGTCTGGATGAGAAACTTTATCCAAGGGTTGGGTGTAGTCCATCTGTTGTTGATCCAATAAAGATCTAGTGTGACTACAATGGAGCTATAACGCAAGCAAAAGAGACAAGATCTCATCAAAGATCCAAACACATCATGAAGCGATACCACATGATTAGAGAGATCATTGGTAGAGGCGACGTCATCGTGGATCGAGTCACTTCAGCAAAAAAAATGTAGCAGACCCCTTGACTAAGCCCTTATCACAAAGGGCCTGAGATACATGGGCAATTAAAACTTGGGAAGTGGGAGATTGTTTGAGTAGAATGCCCGACGTTCCAACTTGTATGGATATTTTCTACTTGTAAAGACAATTTATTGGAAATTAATCTATAAGATGCATTATCTTTATCTTTTGTGCATGGATTAATTTAGTTATTTGCACTTATGATAAAGTCCATAGGTCATTATAAGCTGAGAGACATGGTTGTGCATATGATGACGATCATGTGTCTCAGGCTATGATCTTAAATTAGTTCCAAATCGATGGGTATTTCAAAACAGAACATTGAAAACCCGAAAAGACTTGTGTATATAATGCATGCCTGTGAGACAAGAATGTTATATCCCATTAACATTAGAGTATAGACGTTAATGCGTATGTGAAGATGCTTGTTAGGAAACAAGTTCATTGACATTAACCCAATGAAAATTCTTAACTAGAAACTTTTATGTCGAATAAGAGTTTTCATGTTACGATAGTACATGACTAATCCCCTGATTTGAGGCACGCTAGTAGTCTTGTGCGCAATGTGCTTTTCTTTGTATATCCTTTGATTACTAGATAGTCACAAAAGGGATATGTCGGGTATTGTATTAGTGGGTATGGAGATTTGTATGTGGCAACAGAGAATTCGACATTAATATTGGAATAAGTGAATTTCCTATGTTTTTTATAGTTTATGATTCAAACTCTTTGGCCAAGGTGGATGAATGAAGATTCATAAAGGAATCATTAAAACTTGAAATGAAATCATAGTTATCAGATCAATTAGGTTTCGACTTATAATTTCATGCCCAAGATCTAATCGGGAAATCAGTTGTCGAAAGGATTTTACGTGTATGCACTCGCAAATGAAAAGGTTTACTCGCTATTTCACTTAACACTAGGTGATCATGCTATTTCCTAGGTGTTTCAGTGGTTTGGGGATTCTTGAGATTAAAGAGTTAATTTCAGTTAATTACTAGGAGTTGTAAATCCACTACTGGTGTTAATCATGAATCTAAAAGGGTGACACACAGTTTTGGAGAATGACAATATGAAGTTGATATTTCCAATAGTTGAATTAAACTTTAATTCAATTGTTGAGCTAAACATTGTTAAATATTTGATTATTTAATGAAATGAATATTATTATAATCAATAGAATTAATTATTTGGGCATATATAGTAATTTAATTACTCTATTAATAATTGGATTTTAAAATTAGGCTTAAGTTCATGGGCTTTTTTAAATAAACCTAAGCCCAACAAGAAAACAAAAAGGGGTGTTTTTTTTTTCACATGAAAAAAGCACACGTCAAAGCTTTGACCAAATGCTTTATTATTTTTTAAAAGCATTATTCTATTAGTTTTGGATATAATAGGAGGGTTAGAGACGTGTTGAAACCCTGCCATTAGTCTTAAAGAGTTATTATGTTTTTAGTTTTTATTTTGAAAGGATAATAAGATATGAATGAAAACGTCTAACTTGGTCAAACTCACTCAATATGATCGTGTGATTATTTATAACGTTCGATGAGAAAATGCTAAATGCAAGTTAATCGGTCATACAGTTCGACCTTTAATAAACCCTCATCTTACTTATATAGATATATAGAGCTTGCAGAGAAATGTCCTTATGAAATCACAACACACACAACACACGTCCGTGGAGGTCAAGTTATGGCATTGTCCACGGCCGTGGACGTCGCCGTTGACTGTAGCTCCGGCTCTCGATCTTCAGCTTCATGGCCGTTCTCGGCGTTGCTCTCACGGTCGTGGAGGCCTCACGAGCGACGTGTTCTGCAGTCCTTGCTGTTCCGGTCAATCGTCCTCCGAGTTTTTGGGTCACCTTTTCGTTCTATTTCATAAAATGTTTTTACCGCCTTTTTCATTTAATCTAATTTTGAAATCCAAATTCAGCCTACTGACTCGACCTTCGGATAGCAATATGATGGGTTTTTGAAGTATTATTGCATGGAGTTTGGACTACAATAAATGGGCATTTTATTGTGCTTGTTGAGCAAGAGAAAATAAAAGTCTCATGATATGTGAACAGATTCTGAAATTATTCGTATAATACTTTATGTGAATATATAATGAATTAATTAGGATAACTGACTAATCTTGAACTTGAACACATCCCATGTCCGAAAGTTTGATATGACGAACCTATCAAATACCGAGACAAAGCCGCCAAACACTTTGTAGATATTATATATATATATATATATATATATATATATATATATATATATTTATATACCGCCTATTTCGTGAATATTTAAAAGACATATTACCGTACGTCGACAGTTATTTTTGCTAAAAGGAATTAACTTTCGGTTGTAAGCAAAGTCGTTATTATCTCGTAGAAGTTGACCTTTGAGACCTGTCAATTTTTTAATGGTTTGCGATGTCCATTAAGATCGTAAGTCTTACTTATAAATTTTATTTGGCTGACGATGTGTCTTGTAATTAGAGGGTTATTAGCTAGTATCTTTTTAAGCCGTGTACTCGTTCGAATCCGCATGTCATATTAATTCAGATTTTGTATAATATATATAAGTTAATTTAAAGTTGTGCGCAATGTAAGTCTTTGACCTCATGAGATGAGCAAAATTGTATATGATATGATCCGTCTGTTCTTTTATTACAGGGAGACGTGCTAACATTAGAAAGGACATACAATGTTGATAATATTTAATATTTCCAAGTTGTAAAAAAATAATAATAATTGATACTTGATAAGGTTTTACATATTAAAGAACATTTGAGAATAAAGCAAACCTTAAAGTGATCCTAAACTACTCTGCGAAGTCTTAATCAAGAGTTAGGTTTATAGTTTTTAATTTTTTGGATGCCTTTTTTTTATAGATTACTATCATCGTTTACCATGATTAGTATTATCTAATTAAATATGCACTACACGTACTATACGATACTTTGTCAAGTTGCAAGGCTTGGGCGTGAATGTAATTAAGTTTTGGATAATCTTTGTGATAGTAAATAATGAGCACGTTGCCATGCTCATGCATGATGGACACGCATGGGAAAATTAATTAGGAGCAATTTGTAGCTTCGACATGCTTCTTGAGCTTTATATTTAATATATATTTTAGTATCAAAATGAATTATTATTATGAAAATAGATGTGATGATGTGAAGTTATGATGTATGGTACGCATACATTCCTATCATCAACTAGGGTTAGTGGTCCTCTCTTGACCTATTAATTAATTCAAGGTCATGTGTTAAAAGCTGGATTATGGGTTTGACCATAAACCCTAATTAATGTCGTTTCATGGCATAGAAAAAGACAAAATAAATAATTTAAATTATATAAATTAGATTCAAGGGGGTTTGTCTTTTCTTTTAGAAATGGATAGTTAAATATATGAACAAACGTACAGAGCTAAATAGTTCAACAAGCTCCTGGATACAATCAATCATCCAGTAGGGATGAAACCTCTACCAAGAGCGATCATCAAACAAGAACTAGAAAAAAGAAAACAAGAATTAAAGCTTTGAACAAGAACAACTAAAGAATCTACTGCAAAATTGAGTCTAAAACCCTACATCGAAGACAAATGAATCAAGATATTTCCGTCTTCAACCTTAAATTCTCGTCTTCTCTGAGACGGACACTCCCAAAAAGGGAGAAAACAACTCTTACAAGAGAAAGACACATCGTGAGAAGACACAACTCTTAGACCTGAGCTTCAGATTTAAAAAATTTAAGAAAAGTAGCTCAACAGGTCAGCTTCGTGAGAGTTTCGAATAGTTATAACGATTGTGTTCGACTTTCGCAATCATGAGTTCAAGTTGTGCCTCAATTGAGGAAACCCGACTCATCTTTCAATCCTACGCAAAGATAGATATACCTTGTAACGTGTGATTAATCTTGCAATGAAAAGTGCCACGCAGTGTATAATACAAAAATTTACTTAGCTGAGTCATGTTTATGGGTGGTATACAAATCTTGATTATACATAGTTATGCTTCGAAAGGCCACCCCCATCGTCCCTTATTTAGAAATTAAATTCCAAGAAATAATTATTTTTTTACAATTAACAAATGCCATAATATAATTATCACAAAACCCTAAGCGGCCGACAAGAAAGAAAAATGGCAAATTTGCATTCCTAGGTTGAAAATGGTTAATTATTTTTAATTCTGTTAATGGGCAAATATGCACTCTTAGGTTGAAAATGGGAAAATAATTTATTATCTTTTATCATGTTAATGCGCACATCACTCTTAAATATATAATGTAGCTAAGTCAAATGGCACTCCCTAATTCTATATTAACCATCTTCTAAGTGGTGTAAACAATCAATCCCATTTATTTTCTTGGCAAACCACATGCACTCCTCTTAGGTTTTAAATGAAATAGTATAATAAATGGTTTTATTTATTATGAATCATTTAGCTCATTGACAATCAATTTATTATATTTCATTTTTAATTTTTCTCTTCCAGCTGAGATCAACAATAAAGAAGATTTTCTCTTATAAGTTGTCCACTCAAACTCGACTTTATATATAAAATGTTGACATAAAACTTTTATATAAAGTCAAGAATAATGGAGATGTGAGCCCATTAAATTCCAAGTTCAAACCGAACACGTAGCAAGATTAGGAATTTATAAACGGCAGATGTCAAAAAAGATTTTATCGTTTAATCATATCATCACTGTTACTAATTTAATAATTAAGCTTATTTTAATACCAAGCTAATCCCTTTTTTCTTTCCTTGGAGTCATCCGTGACATTAGGAGAGTAAACTATGGCTCTTAAAACTCATTGGTGGGTAATTGTATATTATTATTATACCAAGTCAATATATGGTTATTAATTAGTCTATTATTTCAAGATTAAATAATAGTTTTAATTAATTAGTACCAGATGAATACGTAAAAGTAATATTTCAAGGAATCCGTACCTAAATTAGTGTGTGTGCGCAACGTGTACTTCTAATTACATTCGCTCATTTATACGTTATATTAATATAAATTCGCAATACTTAGGAAATATTCCAATTGTTTGGATATTTGATTTAGGTCAAGACCCGTATGTAATGCCACGTGTTATGTGTGTAACGCCACTTCCTATTTACATTTTAGAGGATTAAACGCGGAGGAGTTGAGCAACTTCTTGCGTTATTTACTAATGTTGATAAGCCCATTTATGTTGTAAATTAAATGCATTACTATATATATTAAGAGTGTTTTTTTTTTCCTTTCATAACTCCTAATTTAAATATAAAATAATAGAATGAAATCGTAAGTGATGATCTTGTCTCAATATACGGGATTGCCTTTCGTAGGCAAAAAGGCGAGATTTTGCTTGAACACCTTTTTGCCAATTTGTATTTCTTCGATCCATGTGACAAATCTTAACGTGGGTCATGTCATGCAGGCAAAACTATATTAAATCATTGAAAAATAATCTTTTCCAAGAAAATGCACAACAAAAAACACTAGTTTTATCCTTTACTTTTAATCGGAGATTTATTTTTAACAGTCTGACACACATAAATAAGCATTTTTACAAACCAGCAACTGATTTCCAAGTTTTAATTTTACCAAGAACCCGTTCCTTACAATGAATTAAGTTATTTAAATAAATATAGAATATTCCGACAAACAACTTTATAAATTTCTATGCCAAAACAAACTCCAATTTGTATAATTTTATATATTCATGCCAGGAAAAAAAATATTAATTGATCAAATAGAAGTTTGAAGAAGGTATGTATCATCATTTCACTTTCTTAACACGTGGATCCCCATCTTCATTCTTCATACTCTCATCGCTCTCACTCTATATATACTCACACATACCTCTTTTATGTATGTATCTCTCTCACCTCTCTCCCTCTCTCCCCCCTCCCTCCCCTCTCTCTCTCTCCCTATCAACATCTCATAAATAACCTCAACAAGACAAGCAAACACTTGAAAAGAGTGTAAGCAAAAACATGTCCATTATCACCACAACAACATCAAAAACTCCTTGGCTCGAGCACAAAGCTCCTCAACATTACGCCATCAAATCCTCACTCCAAACTCCGACAACCTTAAACTTCCCGAAGCAGCACAATACATCAACAACCGTCGCTGTCCCCCCACACCAATACACCACGCGCCCAAGAACCACCCCATCGCCGAAGCCGCCGCAATGGAACATCCTACAGAAGATGGCCTCCACAGCCCTCGACGCCATCGAGACCACCTTAAACTCCCTCGAGCTCCACGACCCGCTTCCCAAAACCGCCGACCCGCAGGTCCAAATATCCGGCAACTTCGCCCCGGTCCCCGAGCACCCCGTCGAGCACGACCTCCCCGTGATCGGCACCATACCGGATTCGATCCGCGGGTTCTACGTACGAAACGGGGCGAACCCGCTCTTTGACCCGACCGCGGGCCACCACTTCTTCGACGGGGACGGGATGATCCACGCCGTCGGGTTCGAGGGCGGGCGCGCGAGCTATGCGTGCCGGTTCACACAGACGAGCCGGTACGTCCAAGAACGGGCCTTGGGTCGACCCATTTTCCCGAAGGCCATCGGCGAGCTCCACGGGCACTCGGGGATCGCGAGGCTCATGCTCTTCTTTAGCCGCGTGATGTTGGGGCTCGTCGATCAAGGACGGGGCACCGGGGTCGCGAACGCGGGCTTGGTCTACTTCAACGACAGGCTCCTCGCGATGTCCGAGGACGACTTACCCTACCACGTGAGGATCACCGGCAATGGCGACCTCGAGACCGTCGAGAGGTACGATTTCGACCGTCGGTTGACCTCAACGATGATCGCCCACCCGAAATTGGATCCCGTCTCCGGCGAACTCTTCGCCCTAAGCTATGATGTCATTCAAAAACCCTACCTCAAGTATTTTCGATTCTCGAAGAGCGGTAAGCAAATTAATGGTGAATGGAGTCAGTCACTTTATCTAAAAGTTTAAGTTGATGGAGATTGTCTTCCTACCCTGTCTCTTTCATTTATTAATTATATCCGATTTTGACAGGTAAGAAGTCAAAAGACGTGGAAATCCCGGTGAACGAGCCGACGATGATGCACGATTTCGCGATCACGGAAAATCACGTAGTAATCCCGGACCAACAAGTAGTGTTCAAGCTATCCGAGATGTTAACCGGCGGGTCCCCCGTGATCTACGACAAGAAAAAGGTCTCGAGGTTCGGCGTGCTAAACAAATACGCCGACGACGCCTCGAGAATCAAGTGGATCGAGGTACCGGATTGCTTTTGCTTCCACCTATGGAACGCGTGGGAGGAGCCGGAGACCGACGAGGTCGTGGTGATCGGCTCGTGCATGACTCCCCCCGACTCGATCTTCAACGAGTCTGACGAGGCGTTGAAGAGCGTTTTGTCGGAGATTCGATTGAACTTAAGGACGGGGAAATCGACGCGGAGGGCGGTGATAAAACGGGAGGAGGATCTGGTCAACTTAGAAGCCGGGATGGTAAACCGGGGCAAGCTCGGGAGGAAGACGCGGTTCGCTTACCTCGCGATCGCCGAGCCGTGGCCTAGGGTTTCGGGGTTCGCGAAGGTCGATTTGTTGACCGGAGAGGTGGAGAAGTATATTTATGGGGACGGGAAATACGGAGGGGAGCCCCTTTTTTTGCCGAGCAGCGGGTGCGAAGAGGACGACGGATATATACTGACGTTCGTGCACGACGAGAGGGCTTGGGAATCGGAGCTTAGGATCGTGAACGCGAGGAGCTTGGAGTTGGAGGCAATTGTTAAGTTGCCTTCTAGGGTTCCTTATGGCTTTCATGGGACTTTTATTACAGCTGAAGATCTAAAAACTCAGGCTTAGTTTTCCTTTTTTTTTAAAAAAAAAAAGTGGATAATTGCCTGAGGGATGATGGTACACAGTACACATCCCCGGAGTTTTTCTGCTTTTTTTTTTTAATTGATTGTTTTTTCTGAGAGGTTGATGTTTTTCATGTGGGGGAGTTTTTTTACCAAGTTTGTAGCTTTTAACTAAGCTCAGCTTGGTTTTTATGTCTTTACTTCCTCACATGTGATGTTTCTCTCAGTGTACTCTTTGTTGCTCTGTTTTACTAAGCCTCTGTTTTTGCTCTGTTTTAAGTCTCTGTTTTGAAAGTATGAACTAAACTGTTTATGTGCCATTCTCTCGTTCACGTCTGTTTCTATTGTTGGAATACTTCATATTATTTTGTATTTACGAAATTAAAATATACATTATTTGTGTTTCATTCAACAATCTGTAAATATAATTAAATTATTTCTGAATATAACGCCTGATGTTTACAAGCCTCGCTCTGTTTGTACTCTGTTTTTTTTTTTCGTGCTGGTCAGAAGTAAATAAATCTAATCTTGTATTATATTCATATGTACATTTGCATTTCTCCTAGATCTTAGAGCAGAAGACGGCTCACTAATATAATAATAAGGCAAATAGAATGAGCCAATGTGAAGCCGCCACAGGGTTTAAGGTTTTTGCACTAAATGTTAAAAAATGCGGCAATGATGTAAATCAATTATTATTTTTATTTTTTTTATAGTCAACTAGATATGCCGACAAGCAATCTATCTCCAAGGTTTTATTATTCCGGATACAATTGACTATGATAATGACCGTTCAAATTCGATTAGATTGTGGATTGTTAAGAAATGATTAATTGATTAATTATTGGCTGCAATAAAGTTGTCGAATGGGTGTTATGTGACAGCTTGTGATTGGTTTGATTTTTTAAGAGTCGTTCACTTAGCTTTAACTGCTACGCCGGAAATTTCATCGGAATGAATAATCTACTCGACGTATTTATTAATTTCTTTATTTATTTTTGACGGAAGATAGTCACTAATAATTCACTTGTCCAATGTTTTGTTTTTCAAATCCACACAAAAAGCGACAACAAGGGGACTCAGTAGAATCTAAATTGTCATCTCTCATTTGGAGTTCACGCTATGCTTTGGGACTGTCTTTTGGTTTTAAATTGAGGCCTTTTGTAGCGTAGGTTGAGTCGGATTATGAAACGCACTCTAAAGTTTTGGTTATATTGAATGCATATGAAAGTAATTTTTAACGTCACTATTTTTATCATAGTTACTATATTTTTTTCGATATGCTTGAGGTTAGCTTATCAATGAATTTGTGATGAGTCGATTGGGTTAGCATGTGAGCGTTTTATAGTTTTTCCGTAATTTTTTATGAATAAAGTTGTACAAAAGCGGAATGCGCAGATCCCATTGTCCATTAAATTTTGTACTTTCACTTTTTCGTGGATACAAAAAAATTTATTTACGGTCGACCTCGCTTATTTCTTTTGCAAATTATATTAGGTAGATGAATGAGTTCGAAAGGCTTATCTCGATAAATATTAGTCGATCGCTTGAGCAAAACCAACTTTGACGTGTACCCAGTTGCAGCCAGGACTTGGCTTTAAAAAAAAAAAAATTTCATTTTTCATGTTTAAATCCTTGGATAATTGCCTAGAACAAAAATTCAACATTTACATCATGTGATTGAGCTCTATATACTTGAAGATCTTTACATTTGGTTAAGTAGTGAAATGTTAAAACGACTCTTTTGCTGCCTAAATTTGTAGTTATGATTATATTAGTGATAGTTTAACGATATATTTCCATTGCCTGACTTTGCAGTACGTAAAAAGAATAAAAATTTCATTTAATTTCGACAACGAATGAAAACAAATCAACTAAGCAATTCATGAAAACAAATCAACTAGCAATTCAGCAAAGCATGACATGAATACATAACAGTATCGAAATCATTGTCTATGATTACTCTGTTTTTTTTCTCTAAAGAATCTTGTTGAAATTATTATCGTTTATCACTAGTAATAAAATAATCCAAATCATGAACACGTAAATTTATAAATTATACTATCACTATAAGCTGTTACTATTTATGGTTAATATGGTAGCCACGCGTTGTATAATTGGTTTTAAATTATGACTATACTTTTTAAAATAATAACGGAACGATATATGTGCCATGATTTAACGGTTTGCAAACACATGGAACATGACATATTCAGTGACGCGTTTCATCACAAATAACAACTATAGTAAATGCCGATAATTTGAAATAGTTGTATTATGTAATTAATTACAAATGCATCGCTGAAGTAAACAACATTTACTTAAAAATATGTCATTTTTTCCTCTTTCGGTTGTGATAGGACCAAAATACATATAGATGCGCTCACCAGCTATTAAAAAAATTAAAAGTTAGGCTTTGTGGTCGAGAAAGAAAAATTCATAAATTCAGACATTAGAGCGTGTACAACAATACTTAAATTAAAAAAACCCTAATACGTTCTCCACCGGCGGCCACGGATCTACTACACCATGGTCGCCGGCGGATCAAATCGGAGCATCCATCATCATTTCTCTCTTTGATAATTTTCTTATTTCAGTTTTATATTTCTCTCGTATGAGAGATTTATCTTCTCATATGAGAGTTTTATCATTTCGTATGAGCGAAATTTCCTCTCGTATGAGGAATTTTTCCTCTCGTACGGGGGAATCTTCAGTTTTCTTCTCTCGATAAGAGTGTCTCTATTTCGAATAAGAGTTTACGGTCTCAGATTAGAGAAACAGACATCGTGCGTGCATCGGTGATTCAAACAATGGAGATATCAAAAATACTTGAAGAAAAATTTTCAATTGATGATGCTTTTTGAAGAAGGGATTGCGGTGATTTTTCTTGTTCCTTCTCGTATTTCTTCAGTAAATTTGTTATTACTTTCATTGTAATATTTGTCTCATTGATATTATGGAATGAAATAATCATTAAAAAAACAATACTTAAATTATAAATTATATAGTCGGTATAATAATATTGTGTTAGTGTGGATTAAAAATTATTATTGTTATTATTATTCTTATTATTATTAAAATAAATTTATTAATGTAAATTAAAATTATTTTTTGTTTTCTTACTTTAATTGATAATGTGTGGTTTGCAGGAAATAGATTTGAACGAGTTAAAATAGACACACTAATTTCGGTGGTGATTATAAAATAGTTTAGATATAATAATTATTTTACATTATTTTCGATTGGGTCAATTGCACAAATAGGTCCTCAACTTTATTTCGAAATAAATTTTGAGTCCGATCATTTTTCAACAAAATAAGTCGTAAACAATACTTGGTTGCTGACATGAAATATTTGTTACTAACTCTCCTACTGATATGGAATCTGTAAAGTTGGATTTTCGGCTTGTTTTCATAACAAATTATCAAAAATCCAAGTTTATTCCGATATATGAAGTTGGTTACATAGTTTATTCCAAGTAGAATTTCCTACTTTTATTTTTCGTAAAATGATTAGTGTCAATTGTATTCCGATATATGAAGTTAATCGATGTATTTTGCATTTATTAAATTTGTTGACTCAAAGTTGAAAACAAACACACTACGTACCCAAAGTTGTAATTTATCTTTTCATATTTTTTGGGAATTCAACACATTACATTTAAAATGTTGTATAAACGAGTTCTATTTTAGATCAATTAACAAGAAAGCATTTAAAAAGCTATAACACAAACTAACTCTCAAAGACCTCTTTAGCAAAAAATCCTAATTTGTTTTTCTTCTCCGCCGGCGGCCACAGATTTACAATTACCATGGTCGCCGGCGGATCGGGTTGGAACTCATCTCTTTTTTCGATGTCCTTTTCAATTTCCTTGTTTCGTTTTTTTATATTTTATTTGAGAGATTTCTTCTCTCGTATGAGAGTTTCTCCTGTCGTATGAGAGTTTCTTCTATCGTATAAGAGTATTTCTCTCTTGAATAAGATTTTGATATGATCTTCTAAATAGATCTGCGCTAGCATTGGTGATTCACGTAATGAAAATACTGTCAAAACTGTCCGACGAAGGAATTGCAATGAGTGATTTCTAGTTTTTGTTGTTCCTCCGTATTCTTCGAAAAAAATTGCTTATTATTCCATTGTAAAATATTGTCTAATTCATATAATGAATGAAATTATTGTATAAAAAAAAAAAAGAAAAAAGAAAGCATTTTGCATTTCAATTTTTTAAAATGAGATTGTGTTGTCTCCAATATATTAAGTGCGTTTAATTTTCTAAATTAATCATCATACCCACGAAAAAAACACTTCACGCTCTATTGCCAATTCTTGTTCACTTTGTACTAAATAACTAGTTCTCGATAGAATCAATCACGATGATGCGAGCCAATGTGGCCTTGACCTAATGATCATGGTGGAGGCTTTAAGGTCATGATGTCATATCTCCCTCCAGTCAGATCGAGTGAAAATACCTCGAGACAAAAGAAAAATCAAAATCATAATGATGCGCATAAAGATCATTCTCAAAGTTATGCATATTTCAGAATAACGACCGAATAATACAAAGGATTTTGTCTAGATATTATTGACTTTTGTTAGAATCTTTACTATTTTGAGTACATAAAAAAACTATGTTTTAATAGGACCTCCATGTTCTCTGTTTTGGTGCGTGTGTGCAACGAATCATGTTTCAAAATCTGTGTAACGCATGCATTATCACATAATTAATTATTTTATATTATTTTAATCAAGAAAACAATTTGTAGGTTTCGTAACATTTTAATGTGATGCGTGTCAAGTCCGTCGTCATCTTAATATATTTATATTATAGAGATGTCGTAATAAGTTTTCCAGAAGATTCATCATTGAAAGTTTTTATTATTATATATAGATATGACATGATCGATCTTCTTGGCCCTATAGTTTCTAAAAGGTCAAGTGAGAATACAAATCATTCAGCCTCTCATTTATTGTATAAAGCATTACTAAAAATAGCAGGCAATACCTTTTTGATGAATTCTGGTATTAAAGATTATGTGACTGATGCAATATATATATATATATATATATATGTTTGACATTTAATGGAAAAAAATTATATTAAATAGAGAAACGATTCATACCTATTATTTGTTAAATGTAATTTCACGCCCACAATGATAGCAAAAAGTACAAAGATAGAGCCTTTGAAGAGAAATCTATGAAGTTTTCATCGGATCCCCATCCTAGGAAATGAGAAATAAAAATATTGAAATATAATGTTAAACCTAATCTCAGAGAAGAGCGAGAAATAAATAGGGACAAGTGTTACATATTTAATGACGCAATTTAATTTTCTTACTTCCGTCATTTAGTGCGTGAGTCATATGTATATAACAAACTCCCCATGATATCTGCATTCTGCTCACAACAATATAAATATAATTTTAAATGTTAAGAAAAGCTTATTGAATTCAATATAATTGACGTGGAAGGTTCACGAACAAGATTTTGATTTGAGGTCTTTTTAGCTTTCGTCAAATTCGAGTGCGAACTTATGACATACAGTTATCAAACGATCACCGAATCGATAAATGTCGCTTTATGAATTTATGTTATTTTAGGAATTAGTAAAATTATACATTTGCAAGTGATTTACAACATTTTTTATTGCAAAATTACATCATTAATTTGTACCGGGAAACAAATTTTAGTTTTCAATCACTATTAGAGTAAATATACATCAGAATAGTATGAGTTGAACTTATTTTTGCCAGGAAAATAATCTTAGACCCAAATTTGTTCCTATCATAAGAAGTTAACTACTTATTTTTGCGTATACTATATATACCCAAAATTGGATTAGATAACAACCTTAATTCTTAACCAAAGGAATATCATTTGATGAGGACAAAAAAGTATACTAAGATTATGATAATGTAAGATCAATAAGTCCATGCAATCACAATCAAAATGCTAACTAATTGCTGGGCTTTTTGCTACCATTTGACTGATTTGTGAATGGATTTCCTAATCTAGGATTCTGATATTTGAATTTTAGAGAAAATGAGTTTTGTGGTTTTGTAAAGTATGTTCTCTCAACTGAAGAATGGAGCATTCTATGCACGTATAGACAGGTTGCTAAGACAATAAAAAATATGATAAATTCCTTACGAATCCCCTTATAAGTTTCAATTTATAACCTCGAATTATTTCTCCATGTACCAATCTGTGAAAAATTGTGTTTTTAATACCCAAAAATATTGAAAAGACAAAAATAACATTTCTACCCAGATTCAGAAAAGCTTACATATTATATCATGAGTCGCGAGGATTATACAAACAAATCGTTATTATAAAAAAATATATTTACATAATTCTACCAATAAACACAGATATTATACCAAGTATTTTCATTATTATACCAAGCCAAATTTAAAATTATTATACCAACTATTTTACTATTATACCAATAAATAATATTATTATAATTCAATCATATGAAGTGATTTTCGATGATTATACTACGAAATATGATTATTTATACCAACGAAACCGAATGTTACACCAACAAAATATTCAAATAATTATACCAATAAATTCAATTATTATACCAACAAACTCATTTATTTTATTATTATTTTTTCATCAAATTTCTGACAGAATACCAACAAAAACAGTAGTATACCACGTCTTCCTAGACGTTCATGAGAATCTAATTTAGCGATTACCTAATACGTGGGTCGATTATTTGCCGTCGTCCTATAATTGAGTCATAACGCTCATAAAAGGTCTAATCGTTATTTAGTTGTCACCCTAAACGATGTACCACGTATCACATCAACACATAGACATTTTGAGGCGATCATCAACTCAACAGACATATTGGGTAGAAGAACATATTCATAAACGATAAATAATCAAAGACACGTGTTCACGAGTAATCTACTCCAAAACAACGGTCTACCTCGTATTCATCTAATTCCAAACACGAACGAAATTAGCTACTCATATTACATGAATAAAAAACGAATAAAAGCATATATGAGGACTAAGAAATCATAATTCTTCCTTATACGGATGCGTTCTGAGAAATCTCGATAATTTTCTTCGTCACGCGTCCAACTCTTCAATTGTTCTTCATTGAATTCCTCTTTTGAACCCTAAGAACCACCTCTTGGGTCGTCTCTAAATATTCTTTTAGGTATCTTAGGTCGTGTGATTTGAGTTGTGGAAGATTCCGTCCTTTTTGGGCTTGAAAACGGGGTTTTATAAAATTAGTACTCGTCGCAGGATCTTCGTGGGCCGTCACGGCATGGACGCTGTTGCGAAGCCCATTCTGCACGACTGTCACGGCATGGACGACTCGCTCAACATGTCGTGATGAATTCCTATAAGGTATGAATTTCTGCTGCTCATGCATCACGGCATCAACGACTGCTCAACATGCAGTGACAATTTCCTGCAAGGTATTCTGATCATGCGTCACGGCATCGACGAAATGTCAACATGCCGTCAAAAATTCTTGAGAGCTATATATGCCTCTTCTGTTTGAGCGTCGTGGCATCGATGCTCACTCAAGATGCCGTGACGATGCATGTAGGACGAACTTAAGTCGTTTTCGCTCCGTTTTTGTTGGGTACAATTTTCGTATGTACGTTTTTGTATATTTATATATAAAATATTATATGAATATCGATCGTACGCGGGATGTGAAACTAATTTTATTGTCAAGGCTAGCGCTAAACGATATGTCCTTAAAACGATATTGCCCCACTCACGATGCTTATGGAATACGGAAATCGTTTCCCAAGATACAACAAATGTCTCGTAATAGGAGCACTCCAAATTTCGAGATCAACGAACTTAATCGATGCTTTTCGGACCTCAGACGAGTTTGAATACGAAATATATTAAATATATTTTCCGACGGGAGAACGAAGAACCTACGGAATTACTAAGACTTTCATTCCAGAGAATGATTCGAGTTTTTTTTTTTTTTTGGAAATGATCAAATGAGCCATCTATTTATAGATGTGGTTGGAACATACTAAAGCGTTGCATCTAATCGTGGGTTGATCATGACTTTTCAACCCATGAGATGCATCTTTTATCTTAAAGGGTATTTTGTGAAAAAATACATTTTTTACAAAGGTTATAACCCATTAACTAAATAAATATGAATTTTTATTTAATTATTTTTCGAATTTTTCGCCAACTTGCCGTCTTATGTTCCTTCCACATAAAATAAGTATATAACAAGAATAAATGCATAAACGACTATAATTAACTCAAAATAAGATATCTTTATTATGAAAATAGGTTAATCAATAATGACACAAAATTCTTCACCCATACGACGATTGTTTTAATTATAGTGGATGATACGAGCTAGTTTGTGTGATTATAGTTGAAGATTGATCATTTGTTAAGAAGAATATGTGCTGATATAGGGACTCACTAGTTCAAAGCAAGTAGTGGCAGAACCAGGTGAAGTGGGATGATTAATAATGCAAGGAGAGGGTTCAAAAAATGTGTACAAAGACACTACATCAGTATTCGTAAACATGCTAGGTTGGGCTGGTTTTTGAGACTTACTTATATTTCATAATTTCATGAAAGGTCGTGTCTCGAGTAATAGTGGTTCTTTTGACTTGAATATCATACGGTTTGTAGGCCTATTGTTATGGGAGATAACCAACAAAGGCATATCTGATAGCTTCATGATCAAATTTATCTTCATGAGGTTGAGTATTTGTAGCATAACAAAGACAACAAAAAATCTTAAGATGGCGGAGGTCAGGAACTTTGGAATACCAAATTTCATGGTCGTTTCATGTTTAACACTGAATTGGGTAATCTATTAATAAGGTAGGTTGTTGTGAGTAATTCTAAAAAAAATAGCAACTTAGACTAAAATAAAAGTGATCGAGCCACGTGACAAAGATGCCTATGTTTTCTTTCTACCACTCCATTTTGTTGTGTGTAAACACAAGATTTTTGGTCTATGATGCCCAATTTTAATAACAAAGTTTGACAACTATGATTGAGAACTCGAACCCATTATTCGATCTCAAATTTTTTATAGAGGGTTCCAAAACATTCTTTCTAAAAAGTTTTTATGGTAAAGGCTTGGGATTTTTGGTGTATGTGAAAGGCTCGAAGTGGTTCTACCAAAATTATCTACTATAGAAAGAAATGAGCACCGCACATTGATCTTTGATGATAAGTTCCCATATATCAATCAACATTAATCAACTCACAAACTTTTGAGGATGTTGTGCTACTTAAAGGAAATATATTTTGGTTCGTTTTGATAAAGGGTAGGCATCACAAGAATGCTTTCCAATTTGAAGGATGTTCTAATCGTTTGTGCCGAATATCAATCCCAATGCTAGAGATTTTATTTGAAGAATGATACCAAATATTATTAGCAATAGAAGTTTGAGAAACAGGACCATTTACCGGTGAGCTGACATTTTTGCATGGTCTCAATTCTGAAGGATTATTTGTCAATCAAGTACAATCGATTCAGGATCCTTCCAACACGCAACAAGCACTTAGTCTCTTGGTCTTGTAACACGCAAAACTTAGTTAAAAAACAGTCTATATGGAGTGAGATGCAAGTTTGCTCATAGATATGAAGTTGAATTTGAAATCAGGAGCGTATAAAAATTTCTTAGGACGAGTGTTTCAGAAAAATTAATGTTTCATACATGTTATACCCATTTTAATGGTTCCATCGGGTAAGATAATATGGGTTGGAAATGCCATTTTTTTTTTTGTGTTTAGGTAGCAGATCATACTCACAAACCATGTGGTGAGGTGTTCCTAGTGAAAAAGTGAAATTGTTCATACCTTTGAAAGATCTAAGAGTGCTAAAGCATTGTTGTACATGCAATGTTGCTCAAGCTCAGAATTGATCTGTCATCAGAACTGTTCGCGGCAACATCCACGTCAACATTGAACATTATCCACCATTACATGAAGTTTGAAGTTTTTCGTTTCTTAGTAGCTTTGTTACTACCATTCCACCAATCCTGATATCCAATAACTCAAAACAACCTTCTTTTAGATAACCATTCCTGCCACAAAATCACACTTCTAAGCTTCATTTATATGCTTTGTCTCTCATTAAATCATTCATCTTACCGTCTAAAGCGTACTTACCCATGTGACTGCTGGTACCTCATTTCATTATGATGACAGTCATTGAATTATGATCATTTCAATCATACATCATTTTTACTATTTCTTGCTTCACATTCATGAGCATAGCATCTAATGGTCTGGGACGAGAATGTAATTTCTCAATTTTTGGTAAGAGTTATTTAATCCCATGAGGAACTTAATGAGTTCATTTTGTTTTTATCTATTTACTCGACATACACATCCTCAACACATTTCTCATTCATCTCTCAACATCTTAAGCTTATTGAAATAGACCTTGAGAAAATTGAGCATATGTCTCTGTTCAACAACACTGCGACGTCGAACCCCGTTGTCGAACTTGGTTTACGGGAATTTGAACGAAGAGCGTTTATATATGTACTTTCGACGATACAACAAACATATGTTAAAAGAGCGTTTCAACACAAAAGCGATAGTAGTAACAGTAATAGAGAACCCCTTAAGAAATATAAGTTTTTGGTCTCTTACCAAATAAAATTTCAGAAATACTTCGACATTTTTTACTTCGCCGCCGAGCCCGTGTTTGTCGATCACTTTTTTTTTTTTTTTTCTTTTTCTTTTCTATAACCGCGCAGCCGGAAGAGCCTTGGGAGCGTCCCACTCAGTGACGACGTGGTCGCGAGTGATCTCACTGAGCGAACGGCACCCACTCAACGCCATTGTAAGCTCGAACTCATCCCGCAACATTTGAAGTGCTTTTCTCACGCCGGCTTCTCCATCAGCCGCCAATGAGAAAACCACCGGGCGTCCAATCTAATGTAATAAAACCGACACCGGACATAAGTTAGTTACTCGTGAATCGAAAAAATATTCCGGGGCTAAATCAACTCCAATAATGTCAGATTTTTTGAGAGCTTTATCTTCAAATATGTATGTCAAATTTTTCGCAAATTTCGACTTATAAGATTTATTAAGAGTACTTACGAAAATGCCAGCTGCACCGAGCGCTAGCGCCTTGAACACATCGGTTCCACGCCTTACGCCTCCGTCCAAGAACACGGGCACACGGCCTTGGGCTGCCTTCACAACCTGAAATTATCGCGGAAAAAAATATATTTAAGATAATATTTTTTTTTGGCAAAAAGGGTAATGGTAAAAGGGAATGAATCATACCTCTTCAAGAGCCATGATGGTGGCGGGGACGTAATCGAGCTGGCGAGCGCCGTGGTTCGAAACGATGATACCATCTGCTCCATTTTGAATGGCGATTCTTGCTGTAATAGTTAAAAAAATAAATAGAATAAAAGTAAGAATGTTTTTGCCATCTTGAAGATGATTGGAGTTAAAGTCAAGAGAAACAATGAGGATTTTTCAGTCTCTTACTGTCTTCAGCAGTGATCACCCCCTTAACTAGGATTGGAAGTGAAGTTATTGTTTGGAGCCACTTAACATCCTGCCAATGTTTCAAACAAGATCGATCATATGTAAGCCACCTTGTGTAAGAATACGAGTGTTGAATAACCGCTTCACCTAAAATTTAAAGCATAAAGGAAGTGTTTTTAAATTTATATATTTTTTTATTTCCAACATGCCCCCTCAGTCTCTGCTGATTTGTTTCTTATCTAGCTTTGGACATAGAATTTTTCTTAAATAGGGGGTTGCGAGTATTTGTACCATTGACCACTAGAAATGGGCTCTAATATCATATGGAATGACCGCTTCACATAAAAGCTTAAGCTTAAAGGGAGGGAGTGTATTGTGTATCATATTTTAAACTTACATATTTTTGTTTCCAACATGACCCCGCACGTCTCGGTTGATTTCTTTCTTATCTAGCCTTAGACGTGGATTTTTTCTTAAATTAGGTTGCCGTGAGAATTTGTACCCACGACCTCTAGGCATGGGCTTGGATACCACGTTGAATAACCACTTCATCTAAAAGCTTATAAGCTTAAAAATAGTGTAACATATTTTAAATTTATATATTTCTATTTCCAGCAGCAGGCAAGCGAAGCGATGTTCTTGAGTGACGATCTAATAAAAAAGTTGATTACTTACCTTCCAGCTAAGAGTACGATCGATTTGACCGGCAACATAGGAAGCTAATCCAGAATCAGCAGCCTACAAAACACACACACGTCGATTTTGAGCCGATTCCGTCGTTAATTATACTTCGTTAAGCCAAGAAATTAGGGATTTTAAATTAATATATTAAGGATTTTCTGTGCTGCTCACCTCGTCCATCTTACCAAGGTCGAGTCCCTCGAAGTTCTTCAAGTTCAGGCCGGGTGGCAAAACGAACCTGTTACAAAAGAAGAGTATGTTTATCGCAGATTATTACACCTTCCTGATGTTATTATTACATTGATGTATCGTGTCGAAAAATGCTCTCCGAACCTGTTCTTGATATCGGCTTCCCTACGTCCCAATCTCGGGGTGTCCACAGTTAGGGCGATGGCTTTGAAACCTGCCTTTTCGGCCCTCCTCACAAGTTGCTCCACCACTTTCCTGTCCTTGTAGACCTTTTTTATATTTAAAAAAAAAAAAAAAACAGAAAAAAGAAGACATTTTTATTTCCTTCAATTATCGAGAAAGTCGAGATTGAGAGTTGATCGTTACATCATGAATTTTAAAATTCTTACGTAGAGCTGGAAGAATCGAATCCCGGGACCAGTCGACGCGACTTCTTCGACGCTGGAAGTGGACCACGACGACAGGGTCTGAAACAGATAACACAATGCACGAGCAAAACGTAACTCAGAAACCAAAATATAATAAAAAGCGTTAACTCCTTTTTTCATCCCGTAAGTAAGGGGTGGCACTTTCAGGATCTCAACTTGCGGGTTTGCAATTTAAAGACGCTAAATTTTAAAATTGAAGCAATTTAAGGACCTTACGGGTTTACCATTTAAGGACACTAACTTTTAAAATTAAAGTTGTTTAAGGATACTTCGATTTTGAAATTTACTGTCATTAAATTTCAAACCTGTAAGTAAGAATCCTGAAACTGCCACATTGTTACTATCCCCAAGTAAGCAACTCCGACGTCACGTATTATTTATCCCGAAAGATTTTGCATTTAGGGATCACGTGTCGAAGTTCCGGCCAAAATTTAGATTTCGGACGTTTGATGTTCTTAAATTGCTATAATTTTAAAAGTTAATGCCCTTAAATTGCAAACTCGTAAATTGGGTTCCTAAAAGTCCCACCACCTAACTTACGGGAAAAAAGCACATCCTTAATAAAAATTGCAGTGGAATATTATAATTTGTGATAATAACAGAACCATGATTGTTCCAGCAGCTGAGGCAGCCCTAGCTGTTGCATATTCCCCTGCATAAAGAGATCATTCACAATGCTAAGTCACTAAACTCAAAAGCAAGATTGTTCGGTTGGAGCAAACTCGAGATTAAGACGATATCATTATCAACACGTTTCACCAAGATGTAAGATTAAGACGGCAACAGTACGAATAATTGAAAATGTTTTAAAGATTGTTACCATCAGGGTGAGCCATTTTCTGCATGGCACTGGGAGCAATCATGATTGGCATCGAAATCTTGTAGCCCAACACAGTCGTGGTCATGTCGATCTTGCTCACATCGATCAAAATCCGAGGCCTAAATCTGTATATTACATGCAAAAAAATTCAAGCGTCACCGATTTATGTATACGTAAAAGAAATCGATTTTTTTGGCGATTGCAGCTTTAAAAAAATGCTCGTTACAAGATTCTCGCGAAAGCGTTTCTGTTCTCCGCGAGGGTCCACTGGTCTTCGGCACCAGACGCGTAGTAGTCGTACACCATTTTCGGCAATTTCTCCTTGGCAATTGCTTGATACTCGGTCACATTGGTAACTTCCGCCATTGTTTTCTCTTGTTCTTCACTGTATCTCTATCTGTTTCAGATTTAGCAAAAGATATTATTCAAGTGCAGATGATTGAATTTTGTTTTCTGGGCTCAATCAAAATACATGCTAGTTTAGGAAAATAGAACAAAAACAGTGTTCTTACCTAATTATCACACAACTCAATCAACAACAAACAGTACTAATGACACTCTCCCATTGCAGAGTAACAGAAGACTTAAAATTGCTTTCTGGGCTTGCATAACTCAATCAATAACGGAGCACACTTTTTCTGTTGCAGAGTTAGCCTAGTTATTGATTAACAGAAGAATACTGGAAATTGCTTTCTGGGCTCAATCAAAATCCATGCTAAAAAAGAAAAAACAGAACAAAAAGACAAAAACTTTGATTAAGAAAAAGACCTTCCTTCTTACCGAATACTTCAAAACTCGAATCAAACACTGTATTTACGACACTTTTCTATTGCAGAATAAAGAAAATAGTTTTCTGGGCCACATCATACATAATTCATGCTAATATTGAAAAAGACAGAAAAAGATTATCAACTTTACTACAGAAACCTAATCAGTTTTTCCTCAGCTGTATTAGTTAAACATGGATACTACTCGGTTCAGATAAACAAAATCAGCACAAAAATATTATCCACAAACACAACAGCCCAGTTCTCAAGATAGTTAACTATTCAGCTTCATCAGACAGAGACGAAGGTTTAAAATTTTCAGAGAGAGAGAGAGAGAGAGAGAGCTTTACCTTGAGTTTCAAGAACTAATGAAAAGAGAGTACATGCAGTGTAAAACAAGTAGAAGGGCTACTAGTAAAGGGCCAGCAGAAGATAAACTTGACGGAGAAAGAGAACCAAGAAAAATACGTATTATCTTATACATATGCAATATAAAAAAAAAAGAAAAAGAAAAAAATAGAAGTATAGCATGAAGACAAACTTAAGTGTGGGGTTCGCAACCAAACGATTGAGGATTAGTATTTGAAGGTGGTTATAATTTCAAACCACATCCGATGAGGAGACGAGCTCCGCCACAAGAAAGTCTATTTTTTTAACCTTCCCATTTCATCGTTTTCTTTTCTTTTCTGAAAAATTCTTCTCAAAGCTGTGACGTGTCACTATCATAGGTTGTGTTTGTCCTTTCCGATTCTCATAGCTCTGCCCGTAGTCATCGCTTAAAGTTGTGGAGTCACAAGCGTGTGACTAAGAGTGTACTGTGCCGCAAGGCAAAGTTCAAGACAGAGAAAGTCACAAATCGCCACTATTAACTTTAAATCTTGTTTTTGGGCTTCGTTTTTCTTTTGGTTCCTTCGACTACTGTTGCTAACATTCTTCGCTTAGAGATGTCGAATGTTATCAAAAGGTGTGCATCGGACTCTTAGCCATGTACATTTCATTTGTAGTAACGAACGATTGAAAAGAAAATCTAAATAAAATATGGGCCAAATTACTAAATTAGGTCATAACTATACCAATTTTTCGTTTTTGGATCACTATGTTTGATAGTAAACTTAGGTCACCAAGTAACGTATCAGATTTCTTTTGGGTCACTGGTGATTTTTTCTGGCGAAATCGTCTGGAAATCCAACGTGACCAATGACATGTCAGCAGCCACGTCAGATTTCCGACGATTTTCGCCGAAAAATTCACCGGCGACCCAAAAGAAATATGATATGTTACTTAGTGACTTAAGTTTGCAATTATGAAACTTAGTGCCCCAAAAAATACGAGAGCCATAATTAGTGACATAATTAGTAATTTGGCGTAAAATATGATATTTTTTAATTAGTTAAAAATTAGGAATGATAGATTTCACTTGTGAATCATTTCTCTTTGGATCCGGAGTTATTTGACTATACGTACGTCTATATATATTTTTTATATAAAAATAGGGGAATTTACAAGATTAAGTCACTAAGTATACATGTTTTCGGTTTTGTGTCACTATGTTTGATAATTACAAAAGTAGGTCAATAACTTTGTATGTCAAAACAATTTTGGGTCATATTTCCAATTTTGGGTCACTAAGTATATATTTTTTGATTTTGGGTCACTAAGTATATACATTTTTCAATTTCGGGTCACTCATTTGGTAATTAACTTTGCAAACATAGTGACCCAAAATTGAAAATTGTATATACTTAGTGACCCAAAATCGAAAAATATATACTTAGTGACCCAAAATTGGAAACATGACCCAAAATTATTTTGGCATACAAAGTTAATCACCTACTTTTGTAATGATAAAACATAGTGACCAAAAAACGAAAACTTGTATACTTAGTGACCTAATCTTATAATTTTGTCGATAAAAATTGTTGAGGGTTCCTTCCTAAAACCAATTGGTGTTAGGAAGAGGAGTCTCTTTGATTTATATATTGAGCAGGGTGAAGTTAATGTTCCGATATGGGACAAAGAATCTCAACACGCCCCCTCACGTGTGGCACGATTTAAGGCCTAACACATAGACATATCAAATCGGGTGGCAGTGAGTAAACAGGCGCAATAACACGCAAATCAAACCCGCTCTGATACCATGTTAAATTGAGGGTTCCTTCCTAAAACCAATTGGTGTTAGGAGGAGCCCTTTGATTTATATATTGAGTCGAATGAAGTTAATTTCCCGATGTAGGACAAAGAATCTCAACAAAAATAATATATAATATATCAAATGCACATGAGGACGTAGAACTGATTTTACTATCGAGACTACCGTTAGATGCTATGTCATTAAAATGATATTGCCCCGCTCATGGTGCTTATCGAATATGACAATCGTTTCCCAAGATAACACGACAAACGTCTCGTAATAGGAGCACTCATACGAGTTTAGATTATGAAATATACGAAATATATTTCACGATGGCAGAAGAAGAAATACTCGAGGATTCCTATGATGATCTAGGAGCAATGAGATTTGAAGCATCTCAAACGAGGGAATGAGCATCCCTATTTATAGATGGAGTAAAATTTGCAGAAGAGTTATGTCTGTTTATGATCCGTGACAACTTTTCACAGTTGAATGAACTTATCTTTTGGCCTAGTAGATGCAATATTATGAAGTATTGCTTTACCAAACCTCTTGGATGAAGTGTTACTTTTTCAAACATCTCTTTTACAACAATTGCATTTATTTCTATTTAATATTTCCAAAATTATTGGGGCGAGGAAGATAAAAAATAGAAATGAAAAGTTCAGGTTTGATTTTCAAAAGAATTCCCACCAATCTCCGTACCCCGACCCCTAGCGTGTCAGTTAAAGATAGGGATATGCAGCTCAATTTGTCGATTAGAAGGTTAAGTGGCTCGAGTATTTGACATAATTATCGTAATTTATTTGATCGTTATTAGTAGCTAAGCATTACGTGTGCATTATCTTCATTTATCATTTCAATTTTTTGTGCTATTTAAGTGAGTTGCTAGCAAGATTATTCCTTTCAAATTTCTTATTTGTTCCTTCAAATCGGTGTCAGAGCTTCTAGGCGTTGTGGAAATTCCAAGGAACACTAATGAGCATTTCTACAATGCGAATGGACAACTATTAACTTTAAAACGTAAATGATGAATATACAGTTAATAGACAAGTGCACTTATCAATGATAGTACAAAATCAATCAATATTCGAGTATCAAACCTAATGAAACTAAATACCATTGTTATAATAGCCTAGACTAAGAAAGTTGATTTGGTTGTGATGAAAAATGTAAAATAACAATAAATTAAACTATGAAACTATGAAACTACAAGTGGGATGACAAGCATATTTGAGACTTCGAATACCATGGCTTGGCTGAATTCTCAACTAAACATATTTAATGAAGATTTTTTCCTAGTATCAGTCCGTGAAAATTCATAATTTATGCATACGAGTTCATACAACCAGGCATAACTTTTCTAATCATATAAAAAAGTCAATAACTAATCCCACAAACTATGTAGTCGGACATATCTTCACTAACCACTTATTCTAGAATCACATTAAATGCGATGAATTCCACTATTAAATTGGACTATAATAGACGGGGACCGGGGTGGTTCAAGTTACTTGAAGTGTTGATTTTATTTCTTTCCTTTATGAGTGATCTAATTGCTCGCCTCCTATTTCGAGTGTTGGTTACGATTTTCCAACAATGTATCTTAATCACAAAGATATAATCAAGATAATAATATGATTTCAATCAGGGATTTTTATATTTTTGGTCCCCGATGTTTGGTCTATGGGCGTTTTTGTTCCTCATTTTTCCGAGTTACAGTTTCAATCCCCAATGTTACATATTTTAAGAGTTTTTGGTCCCCGGTTAACTTAATCGTATGTTCGGAGGGAATTTAACACGTTACACGCACCCGATTTTACTCTTTCGAACTTAAAACATTCCAGTTTCATATTACAACCCAAAAAAGGTGCTCACGTCGACTTAAACGCTCAGATACCATTGTTATAATTGAATTGTTTGATCGAATTTATGCCCTAACTCTCCCCAAAGTCTTTCATCCATATTGAAGAAGATGATTTCTGAGCATTTAAGTCGATTAAAATGAAATCAGGTGCGTGTAACGTGTTAAATTCCATCCAAACATATGATTAAGTTAACCGAGCACCAAAAACGCCAAGATCAGTAACATTGGGGACTAAAACTGTAATTCGGGAAAATGGGGGACCAAAAACGCCCATAGGCCAAACATCGGGGACCAAAAATATAAAAATCTCATTTCAATCACGAAGACGTAATCGAAATCGAATAAAGTTTCAATGTGTCATGATAAATAATAAAAGTTGCGTTAAAATAATCAAAAAATAGGTTCAATCTCGCTAGGGTTCATCACATCTCAAATAAAATAAATTAGCTACTCATACAAAGAAAGACAACGGAAAGAAACGTAAATAGTGGTATCCCTGCGATTCGATTCCAGGTTGATTTTGTCGACTTTCCACGTTCTACGATTGATTCTTCAAATAGATCCGTTAAACCCTTTCATTGACATATAACACCACTTAGGATGAATTTTTAGTGTATATGAGTCGTCTCGTTTTCTTCCAAAATATGTATATTAAACATCTCACACTAACTTTTGTTTGTCTCCAAAAAACTGTCAAATGAAATGCGTCCCATGCCGAAATATCACAAGGACCCCCTTGTCCCGGGCCATCGCACGAAAAACTATAATCAAAATTCTTTTTATCTGGCATTAACTTTGAACCACGTGCATCTAAAGCACCTTTTACTAAGATCAATGTAGTTGTATGTAAACCCAGAGCAATAGCACGATTAACCAAAAACTTTCCAGGACCAATTGTTAAAAATAATGAATTAGTATTTTCATTAACAACATTTAACCAACGAGCAACCAAATGGTTCGACCAGCATTTGAATGTTGGGCCACTCGTTAAAGATAAAACTACGTCGAACCCATATGAAGTTTTACCATGAGCCGATTGTATTCATTGAGCAAATATGGGTTCAATCAGAATTTGCTTTTTCGGAGTACCAAAAGGAAGCATAGCATCATTATGAACATAAAGTCCCAGCGTATGGAATCCCAAAAAGAGACTAGCCCAACTTAAATGAAAACTAAAACGCAAACACATTTAAGATCCCAACTCATCACTCTACACTGAAAGGCACGAACAAAAGTAATACAAGTACAGTCGAAAAGCACTCCACGATATTCCCTTAATGATACTTAATCAAAATCCACACCTCAAAAGGATTGGCTCAAATGGTTAGGTGTATAGGCTAATACATCCGTGGATTCACGCGGTTCATGCAATAAGCTAATCCCCTACCATGAACAGAGTTAGGGGGAGGCAGTTATTCTCGAGGAAGCAAAGGCGAGATTAGACTCCAGCGGGGAGGAGATTTCTTTCTGGACGCATCAATTTCGTTTTTCAATATTACTTGGATGTTGGGATGATAGAAAGTTAAGAAGAGGCACATCTTTATTATTTATTTATTTTTTCTCTAAGAACTGACTTTATGTTAAGTTACGTTTTCTTTGTGTAGTTCGTGAATATAGATAGTAGTTTATTGTTGTGCCTGCTTCTTGCATAATGGTCCGTGATTTGTTAAAGGTCATACATTTAATCCCTTCTTAAAGAAGGTTGTTTTCATCTGGTTTCGTTTTTGTCTTATTTTAGGAAAAAACCATTTTGTTCAGCTCATGTTCTAAATTAGCTTGATAAATCGTAATGTTTGATCTTTTAACGGGCGTCTTATAATGCAAGGTTGTGGTAGCTTCGGTTTGTACAATATGGTCGCAATTGATCAATTTGTTCAGCTTAGGAACTTATTATATTAAAACTCTCTCAATAACAAAACTCAACCGTCTCTCTAATAAATCTCTAATAAAAAAAAAAGACGCAACTCACCCTTCCACCATTAACAGAGGTTGGGGACTACTCTTCTCTTGTTCCTTTAGTTGTTTCTGTATTTTTTAGTGTTAAAAAATGACCTTATTTTGGGTCATCACGATTTTGGGATAGAAAATATTTTGCTCAAAGCCCATGAACCGATGCGGCCCAGTTTTTTATCATAACTGGGACGTAAAACATGTTCTGTTGAAATTACATGGGCTAAATCAAAAGCTTCGAGATCCTTGGTCATAGATCCTTGAAATTACATCATGCGTTATTTTCTCAGTTAATAATCAACGCATAACAATCACGAATTTACCTAAGAATACTACTTAAGATGCGTACCTCGCATGAATTCACTCTAATCACTCAGTGCATAGGCTAATACGTCGGTGAAATTACTCAATTCATGTAGTAATCTAGACTACCACATGCCCGTATCTGACAAAGTCGGGACCTGAGGTGAAACACAAAAGTTGGGCCCGGAACGTTCTTCAAGTATTTTTTTTTTTTGCGATCATTCATCAACCGTTTCATTCTTATCTAATGTGCTCATTTTCCAATCATTGAGTTAACGCTTCCGCCGGTTTATCTTTCTCCATTGTGTTATTTGTTCCAATCTTTGAGTTGATACTCTCCATTTCTTTTCTTTTTTCTCTAGATCCCAATGTAGTACACATTTTTTAGTTTAGTTTCTTGTATCTAATAATGAAAAAAGAAAAGATAAAAGCACGTCAAAGAACACAATTAATATACCAAGTCAAAATAAAAAATAAAACATACACACATATATAGTCTTAAATCTCTCCATAAGCAAAACACAACACAAACAATCTTCATCACAAAGACACATCAGCTGGCTCAATGTCAAAACCAAAGGAGAAAAAATACGGAAAAAAATACTTATTTATTCATCAACAACCCCAAGTATATAGCACCACAATCAAGTCAAATCTAAGCAATTTTTCACGATGAAAGACTCCCTAAGAAAGAAAGGCTTGGTTAGCACACCTCTTTAGCTTTGCAACCACCGCGTCTTCAATCAGAACAAAACCAGATAAAACTAATGCCTTAAGAATTAAATACTAAATATAAAGTAAAAGTCCAAAAAAAAAAAAAATCACACCCACGATTACACAAATATGTTGCATAAGCTCGCATGTCTCATCCAAAAGGAGAACTCTCAACAAGAAGTTTGTCTTTATTATTTTATAGAACCAACGCCAATGATGGAAATTTTGGTTTCGAAGTTCTAGAATGTTACGACAACAAATACTCAATTTACCTAAGCAAAGTCTCGGATTTGGATCCAAACCAACTCTTTGATAAAGCCTCTGACAAGATACTAGTTTTGATTGCATTAGTAAAGAAAAAATCACGGTTCTATTTTGTTTTAAATAATAAATATAGAAGTACTATTTCGGATGAATAATTATTAAAATGTTAAATTTGCGTTATTTTAAGGCAAAAGTACTTTTCCTCCGAAGGTTGGGCCCGAGGCGGCCGCCTCGTTGGCCTCGTAGAAGCTACGGCCCTGCTCTACCATAAGCTTGCATGTGAATCGCAAATTTACTACTCTTGGTGATCAAGTATGGATCAGAATGTATTTTTCGAGTTATTAGGACTCAACTAATAATACTACTAGTAAGTATGAGCATAAGTATCTATTGGGATTGAGTAGCTGTCCTTTTGGTCGCATGTCATCGTCTAAAACGCGCCAAACGTCGGTCCTTTGATTACCACCAATTTTCTTCTTTTTGTCGCATTTGTTATTCTTTAAATAAGCTCTTCTTCTCCCAATGTCTTGGTATAGAGAGGTGTAGTGTACTATTCAGGATGTGATATTATCGAGGAAAGGGTTCTTAGTGACTTGTCTAACCTTCTCTTCTCTAGGTTTCTTCGAGAATGGGAGATTATATGGGACCAGTTCTTAGTGTTCTCTTTGACATTGCAAAATCTCCTCTTCTATTGACCTCTTTGCGAGAATGAGAGATTATCGAAGGAGCAGTTCTTTTGACCTATCTTCGGCTTTATGTTAAGCTCGTCTTCTCTTGACCTCTTTGCGCATGCGAAAGATTATCTAAGGAGGGTTCTTAACCATTTTTTGCTCAACATAGATGTCTTTCGGGTCTCAGCCGGCTACGTCTTTTGATTTTGACATTCAACCACCATTTCTACTATCGCTCCGATTGAGTGATCTCTGGAGGTTTCTTCAGATCGGCGATTTATAACTCATGGGTTTTCACAAATAAAAGGCTCAGCCTCAAAGTGACTATGATAACTACATTGGCCAGTCGCGGTCGGAAACTTTGGGTATGGACTTATTTCCTAGTGTGTTTCTCACTTCCATACAATCTTGTCTTATTTAATGTCAAAGCGTATCAAACAAGCAAGTTCTAGAGAGAAAAGACTATGCACTACTTCACACAACCAAGAAACAAATTGAGCATGAATTGTTTCTTTATGGATGTTCATAGGCTCAAAATAATCCTCCGATAGGGCATAGGGTCATGCGTGCGGATCTCTCAAAGTATTACTAAGTTCATCTATGGCAAAAGAAACCAATCATTTGTGCGTACCATATTCACTTACAAAACTCCCTTAATATGCGCAATCACTCTTTAACATGAGAAACAAATAATCATGCAAAGCACATAATCATGCACAATTGAAATTCTATTCACTGAAAATTTCAAAATAAATCCTCGCTCGCCGGACTTGAGTTTTATGTTGGCCCCACGATAGAACGAAAGGAAAACTGTTGATTGAAACACGTTAACTCCTCGGACTAGATGATGTGTGCCTAACCGTGGTATGTTTGGTGAGTGGGACGTTAACTCCTCATGACACTTAACCTGATAAAACAGACTCAAAGAAAAATAGGACGTAAAAAATAATAGGCAGGTAAATAAATAATGAAATAAATAAAATACAATAAAATAGCAAGTAAATAAAGTGGCTAAACTACCGAACTAGGGCATTTCTAATATCCCATAAACTTGATCGCTACGCGTTGTATTGTGTCATGTAATAGTAAAACGAATACTTATTTACTACCGACACATGACATATAGTGAACATATCGTTCGTGGAATAGCTCTAGCGAGTATCTGAGTATCGATCTCAGGGAATAAGCTTGATTACTAGTATTAAACTATCGACTCGATATCTAGCCTAATAAATAATTAGAATTTGATTTTATAATTGAAACTAAACTCCGAAATATAAACTAACACGAGATAAGAGAATGAAAGATACGACTAAGATAAAGATGAGTAACTTCAATGATAAAGATTGCTTGGATATTGAATCCCTTTACGTGTCATCGACTAAGCCGTAAATGATAAGTTATGATTTTACGCTATTTTTATACCTAATAAACTTACGTTTTCCGACCGTTATTGATCCAAAATGCTGAGAATATCCTTCATTTATGTTTATATTTTCATTTGATAGATATCGGAGCAAAACGAACCAAAAGCGGGGAGATTCTGATATGGAAATAGCCCGAGAAAATCAAGGTCGAAAATAGCTTCCATATAAAGACAAGAGACAACAACAAGTCACGTGAAGCCCACACACGATTGCATGAGGGCTGATATGGAAATGGAATTAATTTTTATCATTAGTGGAAAGCAACATAATCATTACAAGATACAAAGCAAGCATCTATCAAGATTTGAAGTTACACTGCAAGCGGAATTTTGAGATTTTCTTGGACATATGCGATGACTTGGTAAAATACGGCCTATATCTTATTGCGGCCTTTTAGTTCTAAGTGGTTGAGGATTTCATCTCCTATAAAAGGGACCGAGGGCTGCGAAGAGAAGAGAGGAGATAGACGGCAAAACCCTATCATACACGCACACCTACCCACCATCGACTGACAGCTGAGGAGTTCGCACACTCCTCAAAGCCTCATCACACGCTCCAATCCAAGGAGGGCAGCGAACACATGGCTAGGAGGGCAGCGAACACACGGCTAAGAGGGCAGCGAACAAAGAGCCAAGGAGCGATATCGAGCGTCTTCGTTGGTGCCGATCACAACGGGAAACACCGAGGAGACGCGTGACAACTCGAGCACCGTGATGGACGAATTTATTATATTTAATATTTCGATGTTATCGTTTATTAATATGCTAGCGTAATCTCTTTTGTGATTGAGGCCATATTAGGCCGGATTATGAATTCGTATTAATGTTATTCGCATTTTACCTAATCGTAGAAGTTGAGTTACGTATTTCTTGTTTGCGTTTAATGCCTGCGTATGCTTGATCACCATATGTTTGATTTTTGATATGTTTATGAGACTGTATAAGTGATTAGACCGGTTAGAACAATAAACAAGGAATATCACGACGTAAAACCGACCAGAGACGGAATTCGGTTTCGTCATATAAAGCCGGTTAGACCGAAAGCGTCTAAACTCGGGGAAATTCATAAAGCCAAATGCGTGCGGAGTAACTACAGTCATATAAGAATATAGTTGATTGGTTCACTCTCGCATAGGATTGCTAGATACGTGGATAACGGGTAGTACGTGTGTTAGGAATTTCTACCTTAACTAGATTTATATTGATTAGGTAAACTCGATTGCATGAAGACGTAGGATTAATCTGTGTCGATTATGTGCTATAATCATGCTTGTCGTTATTTGATTCTCACTATCTTTATTTTTATTTGTTTTTATCATTATTTGCGTTTTTATCTCTTTTATCAAATCATTCAAAAATATAAAAAATATCTTTCTAGTCTAAATTAAATTTGGGAATAATATTTTAAAATTAGTCGAGCTGTCTCTGTGGATTCGATACTCGGACTCACGTTCGTTTTATACTACTTACACGACCTAGTACACTTGCTAGTATTTGAGCGTGTCAGTAAACTACCGTTACTACGTGAATATCGATTAGATCGCAGTAGTTTCTACTCACTCCCAAAATTTTTTGTTGCACTAGACGTTCGTGAGAATCTAATTTAGCAATTACCTTGTACGAGTGTTGATTATTTGTTGTCGCCCTATAATCGAGCCTAACATTTATGAGATGTCTAATTGGTTGTTTAATTGTCTCCCTAAAACGATGTACTGCGTATCACATCAACACATAGACACGTCGAAGCGATAATCAACTCAACGCATAGATATATTGAATTGGAGAAACGGGTAGACAGACGATAAATAATCATTACACTTGTTCATGAGTAATTCACAGAAAAATAACGATTCTACCCATCATTCATCTAGTCTCAAACACCAACAAGATTTATCTACTCACAATACAGAGATAAACAACGAAGAAAACAGATATGATTGAGAAACCATAATTTCTTCCCTATACAAATGCGTTGGATTTCTTTATTGAACCCTAAAAATCAACGAGGTATTTTCTAGGGTTCTCTAGCCTCCTTTTAAGTCTCTAGATCAATTAGTTGTAATCTGTGGAAGATAAGATCGTTCCTAGGGCTGGAAATCAGGCATTTTATATTTTCTCGAATTCATCACGACTACGGTATGGGCCGTCACAGCCAAGACGAGAGCGCAAAGCCCATTTCCAAATTTGGTGTCGAACTTTCATGTCTAGGAACAAGGTTGTGACACTTCACTGTCTCCTTTAAGCATGTGGCCGCTTCGTCATGGCCATGAACGAGGCTGTGACACTTTAACATTGGTCGTTTTAGATTCGTTTCCGCTCGTTGCTCGATTCGCCCTAAATATCATCATGTGTAAAACTAACAATCATACAAGACAATGCAATTTAACTTTCAGTATGAACCTAATTATAACTAAGATAAATACGTTTATCAAGGGTCCTTCCAAAAAGACAATCACTTTGAAGTTGATGACGGGAGAAAAATGAAGAGTAACGTAATGTAGCTTAGATCTATGCTCAAAAGCTGTTTTATGGTATATAGTATGATTTATAGTAGAGTCTTTCCGTTAAACTTTGAATCTTTTTACCTTTGGATTTTGTTTTCTTGTTTTCGCTTTGTTTATTTTTCTCTTGTTTAGCGCTCTCTTACTTAAGTGGATGAATGTAACCAAATAATGCATAATAAAAAGGATATTTACATTTTTTGTCACAATGTTTGGCCTATGGGCGTCGTTTCTAATTTTTTTGAGTTACAATTTTAGTCCCCAATGTTGTCGATTTTGGAGTTTTTGGTCCCTCGGTTAATTTAACTGTTAAGTTGGATGGAAATACGGGTCGTGCCAACCAGAATGTACGGGCCGGGCCGAGCCAACTCGAATTTTGCAGGCCAAAGAAATGGAGACTTGGCTCGGCCCATAAATTTGGGGTGACCCGACCCGTATTTCCGTTCAACTCAACGATTAAATTGACCGTGGGACCAAAAACGCCTAAAATCGATAACATTGAGGCTAAAACTGTAACTCGGGAAAATGGAGGACCAGAGACACCCATAAGCCAAACATTGAGGACTAAAAATGTAAAAATCGTTTAATAACATCGGGGACCAAACATTGGAGAACTTAACAGTGGACTAATTTGGTTCAAAATGGATAACTTCGGGGACTAAATTGGTCTATGCGAAACATCAGGGACTAAATTGGTCCAATAGGACAAACATTGGGGAACATTTTGGGTATTCTACCCAAAATAAAATCATATCAATCAGCCGACTTGTATAATTTTTTCTTCTCCGCATTTTACTTAATATTTATTTTTATTTTAATATCTCATAATTTGATCGATTCTTCAACTATAATTTTTTTTTACACTATAGTACTGTATAGTATAGGTTATTGTGATTTACGATAGAACACTTTGCCTAAGTCAGAAGTTTTCTAATCTTTATGTGAGATCTACGAGTAATGCAAAAAATATCTCACGATAGTAACCACGAGATCACTCTTCAGTCTTCTCAGCTATGGCAGATCGGAGCAGAAAAATGTTGAGCGACGGGTTTTTAACGTACGCCTACATCCTTATCTACATCGCGCTCTCAAGTGGTCAGATCTTTTTTAACAAGGTTTGGCAGTTTCGATTTATGTGCAGCACATATTTTTGTCTAATTGGCGATTTTTGCGAGCTCTTTGGATAATTGATTTAGTGACTTTATGAATTGCTAGCGTACGGATGCACAGGGGACATTGTGTTTGTTTTTTTTGTTACGCTGCTCCTGTTAGATCTTACCTAGTGTTTACATAATGTGTGTGTGTGTGTTTCATGTCTATATGTGAAATTGAAGTCTTCCCTTTTAAGCGTGATGAAGGATTGGGCAAGATAGTTCTAAGTGGCAGTACAGACAAAGCCCGACGTAGTTTTGCTTGTTACAATGGAGTTGCCTAGTGTCGTCACATTGCATTTAGTTTAAAGAAGACATAACTTTTGTCTTTTTCTTGAGAATGTCTTTCTTCCCTTTCTTGTTTCCTTTTTAATGGGAATGTTTCGTGGACCTTTCAGTTGTGGAAATTGACATTCAAAATGATATGCTTAGGTGCGACATGTTTATTATAAGGATTTGGTGATATATCTAAACTCGATTGGATGTAAGTTTCATTGAAGGGATAGGTTGCTTGAGAGCTTGTTAATGAAACTATTGTTATGCTACTCTTTTAGGGGCATAAATATGAAATACCCCTAATGCTACGATTATCGATTTCCTTCATTTTGTCTGAGATAATTTTAGTTTAATAATCTGATTACGTTAAGATTGACCATTTGGTTCAAATGATTTTTACTTGTGACGACAAAAAGGAAAGTGGACGACAAACGATAGTCACAATATAAGAAAATCCGGTTACACGTTACATTTGATTATCAAAGTTATACTGACTCAGGTCATGATTCATGAAATATTTTTCAATGCAGTGGGTACTATCTTCGAAGGAAATAAACTTTCCATATCCTCTTGGGTTGACTCTGCTTCACATGGTCTTCTCATCTGTTCTATGTTTCATAGTTACCAAAGTTTTCAAGGTAATGCATTTTCACACCGATTTTCGTCAAATTTTATATGAATTGTCGCGAAGGCTGAGATGTGCCCTTTTGCAGATAATAAAAATTGAGCAAGGAATGACTATGGATATGTAAGAATTCATATTTTCCTACTCATTAACTGCATTGTTTCATTTCAATAGACATGTATTAGCTGATAACACCACAGCATAATGATTATAGATTCACAGAGTATGTTGGTTGAATTATGCAACTGCCACATATAGTTTTGAGATGTTTTCCTTTGATATCATCATGTTAATGGGATTATATTTATCAAAATATGCTCTAAATACACAGTTATATATCATCCGTCATCCCAATCGGTGCAATGTTTGCTATGACGCTTTGGCTTGGGAACACAGCTTACCTATACATATCAGTTGCATTTGCCCAAATGCTGAAGGCAATCAGTACGTATAAACACTTGTTCTTATTCAAGAAATACTCATATCTAGTAAAACTACTCTCACATACTACGATTTAGTTGGACTTATCTCTCTCTCTCTCTCCCTGTCTCTCTCTCTCTCTCTCAGTGCCTGTTGCTGTGTTCATTCTTGGAGTAGCAGCTGGGCTCGAAGTGATGAGTTTAAGAATGCTTCTTATAATGTCAGTGATCAGTTTCGGGGTTTTGGTGGCTTCGTATGGCGAAATAAACATCAACTGGATCGGAGTTGTTTACCAAATGGGAGGCGTGGTGGGGGAGGCACTCAGGTTAATATTCATGGAGATTTTCGTGAAGCGAAAGGGTTTAAAATTAAATCCCATATCCATAATGTACTACGTCAGTCCCTGCAGGTATTATAATATTCTAATACACAAAAGCCATTTTTTCTTCACCCTCATCTTTCGCCTAATTTTATTTGAACACAGTGCCATTTGCCTGTTGATCCCTTGGATATTCCTGGAGAAGCCTAAGATGGATGAACAGGGGACATTCAACTTCAAGCCTCTGATTCTCACTCTCAACTCTCTGTGTACCTTTGCCCTGAATCTTTCGGTCTTTCTCGTCATTTCGCATACGAGTGCTTTGACCATTCGTGTAGCTGGTGTTGTTAAAGACTGGGTTGTGGTTTTGCTATCGGCACTCCTTTTCGCTGACACCAAACTGACCCTTATAAATCTTTTCGGCTATGCCATTGGTAAGCTATCTCCTCTACTTTATGGCCCTGTTATAAGACGCTCTCCCTCTCCCTCTCTCTCTCTGTGATTCATAAATGGGTAGAAAAAACCACACAAATTTACCTATGTTTAAGATAGTTTTTTAATACCATTGCATTGTGAATTAGTAAGCATATGGATGATGACGATGCAAGTAACAAATTGTTTCGATCGGTGCTTCTGCAGCTATTGCAGGTGTAGCTGCGTACAATAACCACAAGTTGAAAAAGGAAGCTTCTTCACGAGCTACCTTAGAGCAAGGATCTGGTGATTCGGTCCCGCTTGTCTCCACGTCATCAAACCCAAATCGATGAAGCGAAAAAGTTAAAAAAAAAAAGAAGAGAGGAAATTGATGAAATCGTTTCATGATAAGGTTTGAACACCAAATCCCTTTCACAGTTCTTGCCCCTTTGTCCTCCGTTTAAAAAGGTAAAAGGGATAACATACATACATACATTGTTTAAGTGATGAAACACGAAATACTACACAGAGTGTCACGGGATTTGAGCGTAATTGTGAGAGTAAGGGATATATGATGATCTCCTTTGATGCTTTGTTACCTGTTGTTGTCTTGTCTGTTTACATCATCTCCTTGGATGGTTTTAACCACACTTGTATAACCTCTACTTTTTGTTTATGAGGAAACAGAGATGTTGAGTTTCTTGACAAGAGGCATTTGTTTTAGTTTCTGGATAGGTTTTCTACATTCGATCTTCAAGGTATCTTATGTATCGGAGATTGTCGATTCTTGCAGTTCTCAATTTGTTTTTTCATCTACAGCCATGGTTTAAAGTTTCATTATTTTTTATATGTTCGAAAGTCATAATTAGTTATAAAGAAGTTTTTAGAAAATATTTGACGTTTGAAACTATTAAAATCGCTTTCCACGTTTTTTTTTTATAAATCTTGATCTTTGAACTGAAATTTTGAACTAGAGATGTGAACGAGTCGAATTCAAGCCAAACTCGGATACTGTGGCAAGAGATTTTTTTTTTTTTTGAGTTCGGCGATGAACGATTATGCTCAAGGTTTGTTTGGTGAGCTTGATCTTGAAGCCTAAAATTTGCAAGTTTAGAGTAAAATAAAATAAAATAAAAACTAAAAATAAAAATCACTAGCTAACTCTGTTAGCCTTTTTGAAGTCATGACGAAGCTGGAGCTAGGGGTGGGGGTTCGGGTTCGGGTTTTCGGGCTTTACCCGATCCGATCGGGTTCGGGTAGTCGGGTCGGATAATTCGTGTTATTTTTTGGGTATCGAGTACTCCAGTATTTGATAATTGTTGGTCGGGTCAGATGTCGGGTAGTAATTTGCTACCCGATCGGGTTATTCGGGTACCCGACATAATTTTTATCTTTTAATAATAATTTTTTTAAATTACTATTTTAGTAATTTTATACTTAAAAATATTTAAAAATAATAAGATATTTGAATATTTAGATTTAATTTAAGTGAAGTTTAAGTTTTAAACATATCACTCAAATTACTATTTTAGTAATTTTATAATAAAAAAATTTAAAAAGAATAAGATATTTGAATATTAAGATTTAATTTGAGTGATTAAGTTCTTACTTTAATCGTATAATTGACATCGATATTATATTATCATTGTTATCATTAGGTTATATGCTTTATCTCGTGACTTTTGAAACTTTTGTTTTTGTGATTTTGATAAATATTATTTTTTTAAGCAATAGTTGACATTTAGCTTCATTATTTTGACATGAGAATTACATATACTATTTTTAATTATTTTTGAAATCATAATCGGGTACCCGACACATACCCGACATGGTGGGTACCCATAATAGTTCGGGTCGGGTTCGAGTAGTGAAAATATTAATCCGAACCCGAACTAGCCGAACCCGAACCCAAACTATCCGATACCCGACTACCCGACCCGAGCAAACTTCAATCAATTTGAAGAACAGGCTGTTTCATCTTTTATCCATTTTCTAAATTAATTTGACCCTAATTTATTCTTTCCTTTGACTTTTAATATAAGTCGTTTTACATTTTTTTTTAAAATAGAATTCGTTTTTCTCATTCCCAAAACAAATATTTATTACGTTTCCAATTTCTCCATCATGTTAATTAAAAGCACAAGGGGAATAGTTATTATGAGGGATTAAATATGGTCAAATAATTAATTAATGATATACTAGAGATTTACTCTCTTTCTTATAAAGACTTGTTTTTAAAATCAGAGTAAAAACAATCTATTTCACTATGTAATATTTCTTTTTCAGAATAATTTTTTTTTGTTCAGGCATATATCATATATATATTGTGTCACTACTAAAAAATAACTTTTCTTAGAAAAAAATAAAAGACTACTGAAAAAATATCGATATGTTATAAAGGAAAAGCCGAGGAAAAAAATATCGGCAAATTCTTATATTAATAACAATTAACCCTAAATCACAGTGAAAACCTTTTCTCGGTTATTTCTCAGTGAAAACTAAACACACAGTCCTCAACACTCGCTCGGTTTATTTTTGAGTTGAATTGCCAGGTTTCAGACAAGGGAAATAACAGCAACACAAACAAACAAACAGAGAAAAGAAACCGAAGCAAAATTAAATACAAAAAAAATTCGTCCTCCTCGCGTCGAATACCAGTGATGCGATCGTGTGCGGCAGTGCACGACGCCGTGTTTTTTCTACGGTGACATGCCGCTGGCGGTGGACGGGGGCGGCGTTGGCGATTTGAAGGCGGTGCAGATGACGTGGCAGTCCAAGCTCTTGAAACGCAAGCGCGGCTCGCCGCCGCTAGGGTTACGAAACTTGGGGAACTCGTGTTACCTCAACTCTGTTCTACAGTGCCTCACCCACACACCTCCTCTCGCTAATTTCTGTGTCAAGTATCTACACTCTTCCTCATGTACGTGCCAATTCTATTACATTTGTACTTCTCATCGTTGCCACTGCTTTTGTTTCATTTATTTCGTGATTTTTCTTTTGTTGTCTCCTTTGGCTTAGCATGTTACTTGGGTTGGGGATGATTTTTTATACGGTATCCATCTGTTTGTTTGATTTTGTGTTGTCAATTTCGTGTGGTGGAAATGTATCTGTTGGTTATTTGTTTTGGGTATAACGAGGTGTTGTGCTTTCTCTTTTGTTGTTTTTTTGTGAATATTTTTTAGTTGTGTTGGACTTGGTATGTTACAAGATGGATTGGAGCCGGGGGCGGAGGGAAAAGGAAAAAATCAGATTTTTCTCGTTAATGTAACGGATATTTGAAATGGACGTTTTTTTCGGTTACTTTTGTAATTCGAAACGGGGTGTTGTATTTGACATTTGTCACGTTTAGGATGTGCCTATGAATCGAGTCCCGTGGTATATGACCTATTAAAGAAAGTATAAGTTGTTTCGTGATGTTATAAATGTGGCTTCGGTTGTGTATCATTTAATACGTCAAATATAGAACCGTATGCATTCGCGTGGGACCACTTCGGTGGAATTGGTAACTAATCTCTACTGAAAAGTTTCGGATTCATTACGTAAACATTATCCTTGTGTCGTATTTGCTGTCTGTTAGATTAGACCAGATAAGACAGTAATAACTCACCTGCTTCTGTTTGGTTTCTTTTCTTCCAGCCCAAGATTAATTTAATAGAAACAAACGGCACTAAAAATATCACGCACTTGATTATAAATTTTCTTTTTAAGAGCTGCTACACGCGTTAAAATTCTTCCTTTTTTCATTAATAGGTGATTTGGCGCCGGTAAAGGACTCAAGGGGGAAGAAAGGGGATTGCCCTTTCTGCATATTAGAGAAGCGAATAGCGCGTTCGCTGAGCAGCGAAGCCGTTGCGGATACGCCTCTGCAGATGAACAACTGCTTGAGGATATTCGCGGAGCACTTTCGCATCGGGAGGCAAGAGGACGCTCACGAGTTCTTGCGCTACGTGATCGATGCTTGCCACAACACGTGCCTGAGGCTTAAAACGCTGCAAGAGCAACATTTTGCGGGGCACGTGGTGGAAAATGGAAGTGGCGCTAATGTTTCGGGGGAAACGGTGGTGAAGGATATCTTCGGTGGGGCACTGAAGAGCCAAATAAAATGTTTGTCGTGCGGCGCTGAATCGAACAAGGTTGATGATATCATGGACATTAGCCTTGATATTTTGCGCAGCGGGTCGCTCGTTGAGGCACTGACAAACTTTTTCGAGCCTGAGATTTTGGACGGAAATAATAAATACAAGTGTGACGGGTGAGTATGTGTAACGCTTTTATTATATAGTGCATTGTGATTTATTGATCTTCGTTCTGATTTAGTTCGTGTATGTTTTAATGCGCTTTAGTTGCAAGGAGTTGGTGGCGGCGAAGAAGCAAATGCTGATATGCCAGGCGCCAAATATTCTTGTGGTTCAATTGAAGGTATATCTTGGTTACTTGAAGATGTAATTTTATATCGTTTGAGATTTAATTGTTTTTATCTATAATATTCTTGTCTATTCAGAGGTTTGGGGGCACTTTTGGCGGAAAAGTGGACAAGGACGTTACGTTTGAGGACACTTTGGTGCTCTCAAGCAATATGTGTAATGAAAGCGAGGTAGACCGTATTTCACGTGCGCTATTTGTGCTCATTATTTCCTATCGTTGCCATCTGCTAACTTCAACGGTTGTGCAGATGTATAGTTGTCTACTTAATTTACGAAGGGTATAACCGTCTTTTAGTTTTCGTTCTTACCTCTTTATCGCGTCTTAATTCCTGCAGGATCTGCAACAACCAGAGTACGGCCTTTTTGGTACTATTGTGCACTCGGGTTTCTCTCCAGATTCTGGCCATTATTACGCATATATCAAGGTCTCCTCTTGTTTACGATTAGTTAAATATATGTTATTAAATCCAACTACATAAATTAGATTTTGATTTTGTTGGTTCTTCCTTTTCAGGACGCGAGTGGTCTCTGGTATTGCTGCAATGATAATTGCGTCACTGCCTCGACATTGCAGGAAGTCTTGTCAGAGAAAGTCTACGTTCTCTTCTTCTCCCGTACAAAACAAACCTCGGTTCGTTTAGAGAACTCAGTGAAAGATCACATTTCGGAGCCAAAGAGTTCAACCGAAACCCATAATCCCAACGGGACTGGATTAGGCATCGCGAGACCTGTTGGTCTCGATAAAGTTCATGCGATAACGCCTAGTTCGTGTCTGAAAACTACATCCAAGGATTCTCAGGTGCCCTCGGAAAGAATTCGTAACCCGCCACCGATTCCTATTGAGTACCTTCAGAGGCAAGCAAAAGCCTCCACGAACGGGTCAAATTCTCAGGTGCCCTCGTCAAGAATTCGTAATCCGCCACCGATTCCTCTTACTTACCTTGAGAGACAAGCAGCAGCCGCCGCGAAAGGATCAAATTGCAGAGTTTCCTCTGCTGAAAATTCAGTTGCAAACCTTCATAGTGAAGCTAGTGTCTCCAATGAACAGAGGAAGTCTGGTGACGATGTGGGTCCCACAAAGCTCGTTGCCCACGAGAACGTTAAACTTTCGATTTTCGAAAAAGAGCCCGAGGTGGATAAAGGATTCGAGGGATCATTGGTGAATTCAGTGAAAAATGGGGGCGGCGAAAAAATCATCACCAAGGAGACACCTGATGTTCCTGTAATAACGGGACAAAGCGGTGTGCAAAGTGGAGCTGATTCAGTGCCTTCCTCTGAGAAAAGTTCAGTTGCAGTTATTACTACTGTTGCATCGGTAAGAAATGACAATCATAAGGACTTGCAGAGTGGAAACATCATGGGATCCGGTACTAACGTGAGCAGAAAAAGGAAGGAAGAAGACACTCCTTCCATCTTTTTTGCACGGGACGACCAATCTCGAGCGAAAATGAATGAATTCAAGGAAATGTAAGTTTCGTTTTACCACTTCTGCAATATATCTGAAATTATTTTGGCTTAATGCATCCAAAGGGCAAGAATATACTGCTCTTTGGGCACCTCGTACGATCTATAATATGATTTGTTGCATTCAGCTGCTTATATTATATTCCCTTACCTGAATTGCTAGTTCATATTTAGCTGATAAGTGCTATCAATATCTTCCAGCAAGACTTTTGCTAATATTTGCTCTTAATATATATATACCTCAGGATGGCAAAAGAAACATCCTCAGTTTTGCGATCTTGTGGATGGTACATTGAAGTGGAAAATTCAATGCATGCCAGGAAAAAGTTGCTCCAAGAACCCGGGAGTTCTGAGATGAGAGATGCTAATATAAAGTACGCACTTTTGAAGCTCATTTCGGTTTTACCTTATCGTGATTATTACTCTTAACTTCATTTTCTCCATGCATATAATATCCCATCTAACAATTGCATGCTTAAAATGCAAGCCTCCTTACGCAGGCACAGTACTTTTTAATGAATGTGACATCTTTTAACTCTAAGCAACTTTATAGGTCTTTCTGGAGATGAGTGATTTGTTTTTCATACATCAGCAATTCTTTTGGCTTCCTAACAGATTATATTCGCTTATCATAATTCGTAACCTAAATTTTTTCGGTTAGGTTAAGTACTCTCCCCTGAACGAAAGATTCTTTTTTTTTTCCTTAATTGTGCGATAAATTTGGATGCTCGCCATGTTTGTCGTTGTATAAATCATGTTGTATATCTTACTAGCACTTGTTGCAATAAACACATATCTATTTTGATCCTGCAGGAGTGAGCTGATTTCACATGCTAAGAAGAGTTGTCTTCCTAAAGTGCCCGAGTCGCTCAAAGCAATGCTAGTTGACTGTCTGAAAAAGCTCAACGAAGAGCACAAGCCAGCTAAGGCTTGACAATGTCAAGTAAATCATGGTAAGTTTCCTCTGACCATTAAACGTTGTAATAATAAATAGTCTCAAGGACTGTAAAATCTCGATTTGATACCATTTTTCTAACAGACGTGGACAGGAGTGCGCTACGGGTTTTTGCAAAAGAATGAGAGAAATTCCGATGTAAATATATTGCGGGAATGCAGAGGATCGGCGGGGTTGAGTCGTAAATTAGAGAGCATAACTTGTCGATCGAGGGATTCTTTTTGTTCGCCGGAGAGAAATTTCGAATGTGTACCATATCGTCATCGGCTTTTTTCGCTTATTTAAAGATGTGGTCTTTTAGGGGAGTTTTTACATGAAAATATATATAGTGTTGAATCGCGAAGTAGTTACTATGTTGTTGTGGTCAATCTTTGGTGCCCATTATTGTTTTTGGGTTGATTAGATTTGTAAGAGGAATAGAGATAATAATACATTTATACCTGGTTTTGGACTTTCAATTGTATGAATATTTTTCTCCATCAATAAATTAGACCGTTCATCTGCTCCTGTAATAGAGAAGCTCCTCGCTTCTATCAAAGCTTTGTGATGGCTTCTTACACTCAACGGCTCGCAGCAGTTCTGGTTCTTTAGTTCCTATCATTACTAGACGACACCTTGGCTCAACAGCTTTGAAGCTAGACGAAGTGATAAACAAATACCGCAAAACCTCTGTAACTTAATACTCTATTAATTAATAAACTCTCTAAAATAATAAAATATTCATGTCCTGACTTGGGCCTTTGTAAAAAATCATCAAATTTGATAAGATAATAAAATAATAATTTTTCAGAAAATCCTTTTATAAATATTAGGTCCCATAAAACTCTAAATTAATAATTCATAAATATTACAACTATAAATATTATGATAATTTCCTTAAATATGAATCTATTGTTACTTGATTTTTCTTAAATTTATGTCTACTTGGATTTCATCCCTCTTTTTTAATTGCGGTCAAGATGTCCGATGTCGAGTTCTCTAGTTGCAATAGAAAAGTGTGAAGAGTTGTTATCGCGCTTAAAGCCCCTTTCTCTAGACTAATTCCAACAGTATTGAATCATCTCCAGCTTCATCATTAGTGGGATCTTCAATAATCTCAGCAACAACTTCCTCGAAAACGTCGAACCATTGAACATTCATTATTTTCACCCTGGATAGTCCACCAATTTGTTGACATGCATTTTATTTCCGTAAGTATAACCAACACCCTTACCATTCTCAAGCTCATGTAGGGTTCTTAAAAGTTTTGTCTCACTTGAGTTGCTTGAGATTTCTTCAAAGTTTTTCAATACATACTAAATTTGTTGACTTTAAAAACTCTATCTTTCAATTAATAAAATATTAATTTCTCTATATATTAATCTCTTTAAATTAATAAAAAATTTCCTGGTCGTGGGGTTATTAATTAATAGAGATTTTACTGAAAACTCTATTTTTCTAGAATACTATGAGTTTTTTCTTTTTTTCGAAACGATTTTTTCATTACATAAAATGAATTAACGAGGGGACTAGAAGAGCCCAAGAAATCCTCTAGTAACAATCATATTTCAGAGGTGGTAAATCAATCATCAAGAGAGAAATAACCACACAATCAGAAACGAAAAAAAAAAACTGAAAGAAATCAAATAATACAAGATTGAAAGAAAAGAATTAAAGAACGTACTATAAACTAGTCCAACACTTGACATGGCTATTAAGCCAAGATATACAACACCCTTAACTAGCTTCCGTCTTCAACTTCATAAGCTTGTCTTCTTCGGTACTGATACCCCACGAAGGGAGAAAACAACCCTATAGTGAGGAGACACAAAACTTCCATCCCGAGAGAGTAAAAACATGCAGACACATCGCACGACACAAGAAAGAAAGAGAAGGAAGACACGAGCTCCACCAAACCACTATCAATGGAGGAAGGGACATGGAAGGAGAGGGAGGAGTATATATATGGTGGTGTGGCTTAAATATTCACCCATTTTGCATGATGAGGCGAATTTTAAGGTTCTGTTCAGTAGTCTTCTCTGTCTCAATATTTCTGTTTTGTTTTACTTAAATCATCTTCAACACAATTTCCGAATTTCAGAATCCGTACAACAGTACAAACAATCTGAGTTTCAAATGCTTTTCCATTACAACATCAACTGTATTTTACTATATACCTTCGTGGTAAGAGAATAAGACCGACTACTACACTTGAAAAAAATCATCAATAAGTGCACACAATCAAGAAGCTGTATTTATAGTCTTCAAATGCTCCAGCTTCTCCACAGAAAACCCCTTCCTTCAGCCACAAATTCGATCAAGAATCACTTTTTACATAGGCTCGTCTTCTATTTGATCCGTTCCAAGTTATAGTTCACCATTCGTTCGAGGGCCAAGCTAAAATCATTCACAGGCAAACACCGAAGATTCATCACAGCTTCTTCAGCTTTCTTCTTCGCCAAGTTACGAGCTTTTTCAATCCCACCACTGTTTTTAACAATCTTAATTGCTTGCTCAAGCGAACCCGGCTCACAAAACTCGGATTCGATTATGTCCCTCAAATCTTCCTCTGTTTCCAGTGCGTATATCACGGGAGCCGTTAGATTCCCCTTAGCCAAATCACTGCCAGCGGGTTTCCCTAGCTGTTCTGCAGATTGAGTGAAATCCAATATATCGTCCACAATTTGGAACGACAGCCCGAGATTTTTGCCGTATTGGTACATTTGCTCGGTGATTTTATTGCCTACAGCGCTGAAGACCGCAGCTCCTTTGGTGCTCGCTGCGATTAAGGATGCTGTCTTGTAATAACTCTTGATTAAGTACTCGTCGAGGTGAACGTCACAGTCGAATAAGCTCGATGCTTGCTTTATTTCTCCGCTGGCAAAGTCTTTAATCACCTGCAACAGAGATTTCTTAGGTGTTTCGATCGGTTTTCACAAATTTGAACAGTTTAATACGACAAAAAATGGTGTTTAGTTACCTGACTTATGAGCTTTATGACCTCGATATTTTCGAGGTTTGCGAGGTACCATGAAGATTGTGCGAACATGAAATCTCCGGCCAAAACGGCGACGCGTGTGCCGTACAGTTGGTGGACGGTTTGCTTCCCTGAATCGCATGTAATGAACGGGAGTTGTCGGTGTAAGATAAAAGGGAGAAAGAAAACTCAAAATGGTCTTAGATGTTTAACATGTGTACCAAATTTAGTCCTTGATGTTGTCAATTTTGGACCAATTTGGTCCTTCAGCCACGATTAACGTCAATTTTAACAGTTCCGGAGTCATCCAAGCCGTCAAAAAAGGAAGCTCGGATCCACATTGGCAAAATAAAGGGTTTGTTTGACGGAAAATTCGCAGAATTTGGAGGTTTGCATCGTACACTTGTACTGTTAATGGAGCTCGACGAAGCAGACAATCTAGACTCATTACTAATTTTGGAGGAGAATTTTTCGGTTTCGTGCCCTCCTTTAGTTAGTTTTTAACAGAGAAGGAGACCACGTGTGGGGCATATGCAAGATTCCTGTTGAAATTGACGTTAATCGTGACGGAGAGGACGAAAGTAGTCCAAAATTGACAACATCGAGGGCTAAATTGGTACGGACAAAACATATGGGACTAAATTGATCCAAAGGGTAAACATCGGAGACCGTTCTGGGTTTTCTCCCAAAGATAAACATCAATCTCTGAATCTTTACAAGATCATAAACAATTTAGCAGAGTTTATTTGAAGATGAGAGCTGAAAAAAATACGAACCTCTCCTCATGTCGCTTTCATCAAGAACGTCGTCGTGTATCAAGCTTGCCGTGTGTATCATCTCGATGATCTCACCCAGCCTTCTGTGCTCTTTAGTGAGGTCCCTAAATTAAGGCGAACCATTTTATTACCGCGATTTGATTTCTACATAATAGTAAGAAACACACAGAGAAAGTATCACATATTGCTCACGTTAAACCAGCAATCTCTGCTGTGGCTCTCGAGACCAAGAACACCAAAGCCGGTCTCATTCTCTTACCGCCGGCCCCAAATATTTGCTCCGCTGCAGACATTAATACCGGATTCTCCGCGCCCACTATCTGCGTTTGTTTGGAAATTCAAGTGAGCCCCAAAATATAATATAACAACTCAGAGCTGTAAACTAATTATGATTTCGAAACAACACTAAAAAGGCCAACTTTTCATGGATTTTGCCGATTTATCACCAAATTAGCCTCCATCACCATCACAAGATATAAAATCATGCAAAATAAATCAAGAAAACTCACAGATTGCAAATTTTTGTTCAGAGTGAGGAGGTCGTCAGCAACCACATCGAACACGTCGGACAACGAGGGAGGGCTTATCTGAACTTTCGACAGATCAATTACCGGCGGAGGACCAACTTCAACACCTAGCAGAAAACGAGGAAACAAATAAATATTAAGACATGGTACTTGTGAATGGAAACTGGACATATATGTATTCTTATTACCGTTAAGGAAAGCTTCAGCAGACTTCGTACGAAACACACGGCACTTGCCCGCTTCACGCTTCTCACAGGTCAACTTCCGAGCTTTGCGAGCTCTATGAACATTCCTAACGAAGCTTTTAGCACAGCTCTTCAGAGGGAAGTGGTCGAACGAGGCACTGGAAGAGCAAGCACATCCAACGAAGTCCAATCTTGACGCCATTGTAGAAACTCAAGCCCGCTAAGAAGACAAAGGGTTCAGCTTGTCATTTCAGCGAGCACATACGAGGCAGCAGCCGTATTAAATCCACGAGATTATTAAAATGTCGACTGGGTTTAATGAAGACCTTTCCTTCCTTGCCAAATTGAAAAGAGAAAACAAGATATATAGGTGTGGAGCAAACGCTACCACAAATCATAAAGGCTTAAAAAGTTTGATTTTTTGCACGACTTGCTTATATGGGGCTTGAGATTATCTCAGTTTTTTTAGGAATGAATAAAAGCTAAATCGAAATGATAAAGGACGGATGGTTGTGTGAGAATGTCACGACGAAACAGGAACCTAAGTACTTGAGCAGTCGTCTTCTTGTTTTCTTTTATATTTTTTGTACAAGAGATTATTACTACTGGCCTGTAGTAAGGCTGATGTGGTCGTATACCTACCAGACGTTACATTGTAAATAGAAAGCTGAAAACATCCTAAAAATTATGTCGAAATGCTTGCAAATTTTTAACTATTTAGTTAATATTATAAATATATAAGTAACGTGTGCATATGTCTAAGACTTGAATCACGCCCTTTGAGTAGTCGTCGTGAATATTGCATCGACGTATATGTTTTGGACGTGAATCATGCTTTTGAATAGTAAGGATTTTCATCTATAAAAACGATGATATATTTGTATTGACATATATCGAAAATATTGTACAATTCCAGTGTTAATATTTTTGTTCTTATACCAGTTATAATAATTTTATAACACGTTGTCAGCATGAGCGCTCTTCGGCAACAATCAACATTCGTCCAAGATCTCGAGTATTTGGAAATATTAATGTTATTCTTCTCTTAGACATCATATATCTTTGTTTTAATATTTTATGATTTGGGTATTAAAACGTATTTTGTATTTTATGATAGTATGACGAATTTGCAAAGCCTCGAATTTGTTGCACTTAACATATCAGGATATCAGGAAAGAATTATTTATCTTAGGCACTAGACGCATAGATTCATCTAAAAGCAAAAGACTTGGGTGACACTATTATCGCCCCAAAAATCACAACAAATGCATGTGACACCACTGATGCCACAAAAACCACAACGGGTGCAGGTGCACCACTGATACTGTAAAAACCGCAAGCGCTCGGGATAAGACAAGAGCTTTGATAGTTCTTCGCCACTACATTAATGCAGATCTGAAAGATGAATACTTTAATGAAAAAGATCATGCTGAAATGTGAAAAAATCTGGAAGATCGATTTGAGCACTTGACAATTGTTATCCTCCCAAAGGCAAGGTATGAATGGATGCATTCAAGATTAAATGATTTTAAATCCGTTACAAAATATAACTCGGTTGTTCATAAAGTTACTGCCATACTATAATTGTGTGGAGAAACGGTCACTGAAGATAGTATTGCTGGAGAAAACATTCAACACTTTTCATCCATAAAATATGGTATTGCAACAGCAATATCGAGAGAGGAGATTTAAAAAACATTCAGAGTTAATCTCTTGTTTATTGTTGGTCGAACAAAACAATGAATTGTTGATGAAAAACCACGAATCATGACTGACTAGTTCTACTGCAATCCATGAAGCGAATGCAGTCAGAGGTAATATGATAATAGTCGAAGCAATGATCGTAGACGTGGTCGTGCTGGATATCGGGGTCATGGACGTGGTCGTGGTCAAGGTCGTGAACGTGGCAGAGGAAATTTACGGTGGTGGTTATCAGCATTTTCGTGGTGGTTATCATAATAATCGTGACGGTCATCAAAATTTTCCTCAGAAAAGGAAAAATTACGAAAATAATGATGAGAAGAGGCACACTGAAGAACAACGATGAGCAATGCTATCGTTGTGGTGGTCCGGGCCATTGGTTACGTAACTGTCGTACGTCCAAACTTTTGGTTGAATTGTATCAACAAAGTAAAGGCGAAGAAAAGAGACTTGAAACGAATTTTGTTCAAAGTGAATTGACCTCTGCTTATGGACAAATGATAAAAATACACATTTCGAAACTGCGGATTTTCTAGCTTTTCCTGAAGAAATCTGATCCATTATGTATTATTATTATTGTATGCCTTATTATTGTGTGTATTGTATGTTTTATTATTGTGTGATTTGTTATGTATCGTTTGGAGTGTTTTATTAGTTATATGTTACTTGTGATATATCTGTTTATTTTCAATAATAATTGTTATGTGTTTGTTTATAATGGAATTTCTGAGATGGAAACGAACATGTGCAACGAAGCTAGTGTTTCGAAATACTTCGATCTCAGATGGAAACCAATACAATTCTGAAAAGTAGAAATACTTCGATCGTCTTGATATGAAAGAAGCTAGCGCTATTACTATATCGGGTATCACAAATATAATTAAAGGCTCCGGAAGAGCTAATGTTTTACTACCCAGAGTAACGCGGATGATAATAGAAAATGCCTTATATTCTCCGAAGTCTCAAAGAAATTTATTGAGCTCAAAGCTATTCGACATAACGGATATCACATTGAGACTGCATACAAATGAGATGTTGAATTCACATTACAAAGGGGATTTCTAATGATAAAATAATTATGGAAACATTACATTCCTTTGACTCTGGGTTGTGTTACACATATCTTAGAACGATCGAATCGTATGCTACCGTAAACCAAAAGTTTACTAATGACAGTACATTTAATGTTTGGCATGACCGGTTGGGCCATCCCAATGCAATTATGATGCGGAAAATAATTGAGAATTCACATGGGCATTTAATGAAGAACCATGGGATACTTAAAGTAATGAATTATCATGTGTCGCTTGCTCTAAAGGGAAGTTAATAATTCGGCCATCACCATCGAAAATAAAGAATGAATTCATAACATTTTTCGAGTGATGATATTTGCGTACCGATACATCCATCATGTGGACCATTTAAGTATTTCATGGTATTAATTGATGCATCGACTAGATGGTCTCATTTATGTTTGTTATCAACGCACAATGTGGCGTTTGCGAGGTTGCTTGCGCAATTGATCTAATTAAGAGCACATTTTCCAGATTATCTGATAAATAAAATAAGCCTTGATAATGCTGCTGAATTTACTTCCAAGGCATTTAATGATTGTTGTATGTCTATCGGAATTAGTGTTGAGCATCCCGTGTCACATGTGCATACGCAAAACGGTCTTACAAAATCGTTGATTAAGTGTTTGCAGTTAATTGCAAGACCATTATTGATGAAGTCGATTATTCCCTCGTCTTGCTGGGGACATGCTATATTGCATGCAACAACACTAATCCGCATCAAACCAACAAGCTATAATGATGCCTCCCCATTACAAATGGTTCATAGTTGAGAATTAGATATTTTCCATCTAAGAATTTTTGGATGTGTGCTATATGTTCCAGTCGCTCCACCACAACGAACAAAGATGGGACATCAAAAGAGGTTGTGAATATATGTCGGATATGAATCTCCATCGATAATAAAATATTCGGAACCTCTAACTGGAGATTTATTTATGGCCAGATTTGCCGACTGTCAGTTTGATGAATTGAATTTTCCGACATTAGGGGGAGAAAAGAAACAGCTGGAGAGAAATGTTAGTTGGAATGAATTATCGTTAAATCATTATGATCCTCGAACTAAAGAATGTGAACTAAATGTTTAAAAGATAATTTATTTACAAAGTTTAGCTAATTAAATGCAGAAAGTTTTACTAACCTTAAAAGAGTGACCAAGTCACCAGCTGTTAATGCTCCTGCAAAAATAGATGTTCTTGCAGAACATAGTATCAACCCTAAGCCACAACTAAAGCGTCGTAGGCTCTCGGGTTCCACAGATAAAAATCCTCGGAAGAAAATGAGCAAATAATAATAAGAATGGTCCAACCGATGATTTATCGACTAGAGAAGAGTCGATGGTCATAAAAGATAATGAGAATGAAACTCATGTACTTGTTCGGAAATAATGATAACGAAGAGATCTCGATAATCTATGCCCGAAATGGAATTAGATGGAACCGAGAGGAAGTCAACGTTGACGATAAATTCTCATTTAACGTAACGCTACATGAAATGAATGGATTAATGAGAATGAAGATCGTAAACAACAGTCTGTACAAGAATGCAAACAAAGAAATGATTGGCCAAAATGGAAAGATGCAATCGAGGCAGAATCGAAATCACTTGAAAAGCGAATGTTTTCGGACATATAGTCCGTATACTAGAAATGTAAAACCGATTGGATAAAAATGGGTTTTTATTAGAAAAAGAAATGACAACGGTGAAATTGTTAGATACAAAGCACGACTTGTTGCACAAGGTTTTTCGCAACGATATGTTATTGATTATGAGGAGACGTATTCCATGTGGTGGATGTAACTACTTTTCGTTATATAGTAAGTTTGGCAGTACGAGAATGACTATATTGCATCTTATGGATGTTGTCACGCTTATTTATATGGAATACTTGACAGTGATATATATATATATATATATGAAGCTTCCCGAGGGATTTCAGATGCCTGAAAATTCAGGGCCCCGAAACGAGTACTCATTTAAGTTGAATAAATCGCTTTATGGATTAAAGCAAATTGTGCGAATGTGGTATATTCATCTAAGTGAATTTTTAGTGAAAGAAGAGTATCGGAATGATCAAACTTTTCCCTGCATATTTCTGAAAAGATGTAAAAATGAGTTTGTCATTATAGCAGTCTATGTTGATTATATCAATATAATTGGAACTCCTGAAGAGTTGACAAAAACTGTTGATTGTTTAAAGAGGGATTATGAAATGAAAGTTCTCGGAAAAACAAAATTTTGTCTTGGACTGTAGATTGAGTATTTGAAGAGTGGAATGTTTGTACATCAGGAAACTTATACAAAAAAGGTATTGAAAAGAGTTTACATGGATGAATCTCATCCACTGGATACTTCAATGATTGTTAGATCTTTAGATGTGAATAAATATCCGTTCAGACACGCGAAGATGATAAAGAGCTAATTGGTCCTGAAGTATCACATCTTAGAGTTATTGGAGCACTAATGTATCTTACGAGTCATATGCGACTTGATATAGCGTTCGTTGTAAACTTATATGCAAGATATAGTTCTTCGCCGACTCGTAGACATTGGAATGGAGTCAAACGACATTTTAGATAACTTCAAGGAACAACTGATATGGGATTGTTCTATTCTAATGAGTCGAAAAAAAATTTAATAGGGTATGCAGATGATGGATATTTGTCTGAATCACATTATGCTCGATCGCAAACAAGTTATTTATTTACATATGGTGGAACCGCCATTTCATGGTGGTAAATTAAACAAACTTTAACAACTACTTCATCTAACCATGCGAAAATTCTAGCTATTCATTAACCTAGCCGAGAATGTGGTTGGTTGCGATCAATAATTGAATATGGACTCGTGAGTTGCTTTCTGAGAAATTACTTCCAACGATCTTATATGAAGATAATGCGGCATGTATTGCTCAATTAAAGGAAAGATATATTAAAGGGGATAGAACAAAGCATATTATCGAAAATTTTCTTCACCTATTATTTGGAGAAAAATGGTGATATTGATGTACAATAAGTGCGATCAGGTGAAAATCTCGCAGATTTATTTACGAAAACACTTCCCCCTATTATTTTCAGGAAATTGGTATATTCAATTGGAGTTCGAAGACTCCGAGATTTATAATGATGTTATCATCAGGGAGAGAAAATACGATTTGCACTCTTTTTCCCGTCACTGTGGTTTTTTCCATGTGGTTTTCCGAGTAATATTTTTAGTGAGGCAACAAATGAAAGTGTATCAAAACAATGATATATCGTGTTTTCTTCACTCGGTTTTGATCCCACTGTGTTTTTCCTAGTACGGTTTTCGATAAGGCAGCCAAAATTATCATATGTTCTTAGATATCCAAGGGGGAGTATTATAAATATATAAGTACGTTGTGGATGTCTAAGGCGTGAATCACGCCCTTTGAGTAGTCGTCGTGAATAGTGACATGAATAGTGCATCGATGTATATGTTTTGAATAGTAGAGATTTTCATCTATAAATAGGCTGATATATCGAAAACATTATTAAAATTCCCTCTAGAATTCCAGTGTTTATATTTTTGTTCTTATACCAGTTATAATAATTTTATAACAGTTACAACTTAAATTAATGGACTCGTTTAGTTAAAGAATATCTTTTTTCGTTTTATCAAAAATACGAATACATATTCGCCGCACGTCTTAGAAACCGAGGTCTCTATCCTAGTACCAACTGTTGATAGGAGGAATTGCCTCTTGAATATATATGGTGATCAGAAGTTTGATTTGTTCGATGTGGGACACCCACTTAATTAGAATCTCAACACGCCCCCTCACGTGTGGCATGGCGGGCCTAAGACGGTGAGGAAAGATCGGGTGAATCAAATCGGGGGACGATGAGGAAAGATCGAATCGGTTCTAGAGCGGAAATTGCTCTGATACCATCTTATAAATCGATGTCTCCATACTAAAATCAATTTTCTATGATTTGTTCGATGTGAGACACCCACTTAATTAGAATTTCAACACCACGCTCGATTCATTTTAGTTTGAAATGAATTTTAACCCCATCATCGACTATGGATGATTTTAAATTCCAACATAACTAATCTTCATGATCCATGTGACATATCCAAGCCACAAAACACGAGTTTTAACAAGTAGACAATTCATAAATGAACAATTAAGGGAGTCAAAAAACACTAGGGAGATATATAATTCATAAAACATAAGTTTTAACAACTCCAAACAACTCTGTGTGCCAACCTATCAAGACAATTCGTAAATTGGTTTTTCAAAAAGAAAATGAGGGACACAGATAATGCAAATGAATGGACCAAAAATGTTAATAAAGCACAATTATTATCAGGAGTCTACACGGCTTCATTGGACCACGGTTCTTTGAAGAAGCCCAATCGTCATAGAAAATTTAGGATTCTGAGAGCAGAGAGGGGCACCGGTTCTGCCGGGTCCGGTTCCGCCGGTTCCGATTCCACCACTGCCAGCGAGATACCGATTCCTGTGCCGATTTTGGAGGAGCCAGTCCAGAACCGGCATAGGAACCACCGATTCTTGTTTTTTTGTTTTTTGACGAATGTTTAATTATAATTAGAAACATTAATTATATCCTATCCGTAGTTAGTTAGAAACATTAATCAGAACCATTAATTAGTGCAATTAAGTTTACATATATTAACTATTTGCCGTACTTAATTAATATAAGATTAATTTTGCGCACTTAGTTAATTAGACGGCACGTTGAATTAGAAGCATTAGTTACACAGGCACATTTTATTAGAAACATTAATAATATCGAATATCCGTAATTAATTAGAAACATTAATTGGTGCGATTCTCAATCACAATTAGTGCAATTAAGTTTTACGATTAAACGGCTAGTAAATATTGGTGCATATATGTGCGTACTATTATGAATATACGTTAAAGTGGATGTCCATTCAAGACAGAACATCAACCAACGGTGAGAGCATGGAGTCAATCAATAGGGCCATACATTTATCGATGAATGACGTATGCCATGAGCAAATTTTTTTGTACTGTAGCGTGTTGATATGTGTATATAAGGGCATAATATGTTCATTTGTAAATATACGTGAAATAGAATAGTTGGTTCTGCTAGTTATTATAAACGTTTCTCCATTAGGAACCACAAGGCTCAGAAGCGAGAAGCCGAGCAACACAGGTTTTCGGAGACATTTGCATCCAAGAGATAGAAGGTTGTCGATACTGCAAACTCCTCGAACATTAATAACACGTGGAGTTTTTTTGCGAAAAGGCTCAACAAAGGGTTGACTAGTTCTCCTCCGTCTATATATGTTTTTCTCATCGAGTGAATCTTTAAACCCAAAGGGCGACCGGGCAAGAGCTTGATATTTGTATGCAAAATTCAATTCTATTATGAAATTATTATGAAATAATAATATGTGGATGTTTTTAATGTTAGTAAAAGTTAGTTGATTGTTGATGAGATGAGATAAGATAAGATAAGACGTATTTAATGTTGTAAATGTTAGATGAAAGAGTATAAATTTTTCTACTATAAATAGACCGATGTATTTGTATTAAATCATATCGAAAACATCAATAATATTATCTCTCTACAATTCCAGTGTTTTATAATTCTGTTTTTGTCCAGTTATAATAGTTCTGTAACACGTTATCAGCACGAGCGCTCTCCAGCAACGATCGACCTCCGGACAAGATCTTACAACTATAATCGAGGATGTTGCTATATACGATGATTGATCTCCTGATTCTTACTCTACTCACGACAATAATTAACTACATATGGAATATGTTTTTACCAAGATTTTACGAGAGTGATTAATTATGATATTTTTTAATGTTATAATATATGTTTCTTATGAAATATATTTTGTTATAGAAAGATGTCGCTCTACCTGATGATTGATGGCTACTATTATTTTACGATGGCACTCATCGTGATGTGAACTTTATTTTTCGTAAGAATTTTTACAAAAGAAGATTAATTGTAATTATCCTTTAAAGTGTTTTCTTTTTACGATAAACTTGTATTGATATTTATATTGGAAATATTAATGTTATTCACATCGTATATTTGTTTTATGCTTTATGATTTGAGTATTAAAACATGTTTTGTATTTTATGATAGTATGACGAATTTGCAAAGCCTCGAGTTTGTTGCCTTTGACATCTCAGGAAAGAATTATTTATCTTGGGCACTAGACGCTGAGATTCATCTAAAAGCAAAAGGTTTGGGTGACACTATTGTCGACCCAAAAACCACAACGGTGACACCACTGATATTGTACAAACCACAAGCACTTAGGATAAGGCAAGAGCTTTGATAGTTCTGCGCCACCACATTCATGCGTATCTGAGGGATGAATACATAAATGAACAAGATCCCGCTGAATTGTGGAAAATTTTGAAAGATCGATTTGACCACCTGACAACTGTTATCCTCCCAAAGGCAATGTATGAATGGATACATTTAAGATTACATAATTTTAAATCTGTAACTGAATATAACTCGGCTGTTCATAAGGTGACTGCCACACTGAAATTGTGTGGAGAAACAGTCACCAAAGACAGTATGCTGGAGAAAACATTCAACACTTTTCATCCATCAAATATGATATTGCAACAGCAATATAGGGAGATGAAATTTAAAAGCATTCAGAGTTAATCTCTTGTTTATTGTTGGCTGAACAAAATAATGAATTGTTGATGAAAAACCACGAATCCTGACCGACTGGTTCTACTGAAATTCCTGAAGCAAATGCAGTCAAAGGTAATAATGATAATAGTCGAAGCAATAATAGCGGACGTGGTAGTGGTGGACATCGCGGTCGTGGACGTGGTCAAGGACGTGGTCAAGGCCGTGGACGTGGTCGAGGAAATTACAGTGGTGGTTATCAGCATTTCCGTGGTGGTTATCATAACAATCGTGACGGTCATCAGAATTTTCCCCAGAAGAGGAAAAATTACGAAAATAATGATGAGAAGAGGCACACTGAACAAAAGAACAACGATGAGCAATGCTATCGTTGCGGTAGTTCGGGCCATTGGTCACGTAATTGTCGCACGCCCAAACATTTGGTTGAATTATATCAAGAAAATAAGGGCAAAGAAAAGAGAATTGAAAATAATTTTGTTCAAAGTGTATTGGCCTATGCTTCTAGGACAAAAGATGAAAATACACATTTCGAAACTGCGTATTTCTAGTTTTTCCTGAAGAAAACTAATCTACTATGTATTATTATCGTGTGCTTTATTATTGTGTATATTGTATGCTTTATTATTGGGTGATTTATTATGTATCGTTTGGAGTGTTTTATTAAGTTATATGTTTTCTTGTGATATATCTGTTAATTTTAATGATTATTATGTGTTTGTTTATAAAGGAATTTCTCTGATGGAAACGAACATGTGCAATGGAGAATTATGTCTTGCAGATTGTGCAACGACTCGTACGATTATGAAGAATAAGGAATATTTTAATCATCTTTAAATGAAAGAAACAAGTGTTATTACAATAGCGGGTAGCACAAATATAATTGAAGGCTCCGGAAGAGCCAACATTTTACTACTCAGAGGAACAAGGCTGATAATTGAAAACGCCTTATATTCTCCTAAGTCTCAAAGAAATTTATTGAGCTTTAAAGCTATTCGACATAATGGATATCATGTTGAGACTGCAGAAAAAGCAGATGTTGAATATTTACACATTACAAAGGGGGTTTCTAATGATAAAAGAATTATGGAAACATTACATTCATTTGACTCTGGGTTGTATTACACATATCTTAGAACGATCGAATCGTATGCTACCGTAAACCAAAAGTTTACTAATGACAGTACATTTAATGTTTGGCATGACCGGTTGGGCCATCCCAATGCAATTATGATGCGGAAAATAATTGAGAATTCACGTGGGCATTTAATAAGGAACCAGAGGATTCTTCAAAGTAATGAATTATCATGTTTCGTTTGCTCTAAAGGAAAGTTAATTATTCGGCCATCGCCATCGAAAATAAAGAATGAATCCATAACCTTTTTGGAACGTATACATGGTGATATTTGCGGACTGATACATCCATCATGTGGACCATTTAGGTATTTCATGGTATTAATTGATGCATCGACTAGATGGTCTCATGTATGTTTGTTATGAACACGCAACATGGCGCTTGCGAGATTGCTTGCAACAATGATCCGACTAAGAGTACATTTTCCAGATTATATGATAAAGAAAATACGCCCTGATAATGCTGCTGAATTTACTTCCAATGCATTTAATTATTATTGTACGTCTATCTGAATTAATGTTGAGCATCCCGTGCCACATGTTCATACGCAAAACGGTCTTGCAGAATCGTTGATTGTTTGCAATTAATTGCAAGACCACTATTGATGAAGTCGAATCTTCCCTCGTCTTGCTGGAGACATGCTATATTGCATGCAACAACACTAATCCGCATCAGGCCAACAAGTTATAATGATGTCTCCCCATTACAAATGGTTTATGGTCAGGAACCAGATATTTCCCATCTAAGAATTTTTGGATGCGCAGTATATGTTCCAGTTGCTCCACCACAACGAACAAAGATGGGACCTCAAAAGAGGTTGAGAATATATGTCGGATATGAATCTCCATCGATATTAAAGTATTTTGAACCTCTAATTGGAGATCTAATTACGGCCAGATCTAATTACATTGATGAATTGAATTTTCCGACATTAGGAGGAGAAAAGAAACAGCTGGAGAAAAATGTTAATTGGAATGAAATATCGCTAAATCATTATGATCCTCGAACTAGAGAATGTGAACTAGAAGTTCAAAAGATAATTCATTTACAGAGTTTAGCTAATCAACAGCCAGAAAGTTTTACTGACCTTAAAAGAGTGACAAAGTCACATATTCCATCTGTTAATGCTCCTTTAAAAATAGATGTTCCTGCAGAACACAACTAAAACGTGGTAGGCCATCGGTTTCTAAAGATAAAAATCCTCGAAAAAGAAAAGGAGCAAATAATAATAAAAATGGTCCAACTGAGGATTTATCGACTAGAGAAGAGTCGATGAGCATAAAAGATAATGAGGATGAAACTCATGTACTTGAACGTTCAGAAAATAATGATAATGGAGAGATCTCAATAAACTATGCCCGAAATGGAATTAGATGGAACCGAGACGAAGTCAACGTTGACGATAAATTCTCATTTAACGTAGCGCTACATGAAATGAATGAGATTAATGAGAATAAGGATCATGAACCAAAGTCTGTACAAGAATGCAGACAAAGAAATGATTGACCAAAATGGAAAGATACAATGGAGGACGAATTGAAATCACTTGAGAAATGAAAAGTTTTCGGACCTGTAGTCCGTCTACCAGAAAATGTAAAGTCGGTTGGATATAAATGACTTTTCATTAGAAAGAGGAATGAAAACAGCGAAATTGTAAGATACAAAGCACGGCTTGTTGCGCAAGGTTTTTCGCAACGACCTGATATTGATTATGAGGAGACGTATTCTCCTATGGTGGATGCTACTAGTTTTCGTTATATAGTAAGTCTGGCAGTACGAGAAGGTCTCGATATGCGTCTTATAGATGTTGTCACTACTTATCTATATGGAACACTTGACGGTGACATATATATGAAGCTTCCCGAGGGATTTCAGTTGCATAAAACTTCAAGGCCCAGAAACGAGTACTCAGTCAAGTTGAATAAATCGCTTTATGGATTAAAGCAATCTGAGCGAATGTGGTATAATCGCCTAAGTGAATTTTTAGTAAAAGAAGTGTATCGGAATGATCAAACTTGTCCCTGCATATTTCTAAAAAGATATAAAAATGAGTTTGTCATTATAGCAGTCTATGTTGATGATATCAATATAATTGGAACTCCTGAAGAGTTCACCAAAGCTGTTGATTGTATGAAAAGGGAGTTTGAAATGAAAGATCTCGGAAAAACAAAATTTTGTCTTGGACTGCAAATTGAATATTTGAAAAGTAAATATTTGTACATCAAGAGACTTATATGGAAAAGGTATTGAAAAGATTTTACATGGATGAATCTCATCCACTGGATACTCCAATGATTGTTAGATCTTTAGACGTGAATAAAGATCCCTTCTGACCACGCGAAAATGATGAAGAGCTACTTGGTCCTGAAGTACCATATCTTAGTGCTATTGGAGCACTAATGTATCGTACGAGTCATACACGACATGATATAGCGTTCGCTGTAAATTTATTGGTAAAATATAGTTCTTCGCCGACTCGTAGACATTGGAATGGAGTTAAACAGATTTTTCACCGAAATTTTTCTTCAACAAAGCATATTTCACCGAAGTTTTTCTTCACCCATGATTTGGAGAAAAATGGTGATATTGATATACAACAAGAGCGATTAAGTGAAAATCTTGCAAATTTATTTACGAAATGACTTCCCCCAATTATTTTCAGGAAATTGGTATATTCAATTGGAGTTCGAAAACTCCGAGATTTATAATGATGTTATCATCAGGGGGAGAAAATACGCGTTGCACTCTTTTTCCCTTCACTGTGTTTTTTCCATGTGGTTTTCCCAGTAAGGTTTTTAATGAGGCAACAAATGAAAGCGTATCAAAAGGAATTATGTACTCTTTTTCCTTTAGTAGGTTTTTATCCCACTGGGTTTTTCCTAGTTAGGTATTAATGAGGCAAATTCTTTGAAAAACATCAAAGGGGAGTATTATGAAATTATTATAAAATAATAATATGTGGATGTTTTTAATGTTGTAAAAGTTAGTTGATGAGATGAGATAAGATAAGATGTATTTAATGTTGTAAATGTTAGATGAAATAGTAGAAATTTTTCTACTATAAATAGACCGATGTATTTGTATTGAATCATATCGAAAACATCAATAATATTATCTCTCTACAATTCCAGTGTTTTATATTTCTGTTCTTGTCCATATATAATAGTTAACAAATTCAATGTGTATCCTTACCTATTTTTCATTTCAAATTGATGTTTGATTATTGTGACAAATATATACCTACATAATACAGCTAGCTTCGAATCAATAGAAATAAATTTAGTCTTCGCTTGTCGTGACTACATGCTTCTATTGGCATGATCATCCTCCTCCGAACCAACAGAAACTTTAATTTCGTCTTCAGATTGTTACTTAAAATAACTTGTGACTTTGGCCTAATTGATGGACTTTAGAAACAAGAAATGAACTCCTACGAAGATAAAGTCGAGTCACGTGAACCACGCTCTCCTGAAAACGGTATCCCGCTAATACATGCGGTCCAGGCAAACGTGTCCGAGATACATCGGCCTACATTTAGTGTATTGCAATATCTCAAATACATTAAACATCGACTAACTATAGTCTTGCGTTGCGTTGGGACTCCCAAAAGAAGGAACCCCATATGTTATGAGTTTTATAAAATACGGAGAACTGTTTAGTATTATTCGATGATATGAATGATCAATTATGTGGGTTATTTATAGATGAAGGGAAATATCACCAACAACTAACATATTTAAAAGATTCCTTTGTAGATGTATCAATCGATGTAGAGTGGCATGCCAAAGATTAAAAAGAACACATTCTTTCAAATGTGCCTCTTAATGAATCTCACCTTTTTCTAACGAACATCTTCATTTAATTCACTCACCATTATCTAACACCCGATCGATCAATGCATTTAGTCACGATGATTGTTAATGAAATCAATTTAGATCGATAAATTTTAATCGTTAACTATGTGAGAAACAAAAGTAACACATATTGACATGAACCGGCGCAAATTTTTCAATTTATTTGTGAGAAACAAAAGTAATTAATTTCAAAAGTTTAACCTTCAAGTTTAAATTTTTAGGTGAAATGGTCATTTAACAATTACCAACGAACAGTTTATTTACTTCTAACAAGTTCATGCACTTGAGGAAGCTCAAGTGCACGAGTTATACCAGTTGGGAACTGCATTCAAAAGAAAATGAGTATGTATATGTACATATACATGAGTCTATTTGATAATCAAGAACATGGATATATATATGAAGAAATCTGTAATCAATGCACCGCAGCCCTTGATCCTCTACTCCTTTGGGAGTACCTTCAAGTCCAAGAATTCTGAGTACAAGCACTCACAAAATGCCTTGCATAATCATACATGTGGAGACTGCATAAAATAAACATGCACATAGAAGATTATAGCGTAAAGAACTCGCATAACTAGTATTTCTAGCTTGACAAAGAACCTGAACTAAAAAAAACAAGAAATGAACTGGTGAAGTTAAGAGAAATTAAAAAATAAAAAAGGCTAATGGAGACATTATCATTTTTTTTTCTTAATAGAGAAATTCGTGATTACCCAAACCAAATAAGCCGAGAAAACCGCAAGTAAAAGCTCGGAACGAGACTGAAAGCCCCTCGTAGTTGCAAGTTGATCCTCTTGGGGAAGAAGACCAACGTAATGGAACAGAGGCCACATTGTGTCGTTGCAGTACATACACCTCTGATTAACAATCTCTTCGTCAAGAAACACAGGGCTGGGCTAATACATACACCTCTGCATTGTTATTACAACATGGGCATATGTTGTAGTCAAATTCAAAACTTAATTCTTGAAAGAATCATATATATATATATATATATATATATATATATCTCAAGCCACATATTTACGATATTACAACCTTCTCAGCCAAAGCCTCAGTAAGTGCCTTTTGGCCAATCTCATCGATCCTCAACCTCCTTTTACACCTGAAACATTAAAAAAAAAATCAAACTAACACAATTAAAGGACAAGCATAGTTCGAGAAAACATTACCCTTTCATTTACATAAAAATTCCAGCATTCATACACTTGAAGCAAAAAAAATGGTTCGTACCAAGAAGGGCACTCACTAAACCTCCAGCCACTGATCTCAAGAGACCAAGAATCTCGAATATCCGCAGCCACGAGCAACCTCTGCTTTTATCAGCTTATTACCGTCTAGATTCTCGCGTGCTTCGTTGTCTCCAAGAGCTCCTTCTGTGTACACTGCTCAACGTAGGAAGATGACCCCGATGAGTTGTCATCGTGATCTTCATCACTGTTTTTAGTCAACAAAGGAACTCTGCTGCTTCTTCTCAGTTCCCTCTCCCTCGAGAGCCTCCTCATTTCAGCGGTGAGGAATTTCGAGTCGTTGGATTTGTTTCCAGGCATATGTGTTATTTATTACAATAATAACACATCCACAGTACTGGGCTTTCGTTATAGACGCCAACTGTGCCTGCACTTTGATTAGCACCGAATGAGAGATGATGATATAACTTTATCTATCTTCGCAATATGATTATAGCATCCTAAGCCAAGAACAGAGTAACTCATCAAAAAAGACAAAAAATCAAACACATTGTACGCACCGTGACTAACTGCTGGGTAATCGGGCAATAGTACTGTTATCAGAATCTTAAGTGGTAATCAGCATCAACTTCAAGATTAGAACAATATCGTGGAATCCTCTCGGTGTAAGTATAATTAACTTCGTATGCCTTTTAAGTTTTACCTCAAAAGAAAAGAAAAAAAAAACTTTCTGAGTCTCAATTTCTTTCTCAACAACCGCTTAGCATAGCTCTCACAAGTGAGGATAGAACTCAAGAATATAGGTCTATGGAAGAAAAGAGATAAAGCGATCAAGTGAAGGGTGACGCAGCCTTTGTCGGTAATCGGTGGGAGTATATAATAAATGTATCTTCAATAGAAAGAAAAATTGAAGACGAAACGTAGTGCGAGCCTTCCTTCCACCGAGTATCCATGCGGATGAAAACAAGAATACATAAATGTTTATTACAAGAGAGAGAATCTATGTCAAAATATGTATATAACGTCATAATTTATTTCAAGACTGAAGATATACAATTTGATTTTGGGTTGCTTGACGACAGTGAGCATGAGTCGTTTTATGCAATGTATATACATAATATATATATCTTACTTTATAATTATTGGATATACATGAAGATCAAAAGGATCACAACATACATGAAGATCATTATGTTCGAAGTTCTCAGTGAACTCAAAATAAGCGCCGAGAGCTGATAAATAAACATTTGTTAGCTTATGGGCATTTTAGTCATTTAGCATTTATTAGTTGTGTATATAAGATTTTTATTATTTTCATTATAGCGTGTACTCTGTATAATTTTCATAGCATCAATAAGAAGAATTCTTTAAGTTTCTTCTCTTCTTTATCATCGAGTTCTAATCATCAAAGAAGGATTCGATCTCAGAGTTTCATATGGTATCAGAGCGATATTCATAGATATTCGCTGCAATCAAAATCAGCACTCAAAAGATCAAGAAATGGCGACAGAAAATCAAGATTCAACGAGTAAATCAGGTGAATCTTCAGATTTGTCCTTGGATGATCAACTTCATCCGCTCTATCTGCATCATACGGATAATCCGGGGCTGATTTTAGTTCATCAATTACTGAATGGGGATAATTATATATCCTGGAGTAGAGCAATGACTATTGCTTTATCTGTCAAGAACAAGAATGGGTTTATAGACGGCACTATCAACAAGCCTGCAGAAGATGATCGTAAGATGCTTCTTGCTTGGAAAAGAAATAATGACATGGTGATCTCATGGATTTTGAATTCTGTCTCGAAGGAGATATCTGCTAGCATCTTGTATTCGGATTCGGCAAGAAACATATGGATCGATCTTCAGGAAAGATTCCAAGAAAGCAACGGACCAAGATTCTACCAATTGAGAAAAGAATTATTGGGGCTTCATCAAGATCAATCATCTGCAGGGATATATTATACAAGGTTGAAAACTTTATGGGATGAACTTTCAAGTTTTAGACCATCTTGTACATGTGGGCAGTGTAAATGTGGAGGGGTAAAAGATCTGAAATCGTATTTTGAGAAGGATCAAGTTATCACTTTCCTCATGGGACTAAATGAGTCTTATTCTCATATTAGAGGGCAGATATTACTTATGGAGCCTTTACCAACCATAAACAAGGTGTTTTCTTTAGTTGCACAAGAGGAGAGGCAAAGATCAATCTCATCTACTGGTAATCAGGATGATCTTGGACAACATATGTCACTCATGACCAAGAATTCATCATCTGCTTCATCTATCTCAAGTGGTTTCCAGCAGAATAAGAAAACATCATATGTTGCTGGAAGGAAAGAAGTGGGAAGACCTCATTGTACTCATTGCAATAGGACTGGTCACACAATAGAAACCTGTTATAAGATACACGGTTTTCCTCCAGGCTTCAGGCAGAATCAGAAGTACAAAAACACTAGGATCAATCAAGTTCTTGCGGACCAACAAACAACAGATAAGAGTCTTGGCCAAATTAGTGTAGTAGCTGAAAATTTTATTCAACAATTGAATCCACAGCAGCTTCAACAATTCAAGATTCTTATCAACAAATCAAGTGATGTTTATACGAGCCCAACAGAGCAGCATACATGTATTCGAGGAGGTTGGTGTCTATCATTTGATATAACAAATCTGAAGTCAAAAAAGGCATGGTTGGTTGATTCGGGTGCTTCGAGGCACATATGTAGTTGCCTTGAAATGTTTCACTATATATTTCCTATACGTTCTACATATGTTACCCTTCCTAATAATCATTCAATACGAATTGATCAAGCTGGCACGGTTCGACTAGGACATAATCTTACTTTGACTAAAGTGATATACATTCCACAATTTACATTCAATCTATTGTCGGTGAGTTCCCTGGTTTCTGATAATAATTTGGTCGTAACTTTTTCCAATGACCACTTTCTTATTCATGATTCAACTCAGAAGTTGATGATTGGCAGGGGTGATATGCATGAAGGATTATACGTACTAACTATGCTAGAACCTGTCTTTCACGTGAATTCTTTGACAGGTTCGAATGTTTTCAAGGTGTCCTTCAAGACTTGGCACAAGAGGCTAGGGCACCCTTCTTATGATGTTTTACTCTCTTTGAGACCGAAACTCAAGTGTCAGAAAGATCTCAATAGGCATGACATTTGTAAGATTTGTCCTTTAGCTAAACAGAAAAGATTTTCTTTTAGTTCACAGAATAATATGTCTTGTTCTGCTTTTGATATTATTCATTGTGATATATGGGGTCCCTTTCATACTGCATCACACACATCACACAAATATTTCTTGACAATAGTTGATGACCACACTAGATACACTTGGATCTTTATGCTTAAACACAAATCTGATGTATCCAATGTGATTCCATTTTTCTTTAATATGATTGAAAATCAGTTCAAAAGTAAAATCAAAGTATTAAGATCGGATAATGCTAAAGAGCTTAGGCTAGTAGATTTTTTGAATAGCAAAGGAACATTACATCAATATTCATGTGTAGAAACTCCACAACAAAATTCCGTTGTAGAGAGAAAGCATCAACACTTACTTAATGTGGCGAGAGCTTTATATTTTCAATCTAGGTTACCTTTAGTATATTGGAATGAATGTGTACTTACGGCAGCTTTCTTGATCAACAGAACACCTTCTAGACTTCTAAAGAATAAAACACCTTACGAGTTATTGTTTCACAGGGCAGTAGATTACTCAATTTTGAGGTCATTTGGTTGTTTATGTTATGCATCAACATTACAAGCAAATAGAACAAAGTTTGAGCCAAGAGCAAGGGGTTGTGTCTTTATTGGCTATCCCAATGGAATGAAGGCTTACAAGGTGTTAGATTTAGATACAAATGTTGTGTATGTGTCAAGAGATGTTAAATTCTATGAAAATGTCTTTCCTTTTGAGAATTTTTGCAGAGAGCAGCGTGATGAGAAGCTTCCTGATTTTGTTCTGCCAAAATTTGTGGAAGCTAATTTAGAACAAGGTTTAGATAACATACAAGGGTCAAGCCATAAGGATGAAAATTTCGACAGTTCGAACTACTGGAATGAAGATATTCAAGGATTAAGTCATGACAATACTAATACGACCGATAAGGAATTTTCAGGTAATGAAGAGACTTCAGAAGGACAGCATACATCAAGTTTAGATGCTCAACCGGTTAGGAGGTCAACAAGACAATCAAGACAACCTTCATATCTGCATGATTACCATTGTCAAAATGTGACCAGCTCTAAAGTCTTATACCCTCTGTCAGATTTCTTAACTCATGACAAACTTTCAGAATCATACAGAAATATTGTCCTGGCAGCTGCTACGAGTTTTGAGCCACAGTTTTATCATCAAGCCATCAAGTACCAAGAATGGAAAAGGGCAATGCATGAGGAATTACAGGCATTGGAAGAAAACCAGACTTGGTCAATAGTTCAATTGCCAGACAATAAACGTTCCATAGGATGTCGATGGGTATACAAGATAAAGCATCACTCAAATGGTGAAATTGAGCGGTTCAAGGCACGATTAGTGGCAAAGGGGTATAACCAACAAGAAGGCGTTGATTACATCGACACCTTCTCACCAGTGGCAAAATCAAGTACAATCAAGATATTATTGGCTTTAGCTGCATCACAGAACTGGTTTTTATTCCAGGTAGACGTCAACAACGCGTTCCTTAATGGGGAGTTGCTGGAAGATGTATACATGGAGTTGCCTATTGGATATCAACCTCAAGTACAAAATCATGGTAATAACAAGCTTGTATGTAAGCTGAAGAAGTCTATATATGGTTTGAAACAGTCGTCGAGGCAATGGAATTCCAAGCTATCACAAGTTCTACAGCAGTTTGGTTTCAGACAAACTGAATCTGACCACTCTCTTTTCATCAAAGGATCAGGTTCAAATCTTGTCACTATATTAGTCTACGTTGATGATATGATTTTTGCAGGCCCTTCAAAGACTGAGATTGAAGAGACAAAGCAATTTCTGCAAGGGATTTTCAAGCTTAAGGATCTTGGTACTCTAAAGTATTTTCTTGGGTTAGAGATTGCAAGAAACTCTAAGGGAATCTGCATATCGCAAAAACAATATACAATAAAGTTGCTTGAAGATACAGGCTACTTAGCTTGCAAGCCAATTTCAACACCGATGGATCCAAAGATTAGAATTACAGCAGCAGATGGGGAGTTACTCCCTGATCCAGCACAATATCGAAGATTAATAGGAAGACTATTGTATTTGACATTTACTCGGCCAGACATTGCTTTTGCCGTACACAAACTAAGTCAATACATAAGCAATCCTAGAAGTCCACACCTTACAGCAGCCCATCATTTACTCAGGTACCTTAAATTTACAATTGGTCAAGGTTTGCTTATGTCATCTTCTTCTGACATGCAGATAAAGGCCTTTTCGGATTCAGACTGGGCAACTTGTCCCGATTCGAGAAATCTGTGACCGGTTTTTGCACATTCCTTGGGGACTCGTTGATCTCTTGGAGGGCTAAGAAGCAAACAACTATTGCTCGTTCTTCCACCGAAGCAGAGTATCGAGCAATTGGAAGCACAACAAGTGAAGTTTTATGGTTAAGACAGCTTCTCAAGGAACTCAGTTGCTTCACTGACCGCATCCCGATCATTTACTGTGATAATAAATCGGCTATCCAGCTTGCTTCCAATCCCAAGTTCCACGAACGAAGTAAGCACATCGAAATAGATTGTCATTTTATCCGACATCACCTCAACACAGGAGCAATCAAGTTATTACCCGTAAGAAGCGAAGCTCAGTTAGCGGACATTTTTACGAAGCCGCTGTCTGCAACAATATTAAACAGATTATTGTCCAAGATGTCAGTTCTAAACATATACCGACTTCCATCTTGCGGGGGGGGGTATTGGATATACATGAAGATCAAAAGGATCACAACATACATGAAGATCATTATGTTCGAAGTTCTCAGTGAACTCAAAATAAGCGCCGAGAGCTGATAAATAAACATTTGTTAGCTTATGGGCATTTTAGTCATTTAGCATTTATTAGTTGTGTATATAAGATTTTTATTATTTTCATTATAGCGTGTACTCTGTATAATTTTCATAGCATCAATAAGAAGAATTCTTTAAGTTTCTTCTCTTCTTTATCATCGAGTTCTAATCATCAAAGAAGGATTCGATCTCAGAGTTTCATAATAATTTATTTCATAACTTTTTATTAGGGATATATTTGCAGTTATTTCTGATTTAAATTTATTATACAAAAAATAGAGTATCGGTTCGAACCGCTTTCAACTCCATTCCAGTTCTATTGGTGATTCCGTACTTATCGGTCCAGTTTCGCTACCTGTTCCAAATCCAAAAAATCACGAATTGGTGGAACAACGGTTTTGGTGGTCGAATCGATCAGGAATCGACTAGAACCCGTAGTTCCACAATCGATTCTTGATTTTTTGTTCTAGACTGTAACAATAACTAGCCTGATAATGAGAAATAGGATTAAATTAGTTAATTTTAATATATAAAATTTTGCTCCATAACTGAAATTGGAACTGATCCAATAAAAACTGGCAGAACCGAAGTTTTTGGCCGGAGTCAATAAAACCAGCACGAAACATGAATCGGTCATCTCTAGTTCGACATATTTGTGCGATGAAATTAAAAAAGGGCTAATTAGGTTTCAGGCCCCATTAACATAGTTTCATTAGAATTCAGGCCCCAACAAGTTTTAAAATAGAAATAAGGACTCATTTTAAGTTTCTTTTAGAGTTAACTCGTTTGCAAGGAAAAGACTCATTTGCCCCTCCTTGTTGCGAAAATTACTTATATTTGCCATCATCTCCCCCAAACGACAACCAAAAATCATGTTCGATTCAAAATCAAAAATTGTGTTCGAAAGGCGGTTCAATCTCGACGTTGATGGCCGAATAAGGTTAAATCGACGATAATTTTTCATGGGTGTTAATAAACAACGAAAAATTACGTAGTTTATAATGGAATAATGTGTTAAAATGCAATTCGAAAATCTCGTTGAAAAGGGAGAAAATATGGACTTTAATGTCAGAGTAAGGTGAAATTGATCATGGGTTTTAATAATCAACGAGAATTATTGATGTTCATCGTGGAAGAAAGAAGATTTTTGATGCGAGCTATGATTAAAGCGTTTGAACGCTCGTTGGGTAACACTTCATGCATTCTGGGTAACACTTCATGCCTTCTGGATAACACTTCCTGGGTAATAAGCAAGAGACTAAGAGGAATATATCGAAAACCACATACGACACCCAAAAATCAATGAAGCCGCTCGGATCTCCGACGTTAGTGGCCGAAAAAGGTTAAGTCGACCTCAATTTCTCATAAATTTTCATAATCAACGAAATTTTTTGAAATTTATAATGGAATAATATTTCAAACTCAATTCATGGGTGAAATATCTACTTTAATGGCCAAATAATGTGAAATCAACTCAATTTGTTCACGGGTCTTAGTAATCGTCGAGAATTATTGATGTTAATCATGGAATAACGAAGAAATCAGATAAGACCGAAGATTAAAATGTTTACTAATTAACATGCTACATGCGTAACACTTCCTACAACAATTATAACACAAGTGTTATAGTACATAACTAATATTGCCGCAAACATAACAAATCCTTCAGAAAAACTAACGCTTCATTTATTATAAATAACAAATTTTGTACACAAGCAATGGATCGCGATGAATGTTATGAAAAAAGCCAACGACACTCAAAAACAGTTGAAAACCACAGAAATCTCGACGTTATTGGTTGAATAAGGTTAAATCGACATCAATTTCTCATGGGTCTTAATAATAAAAGAAAGTTGATGTTAATAATTCAAATAAATTCAAAAATTGGGGTGAAATATCAACTTTAATGCTCGAAAAATTGTGAAATAAACTCAATTTGATAATGAGTCTTAATAATGAACGAAATATATTGATATTATCATGAAATAATGCAAAAATTGGCTTTTCCCCATATTAAAACGTTTTTGATGATTCTCACTTTTTGTTAGAATTATAACACGTGTACATGCAAAAGAAACACTTCATGAAGAACATTCTAGAAGGTTCTAGAATTTCATAGAATATTAACACATCACATGCAAATAATACCACATGTCTGACAAAAATTAACAATATGAACCCAATTTATAACACGTTTGTAGATAATTACTACATAATAGTTTCACAGTACCACATTACTAATTCGATTAATTTTCTTTCATAAATGCACTTTTTTCGGATGTTTTAGATCGTCCTTCATGGAAATAGATGATGTGATGAATTTAAACCACCAAATTCATTTAAAAGACATGTTATGCGAATGTTGATGTTAAAAGTGGAATGTTGAAGTCATTAGTAATGTGAACAAATAGTCTTCCATTCCAAAACATAGACTATATCTATGTCATTGAACATAATATTATGAATTTCATCACGAACCGTCCAAAGTTCAACATAAAATCACGAGTAACATTTTATAGAATTTATACCCTAAATTCTAAGCTCTGAACCCTAAACCCTAGGCCTCGAACCCTAAATCCTAAACCCTAAATTCGAAACCCTAAAAAAATTTATTGTTGTATACTATAAATCATAAGTTGTATATCATATTACCAAATTTGTGTCGTAAATCCTTAATCTTAACCCTGAAACCCTAAATCCAAAAATTAAACCTAGAAACCCTAGCATGTAAATAACAATATGTAACAGATTATTCATTTTGGATAACACTTAAACACTTACTGGTAACACTTAATCCCTACCATTTTATGTATTTGAAGAGATTTTTTAAGATTCTGCTAAATATGAACTTGAAATCAATATTCTCACCACAACACATCTAAATCTCAAACTCCAAACACTCAAATTTAGAAATTCACCCCAAAACTCAAGTAAAATTCAGCTATCCCGCCAAACTCAAAGTTATACCAATAAACGATAAATGGTACCACTTTGATCCTTTCTACCACCTCTTTATTAGAAAAAATACATGTTTGACATGGAATATGTGGTTTAACATCATCAAATCTTATATTTTCGTGAATGACAATCTTATACATCCGAAAAATGCACATTTATGATAAAATTGAGTTGATTTAACATTAATCAACCATTAATTTCAAGTAGCTCGTTTTTTCAACGGAATTTTAGAATTGGATTTAATGCATATTCATTATAAACTTCATTAATCTTCCTTGATTATCAAGACCCAAATTGAGGCCGATTATCAAGACTCAAATCGGCCACTAACGTATGCTAGCGGTTTCAACAGTTTTTTGGTGTTGTCGGTGGTTTCCGATCTATTCCTCTTGGCCCCTTATGTTACCCAGGAAGTGTTATCCAGAATGTAGGAATTGTTACCCGGAATGCAAGAAGTGTTACTCAGAATGTAGTGATTGTTACCCAGAATGAAAGAAGTGTTACCCAACAAGCGTGTTAATTCGCAAATGTTTCAAATTTGGTTCCCATTAAATTCTTCGTTTTTCCATGGAAATCACAGTAACACATGTTCTTCTTAATATACCTTTTAATTCTTTGTTGATGACAAATGCATCGAAATTATACCAGTTCAAGGAAGAGTGCTTTACTCAAATTTATTCAGGCGATTTTCGTTTCAATTCTGTTAACCTCGAACGACGAACGATTGAGCTACACGGTAGGGGCGACGTAATGTCCAGTCTATGGGTGTCAACAATTTGTACCTATTGTCCGCAATGCCGGCCGAAAACATGATTCGATGCAAAATTAATTTTTTTATGTGTCGAGATTTCGAAATATTTAGGACTACGATCTTACATTTGTCGACGTAAAGATCATAATCAAACTTTGAGGACACATTCTACTTTGTTTGGTAAGTGGGTTGGAGGAATGGGGTGCTCGTGCGAATGACGAGAAATTTTGATCGTATGAACTATATTTGCTTCTGTTGATACTACTTATAATCATCTGGGTAACATATCAAAGATATCATTATGTTGTTAATCAGTAACGGAAAGCATGCGTCCAATACCGCTACTTAAAATATTTTTTGTAAGGGTATTTTGGTCAAATCGACTTTTAGGTCTTAACTCTATATTTTTAGCGAATTGGGTCCTTAAAAATGTTTTTTTTACTGACAGGGCCTGAACTCTTTTTTGAAACTTTAATAGGGTCTGATATGAAATTGTCCCATTAAAAAATACATCACCAATATACATCTAATACAAAGATTAAGAAAACAAAATATAAAGAAAGATGCCTATTTTTTATAATATTGCACTTTCGTAATTTACTTTTGTGCCTAATTTGTAATTTACTCAGTTTCAAAGAGATGAAGAACACAAAGATTCAGTGGGTTATGTCTTCTCACTGACGTAGTATCAGGCAATAGAATCGTAGTTATCATGCTCCGAATATAAATTTCTATCGTCGGTTATGGAACAACTTGGATCCTTCTTACAACAACTTGGTTCTTACATTACATGAATAGTTCAGATAGCATGTTCTCCGAAGAGTGGAGAGTTTATCAAATTGAAGGTAGTTTCTCACAAAAATCCCCATCCAGATTAACCCGCCGAGTTACAATAAATTAAAAGTATGTAAAAATAAAATAGGTCAACAATAAATTAAATTCTTCACATGTACAATTGCATTAAAGGGAATAGATAGATCTTCTAATTAATCTCTCTTCTCCCAGTACTCTGTGTTAGGATTGACCGGATACAGATCGCCGGTGGACGCAGACGAGCCCGTCCACGGCACGTCCATCGATATGCTCTGCCCCTCCACAAACTCCGCGTTCGCCTTTTTCACCAAAGAGTTCGAATCGAAATTAACCTCCGATTTTCCCTCGAGCATGCTCACCACCGCCGACATGGTGGGCCTCTCGGGACCCACCGGGTTCGTGCAGAGCAGAGCCACCTTGACCATCGTAATAGCCTCTCTCTTGTCGAAGCTCGACTCCAATCTCGGGTCCACTAGGTCCAACAGGTTTCCTTGCTCTTTCAAAGAGTTCGCCTGAAAAAAAAAATAAATAATCGTGTGATTATGTCCAAATCGGGAGAAGGCCGTTGGTCCCCATGTTCCGAGATGCCACTTTGAGTCCCTAGTGTTTACCGATTTTGGGCCGTTTTGGTCCACATGTTAATTTAACCTTTAGTTTGAACAAAATTACGGGCCGGGCCGGGCCAGTAGTTCCGTCCAAACTAACGGTTCAATTAACCGGTGGACCAAAGCGGCCTAAAATCGACAACATTGGGACTGAAATGTGGCATCTCGGTACATGGGGGACCAAAAAAAGGCTCCTTTCCCAAATGTTGGGGGACCAAAACTGGCATTTGCTCGTCCAAATGGATCATCTTGTCTTAATGATACATGGGGATGTAATAAGTTCTCCAATCTTGTGTGCCTACCAAATCGAGAAGATGGGCGTTCTCAGCTTTCGCCTTGAGCGAAGTGTTGCTTCGTCCACTGACAACCTCGAGAAGCACAACCCCGAAGCTGTACACGTCTGCTTTATCAGTCAAATGTCCACGCATTGCGTACTCGGGAGCCATGTACCCACTAGCAAAAAAAAAAATCCAAGCCCACATAAGAAAAACGCGTTATGTTCTATTTACGGTAAAAAAAATTGAACTTTATATACGAGTACGAATTTTCTACTCACAATGTACCGGCAACTCGCGTGCTTATGTGAGTATTATCCTCTTCGTCAAGCTTGGCAAGCCCAAAATCAGATATTTTAGGCATTAAATTCTTATCGAGTAGAACGTTCGTGGCTTTTATGTCTCGATGAACGATCTTCAATCTAGATTCCTCGTGCAGATACGCCAAGCCCCTCGCTATGCCGATGCAGATTTTGCGCCTCGTTGCCCAATCTAAATGCAACTGGTGTTCTTCGGGTCCTGAGTCGGAGAAAAAATTTTAGTTCCAATTATGAGATTTTACGAATTAAATGTAAAAAAAAATGATGCTAAAAAGATTAAATTTTTTACCAAATAACGCGCGGGCAAGGCTATTATTTTCCAGGTATTCGTAAATGAGCATCAACTGATTCCCTTCGATGCAGCAACCGTATAGCTTTACGAGATTCGGGTGTTGTATAGCAGATATCATTCCTATTTCGTTTAAGAACTCGCGGTTTCCCTGTTTCGATTTGGAGGAGAGCTGTTTCACAGCTATCACAACGCCATCCGATAAAACACCCTTCGAAAATAAAATACACTTAAGTCAGATTTTTAAAAAAAAAAACATCGAGATAATTTTAGAACGGTGCTTTTGATGTCACAACATGCGTACATATTTCTCGTGTTACCTTGTATACGGGTCCGAAGCCACCTTCTCCGATCTTATTAGCGGGATCGAAGTTATTGGTAGCAGCTTTGACTTGCCTTAGAGTGAACGAACCCGTTTTAAGGTCAACGCCCTTGAGCTCTGCATGAGGATTGCATCCAAATTTTCAGACATAACGCTTCAGATATTTACAAACATGTGCTGTATAAATCAAATCTGCATGATAATGTACTATGATTTGAACTGATCTTGTGTGAAGTTCTTGACATGATAATTTGATTACATTACCATTTTCCAACGTGTCTTTGGGCTTGAAACATCCAATCCACCAGAGAAAAAACAAACCCAGAAACACACCGAGGAGAACGCCAATTACGATCCCGACAATCGCACCGGTAGATAAGCTATTTTTGTTTTCTGATGGCGTTGAGAAATCTGAATAAAATTGCACATAAATTAGACAAAAAAAAAACGTGTGTGTGTGTGTGTGTGTAGACATGCTCTTCAAGAATTTACAAAAATAATCTAAAAGGACTTACTGGGATCAACAGAGATTGCAGAAATAAGAGGACCATACACTCCTCTCACCGGAATCCCAATCGTTCCTTTTCCAGCCCATGAAAAACGGATATCCAACGTAGAATCGCTCACGGTTGCAGTGAACCTCTTCGTTATTCCCTTGTTTACTCCACCCGCTTCGTCTTCAATATTAAAGTCCTTCAATACCAGCTTCCCCTGAAATCATTACATCCCATAAATCATGTGTGTGTGTGTTGTCTGTTAGAGAAGAAGAGTAATGCAATAATATTTACCTGAACATGGACATCAAACAAACGCCTCCCGAGGCTCGTGTAGGATCTGTTATTGCTGAACATGATCTCTGCAAAGTGGAGGTTCACCGTGTAATCTCCATTGATCATGCAAAACCCGTAATAAGTTAGGGACAGAGGAGAGAGCCTCGCGTCCATGTATAGCTGAGGATTTGGGCCCGAAATGCTCGAAGAGTTAGTCCACGCGTAAGAATCCGTGGGCCTATCGTCGTCTATGAAATGGCCCGTGCTGCTAAATCCCCAGTTGGTTTTGCTTAAGTAGAAGCTCGCGGGCCCCCCCGAATACGAATCGTCTTCGTAGACGGTGCCTTTATCGTCTTGCGATTGTCTACCACCGCAGTTTATACGTACATTGTAGTACTCTGAGACAGGGACACAGAATTATTTCAATATCTCTTCGAAAAAACCCCCCAAAAAAAAAACTGAAAATTCACCACAAGAATTGTATAATTAAACCGTCACTTACGTTTCTCGCACCGGGAGACTCTTAAGCATGAAGCTATGCCACTGGAAGTAAAATATTTGGTTAAAGAAATGTCAGCGAGGGTTATACCTGAAACAATGATGCCTATGCAAAAGGAGGAAATGGATTAAATTAGACTCACGGAGTATTTTCTTTTGTGCTAGCAAACAAGTTCCTGCAGGAAAAGGGGGAACTGTTTAGTGCTGATTTGATATATCAGAAAATAAATTGCCAGTAGCTAAGAAATTAAGTAGATGATCTCACAGGTTACGTGGCTGACAGCTGGGGATTGAGTTCTCAGATTCAGACGTGAGGTTGTTGTAAGAGAGATCGCTGCAAGGGAATAAAGACGGTGAAAATCATATCTTCTTTTTGTATTTCATTTTTTTTTTCCGAATATCGTCTGATGAATAAGTGAATATGATAATAAGGGACCTTACATTTTATCTCCATCTTTAAGCATCCAAGGAGGTAAAGGTCCACTTATATCATTCCCGGTTAGATAGCTTGAACCACGAACAATTTTTAATTAGAAAAATCTGACGGGATTCAATAATCTAGCAATCGAAATGTGAAATTCTTACATGTAGTCTACATTTGATAAAGCAATGTAGCTATCAGGAATTGGCCCGCTCAGCTTGTTGAAGCTCAGGTCTCTGCATTAAGAACGATCAAAGTTGGAAGAAAAAAATTTTAATGAGAAAAAACCATGATAAGGCGATTTTCACGTATGTTTATTATAAAAAAAAAACTAATTGAAAGTAAAGGGACTCACAAGACTTTCAATCCTGTCATAGTACTGAGATAATCTGGCAAATCTCCAATAATTTTGCAGCTCCTCAGAATCCTGCATAACAACATTGTTAATTACTGAAAATTAATATCTAATTTGATGATCTCAGCTCATTCACTAACAGTGTCTTGAGCTTTTTTAGGTTGTTAAGAGGCGGGAAAGTAGAATCACTCCCGTTCAAATCGCTGATTCTCCTGCACGGTCACACAAATCAAGAATCAGCATTGCAAAATGTCAGCGAAATAAAAGAAATGAAATCATGTGATATACTTACAGATCGGTTAATTTGGTTAAGGAGACAATACCAGGAGGGATTGGTCCCGAAAAACCACTGCCCTGAATCACTCTGACATTATAAAAGTCAAATATTTTAGAATCATAAAATAAAAAAATGGGCAATGGTTATAACTCGGTAAGAAGATGCTCACAGTTTCTCGAGATTTGTCAAGTTCTGGATAAAGCTGGGTATGCTTCCTTGAAAGTTGTTATCGCCTATACGACTGCATTAATCGACCATTAAGCATATTAAAGACGGTATTTAGACATTTGAAGTCCCATAAAAATCACAAGTGCTTAGAGATAAAAGAAACATACAAGTCCTTCAGTGTAGACAACTTGGCAAGACTTGAAGGTATTTGACCAGTAAGATTGTTCGATGTCAACAACCTTCGAAAAACATGGATAGGCATAAATATCGCATTTGATGTAATAAAAAAACAGAAAATTATAGTTCCTTACAATTTCTCGATTCGAGGGAGACTCCCCAACCCCGGAGGTATAGCTCCAGATAACTGATTAAACTCCAAAGTCCTTCAACGTTTTTTAGATATTACGAATCAAACGAGGCAAAACGACGTCAAAGATCAACTCGACATCACAGAAAAAAAAAAGAGAAAAAAAAGAATAACAAGCTACAGATATGATAACGTACAGATTTGCGAGTGTAGTGATGTTTGCAAGCGCGTCGGGTATGGGACCCGTGACACGGTTTCCTAGGAGAGAACTGCGGGAAAACACCCACGATTTTTTATCATCGAATAAGCTAGCGAAATTTCACTTGGACATTACAACAAACACATGGTGTAAATAACAGCAAAAAGAGAGCGAATTTAAGCAAGTTACATGTTGACCAGCTTCATGGAGCCCCATTCAACTGGAATTGTACCGTTGAGATAGTTTCTACTCAGATCACTGTTTTAAACACAAAGAACCAAACAGGATTTTGTAAGTTTAGCTAAAACTCAAACATCTCTCTTTCTATGGCATGCAATTGAACTTACATTTCTTGGAGGAAAGGCAGCCTAGTTAGTTCACTTGGGACTGTCCCATCAAGATCCTGGGCTTTGAGGATACTGTGTACATAAATTATCAAGTTAATATTCACTCGAAACACATACTAACAGTACTGTTAACTCCAAACGCCGCCGACGACGACGAAGAAGAAGTAGTAGTTATAAGCCCAAAAAGTGAGTCTTCTTACATGCTAACGACGTGACAAGCGGTGTTATTATCGAAGGTGCAATCACACGTCACCGCGTTTTCGGATCCCTTCTGTGGATTCAGCGTTGACCAGCCGTTGAAGCCCGTACACGGATCCACGCTAAAGTTCCAATCTTTCTTTCCCAAGGTCTTCGCTATTACCTGCAGCGATTCCACTGCAGACACGAACCACAAAAAAGAGGCAAAAATGTCGACATCTTCTTTCAAACACCGACAACAGACACTAAGAGTAACGCATATTTATGCAAGCAAAGCACCTTCATCGAGAGGTAGAACTGCTGCTGCAGAAGCCAAGCCCACGAAGAACACGAGGAGCCCCAAAAGCCTTGCGATGACCATCGTAAGCATCGAAGAGAAGTTACATTACAGGAATTCAAGCTTATCTGCAGAGAAGTTGTTTTCAAGGACGTGTGAAAGGAGACGTTGAGGCGATGCTTTGTGCTGCGAATGTAATCGAGATTTTTGTTTAACGGCAAATTCACTTTCAGTACCCTTTCAAGTTTCAACTTCCTGATCAGTACCCCTCCAAGTATTTCTTCCTGTTCAGTACCCATTTGCAAAAAATTGTGTGTTTAATACCACCAAACATTGAAAAGACGAAAATAACCCTTCTTTACAGATTCAGTTATACCAACTGGTCTCATTATTATACCAATATATTCAATTATTATACCAACTGTTATCACTGCTATACCAAGTCAAATTTAAGAGTATTTTATCACTATTATACCAACTGTTCTCATTACTATACCAATATATTCAATTATTATACCAATTGTTATCACTGCTATACCAAGTCAAATTTAAGAGTATTATATTGTACCAAATGTTTCCATTATTCAGTATATTCAATTATAATGCCAACTGTTATCACTGCTATACCAAGTCGAATTTATTGGTAGAATAATCAATTTTATTGGTATAATAAGCGGTTTTGTTGGTATAATAATCGTATTTTGTGGTATAATACGCAAAAATCACTTTCATATAATACAAAAAAAAATATTTTTTGTATAACAGTTAGTATAATAACGAGAACAGTTGGTATAAATGTGATAACAGTTAGTATAAAAGCGGTTTTGTTGGTATAATAATCGTATTTTGTGGTATAATACGCAAAAATCACTTTCGTATAATACAAAAAAAAATATTTTTGGTATAACAGTTAGTATAATAACGAGAACAATTGGTATAAATGTGATAACAGATGGTATAAAAGCGGTTTTGTTGGTATAATAATCGTATTTTGTGGTATAATACGCAAAAATCACTTTCGTATAATACAAAAAAAAAAATATTTTTGGTATAACAGTTAGTATAATAACGATAACAGTTGGTATAAATGTGATAACAGTTGGTATAAATGTGCTAAGAGTTGGTATAAATGTGCTAACAGTTGGTATAATATTCTTAAATATGACTTGATATAAAACTGAAGATAATCGAAATAATATTTATGTATGAAGAAGGGTTATTTTTGTCTTTTTAACGCTTTTTAGGTACCTAACACACAACTTTTTTCAGATCGGTACCTAACAGGAAGAAAATCTTCGAGTGGTATTTAAGAGGAATGAAACTTGAAAGGGTACTGAAAGGGAATTTGGCCTTTGTTTAATTTGCGATGGGGTCGCAAGTATAAAATAATTGCCTGATTGTGTTTCGTCTGTATTGTGATGTGTACTTGAGGAAACAATAAACAATTCATGGGAATCTGTAATTATTACGCGTTCGATTTATAAATAATAATAGTAGGACTTTGCAATAGTTAGTCTACTGGGCACATATTTCGCTGCAAGGAAAGAGATTAAGATGGTAATAAAGAATGCAATTAGAGTAAAGAAAGGACAAGATTAGGTTTAAGATAATATATGATGTGTTTTGACTTAATATGCGATCACATTGAAGTTAAAACGTAAGCTTTTTTCTGTGTTTTTCAGTTTGCAAGTTGCTTCAATTTTTGTAATAATGCGTCGTCGTATTGACTGTACGGTGAAAAAGGTTATAAAGACTGCTCACAGATCTAATCTGATCTGCGTGCTATTGTAGTTAAAATCTATATTTAAAAACAAGGAGTCTGCCCTTCGAGGTCAAACACTTGGATAAATCTGCATTGATTTATTTATTTGAATTTTTTAAAATGTCATCTAAGTATCCATACTCGGAACTTATGTCTCAAATCGAATTTGAACGTAGTGTGTTTGAGACAAAACCTGACTATTACTGGGACTAATCCTCATTGATAAAAAAAAATTATAATTATTAGGCCTTATACAGATCCACAAAGCCCAGTAAAACACCAAAATCACAAGAGTAGACCCGACTATCCATCTTGGAGGACTCTGCTCCCTCATTCGACTCTCTAACTGCGTTTCCTTTATTTCTAACTAACGACTAACGTAGACATTTGGATTCGTTCACCTCATCATGTGAACTCGTCGCCTAATATTTCTCCCGTTATCTCAATTGCAGCTCAGATGGAGTTCATGTAGATATGCCCCCTTCCACAGCCCTCTCACATTACAACTAAGTTATTTCTTGAATCGAATCTAAACCTCATTACAACCTATGGAAAGACGTCTGACTATCATAAATCCTCATGTCAAATGTGTCCCCTTCCCTAGTCTCCTCACCTTCCAACTAAATGCAGTGTGAATCGAACCTAAACCCCATTATCAGGTATGAGACGGCCTCTGCCTTTCAATTGAACTTATCCTCTTGACCTATTTATCGCCTATTTTTTAGTGTTTGTCGGCCTGAACCTCCTGTGAAAGTCATGTGCCCGACTACTTAGATTTATAGCTTGCAAGATTTCAATATTTCTTATCTTGGGTGCCCGCTCGGTATCTGGGTTGTTCCGAATAATTCGGACGAGGCGAACCTGACATCAGTGGGTGAGGCTCCCAGCGGGAGATTTGATACACAAGGTTTCGAACCTTAGACCTTACTGAAGCGATACTTATCCGCTTACCACTCGAACTAACCTCCATTGGTAGAATTTCGGTACTTGATTTGAAGGGATCTATTGTATAAGTAAAAAGATATGAAATGGCATGTTTAGCAATTCAAGATTATGATTGTGTTAATTAAACACTAATTAAAATAAATCATTTGACTTATCCGAAGGGATAAAATTCCGATATTTGGCCGAGAGGACAAATTTTCAATTGACTAAACAAATTTAATGAATCATTGAGTCAATTAAATTATTGTACTATTAAAAGTCAACGATTAGCTTCCGGTCAAAGCTATCGCTTTACAGCCATATATTAATTGCGAAGGTACTAGTCGCCAATGGTAAACAAGACAACAACCTCTGACATGAAGTTTTTAATCAAGTGGAATCATTAAAATTGAACTTACATGGAAATTAGAGAACAATAAAAAATAAAAAAAATTATCTTCACAGGACCTAAATCATTTTTTTTTCACATTTCTAGAAATTAATATTTGAGGATAAACCGACTATATATACATACATATATGTGTGTGATGAACACTGTACATATTTATCCAAGATTGTTATATTATTATTTCCTACTTTTTTGTTAGCTGTCGGGATTTATCCTCACGCATTCTAACGTAGCTTCTGTACTTTCAGCATTAATCTGACTTTAAACCATAGTTGTTAAAACGGGCTTCTCGCAATCGGAAAATTAAGTTAATTAAGTTTTAATAGTTTAATCGGAATAAAACTGGCAGAAATCTGTATCCTTAATAATAAAAAATATATTAATTATTAAAAATAAGAGTTAATCATTAAATAAAATACATTGAACTAAAATACATTGGACTAGTAAAATAATTTGGTATTTTATTTTTTATTAATAAAAAGTTTCATCAGTTAATTAGTCAAATCACCACACCGCATAACCATTATTAGCATTATGCAGTAAAATATTTAAATAAATGAATTTTGTTTCTTATTTTTTATTTAAAGCTTAGATCGGAGCGGATCCAAATTGAAAAATTGACCGAACCATGTTTTTCGACACGAAATGTCTGATATGATATAATTTTAAAAACTCTGATTTAAACTTCGTTATCGACTAAGAGCCATATCCAAAAATTAACCCTCAGTGATCCGCGTATACTCGCCCAAGCCACAATTCACAAAGCAGACCAAATGAACCCATGTCGTCCTACAGATACTAAATTGTTTGACCCAACCCTTGAGGACCACTAGTACTATCCTCTCTCTCTCTCCCTCTCGGGTGGGGAAACAAAAACGTGACTGACGCTTTCAATGTCGGACGCCATTTATATACTACAAATTGGCAATTTATTATTTAATATTATCGATTGAATGCAAGATGATGAAATATATTTCTAGGATATTTAATTGGGATATCTTGATAAAAGGGACTGATATCTAAGAGGGAGTGCAAGACTATAAAATATCCTTACTGAAAAATCTTTTAACATTGTTAATTATTCGAACTTACTGAAAAATCTTTTAACATAGTTAATTATTTGAACGAACTCATTTAAGACATCATTAAGGACGGTAACCTGAGTTTGATAAAGCTTATTTGAACTCAAGTAAGTCTACACTCGAGTTCCAATAAGTCGGATTCAAATTCGAATAAGACTGCGCCAACAATTATTGCAGACTTATTCAAGTTCAAATATAAGGCTTATTTTAATTCGAACATGTTATTTTGATTCAAATAAGACTTATTAAAATTCGAATAAGTCTTTATTCGAGTTCAAATATGGCTAACTCTAACTCGAATAATGTTATTTGAGTCCAAATAAGGTTTATTAGAATTCGAATAAGTCTTATTAGAATTCGAAATGATTATTATTAGAATTCAAATCTTAATCGTAGTTCCAAATATTATTTTATGTTTCGTGATCCAGTGTTGTAAATTTTCCAAATCATTTTCTCTCGAATCAGTTTATATTCGAGTTAATTCGAATTAGAATAAGGCTCGAATTCAAAAAAGCTTATTCTAATACTAATAAGGATTATTCTAATTCAAATTAGTTTTATTCTAATTCCAACATGCTTTATTATACTTCTAATAAGCATTATTAGAATTCAAATAAAGTTATTTGAATTCAGGCTTATTAAAATTCGAATAAGTCTAATTAGAATTCAAATTCTATTATTAAAATTCAAATCTTAATCGTAATTCAAAATAATAACAATAAGGATAATAATAGTAAAAATAATAATAATAATAATAACAACATAATAATAATAATAAAAAAAATATCATAACATTTACCACCATTCGAAAACAGCATTGTCCTCAAGGTAGAAATTTGAGAAGTTCTTGTTTGCCACTTGTTTGAATTCCAAAAGCATCCATAGTTGAACGTGTATTCGCCCGACCTCCATCTCGCTGATCTGTTTTTGCATGTCTCCTCATACGGCCTCCATTGCCTTCGCTAACCCTTCCAATCGTCGATCCGTGTTTTCTTCTCATTCATGTGTGTGTGGCAGGGTTTGTGCATTTCTGTGATGTGCCCTGCCGAGTGGTGCGTCTCCAATGCATTTCAGCATGTGGGTGTCCTGTTTTGGTCGTGGCCTAATGTGTGAGAGTTGTTCTTGAGTTTGTGTCGTGCTCTCTGTTGTGGGTGTGTGGATGTGGGTGCTCGAGACGTGGTAACATTGCATTCGAGGATTCCTCCCCTAGAGCAACAGATCCAATTGCTGGTTGTGTGAACAGTGAGATTGCTAAGTTCTCGTTCCTCTCATGAGTTGGCTCACATCTCTGTTGTTGGTCCCTTCGACGACTTCACTTTATGCACTGCCGTTTTCTCGAAAAATTTGTAAAGTTGGTCATGAAGATCTTGCAACAATTTCTGATTTTCTTGCATTTGCCTCTCTAGCCGTTGTCGGCCTTGACTAACTCTCCCTTCATTTCTCTAACCCCTCAACTCGTTGTTCCATCTTTGATCCCGTAATGGTCATCCAAGAATTCGGCATGTCGGACCAATTTGTTACAGTAAGACGATGATAGAACGGAATGATGCATTACTATAAACATACAAATTTAAAACACGACCAAGCACATGCATATAATAATAAACAGATAAAATCATAGCAGATAATTTTCTCCGATCAGAAAATCCGCAGCCACTAAATGAGTACTTTCATTATTGACACCAGAGGCAGACAAAGTCACCTGGAACAAAATTCGTTTCAGTTTTCTTTCTTTGCACTTTTGTGATTCTTGATATAACTCAACAAGATGTGTGAGCGTTGCAATTGCACGATCAATAGACGGAACCATCACAAATATAACATTGTTCATCATTATTCTTTTGTCGGCGTGTCTCTTCACATCTTTATTATCATAATATTTTCTCAGAGAAATTTGATGACCACCAAAATAATTATTATAACCACCACGAAAATGCCGATAACTACTACAATAATATCCACGGCCATGACCATGCCTCCGACCTCGCCCATGGCCACAATATCCACTACGGCCACATAAATGATCCATACCTCGACTATTGTCATTATTATCTTTGAATGCATCCGCTTTAGGGAGTGGATTAGAACCAAAAGGTCGTGATTCGTGGGTTTTCGTCAATAACCCATTATTTTGCTTACACAACAATATGCAAGAAATTAGATTCGACTACCTTTTAAAATCTCTCTCTCGATATTGTTATTGTAATACTACATTCGATGGATGACACGTGATGAATCTTCTCTCCATTATATCTTTATCAATAATTGTTTCTCCACATTATTTCAATGTGGAAGTAATTCTATAAACAACATAATTATATTGGCTTACCGATTTAAAATCTTACAATCGTATTCATTCTTTTCCGAGGGCGACTCGTCGCTCAGAAACTATTCTGATGTCTGGACACGGGTCGTTTCAATCCACAATCTAAGATCTCGCACACTTGGGCGAATGTTTTTTAAGGTGATCATATCATTCTTTTTTTCTATAATCAGCGAGATCTTTTTCATTTAAATATTCGATTTTCAAATTTTCATGAATGTGGTGACGAAGTAAAATTATGAATTTTGCCTTGTTTTGCTCAGCTACAGTTTCTTGTCGGAATCAATGGTGTCACCTATTATTTTGCTTTTAAATGTATTTCTGCCAGTGATAACGAGTGCAACTCTAGGCTTGCCCGACATATTGCTGTACTAAAACATTTAAATTTGGACGATATAACCAGCAATAAGGCGGTACAACCAGCCATATCAGGCGGTGCAACCAGCCATATCAGGTAGTATAACCAACCATAACAGGCTGTACAACCTAACATATCAGGCGGTACAACTAGCAATTACATTAAAGTAATATTGAAGTAAACAAAATATAGACAATTATTATATAAATTAAATATTCCTTCAACCATATTTTGAAATCTCGTTAAAAAAATTCCACATGCCACCACCGGGTATCGAAATCTTGACCTATTATCACTCATAATGGTGATATTATGCAAAATTGCTCGGGTCTTGGCGTTTTAAATATTTTAAAATTGAACACAATTTGTATATAGCTTGTATAAATACGAAATAAAATTATCATTTATGGATGCTGAAGTTTTGGTGATTGAGAAAGAACCGGAATCCACCGGTATCGAAACCACGACTGAGAATCGAATACTAGCTGGAGGCAAGTCAGTACTGGAGTAATAACGAGGCATCTGCTAAGGAAGGACAACGTACAGATTGCAAACTGGAGCATTGAATGCAAGGCTGCGCTGAGTACTGAAGCAGATCAGAAGAGTTACCCAAAGTGGCAAAAGCGGTACCCAAACGCAGAGTCAACACTGAGAGCAGTAGTACCCAAAAGAGGAAAAGAAATTAATGCTGCAAGAGCGGGATCGGGCATTCAAATTGCAACCTTTACTTCTGGAGCGCGAAGTATAAAAGGCCGAAGAACCTCAAGACGTAGAATAACGAATGATCTTGTAAAAACTTCCAAGTTTCTACGAAAAAGTCTAATTCTTACGTTCTTGAGAGTTCTAGTATTAGAGCGAAATACTTTGTAAAACAACGAACTTTAAAAAGTTGTTGTAGTTTTAGAAGGTGTAGGTTGTACTGTAAGTAAATCATACTTCTAAGGGTGCCTTCCTGAGGGAAGAAGGGGAAACGTAGGAGTTCATCAAACTTCCATAAATAATTTCGCTGTCAAACACAAACAAACATTCACACCAACACTATTCGGTACTCAGTAGTGATATCTTTCGCGTCACTAAGTGATTGATTAAGTGTCAGAACCGAAAAACATACACAATACCGGAAGTTCCGGTACTAAGTTATAAACACTTAGAAGTTCTAGAAGTTCCAGTATCGCCGGTTGCAACGACTATTTTCTTTTATTTCCAACAACTATCTTTTTTACTTTTATTTTTTTTAAATTCTAATCTAACGGCTACTGACGTCTCACAGTGTCAGATTTTATTTATTTTTTATTTTTTAACGGATATAATTATATATTTATATATTAATTATATATATATATATACTATAACCGTCGGTTGAACCAGCCAACCAGCGGTTCGCGGTTTAGGAAAATCCGAAACCGCGCACGGCACACAGTTACGGTTGGTGGCCGGTTCCGGTTAAAAGTGAGCATGACTAGCAACAAGGACCATGCTAGCAGACACTGATATCTCGCAGAAGTTCTGGGCAGAAGCAGTTAACACCGCATGTTACACCCAGAACCGCTCAATGATCAACAAAAGCTTAGGGAAGACTTCGTATGAAAGCTGGATAGGAAATGTCCCGTCAGTTTAATACTTCAAGACATTCGGGAGCCGATGCTAGATACACCTGAACCGGAGTCACTTGTCCGCATTGAAAGTAGAGTGGATAAAAGAATATTTGTGGGATACTCTACCGTAAGTAAGGCTTACAGAGTATTCAACGACAAGACTCTATCTATTGAAGAATCCTCTCACATTGTATTTGAGGAATCTTAAGAAGAGGACAGCTCTCCTACAAATGTCAATCGTCTGATTGAGCTCTTGGAAAAAGCACACTTAGATGAATCCAGTGATGAGGAAGATCAGGGTCCACAACAAAGTGTCGAGCACCACGAAGACTCTGCACCGGAGATACTAAACGGAGTTGTGGAGAACTCGCAAGAACAGAGTACCGAACGAACTCCGGTACTCAGCCCCGAGGTGTCACTGGAAAGCCCCCCGACACCCTCTTCAAGTGAACAACTGAACATAGTATCGGAAGAATCCGGTACTCATCTTACCAATGGGGAAGATTAACCAAGTGAGAGGGAATGCATTAAGTGGAATATGACCAAGCTTAATCATCACTCAGATCTAATCACGGGTGATCCCAAGGCACCAATGAAGACTCGACGATCACACCAAAATCTCTTCAGTTACGCATTCATATCTCAATCACAACCTACGAAGATTGATGAGACATTTTAGATTGATGAACTAAATCAATTTGAAAGAAATGAAGTCTGGACCCTAGTTCCTCGACCCACACAAACGGTAATCGGTACCAAGTAGGTTTTCGAAAACAAGGTCAATGAAGATGGCCTAGTTATGAGAAACAGGCAAGGTTAGTTGCTCAAGGTTTCAGACAGGAAGAAGGTATCGACTACGATGAAACCTTCGCTCCGGTGGCCAGACTAGAAGCAATAAGGATATTTCTAGCAGACGCAGCCTATAAAGACATCAAGGTATATTAGATGGACGTCAAGAGCGCATTTATCAGCGGAGTACTGTATGAAGAAGTCTATGTTGCTCAACCACCTGATTTTGAAGATCATGAAAAACCGGATCACGTGTACAAGCTCAAGAAGGTTGTCTATGGTCTAAAACAAGCACCCAAAGCTTGGTATGAAACCTGACAGGGTTCCTTGTAGATCACGGTTTCATTAAAGGAGCTGTCGACAGGACCCTTTTTCGATTCACAAAAGGGGAATACTTCTTACTTGTGCAAATCAATGTGGATGACATTATATTCGGTTCCACGGACCCTAAACGTTGCAAAAGAGTGTCAAAACTCATGCAAGAAAAGTAGAAATGAGCATGTTGGGGAACTGAACTTCTTTCTAGGGCTTCAAGTCAAACAGATGAGTCAAGGAATCTTTATAAGTCAACAGAAGTACACTTTGGATCTCCTAAAGAAATTTGGACTTGAAGACTATTCGCCAGCAGCTACCCCTATGAGCCCTTCAATCAAACTCGACAAGGACGAATCCGGTGCCAAGGTGGAAACAACTAAGTACCGAGGACTGATTGGGTTACTGTTGTATCTCACAGCGAGCAGACCTGACATCATGTATAATGTATATCTTTGCGCTCGGTTTCAATCAGATCCAAGATAGAGTCACTACATTGCTGCCAAACGGATTCTGAAATATCTCAAAGGCACAACTAATGTAGGACTGTGGTACCCTAATGATTCTTCCTTCTCATTGTATGGGTACACAGATGTCGACTATGCCGGTTGCAAACTGGATAGAAAGAGTACTAGTGGCACATGTCAGTTTCTGGGAGACAAATTGATTTCTTGATTCAGCAAGAAACAGACATCCATTGCCACTTCAACGGCTGAAGCAGAATACTTAGCCGCTAGGAGCCGTTGTTCACAAATACTGTGGATCCAGCACCTACTCAAGGATTATGGGATAGAGGAGTCAGAGAATCCTATATATTGCGATAACACAAGTGCTATCGCCATATCGCACAATCCGATACTCCACTCAAGAACTAAACATATTGAGATCAGACATAATTTCATCCGAGATCATGTGATCAAGAAGGATGTTTGCCTCGAGCATGTATGAACTGAACAACAAGTCGATGATATATTCACCAAGCCACTTCCTGAAGCCAAGTTTGTAATCTTAAGGAACGCCCTGGGTCTACTTGATTTATCCAGCAACTAACTCCGGGATTTTTTTTACGTGCCTGAGGACAGGAATTATCAGTTCGAAGAGCAGAAGCTCAGGAAGAAGCAGTGGTACATAGGGAGTACCGATTCAGGGGGGAATCTTTGGTACCCTGAAGGAGTAAGTATCCATAAGGAACTAACGGTACCGAAAATAAGTGGAAGGAACTGGATTAGTGTTCCTTAAATGAGGATAACCATGTCTGAGATACAGGCTGTCAGTCCGAGGAATTTCCTCAAAGTATTCAAATCGTCTGACAACATTAAATGTTGTCGCATCACTTTATCCCGCCCATTTGTCTATACTTATATACATGAAACGTCACATTTGTCTCTATTTATACACATGAAACGTCACACTTACCATTTACGTTTCTAAAATCTTCGAACCATAGATTATCCAAACTCTCAAAAGCTCTCAAAAACCCAAATTCTAATCTTCAAACCTTCAACAAATTCCCAGAAAACCAACAATAATGGCTTCACAATCCACTTCCTCTATACATCCCTCATCATCATCGACCCACAACCCAATGGAATTCATGCAGGTGGCTGTAAAAGTCGATGTCCTAGAACTGAAGGGCGCCAACGACGACGAAGTTTGATAAACATATTTTTATACGTTTATCTCTATCATATTTAGGTCGTAACTTGGTTTATTTGAGTTATCTTGTACTTATATTCAAGATTATACCTGTGTTTTGATATTGAAGGAACATAAGATAACAATCGGGACCAATCGAGAAAATATGGGGCAAAAATGACCAAGTTCACCAGAAACACGGCTTCGCTATGCACCAACACGGCCGTGTTTGATCACGCAAAAAGGATATTAAGCCTCGGCGATCCAACACGGCTACGTACTAATGAGAACACGGCCTGTAGGTAGTTTCAGGCACCAATGTCAGCCTCAGCAAGTTAACACGGCTCAAACCGACCAACTACACGCCCTTGTTCACAGACAACACGGCCTCTTCAAGAAAACAACACGGCCGTGCTAACTTCATCAGTATTCAAGGTAAGCCTCGGCAATTTCGCACGGCCTTGAGTGACATTATACACGGCCGTGTTGTTATTCAGCATCGCAAACGCGGGGCCTCGGCCTTCGTACACGGCCGTGGCTGTCGGTGGATTAAGCCGTGTTGCATAGTACTTTCTATATAAGCCGCACTTCTCAACCCAGATCTGGATCTAGATCCACATAACTCACTTCCAAAAGATAAAATACACCTAAGGGACGTCTCAAGACCCATAGGAATCAATCAAAATGATTCATAGGTGCTATAGTGAAGATCCGAAGCTCATTTATCCAAGATATAGCACAAAGGACGCTGGATCTGCGTGAGCTCGTAAAATAGGGAAGATCTATGTTTTCTCTATGCTTTATTTTGTATACGATTCGTAGATCTCTCTTAAGCATGAGTAGCTAAGCTTTTTATGTGCTTGGGATGAGATGAACGCTAGGTAGAGTTGCGTTTGGGCGTTATAACACTCGTGAACACGTGACATTGTTTATTTATCGTTTACGACATTGTTTCTTCGATTCAATATGTCAATGTGTTGTTTTGAAAGTCACATTTGATATGTCTATGTATTGGTGTGACGCTTGGTAGACCGTTGAGGGCGAAAACTAAAGAACGGTTAGTCCCTTCGTAAACTTAGGAGTCGACTATAGGGCGAAAGCAAATAGTCGACCCTCACAATAGGTAAACCAATATAAATTCTCGCGACCATTTAGGGTGACAGCAAATTCGGGAATGGAAAGAAATTACTGCGATTTAGTCATTGTTCGCATGGAACGATGGTTTACGGCCCAATCGACGATACCTAGCGGGATTCGAAATCCCGAGCACATTCTTCTTTACTTGAAAAGTTACTCTAAAATCTTCAGTCGTGTCTTAAGTTCTTTCATCGTGTTAGTTTAAGTTGTCGTGATCTAGTTCAAATATACAGAAATCACAAACTACTTGTTAGGCTAAATATCGAATTGATAGGTAATTACTAGTAATCAATGTTATTCCTCGTGTTCGATACTCGGATACTCTAATTCTACAAATAATAGGTACACTGCCTATCGCGCGTGGTGCTAGTTTAACGTATTCGTTTTAATTATTACTTGACGTATATGCACGAATCTCTACACCATATTTAAGAGCACACGCCTGCGCGATCAAGTTTTTGCCGCCGTTGCCGGGGAATAGATTGATATTAGGAAAACCCGAGTTCGGTAATTTAGCCACTTACTTATTTGTTATTTAATTCTTGTTAATCAACGTTTCTTATCTGCGACTGTTTTTTGGTTTGTGTTTCGTTACCTAGCTAACGTGGTTCGTTGACTTTTTCATGTACACTCATACGGTGAATGACCCGAAGCCATCCATCGTATCTACTTGTTGAAGGATCTCCAAATTTTGAGCGTACATTGCACGAAGGCTGAGACAAGAGACATTCGAAAGTCATTCGTCCGACGAATCAATTCAGCTAGTTGATTACTCTCAGGATACCGCAAGCACCTCTCACCCAGAGACATCAGTCGATAGTTCGGGAACAACGAAGGAGATGGCAGATCAAGAAGCTAATAACGAGGAGCAATCACTGCAAGATTTGCTCAAGAACGATACACTCGGTGGTACGAAGTCGGCAATTGTCATACCACCGATCGCAATCAACAATTTTGAGCTGAAGAACTCGTGACTTCAAATGATATTCCAGACGGCTCAATTTGAGGGCAACTCTGAAGGTGATCCATACAAACACATCAAAGCATTCTTGGCGATTACGGACATCATCAAAATCAATGGGGTGTCGAATGATGCAATCAAACTTATGTTGTTTCCATTCTCTCTCAAAGATAAGGCAAAGGAGTGGTTGGAGCTATTACCACCGAAATCTATCACTACTTGGGAGGAGTGCGTGGGGCTTTTCTTGGCTACTTTTTCCCGCAATCGAAGGTTCTCAGGTTAAAGACTGAAATTTCACTCTTTCATCAGAAGGACACGAAGAATCTTTACGAAGTATGGGAGAGGTACAAAGCATTGTTGAAGAAATGCCCGCAGCATGGAATAACGAAGGCAGCAATCATCAATAGATTCCACGAGGCACTCAACGATCAAACGGCTCATATGCTAGACGGTGCCGCAAACGGACTACTTGTGAAGCTTAGTGCCACTGAAGCCTGGAATTTAATCGAAGGATATACGAGAAATAGCTTCATGTGAGGAAACACAAGAATGAGGGCGCCTGGAATGTTTGAAGTGAGCAACGATACAACGATGAATGCTAAGTTTGATGCTCTTCAACAGCAAATGGCCACGATGCAAACTCAACTTCAGACGGTGTTAAATGCTCTTATACCAAGGCCGCACAACCGCAAGCCGTCAACGCTGTGATAACCCCGATGGCCGCAGCACCATCTCAACAAATACCACACATACCTCATTGCGGTAATTGTGGTGCAGCTCACGAGACTTCGGAATGTCAAGCCATACCACCCTTAGAGCATGTTGACTACATGGGCAATTACCAAGGCCAGAGGAGTTTTCAACCTCGAGCACACCCTACATGTCCTACGGCAATCAAGGCCAGCAGATGCAGAGGCAATCCGAATTCCAGCAAGAGCCACCACCGGGATTTCAATCTGGAGGATCGAGCAATCATTATCAAAATACAGCTCAAGGGTCGGGATCTGATGACATGAAGGAGATGAAGGGTATGATGGAGATTCTCCTCTCGAACTTCAACAAGACCACTTAAGCCCATGAGAGCCGATTAACGAAGATGGAAGAATATTTCCGAACCATCGATCTACGAGCTCAAAACACGGATGCTTCAGTACGGAAATTGGAGCAACAAGTGGGCCAAATAGCGAAACAATTGGCGGAACGACCTCAAGGTTCGCTCCCGAGCTATACTGAGACGAATCAAATGGAACATTGCAAGGCCGTCACCTTAATGAGTGGGAAGGAATTGTAGGAGCGAGAGCAGCCCGCAATGAAGAACCCACAGAAAAGGTTGATATCGAGGTCCACAAAGAGCAAGACGTTGCGAAAATCGAAGGTGAGAAACTCGAAAAGGCTGAAGCTGAAAGAGGAACGGAGAAGGAGACCCGTCGACCACCGGTGAAGCCATATCAACCGAAGATCCCATATCCAGCTAGGTTGAAGAAGGATCGAGACGAGGAGCAATTTGGAAAATTTATGGGTATGTGTAAACAAATGCATATAAACTTACCGTTTGTTGAAGCTATTACGCAGATGCCTCGTTTCACTAAGTTCCTCAAGGAGTTGCTCACCAACCGAAGGAAACTCAAAGACGTTTCTACTGTGTGCCTACGAGGAGAGTGTTCAGCCATTTACAAAGTAAAATGCCGAAGAAGCTTAAGGATCCAGGGAGTTTTACTATTCCTTGTCTTATAGGAGATGTTGTTGTTGAACGTGCATTAGCCGACCTAGGAGCTAGTATAAATTTGATGCCTTATTCTATGTTTAAGAGATTAGGTTTAGGAGAGCCAAAACCCACTAGGATAAGCCTCCAATTGGATGATAGATCTTTAAAATACCCTCGCGATGTTATCGAGGATGTCCTAGTGAAAGTGGACAAGTTCATATTTCCCGCCGATTTCGTCATTTTGGATATGGAGGAAGATGAAAATATTCCTCTTATCTTAGGTCGACCATTCTTGGCCATTGGTGAAATCATGATAGATGTTAGAAATGGTACTTTGACCTTGACGGTTGATGGCGAGAAAGTGACTTTCAACATGGCAGATTCTATGAAAAGTCCTAGCTCACTTGACGATAAGTGTTATTACTTGGATATCTTTGAACATGATTTCATCTTTTCTGTGCAAGGTCTGTCGCAAGTTTTTGGCGGGGGCGATACACAATCATCCATGATGGTGGCCACCGATGAGTGCAAAGAAGATTATGACGAGCTTGTGACGAAAGTCCACGAAAGTAAAGAGGAGGACAAAGAAAAGAGCTCGATCGAAGAGTCACCTGTCATAGAGTTGAAATAATTGCCCGAACATCTCGAATATGCATTTCTAGAAGGCAAGTCGAAGCTACCAGTGATAATATTATCAAGTCTCGACGGCAGGCAAAAAGACCAGTTGTTGAAGGTGCTGCGAGAGCACAAAAAGGCCTTAGCATGGAAGATATCCGACATTCGGGGGATTAGCCCAAGCTTCTGCACACATAAGATTCTCATGGAGGATGACTTCAAACCTGTCGCCCAACGGCAAAGGAGGCTAAACCCCAACATGAAGGATGTCGTGAAGAAGGAGGTCATTAAGCTACTGGATGCCGGAGTGATCTACCCGATCTCAGATAGTGCATGGGTGAGTCCCGTCCAAGTGGTTCCAAAGAAGGGAGGCATGACGGTCGTTCCCAACGAAAAGAACGAGTTGATTCCGACGAGAACCGTAACTGGATGGCGTGTGTGCATCGACTACAGAAAATTGAACGATGCCACGAGAAATGATCATTTTCCTTTACCCTTTATTGATCAAATGCTTGAAAAGTTATCAGGACATGCATTTTACTGTTTTCTTGATGGCCTGTCAGGTTACTTGCAGATTCCAATAGCTCCGGAGGACCAAGAGAAGACGACATTCACCTGTCCGTTTGGTACGTTTGCTTATCGACGGATGCCATTTGGTCTTTGCAATGCCCCAGCCACGTTTCAGCGATGCATGATGGCGATTTTCGACGAATTGGTGGGCGAAATCATGGAAGTGTTCATGGATGATTTCTCAGTTTTTGGTACCTCTTTCGATGCTTGTCTAATTAATCTTAAATGTGTGTTAGCACGCTGTGAAGAGACTAATCTAGCACTTAATTGGGAAAAATGTCATTTCATGGTTCGAGAGGGTATAGTATTGGGACACAAGATTTCTTCTAAAGGAATCGAAGTGGATCGGGCTAAGGTAGAGACGATAGAAAAACTACATGTTCCCTCGAACGTGAAATCTGTAAGGAGTTTCCTAGGTCATGCAGGATTTTATCGAAGATTCATTAAAGACTTTTCGAAAATTGCACGACATATGTCTAAGCTGCTAGGAAAAGATGCTCCATTTGACTTTAATGACGAATGCGTTAATGCTTTTAATTTGCTTAAGGAAAAGTTGATCTCTGCACCTATTATGGTTGCTCCCGATTGGGGGTTACCCTTTGAACTTAAGTGCGATGCTAGTGACTACGCAGTTGGAGCTGTACTGGGACAGCGGAAGGATAAACACTTTCGGCCGATCTACTATGCGAGTAAGACATTGGACCCAGCCCAATGCAACTACACCACTACCGAAAAGGAGCTTCTCGCCGTCGTATTCGCCTTCGACAAATTTATGTCATATCTTATTTTGACTAAAGTTGTTGTTTTTACTGACCATTCTGCATTGAAGTACTTGCTAGCGAAGCCAGACGCCAAGCCGCGGCTTATTCGATGGGTCATGCTCCTTCAAGAATTTGACATCGAGATCCGCAACAAGAAGGGTGCCGAGAACGTGGTAGCAGATCACCTCTCTCGACTAGAGGAATCTGAGATACTGAACCCCGACAACAAAACGATCCACGACACGTTCCCAGAGGAACATCTATACTCCATAAAAGTGGTAAATGAAGAAGTCCCGTGGTTTGCAGATTTTGCTAATTATCTTGTTGCGAGAATCCTACCAAAAGAGTATATAAGTCAACAAAAGAAGAAATTCTTTTCCGACTTGAAATACTACTTTTGGGAAGACTCTTTTCTTTTCAGGAGATGTGCAGACCAAGTCATTCGAAGTTGTGTTTCTTTCCCGAAAACAATAAAGATTATCGAGCATTGCCACAGCGGACCTGCCGGAGGACACTATGCAGCCGATCGCACTGCACAAAAGGTGTTAGAATGTGGATTCTACTGGCCGACGATTTTCAAGGATGCTCATAGGTACGTTGACACGTGTGATCAATGTCAACGAGCAGGTAATATCTCAAAACGCGATGAAATGCCCCAGAACTTTATTTTAGTATGTGAAGTATTTGATGTTTGGGGCATAAACTTTTTGGGCCCTTTTCCTAGTTCGTACAATAACAAGTATATTATTGTGGTTGTTGATTACGTGTCTAAGTGGGCCGAGGCCCAAGCCCTACCCACTAACGATGCGAGAGTCGTTGTTAAATTCTTACGAGCGTTGTTCTCGCGGTTCGGGACACCTAAATGCATCATTAGTGATAGGGGTACTCATTTTTGTAACACCCAATTTGAACGAACCTTAGAAAAGTATGGTGTTAAACATAGTGTCTCTACCCCCTATCATCCTCAAGCTAGTGGCCAAGTAGAGGTTGTAAATCGGGAGCTGAAACGCATCCTAGAGAAAACCATAGACGGGAACCACCGAAAATGGGCGAGTAAATTGAACGATGCACTTTGGGCTTACAGAACGGCATAGACACCCATAGGTACTACACCGTATAAACTAGTTTACGGAAAGACGTGTCACCTTCCCGTCGAATTAGAACATAAAACCTATTGGGCAATTAAGTCAGTTAATCTTGATTTGGAGCGAGCCGGTGAAAAACGTAAGCTCCAAGTCAATGAGCTTGATGAGTGGCGTTTATCGGCATACGATAACGCAAGAATGTATAAAGAGCGTTGAAAGGCTTATCATGATAAAACGATTAAGCAACGGAGAGAATTTCGAGAAGGGGATCAAGTACTCCTCTTTAATTATCGACTTAGGCTCTTTCCCGGAAAGTTGAGATCGCGTTGGTCTGGACCATTCATTATTACTCGTGTTTTCCCGTACGGTACCGTCGAGATTTATAATGATGAACAAGGAACTTTCAAGGTTAATGGCCAACATTTGAAGCACTATTTCGGAGGCGAGAAAGCACCAAGTGATAACGAGGTCATGTACCTCGACTTCAACCTAGGGTAAAGCGTGAAAAGGTACGTCCGGCTTACGACGTTAAAGAAGCGCTTCTTGGGAGGCAACCCAGGTATTTGCATTCACGTTTACTTTACTTTATAACTTAAGATTAGTTGCATTTCACGTTTATTTATCACTAATAATAATAATAAAAGGGGAGTTGAATGATAGAGATGCGAAATGAGCGTGGTGACATAACGATTACATCGATGGACATCGTGTTACAACCCGATACATAAAAGCTTGGAAGCTAAACCTTCCTTGCTTTAGTAAGCACAATTACATAGTGATTATATGCAAGTACAATGCGTAACGACCCACGCCACATAAGCGGCGATTGCAACCCCGAGCAAACCCAAAAGGATGAATAACTCAAGCTTGAGCCTTTCTAGACTTTCCATCCTGAAGGTTTCTTGAGGGATGTTCTCACGTTCTGCATCTTCTCCGAAATTATACATTGCGAAGCTTAAAAGATATAATCGGAGAAGATTTATGTTGTAGTGCAGTAAAGCCTACAACTACACATCCTATTTATAGGCATGAGCGCAACGAAATGATAAGGCATCATTAATTTCGCAATCCGATTTTTTCTTCAAAACGCCGTCTTTTTGATTTGTGGAAAGCGGCGCCATTATGAACAAAATCGGATTTGCCTTTTCTCGTTACAAAATCATATCCATAATCCCTATAAAAGATTTTGATGTCCATGCGTTATGTCACACCTAACAATAGTTCAGTTCAAGTTAATGTCAGTACCATATTTACGTACCCAACTATTATAGACCTACGTCAAGGTTGGCTTAACGTTGTCACGACGATAGAGCACGGTACGATGAAACTTAAGCACAACCTCTATCCAATATAAAACGGCCGTGTTTTACATGCCAACACGGCTAGAGCCAAAGAAACACGACCGTGAAAGGATTGTTTTTTTTCGATTAAAAAAAAAACGCGCACTTTTAACACGGCCTATGTGGTAAATAGACACGGCCGTGTACATGCTGAGAGCCTCGGTAGAAGTCAACACGGCCACGGTTTATTCTCACACGGCCGTGTTACGATATGGCTGAAAATTGTGAAGCCTCGACGGATCTACACGGCCATATCCACGGCCGTGTTGATTTCCAAATTAAAAAAAAATTATATTATTAAACCTTAAAAATATATATATATCTATATATATATGCACGATTGAAACACGGCCTCATACACGGCCGTGTTATCTACCATATATAAAAAAAAAAAAATTAAAAAATTAAATTAAAACTGTAAAAAAAAAAAAAAGAAAAAAAAAAGAAGCCGCGCGATGTTAACACGGCTTGTGTAGTGTACTACACGGCCGTATGGTTGGCGAATGCAACATAAAAATAGAGGGGGAGGTCGATGGAGCTCATTTGACACACCCAATATACACACGCTACCACATCTTACACCCACGAAAATCATCGATTTCAAGTGTAGTAACTCCGAAAACATCTCCTAGAACGTGGAGACACATCTCAACTACGCGAGAAACCCAAATCTTAGCGGGCAAGGTATGATTTGCTCATTAACCCTAAATTTTTAAATTTTAAGATTTCGTGAAATTCGCCTAAGTAATGTCTTGATTAATGATTGTTGGGTTAAAGCTATGTTGTAGACACCTTGGACTAACCAATTTCATCGATTTTGTTGGTTTGATTTTGTCTCTTCTCATACGCATTGAAGGTGTTCGATGAAATGTCTTACCCAAAATTTATATGTTGATGCTCAATTCACGAATTTCTTATTTCATGAATGGTGTTGTTTTCGATTTGGACTTGCCTAATCCCATTTTAATGCTTGATATGCTCATATGATTTTGATTTTATATATTCATTGGAATTTGACGTGCTCGTTCAATGCTTACGAAAGTTTGGTCGAGTCGAGATGATTAATCTGTTATGTTATTTCTCGAGACTCATTTTGAGTTTTGCAGGTACAATGTCTCGTAGAAATCTCACTCGTGCAAGCTCATCTCGTAACCCTAACGCTAGTCCAACACCACGCAGTCGGCAACGAGCAAATACCGAAACAACCGAAGACTTGCTTGCGGCCATGACCAACTTCGCCGATGATCCCCGAGAGCAATGTTACGAGAAGCTAAAGGGAATGACATTCATGCACACCGATCGACTTCACCGAGAGACGCTCGAGCACCTCCACATCGTCCAACAAGTCGATAACTACCTCTCTAATAGTAGTTGGGACGCCCTCTTCAGCATCGACGAAGAGGCTTACGAAGAGCTCACTCTCGAGTTCCTCACCACCTTCTCCTTTAACGAACATGCCTATAGAAACGGAGTCAAATTCCGTGCATTCAATAGGAAGAGGGTGACGGACGTCGACTCTCTTTGTGAGGCCTTGGGATGTGAAGTTCCAAGAATCCAGAACGCCAATGACCCCCATCCAAAAGATCACTACAAGCATGTTCTCGACAAGAAAGCCGAGAGGAACGCGCGTTGGCACGCGATGATACGCCCGTGGGGACCAAACGAAGTTGCGCCCAAGTATAAAAGTACACAATCGAAGGCCTCCTCGTTGCAAGCACCGGGACTAAGGTACATTCATCAACTCTTTCTACCTCTGTCACCCCACGAGGAGAGCCCAACGGCGTCATCACCCTCTGCGATCTCTTCTACCTTTCCCGGATGTTCAACGGGCATAAGGTCCACCTTGGGATCGCCATGGCCCTCGGCTTTAGGAAGCAGTCCGAGGCACACGAGAACGGGAAGATAGTCGTGGGTCCGTTCATCACTAAGGTGGTGAAAGGTTTGGGGTATTGGTCGACGAATGCTCCGGAAATGACGAAAGTTGCCGGGTGGAAGTCATTGAACGCCGCGATGTTGTGTAGGATGAGGATGATCTCAAAGCTACCGGGATGGGTCAAGGAGAACTACTTCTATCAATGGCACGAGAACTATCGCCACCACACCGACATCCCACAGCCCTTTACCATCGAAGGTCCGATACGGCGCCAATCGACCCCACATTCGACGGACCTTCACACTCGGCCGACCCTTCCTCATTCGCTCCTGGAGGATCATCGGGCATCGACCCCTACATGAGAGCTGCAGACTTCGCGACCGTTTTAATGCCTTCCGCGAAGATATAGCCCAGCAGCGAGCTCAGGATCGACAGTTCTATGAGGAGACACGAGCTCATGACCGACAATATTACGAGGCGGCTCGGAATGCGGATAGGCAAGAGAATGCAGCTGCTAATCGCCGTCACGAGGAGGAGCAACGAAAGCTCCAAAAATAGACAGGACCGTCAGGAGAAGGCGATGACGGTGTTCAAGACGCCTTGAAGTTGCTCGCGGAGTCCCGTAAGCTCGTTGACCAAGGAGATGAATCATCGTCCAGCGACGATGATTCCCATGAGTCATCGCCGGAGCCCGAGTCCTAGTTTTATTTTATCTTTATGTTGTTTCTTTTGTGAACTTTACATGCTTGAATGTACTTTTCTTTAATGCATACTATCACTTGCTAGACCATTACGCTTTAGTAATATTTGTTTTGACGTCTTTTTATTTCTTTCCAATTTCCACGTCAGGAAAATATCACGAGTGAACTTCCAACCGATACCTACGTGAAGCAATATGTTGAACCCAATCAAACCATCAAGTGTGGGGAGGAGGACTTGCTGCTCAAACTCAAACAACACACTATGGTCATGGATACATCAATTCAGGGGAGTTCACGCATTTAAATAAATTCATCTTTCCATTTGTTCTTTTAATTAATACGTCGAGGGCGACGTATTTCTGAAGTGTAGGGAGGGGGAATTTATATGCGTGAACAAAATTTTTTTTAGTGTACATGAATCATTGAGAAATTCATGTTCTTTTCTCGCCATATAGATAATCTGCATGTTAAGGAATTTTGCTGAAGTGTTCTCGTGAACTTTTTGTGTACATTCATTGAGAAATTCATGTCTTTTAGTCCTTGACAAGATTTTAGCTTCTCGCCATATAGATAATCTGCATGTTAAGGAATTTTGCGAGTAATTAGGACATGCACTTATGTTTGATTTCTTTCGACATGAATGACTTTAGTGATATTATAAAAGATCCGTACTCATGACCAATTTTGTGAGATTTTTGAGCTAATTGAGCTTTTTGCTCACTTCTTTGGTTGTGCGAGTAGTGCATAGTTTATTTCTACCTTGAACTTTCTTGTGTAATTCATGTTGGTACTGCTTAAGGTGCTGTTGTGTGAAAATGAGGAAGGCAATAGGAAGTAAGTTCATAGCCAAAGTTACTGACTACAACTGATCACCGTAGTAAGCCACTTTGAGCCTGAACCAGTTTATTTTCGAAAACCTGGAATTATAAACCACTGACTTAAGAGACACCAAAAGTGGAAGTTGAGTGCCCAAGTGGAAAGGCGTAGCCCGGCCATTGATTCAAAAAAAAGAAAAGAGAGAGTCTCCTTGACGATAATCTCTCCCTAAGAACTCCTCCCTCGATAATCTCTATCCCACAAAGGGACTAACAGAAGAGGAGCTTAGTGGCACGAGAAAATAGGAGTTTGATTACGAAAAAAAATATTATCATATGAAGAGAATTCGGATGGCAAGAGCTCGCCACGATGTATGCGGCGCGCTATCGTAGAATGCAAGAAGCTCTGAACCTGGTACTTCAGGACTTTTAAGAGTGGTAGAATGCGCGGCTAGGAATGGCTCTGGCCAACATCATGAAGCGCAATGCTGGAAGCGCCATGGCCATCGAGCACCGGCTGCTGGCAGTCCGACGTGAGACGAAGATACTCAAGAGGCTTCGGGCGGAAGCTACCTCATTGCAGTCGCGTGTGGGGGTAATTCGGGCAGAGCTGCGACTACGGGGACCGCTCAGCTCTGTCGCCCTCAACACCTATGAAATCGGCAGAGTAGGGACTTCTCAGACGCCAGCTGGGAGTCCTCCAGATAAGCCCTCAACTCAGAGGGCCTCAACTCCGGTTCCAGTGTCCCCAATGGAAACCACATCGGTTTTCCCTGGCATGGCCAGTGAAACAGAACAGCCCGCTCCGGTTCTGTAAGAGGCAACTGTGAGCACGACACGTGCCCAGGAAGTTCCTCAACAACAAAGCCCGCCACCGACTGTTGATGACGCTTCGACCCCCCAGTTCTCATCGCCTCCGTCGCCATCAGCACTTCAACTACTTCTCACATATCAAGAAGATGTCGACACTGCTCCTGAGATGCCTACTATTCATGAAGAAGCGCATGGAACAGAAGAGGCTGGTACTACAGCTCCACCTCAAGCTGCGGAGGTCACGAGACTCCGCTAAGTCAACCAAAGAAGGCTACAAAGGGTGGACACGGTCGTTGCCAGCCAAACGGAACTGCGGGTTGGCCTCACCAAAGTCCGGGAGAGTGTGACGGACGAGATCAAGGTCCTCTCCGCACAGCTCGCTGCCATCGTCGACCATCTGGTAGGGGAAAGGAAGAGGCAAGAAATGTGGTGAAAGCTCCAAGGCATGCATCATAGAGCATACTTCAGCGCAAGCACCGACTCCGGTTCACGAGTCTGCGTCAACAGTACTCGATTTATTTCCAGTACTGACGAGATCTCGGACCAGTGCCACGATGGCTACTCCGCTCTACCAAGGCGCGAGGTTCACGAACGACAATGCTGAAAGGAACAAAGTCCTCGCCCTGGTAATACCGGATCGAGATCTCCAGTCGGTCCGTCTACAAGGAAGAGTAGAAGCTCGAGTAGGACCGCTTGAGCGTATCTACCATCCACATGGACTGAGGGACATCACAGCCTCTCTCACAGAAGATCAACTGAGTCAGGTCGTGCGGCTTCATGACATTAAGAAAATCTCCTATGCCAAGGCGATCATGCAAAACGAACTTGCGAAGATTGCAAATGAGAAGGAGAAGAGAGGTTGAGAACCGGAATGAGAGCTCTCTGGTGGGCCTTGACGGAGGTTTTGTCAATCAGCCACCGGATACGGATACTAACTGGAAGCAGCCAATACCAGAGTAATGACGAGGCACCTGCTAAGGAAGGACAATGTGCAGAAAGCAAACTGGAGCACTGAATGCAAGGTTGAGCTGAGTACTGAAGCACAACAGAAGAGTTACCCAAAGTGGCAAAAGCGATACCCAGACGCAAAGTGAACACTTAGAGCAGCAGTACCCAAAAGAGAAAAAGAGATTAATGCTGCTGCAAGAGCGGGCTCAGACATTCAAATTGCAACAGCTACTTCTGAAATGCGAAGTACAAAAGGCCGAAGAACATCAAGACGTAGAATAACGAATGATCTTGTAAAAACTTCCAAGTCTGTACGAAAAAGTCTAATTCTTACGTTCTTGGAAGTACTAGTATTCGAGCGAAATGCTTTGTAAAATAACGGACTTTAAAAAGCTATTGTAGTTTTAGAAGGTGTAGGTTGTACTGTAAGTAAACCATACTTCTAAGGGTGCCTTCCTGAAGGAAGAAGGGGAGACGTAGGAGTTCATTAATACTCCGAACTTCCATAAACAATTTCGGTGTCAAACACAAACAAACATTCACACCAACAATATTCGGTACTCAGTAGTGATATCTTCCGCGTCACTAAGTGATTGATTAAGTGTCAGAACCGAAAAACATACACAGTACCGGAACCTTCCGATACTAAGTTATAAACACTTAGAAAAATCGAGTAGTGTTCATTCACCCCCCTCTAAAATACTACCTAGTACCGACCTGATCCTAACAATCATACTTCAAATAAACTCGTATGCGATCTTCTGCGGTGGTTGGTATCGACGAAGGAGATCGGTGGTGTTGATAACGGGTTATAAAATATTTTCCATGAATATTTTATTATTATTTATATATATTTACTATATTATAAAATATATTGAGAACATTGAGATGATTTTTTTTTAGAATGGATATTGAGATGATTTATAAGTAACGAGTTTTTGATCTTTTTGTACATTTTCAAATGAGCTAGAATGTCAACGTACCAAAATTAATTTGAGTATGGGCATCCATGCTATACTTATCTTCATAATAATCCTAACTATATTTAACATTGATCAATTTTTCGAAGATAAGAGAAACATTGATCAATTTTTCAAAGATAAAAAGAATTTCACAAACATGGGCTGTCCGTTGAGTTTCACAAACATGAAAGATACGTGAATCTGGCATTTTTCAAAGCACGGAGAACTTATTTTCAAATCGGCGTATTTTTGCTCTCGGCAGGTCTGGCACATGATACTTCTGTGAAGAATGTCACATGTAGCCAAATGTCCCACATTGATTACGACAGAAAAAAATTAACAGGTATATAAGCTGATGGATCACTCCTCCTATCACCAATTGGTTTTAGGAAGGAACCTCATCAAGCTTATACGGAGGCTCCTTCCTACGTGCGACGCATGTGCGCGGGCCCCGGTAACCGAAAATTTAACAACTTCTTTGACCTCAATTACTAGCACGGGTGGCTGAGACTATTTGGAAAGCATCCGTTATCCCGAGGGTTAAAATTTTTGCATGGAGACTTGGCCATAACTTCCTTCCCACAACGGAAAATTTGATCAATGTTTAAACAAATATAGCATGAATATTTTATTATGAAGATAAGTATAGCTCGGCCCTGCGTGGTTGAAATCTGCGTCATTTCGCGTACTTTCTTAATCTGCGTTGGGGGCTTTGGAGAGCGAGAAATAAATGAGTGATGGAGAATTCAAGAACTTCGCCTAATATAGTCATCGCCGAAGCAAAGGCAATCGAGGGCATTGGAGCGAGTAAGGATTTGGAATTGACAGTAGTTGGTAGTATTACTAGAGATTGCCACGCTATGGCGAAGTCATTCGCTTCCATATCTTTTTCGTTTAGTGTCATACCAATAGGGTCCTCACCAGGGGTGTAAGTGTATGGCGGTTTTGGACGGTTTTCGAGCAATTTCACACCGAACTATCATATGAGGTTTTTTGAAAAAAAAACTTAAATTGGGGTTTTGAAAAATAAATCTGCACATGCACTTTTGAGCGGTTTTTTACGGTTGTTTACACTAGGGATGTAAACGAGGTGCGCATCATTTTTGTGCTCGAGCTCGAGCTAAAGCCCTTTCAGTTGAGCTCGAGCTCGTCGAGCTTCTCAATTTCTAGCTCGCGTTGAGGCTAAATAAGCCAATGATGCTCAAGCTCATGGAGCGCTCGAGCTCCGGCTTTTTAATTAAAAATAAAAAACTAAAAAATAATAAAAAATTTAAAAAAAAGGCTTGCGAGCACAAATGAGCTCGACTCGAGCTCGAGCTCGACAAACATGAGCTCGAGCTTGAGCTGACTCGACTTATCTTTCACCCCTATTTTTCTATTGATACAAGTAAAAGAATATTTTATTGAATGACATTGTTACATAATAGTTTGGCTCAAACAAAGAATTTATAAAGTTTAATACTATACTAAAACCAAAATGAGTAATAAAATTGTAAATACAAATTGCAATACGGAGGCAAAAAACAAAATATAGAACGAAGTCATGTTAGGTATGGCGCAATATAGAGCTTGTAGCATCGAAGAGAAGTTCTCAAGTTGAGTACTAAGTGTTTAGGTCATGTCGATTTCAACTTTAATTAACTATTCATAATATATTTGGCTTTCATGATATATTAATCTAAAAGATAATGATAATATATAATTAATATTTGATTAACATAAAAAGTAAAACTAGATCTTACAAGTAAAAAAACATTATATATATTAAACACTTATGCGGTTTGGTCGGGTTGGTTTGTAAAAAAAATCCAAACCATATCTTTTTTACGGTTGGTAATTAAAATTAAACTGCAGTTTTGACGGTTTATTTGATAAATACAGTATGGTGCTGTGCAGTGCGGGACGATTTTTTAAAATTGTTGCAGACTCTAATCCTCATCCATTATATAAAGGTATATATATTTGATTATTTAAAAAAAAACATCAATTTTGATCTAGAGTTTCTATTAAAAAAGGGATGAAATTAAAATTAAGTGAAGAGACCTAGCCAAATCACGTGACCCTCAATACCCCGAATAGTGAACTTATTCTCAGATTACAATGGCGGGAACAAATGCCCAATTCCATTTCTTTTAGAGGGAAAAAATCCTACGAAAGAGAAAATTTTCGTCTGGCGATTAATCAGACGACGCCGCGCTGATCGCAATCTCCATCCATGATGTCCGAAATCGATGCTCTGGGTATCGTCGACGAGCTTCAATCGATTGTCTCCGATAAACTTCAAGTGGTATCTGCTAACCCTCTTAATTGGATTTTCTCTTGCATAGCATTATTGAACTGCAAACTTTTCTAATTCTTTGCTATTTTATCCCATGGGAAGCATTTATTTCTTAATTATCTCGTTGGGGACATAAATTTTAAATCAGCTAACCCTCGTTGATTGATTATTAGCCACAAAGAAAGAGGGAAGTTTAAATTGAATTCGGGCTTCGTTAATTAGCTTGAGCAATGATAAAGCAACATGCTTCAGCGGTTTCTAGTTACCGATGTTTGGAGTTCTTTTTATTTCAATGCAGGTTTCCTACAAATGGCTTAGTCGGAATTTTATGGTTTCTTCAAATGCTGCTAAGAGGTGAACGGAAACTAGTTTGATGTTTGTGAATCATCATACCCTCCTCAATTTGTGAAAATAACTTGTTGTAATGTATTCCTATATACAGATTGCTTGAAGAGTTCGTTGAAAAATATGGAAACCGAATAGAAGTTATATATTGCTTATCTGGATGGCTGAAGCAGAGCAGTCCTCCGAGTTATCATATAAGGCTCGTGTCTAAAGACAGGCTCTCAGGTGATTGGAGTAAAATTTTGCTGTCAAAGTTGATTTTTCTCTTAAAAATCTGAAACTATGAGAACCTCATGTTTTTTCTGTAATAATCTTTGTTTCGTAATCTACAGAGGCAAAGCAAGAATTTGATGGAAATTGCTCGATTCACGTGTACAGTGTCCAAGCTTGCCTGCCAAAGGATCCTGCTACGCTTTGGAATCACGAGTTTGTCCAAGCTGAAGAACTCTTTAGACAGCCACTGCTGGCTGATAACTGTTTGCTGGATAATAGGTCCATCACCTTCCTCAACTATCTTTTTTACCGTTAATTAAAAATCATTTAATTGATTTAGAACATTGTTCTGTTTTATTTGATTCAGTACTAATTACTATAACAACATGATTTCATGTCTCCCCACGAGATCTTATTGCACCACTCATCTTATAAATAGGTTTGGTGGAGTTTCAAATTCATCTGTGAAGCATAGTGCTGAAAAAACACAAGTTAAGACTCCACAGCCCAAGCAAAAGTCAACTCTGCAAACCGCTGATGCTGCAAAAGTGGTCCAAATCGAGGGTCGGGCTTTACAAGATAAAGATAAGGCTGTCCAAATTGGAGACGAAGAAAATATTCCAAAGCTTTCCAATAACAACAAGAAGGTCCAAAGCAGCAAAGGTTCCTCTGGTGCTGGAACTGCATTGTCTGGTATGTGGGGTCGTGCATCTATGAAACGTAAACCTGATGCATCCTCCTCTGAGAAGCCCGACAATTCGAGGCAAAATTCTGCAGGTTAGCTCTCTCTTACTTATCCTCTTGAACGGTCTGAATTTTAAATATATCAGTATTTGGTGATTGTTTCACCGCAATTTGAATTGATATCAATGATTAATTTGTCCAATTATTCACTGCAGAAGCCCAGATTTCTGCTCGTGAAGCTGTGGAATTTGGAAGCAGTGATGATGATGGTCATGATTTCCACGTAAAGAGAACTTCCAACGGTGAAGGCAGTAAGAAAAGGAAAGTGGTGCTCGATTATTCCGATGAAGAAGAAGACGAATTCCAAGATGCAGTAAATCTGGACTCTCCCGATCCACCGAAAAAATCTGTTCAATATGTGAAAGATAGTTCGAATTCTAAAGGCCTGGAACACAACTTAAGTTTTGAGAATAAATTGCAAGAAGCTGATGAAAAAGTTAATAAGCCTGCTGTGGAAGAAAAATCAGCAAAGAGCAAGTGTGACAGTGTTGATGCTAGTATAATAAAGCATGAAGTAGTTGATGCTCAACCAAAAAGAAGAAAAGTGGTTAAGACACGGATTGATGAGCGGGGAAGAGAAGGTACTTGTCCGCGCCTCCTACTGATACTGTTGAATGACCACTTGTCCTAAAAAGCTTAAGCTCGAAGGGAATGATCGTATTTTAATTTTATATGTTTTATTTCCAGCTTGCCCCCTCACGTCTAGGGTGATGTCTTTCTTGTCTAGCCTTAGATGTGGAGTTTTTACTTAATGAGTGGTCGTGATGATTCGTATTCATGACCTCTGAGCATGAGCCCCGTTACCATGTTGAAGACCACTTAACCCAAAAGCTTAAGCTTGAAGGGTATCATATTTTAATGTTATATGTTTTTATTTCCAACAGAAGCATAATCTTATGCTAATTTCTTCGAATGCTACATTGCGTGTTTCCAGTATCCGAGGTCGTGTGGGAGGGTGAGGAAAAACCAGATACAAAGCCTGTTGCTAATTCTGCTAACACTTCAGAAAAGAGTAGTACAGGGAACAATGCTGGTAACAGGTTGGTGGTCACCCATATCTTTAAGTTCTTTTTTAATGTCTTCAATTGATTTAAAAATCAACCATTGTATTATTTCTGACTGTCTTCAAATGGTCTTTTAACCTCCTCCTAAAATTTTAGGCCACCTGTGGTTAAAAAGTCACCAGCTGTGGGCAACACTGCTCCTCCTTCGAACAAAACCGGGAAAGCTGGAAACAAGAAAGCGGTAAACAAAGATCCAAAGCAAGGGAATATCCTCTCATTTTTCAAGAAGGCTTAAAGGGGAAAAAAAGATTCATTCTATCACGGTGAACTACTTACCTTCTCAAAATATTTTCAAACTGTTACGAATTTCATCACCTGTAGTAGAATGTCGCCGTTTTTAAGTTTTACTCGTAAATTAGTCATTTTCAGCTTTCCTTTTACATTATCGAACATGCCTTTGTTTTGTTATTGAAGTGAGGATGCTTGCTATGTTACAGAACACATAAGATACACAGAACTACTACACAAGTTATCTCCCCATTCATATTCTTTCATTTAAATCATTTACACAAGCATTTTTAGAGTTGACACTAGAAAGATTGTGAGTGAAATTCCAGTCCTCACCGTCTCTTATTGCAATAGATAGATCAGATTAAGACATTTTAAACAGCTGAATATGTTGAAAATATCATTGAATGCAAGGAAGGAAAAAATTGAGATCTCCGACCACCATACTTGGGATTCATTATTTTTTTGAGAGGGAAGATTCATTATTAAAATGAATTTATAAAGAATAAATAGTTCAAAAAGTCAGATAACATCTGACGATTCAAATGGAAGAGAGCTAAAACACAAATAAAAAACTATGGTACAGATAAATATAATGTTCAACTATATATTTAAAATTTTAAATATATATTATAAATTTCAGTTCTTATGGGCTTGATATGGGCTTGGTCAAACATGGAAGTGGAACGGCTCTCGGCCTCATCGCCCCAACTTCATGACCATGTCTACGTGTCACGTTTTCATTGGATTCTTCGTGTCATGACACGTACACGTTAGCACCGCGTTTGTGCTGCGAGTATAACAGCCCTAAAAATCTCGTAACAAACTCATTCGAAGCCAATAGAGAGGAAAAAAGAAAAAAGAAAAAAGAAAAAAGAAAAACAACGGGACGATAAAGGAGCTATTTGATTTTCCTCAAAAGGTGGTTCTCCTATTCTAGGTACAGATCCCCGTGTTGTTTAATTTGGTTTTATGGATGACTGATTAATCCTCTTTTTTGTTCGAATTTTAGACCGTTTTCGGGTTTCTTCTGGTAATTGCAGATCGGTTGATTGTCTTTTATATCTGATATTTGAGCTGTGATTGGGATTGGGTTGGATCTGATTTTAGCTCCGATGAGTTTCTTGAGAAATGGAAACGTTTGGGCTGTTTGAAAATTAGATCTCGTTTCTATTATACCGAGTCTTAGATCTGATGTTTGTGCATGTGTATTTTTTGTTGTCAGTTTCTTCTTTTCGTGTTAGATCTATATATCTCTGCTCTGTGTTTCTAATTTTAGATGCTCTGTGGAAGCGATCTATGCTATATTAGATATTCTATGCAAGAAGATGCATCTCTTTAACCTGTTAATACAATTTTCTGTGCCGCTTGATATTTATATTCTTCGACAACCTTGTATGATAAATAGATGTGTGTTCAACTCATGTATTTTGAGATAAGCTCTGTAAATTTTAGTAGCTGATGATATTGGTCTCTGAATTTTTTGTGACTGAGATTAGATAGATGTTTATTAATCTACATGGAAATTGTTGTTACGGGATGCAAAAATATAGTTACTTCGGTTTTGCAGTGGTTAAGATAACTAAGACCAAGTGAAAATGGGAGGTGGATTCAGAGTTCTCCATTTGGTTCGGCCATTCCTGTCTTTCCTTCCCGAGGTTCAGAGCGCGGACAGAAAGATTCCCTTCAGAGAGAAGGTCATATACACAGTCATTTCCCTCTTCATATTCCTTGTTTGCAGCCAGCTTCCACTGTATGGCATTCACTCAACGACGGGGGCGGATCCGTTCTATTGGATGCGTGTGATCCTGGCCTCTAACAGAGGCACGGTGATGGAGCTCGGGATTACCCCAATTGTCACTTCAGGGCTTGTTATGCAGCTCTTAGCTGGTTCTAAGATCATTGAGGTTGATAACAATGTCCGCGAGGATCGTGCCCTTCTGTAAGTTGCTCTCCTTACTAAGTTGCAATTAATCGAATAAAATATAAGGTGTATACTATGTATGCCTATGAGTTTCTTCTGGTTTCCAATCTTGGGAATTCATCTTTCAAACAAAACAACATCTACCTCATTTGCTACGTCCCCAGTGGATTAATCATCATTTTTCAGGTTTTCCTCGTTGTTATTATACTATATTGTTCAGTTGAAGAATTCGTCATATGATTTTTTTTATTTCTTATGCAGTAACGGTGCACAGAAGCTGTTGGGTATCTTGATAGCAGTTGGTGAGGCAGTTGCATATGTTCTCTCGGGAATGTATGGCAGCGTTGGCCAACTTGGAGTCGGTAACGCAATCCTCATCATTCTGCAGCTCTGCTTTGCTGGCATCATCGTCATCTGCCTCGATGAGCTGCTCCAGAAAGGATACGGTTTGGGTTCTGGTATCTCGCTCTTTATTGCAACCAATATCTGGTAAGAATACAACATTCTACACTTATATTCCCCTAATCCTTTTTTTTTTTTTCATTTTACAAATTTGAAGTTATTTAGAAAAAACTTCTTTGATTTTATCAGTGAAAACATCATATGGAAAGCATTTAGCCCAACAACTATCAACACGGGCCGTGGAGCTGAGTTTGAAGGAGCAGTCATCGCTCTGTTCCACCTCTTGATCACTCGAACCGACAAAGTCCGTGCACTGCGAGAGGCATTTTACAGGCAAAACCTCCCCAACGTCACGAACTTGCTCGCCACCGTCCTCATCTTCCTCATCGTCATCTACTTCCAAGGCTTCCGTGTGGTTCTCCCCGTGAGGTCGAAGAACGCACGTGGACAACAGGGCTCATATCCCATTAAGCTATTCTACACCTCCAACATGCCCATCATTTTACAATCTGCCCTCGTTTCCAATCTCTATTTCATTTCCCAGGTAATCAAATACATCAGAGAAATCGTTTGTTTCTCGTTACTAATTCTTTTTTTTTTTCTGTATGTATACAGCTGTTGTATAGGAAATACAGTGGAAATTTCCTTGTGAACCTTTTGGGAAAGTGGAAGGAATCTGAATACTCTGGCCAATCTGTTCCAGTAGGTGGCATTGCTTACTACATAACTGCTCCTTCAAGGTATTTATTATAGAATCATTCCTCCTTTGTTTTCTTTCTCATCAAGAGAAAAGTTTTCTCTGCTCATCACACTCTATTCCTTTTGCAGCTTGTCGGATATAATAGCGAATCCCTTCCACGGGCTGTTTTATATCGTCTTCATGCTCTCTGCTTGTGCTTTGTTTTCTAAGACATGGATCGAGGTTTCGGGATCCTCAGCCAAAGATGTAGCTAAGCAGCTTAAGGTACTTTGAATCCAATACGAATGATTTTAGATATCCCCGATATGTATATGGGAAGGTTTTAGTTATTAACTAATGATTGTAAAAAATATCTTGTTTAACAGGAGCAACAAATGGTGATGCCCGGGCATAGAGAATCGAATCTCTACAAGGAATTGAACCGATACATCCCAACAGCAGCAGCTTTTGGTGGCATGTGCATTGGTGCTCTGACTGTTTTGGCTGATCTTATGGGCGCGATTGGGTCGGGGACGGGGATTTTGCTTGCTGTGACCATCATCTATCAGTACTTTGAGACTTTCGAGAAGGAAAAGGCAAGCGAACTCGGTTTCTTCGGTTTCTGAGAGTGAGCTGCTGCTGTAAGAGGACTCTGAGCTGGTGATGATATCTGGTTTGAGAGTTTTGGTAAGAAGAAATGAGGAAGCAAAGATGATAGAGTGAGTAGTATTGTGTTAGTGTGTTTTGTCTACTTTTGAAGTTCCTTTACTATGTTGTGTTGAAGGGTTATCAGCAGCAGACTTAGCTTTCGTGGTATGTATTCCTGATTTTATTACCGCTGCCTTACCAACTGTGATGATTATCAGACAAGTTTTTGTTTTTGTTTTTAATCATCTATTTTCATGTTAGCTTAATTTCGTGCTCGTAAAAACGGGAGAAATAAACCTTCCACTTGGGGCAATACCAATTATTATCGCGTGATCTTCTTTCAGCAAGAGAAGAAAAGATTAACCTTGGAAAAGAAAGACACTTTCAGTACATGCTTGTGCTGCTGCTATTAAGGAGGACACGAGAGAGGGCTTCAAAAGTTGTAATTGCCGCTTATTTCATTTCCTTTCTTGCCACGCAGCTTTGCTCCGAGAGCCCTTCCTTGTTTCGAGATGATCTGCTGATTTGGAATAGCCTTTCCGGATTTTTCGTATTCCCGAGGCTTCTCATTTATCATCTGGCAATGAAATATATATATATATATATATAACGTAAGAGGCTTATAAATAATAAGCAAACAAGAATACAAGAAAGAAAGAACACAACAATGCAAGAACAAATGACAAACTTGTCCAAGCTGAGCTTGTGTAAAGCTTCTTATCCATTCGAGCTTGCATTATGGCTTTCTTCACTTGCGTTGAGAAATGAATAAGTCGTAACAGATTAACCATTATACACAGCATGGCTTTGCTTAAGATGGACACAACAATATATTGTCAAAACCTTGAATGCCACGTCATCGGCTTGTTCATTGCCGAGCAAAATCCGAGCAATGATGTCCGGACGAGTTGGAGCGGTTCAACACTTGGACACACGGGGCAAGCAAGGCACACGCGCGCGCAACACTGGCGACAGCGCGCCCGGCATCACGCGATAGCGTGCGAGCGCGTCACGATGGCCCGCCCCGAGGCCTTCGGGACTTGGGCGCGCGGCGTGCCGAGGCAGGGCGCGAGGCCCTGCCACATGCCCGACACTTGGCGGGCGGCACTTGACGATGGGGCCTGCACGGCCGAGCCCAGGCCAGCGACAGGCGGTGGTCCGACGAGGGTCCAGCCGAGCACGGCGGTGCTCGGCGGCGCATGGCGGCAGTCCGGCGGCGAACGGCGGTTCCGGGAGGAACGAGGCCGAGCAGGTGGCTCGGCCATGCGGAGCTAAGGGACGCGCGCGGGACAGCGCGCGTGGGGTAAAGACAGCGCGCACGATAGCTGGCAGGCGCGAGAGAAATTCTTGGGAAGCTGTTAGGCAAGTCGAGACCAAGTCTTCGATCCGTGTGAGTGTTTGAACGAGCTCGGGGCTGTTGAGAGAATTTTGGGCGCCGAAATCAAACGGGAGAAAATCTCGAAGAGATATTCTCGCAACAACCGAATTCGAATTTGAACGAGGTTGTTGAGAAAATCTCTCCGAGCCAAATTCGCCCGACTCCTATATAAAGGAGGCACCCGAGATCGACCACAACTCAAGATGCACCATATACGAGAGAGCGATCGATCCACTTATACGAGCGACACACACGTTCGAGAGAGAAGGGAGAATCGGGGCGCGCGACGACTCGAGCGATCGTGCCACACACACACCATGTTCGGGCAGACGGGGTTCCGACGAGGGTTTCACGAGCGAGGTGAGCGAGTGATTAAGATCCCGAGGGGACGTGGAAGATAACCGTGAGTTTGGGTAGATTAGGCGAGTTGAGGCCGAGACTTGTTCGGACCTACGGGGTTAAGTGTTTTCCTACGACTGTAACCTTTACGTGAAATAAAGATTACGATAAGCCGGGTAGGCAAACCCGGTTGTCGCCAAAAATATTCGTGCCGTGTTTTTACGTTTCCGCATTAACAAAACATGGACGGACGTGGGAGAGGCTTATCGCCGCAAAGCAACGAATCGGGCGAGCGAGGAGGGGCTTTAACGCGTGTCGGTTGTGAAGCGCGCGGGATTAAGAAATTTCGAAAAAAAAAATTCTAAATCCCGGATTTGCAACATTTATCATTAATATTTATATTTTCCAAATGCTGAAAATACAATATGAAATGTAGAACAAGTAGTTTCTGGATCCTAGTACACTTCACTTGAGAGGTTAACCAAAACTCAGCAAATCTATGATTTTCTTTTTCATATTTTCCTAACATTGCTTTTCGGAAGATAAGAATCACCAAATATACAGAGGTTAGACTAGCCCGCAATTGTCGTGTTTTTTTGCCAGAAAGCTACCCCGAATGGAATGGAGGTCGCGAGCGGGCTAGCAGCTAAGCCCCTTCCCGAAAGCACATAAAAGCGTGAGGGAAGGGGTATGTATGCTAAGGGGCCGAACCCAGAGCGCTTAGAGAGAGGAGGAGCTAGACTAAGCCCGGGGGGTTTAAGAGCGCAAACCTGTGACCTCACCTGGAAGCTCCGACCTATAATCTATAAAGAAGAAAAGCGAAACTGAAAGGCTAGTTTTCGGTATGGAGCCATCGTCGTTTCATAGGGAAATAAATTCCTGCTTTCCATATGAAGCTGCTTCTTTTAGTTCAAACTTCTGGAAAGCAATAACAGTCGTCTTGTCCCTATAGGATCTTCATGGGGCGTTCACGTCGAAAGAAAGTTGCATTAACTCGATTACTTGTCATATAAATTCTAAAAGTTTTATCACTTAAGCAAATATGAAACTATAAAGGAAGGTAGCTACTGAGCCCGAGGATTAGGCATCCGATGACTAATTCAGTAAGAGCTCTACCGATTTGCGGGTGGGGCTGAAAGCCAAGACAACGGCTGAAATATACGATCAACCAACATTTATGGAATTTGAAACAGAGTCAGAAGAAATGGTTCGATCCTCTTCTTTTTCTTTCTCGAACCGAGAGATCCATGAATTGGGATCCTAATGCATATAGATGCAAATGGTCTAATGGGAGCCAGAATTTCCAGGAACATTTCATTTCTGAGCAGAAGAATCGTTTTCTTTTTCAAGTAGTGTTCTATCGATTACGTATTAATCAATATTCGATGGATTGGTCTGAGGTTATCGACAAAAAGGATTTGTCTAACTCACTTTCTTTCGTAAAAGTCAACCATGTTATCACGCTTCCCTCCGATTATATCTTCTACATCGTCTACACTAGCAATCCATCCTTCTCCTCCAAATGGCGATTTTAGTAAATAACCAAATATATAGTTGAATTATTAGTGATATGATAGAGAAGAAAACATGCATGATATAAAGCACGTTGAATAGAATACTTTTATATATATATATATATATAATTCTAAAAGAAAAAAGAATCCAAACAGAATTCTAAATGAAACGTTACTTACATTGAAACGTTATTTTCAAAGATGAAATGGTGGTTATTATAAAACATAACTGTAAGTGAACAGACGTGTCGTTCTTGAGGAGGTTTGTTATCCATTATAAATAACTGCATCACGTATGGACTTAGAATCAGAAAAAGAACAAATATCCTCTTCATCATCTTCTCTGCAATTAAATCATATATTCTCAAACTAGTTCTTGTGAGTATCTACATATTTTGCTGTTTGTGCATACTATTTGTTTTGATTATCCTGAGAGGAATTGCCATTAATCCAGCAGCAACATAGTGGGGGCAAAATTCCTTAAGGACAGTGGAATCACGCTCAAAACATAGCCTTCGTTTTTCTATTTTATACCTAACATATAATACTTAGGCTAAGGGTTAAGTTGGTATTTTTTTCTTACATCTCCTCTTCCCGGAGCCCAGGTATCATATACACCCCCAAAATAAATAGGCCTTCAAAACTAGAAGAAAATCACATAGACCTAACAGACGCATACAAAAAAATATTGACAATACAAAAATGACTGGAGCAATACGATAAGATGAAAATAAAGGTACGCTTATCTTTTAATGGTTTCGATCTCAGCGTCCGTATGGCATTGACGGCTTTCTCGTCCTTGAGGGTCGCTGTCGTCGGCGCTTTCTTGTGCGGATGACCACCGGCTCCGAATTACTTTACCTAAATGGACATTGACTCGGTCAATTCTAAAAAATAGCCTTCAAATTGTTAGAATTCTCTTGTTTCCTTACTAACTCAGTGCAAAAGACGATTTTACCCTTATTTAATGGAATTTAACAATCCAAATTAAAATTAGTTAGGGTAAACCGAAACAAACTCATAGTTCACTGTAGTATCACGTGTCGCCTCTTCTCCTCATTTAACTTCACAGTTAAAATTGGATATCCTAGTCAACGAACCACGTAGAATTTTCTCCCGAATCACGATAGTCACTTCGACAATCTACAGCCACGTCCAAATCGATTACAATAGCAATGAACGCGTGTTTTTCAAAGAGTGCCAGTAATATTTATGAGCTCTTCGTCTTCAAATGGCTACTGCGAGCGGGTCCTGTGCTTGGAATTGGTTGGGTCCGACGAATGATTTCCTAATTGCGTGCAGGGTACCCAAAGCAATCCATATAGGACCAGAGCACATGCGCACGGTACCCATGCACGACTGCTTGGTCCGTGCATGAAAAACTCCGGATACACGCATGGTCTTATGCGCTTGTTTATGGCTATCATGAGCTTCTGTGCAGGTACTGCGCTTGTGTTCGATGTAATTGGCTCATTTTTTACTGATATATGATTTTTAGGTTGCGCTGAAGAAGCAATTGTCGTCCCGAGACGATGAGTTATTGTTTTTAAATAATTTGTTGAATTTCACTTACAAATTGCAATTCAATTTAACGGTTTATAGCATACCCTAGTGCTTAATAAAATTGTATAGGTACGTAGATAGTAATAAAAGTGCCCGCAGGGGCGGATCCAAGAATTTCTCATTGGGGGGCGTTGTATAAATGTGTGTTTTGGCGTTAGTGACAAGTTCAACGTAGAAGATAAAGTTTCATTTATTCCCTTCATTTGCACACGTGTGGAGACAAATGATAATACTTATTTGAGTTTTTTTTTTATTTGACACGATATTTTTTATTTGACAAGAATTGTTTTAATTTCAATAAGGCTAGCCCAATTATTAATTTGGATGAAAGTTTTTGGCACCGAGTTCTATATAGCAAGTTGGGATAATTGCTAATTTGGCCCTTCATTTATAGACCTATATCAGCTTTAGTCCCTCGAAAACATATCTCATCAATATAGGTCCCTCAGTTTTAGCCGTTAATCACTTTTAGTCATTTCCGTCAACTTTGACGGGTTGACCGTCAAAACTAATGAAATTGATCGTTAGTGACTTAAAATATAAAAAAAAAACAAAAAGAAAATTGCTTAAATATTAAAATAAAATAAAAAAACGAAATTAAATTTAAAAAAAATATATAATTAACAAACGAAGTTAAAATTTAAAATATTAAAAAATAATTTAATAAAAATAAAAAATGAAATTAAAAATAGAAAATAAAAATATAATTAAAAATATAATTAAAAAAAAAAAGAAATGAAAATTAAACAATAAAAATTTCAGCTAATCAATTCTCTTTCTCCAAAAAAAATTCCTCAACAACCATCTCCTCTACGAAATGATCAAGAACACCATTTCGTCACTATTACCATTCTCCAAATCCGTCGTCGTCATGGTTATCTCACGAATGCCACTTCACATGTTTCTCCACCACGGTTGACAACAATTTCTCTACTCGCCGACAACGGTGTTTGCAAAGTTTGACAACGATGTCGGAGGAGGCGGATGAGGAGCCGTTGATTTTTCTACCAATGAACAGGACCAGGGTCCGGACCACGTTCAAGAAAAGAGTCGTTGATCACTCCGCAGAGGAGAGGACTGTTGAGAAAAAGTTTTTGGAGAGAGCGGATTGATTCGTGGAAGAAACTTAAGTTTTTAATTTTTTTAATTTTAATTTATTTTTATTTTATTTGAATTGTATTTTTTTAAATTGTTAATTTCATTTTTTAATATTTTATTTTAAATTTTAATTTCATTTTTAATTTTTATTTTAATATTTAAGCAATTTTTCTTTCTTTTTAATATTTAAAGCCACTAACCGTCAATTCCGTTAGTTTTAACGGTCAACCCCGTCAAAGTTTACGGAAATGACTAAAATTGATTAACGGCTAAAAACTGAGGGACCTATAATGATGATATGTATTTTCGAATGACCAAAACAGATATAGACATATAAGTGAGGGACCAAATTAGCAATTATCCCTTTGAAAAACTATAATATTTTGCCAAATATCTTGACGAATGTAAGTTTATTTCAAGCAACTTACTGATTTCTCGTATATTATAAGGCTTTCAGTCCTCAATGATGAATGTGCGTACCACCTTTTAGGAGGTCTTGAAGAACCGAAGATGCAAGAGAACAACATAAAGCTGCAACCAGCATTGAAAGAGCTCAAGTTCAGTTTAAAGAAATAGAAAGCTACAAAGAAAGACGCACGTTAAATTCATGTAGTGGAAGAGTTACATGTGATCGAAAGTGTGCGGTAGCTTCAATATACACTGCAGGATTTGGAGGTCGATGAATGTTGTTAACAGCAGTGTTGAGAACAAGGCGACTGGTAAGGGGTTAGTTGCGCATGATTGTGAAATTCATCTTGTGACCTACACACACGGGCCCACGCACTCGACAGATGACAACATAAGCCTGATGTGGTTCTCTATTCCTAAACCAATTAGTGTTAGGTGGAGTAGCCCATCAAACTTATACACTAGAAATTTCTCTCGTGCTAGTTGATTTGAGACGGCCACATATGAGATATTCTTAACAATGATGAGAATGCCAATGAAATGAATTTGGTTAAAGAATAGAGTGAAGAAATTAACATGCCCTTTTTAATATCTTAGAGAAGGGAAAATGAAGTCGCCCTTGAAAGATATTTGTTGATTCCGAGATTTCGTTGTTGGGTAATAAAAGCATAGATAACAAGTTGAGATAAATATGAATGTTGAGGTCGATTTCGTCCAATTTCCTCTCATTTTTCTTCATCTCAATTCTCAACACTTAATAGAGATTTAATCAGTAAAATTTTCAAATTTAGTTGATATATTAAAGTGACGTTGAACATACAAATTGCAAATTATGGTTCAAAAATAAATTGCGACACGAAGAGGAACATAGTAATTCGCTGTTGTAGCAAGAATTTTAGAATCTTGGCAAGTCCTTACTTTGGTTTGATCCTATTGAGAGATTTAACTTACGTTAATCATACATATTATGACCCGGTATATAGCATGAGCAAAAAATTAGTACTTTGGATTTCACAAACGAATTTTAATTGAAAAAAATTAATTAATTTGTTGAATTTCACATACAAATTGCACTTGATTTAACGGGGTATAGCATGCCTCATGGCTTAATAAAATAGTATAGTAGATAGATAATAAAAGTGCACGTGAGTACTTTCGGCATCTGCTTCATCTTATGTTACTTGCTATATGTAGGTGAATATCGATTGGGATTCGTAGTTTTTATTATCTTCGTTTTGTTCTCGTCTCCCTTTACGATGACTGATGTAACGACCTTGATCGATTTATGTCCGAAGCGATAAAGATCGCATAATGTATTATGATATATGTGTTTTTGTGTGTATTATTAGAAGATTAAGGTGACGAAGAACATATGGATATAGATTAGAGGGAGAAGAAGACGACAAAGGAGATAAGAAATTAGGCTTAATCTTTGCTTAGCTAGTTACCTACATACTTAGCTTTCATAATCTCTTCTCGCGAGGGGCGGCTCATCGTCATATGTGGGCGAAAGCGAACATAAAAAATGGAGCTTTTTTTACTTGCCAACCTAGCACAACCACATCCTTTATCCGAGCTTGGATTGGGCGAATATAACACTTAAAGTTTATAAAAGACGGAGTTACGATTTTTTTAAAAAGAAAATATTTTTTTTTTCTTTTAGTGGAATTTTTTCCAAAAACAAAACTAATTTTTACATGAAATTTATTCTTATAGCTTTGACTTACGAAAGTTCTTTTCTAAAATATTTGTAATTAATATTTCATTTTCTATTGATATAGTGAATTCATTTAATCTTTATAGCGATACTGTGAATCTTAAGTAGTTTTGCATAATTTTCAATTTTGAAAAAATTATTTTTTGCAAAAGCAATAGTCACGAAAACGATCAACCTAATCCAATATCAATGTAGTCTAACTATCAGTTTATGTTAAATTTAGACTTTTAAATTTTGGGCTTTATTAATTAAGATTTGTTCATATGATGACATTATTAAATTCATGGCCTCAAGATATTGGACTTTTTTAACTTACTAAATTTTATTTATATAATAACATTACTATATTGTGGGGCTCAAGATATTGGACCTTTTTAACTCACTAAATATTATTTATATAATAATATTATTAAATTGAGGATCTCAAGATATTGGACTTGTTTAACTAACTAAATTTTATTTATAAAATAATATTATTAAATTGAGGACCTTACGATATTAGACCTTTTAAAATCATTAAATATTATTTATATAATAGCATTATTAAATTAGGGCCTCAATATATTCGACCTTTTTAACTCACTAGATTTTATTTATATAATATCATAAATTGAGAGCATCAAGATATTTGACTCTTTTAACTAACTTTATTTATATAATGTCATTACTAAATTGAGAGCCTCAAGATATTTGACTTTTTTCACTCACTAAATTATATTTATATAATATCATTACTAAATTGAGAGCCTCAAGATATTTGACCCTTTTAACTAACTTTATTTATATAATGTCATTACTAAATTGAGAGCCTCAAGATATTTGACTTTTTTCACTCACTAAATGTATTTATATAATATCATACTAAATTGAGGAACACAAAATATTGGACCTTTTTAACTCACTAAATTTTATTTATATAATATTATAACTGGATTCAGGGTCTCAAGATATATAATATTTTTAACTAACTAAATAATATATATATAATAGTATTACTAAATCGAGGGCCCTTAAAAAAGGCGGGAGCCAAAAGCCGTTGTTTCGCCTACTGGTCGTACTTCTTACACTACTGAACAAGAAATATAAATTGGGCATATTCTAGTTTATCGTCAATAGCATATATAACTAAATACATCTTGGGCCCCCAAATAAGTCCCAACTTCAGCCCACGCCATCGAGAACGAGCCCGGCCCAGACGTTCACTCCCTTTGGCCCGATCCACCTTGCCTTGACTGAGCTAAGTTCACTTGGGATCTCATGACAATTGAAATTGGCTAATCGATTTAAACTCGCACTTTGTCGATCTTCGTGCAGCGGAAGGATTGCATTCTTTTCTTCAATCCGAACCTTGCCTTTGATTCCCTTGTGAACCAATCAATGACAGATACCCATCAGCAGTCTCTTCGGTGAGTTTTAATGTTTATTTACTCGATATTATTTCCTTGACGTTGGAGTATTTCCGCGTTCGGTACTTTTTTCTCAGACGGATCCATGTTTTTTTGTTAATCTGTTGAATTGTTTACGGATCTGGATTTGGTTGCTGTTGTATATTGCTTTAGGCTGTGCTGTGGTTTATTCTTGTTAATTACTAAGATGATAACCCTAGATATGTACTTTTGGTGTAGAAAATATATAGCGGTGAACTTTTGTCTAGCAAAATCGTGGATTCGGTTCTTTATCACTGATAGCTTGAATTCTTCTTAATCAGTTTTCAGCGCGATGGATAAATATTTCGCTCCGATTATACGGACCGAATATATACCCGTGGAGACCGTGCGTGAGGTACGCATTTTCTTCATACTTCCATGGATGCTTTGGACACGTAGTTTCCCATTGAATTTGTCAGTCAGTCTGCAAATATCTTATTAACCAAGTGCTTATGCATCATAAACTACTAATCTTTGTTTGTGTGTGTTGACAGAGGTGCGATGCCGTTACAATTTTAATGGTGAACGGAGAACCTTTTTTAATGTAAATATCTTATTATGACCCCCCCAATTTTAGTTTCCCATGAATTTTTCAGTGTGCAAATATCTTATTAACCAGTGTTTATATTTGTGTGTGTGTGGGTTGGCAGATGGCCGATGCCGACACCCATGACTGTTTAGATGATGCAGAGAGAACCATTTTAAATGCATCAAAGCGGCTCCTGGAACACAACAAGGAGATGGCTAAGCAATGCTTGAAATGCTTCAATGAGAAAAATGTTGGAACATTTTGTTTTTGTTTATTATCTAATTTTGTTGATTTCTTTTGTCGACACAACACACATGATGAAATTTGTTGGTTTTGCTATTTTTTTATAGGGTACGCAATTCGATCTTGACGAGATGGTGAAGGTCAACTAGCATCTTACTGATTACTGCATGACATTTAAGGCTCGGGACGCTGGAACTGGTGATACCCATTATTTTCGAGGTGCTGCTGAGCGACACGGCAGAGAATTCCAAGCTGTGCTTTGTGAGATCAAGGTTGTCTGTCCCCCACACCCCAATTTTTTTGCATTGCTAATGGTCGGTCATTTGTTGCATTGCATTGCATAAACGGTGCTACTGAAATCAGAATAGGCACATCATATACATTGAGATAAAAAAAACTATCCTCCTCCATCATGGAATTTGGCTTCTTTTCTGTTTTCAACATCAATCTTTCTTTATTATTTTTTTGTATATTTTGTTTTTCAGGATGATGGGGCGGTAGGACTTTGAGATCCCCCCTGGACATCATAACTATTACAAACGCATGGCACCAAAAAAATATCCCCACAGGTAATACATTTTTTTTTTATCCATTACGGTATTATATATGTTTTTCCTCATACTTGTGCAATATTTTCTTACTAGCCCTTTTTTTTGGGTGGGATGTGTGGCGGGGTTTGAAAAGACCATATTGCCCCACGACCAGCATTGATGTATATTGTGGTTCTGCGGATGATGTGAACCGCGGGTCTGATCTTGAAGAAGATGGCTCTGCAGATGAAGTCAAGCGTGGCTCATAATTCTAGTCTGGTCTGGTCTAGTTAGAGATGTTTAATTAGTCTATTTAACCGGGTGTGTTTGGTTTGTGGAAATTAGTAGGGAAAGTAAAATAAAATGGAAAAGAAAATCTAGTTTTTATATTTGGTTGATTGAAGAAATAGATAAGGAAAAGAAAAGAAAATTTAGCTTAAATTTATATTTAAAACTAAGGAAAACTAATTTCTTCATTAAATAGTGAGGAAAATGAAATAAAAACTTATGAAAACAATTTTTTCTCCAATTTTTTTTTCAACACTAATTTTCTTAAACTAAACACAGCCTTAAAATACTACTGCTCTTCTTCACTTTATTCAATATGTTTCTGTGCTTTACAAGGGCCACAACATTTTGGTCGTTCAGTTCATTTTCTTCTCTTCGACGACGATGGTTTTGACCTTCATCTTCAAAGACTTTTCGCTAGATATATGAGCGTTAGTACATACATATGTCGTGATACTATTTTAATGTGATTGTACAACAATTGAATCTAAGGTCACAAAGAATTACAATGGTCGAATCTAATCGTTAACGTACTTAATCTTGCTCGTTACTTTCTTAATCGTCTTCACCCAATCAAGAAATAGTCCAAATAAATAGAGTTGTCAAGTAGGACTCTACAAAATAGAATAAAATATGTGAAAAATAGTAAGTATGTATTCTTCTTATGACCACACAGTCGAAACAATATAACTGGAACTACATTTATAGACAGCATAATTATTTTTCTGTGACTAGTGGCACAAAAACCTAAATAAAATGATACGGCCGTATGCTCTTATAAAGGTAATATATATTAAAAAATTAAGTACTACATAAGCACGTTCGATGGCACAAAATATAATTGAAATTGGTATTATTTATATACAAAATTAGGATTCCGTCACTATCTCTCGAACTCATATATGTTAAAATTCGGCTCCCAATTCGCTTTATCAGTGTAGATTGCCGGAAAAAAAAAAAAACTAGCAACCATCTGCTTCTTACAAAGGTCGACATGATAAACATTATTTAATACAACATAACGCCCAATTGTACACAATTTTAATCAAATATGGTACCGAATAATATTCACAAAATAAAAATCATGGTTTTCGTCAAATTACCTCACTTACTACCAAAACATATCTATCAGCATATCTCTTCTAACACGTACATAGCTAAATAAAGGAGACCCGATACTACCTCCTCCTCAAGAAAAGTTTCCAGTTGGTTTTTAAGTGAAAATTTTTCTGACATGGGACGTTAAGTGGTGGATATTTTAGCTGATAGCTATTTATGTGATATTCTGTCACGACCACCCCAAACTAATTCGAAAAATAAATAAATGAGATTTTTTTTAATAATTTGTGTAACTCTATTTAATACTCGTCTTAACCTTTTGAACTTGTTAAATAAAAACTCAAAATCACGAATATTTTAAAACCTGATAATAAAACAAACCGTTTCATAACATTATACGCACATGCGAACAACTCGATTTTACTCGACTCGACCTTTTTATTTCATCAAACATGACCTTGACAAACTTCATAATACCATACAAATCTAGACTAGACCACCACAATATATGTATATATATATATATATATATACACACACAACACAAACAACAAACACAATGTAATAGACTCGCCCGCCTAATAGGTCAATCATCCATGTACATTTGACCTCAAGCTCGTGGTAGCTTCAAGGGCTAGCCTCGCCGTCAATGTCACTCACGCAAGGTCATTACCTTTACCTACAACGAATGAACTATGAGCTAGAAGCTCAATAAGTAAAAATCACGCATGCTGTAAACATATGTAAATTCATCTACGTTTGACTCGCCATCTCGAAGTGATCGTGGCTAAACTACTATCCACCACCAAAAGCTCAGCAAATAAAATGACAATCGCCTACTCTGGGAGCCTACTCTAGGTTTTCATAGGTAGCTCCTTCCCAGATCGATCGTCCCTTCTGTCACGCGGTTGCCCACGCTGGTAGCCTCACTAGGTTTTCCTAGGTCTCCACATTCAGGTCGCTCCTACCGCAATAATATGACAGTGACCTACTCCAGATTGCCGATGCTAGGTTTCCCAAGGTCGCTCCTTCCCAGGTCGCGCCTTTTGCCTCAATATATGACTGTGACCTACTCCGGGTGTCTTATTCTAGGGTTCTGTTCCCTAGGTCGCCCCTTCCGTCGGCAGTGCCATAGTAATTAATCACACAAAGATGCCAATAATCAGCACATAAACATCGCTCTCTATCAACGACAACAGTGCATGACACTACTCAACAATATTCGATAAAATGCATGGACGTGTTTATGCCGATGAATGCCATGACTATGAATCGACCTACCTTGTATAAATCACGTTCATAAGTAACAATATCTCGACATAACAGCAAGACAAATAATTCATATATAGTATACAAAAAATACTATGTTCATGCACTTCTCATATCGAGGTCATAAATCATAATTTCAGCTATAAGGTAAGTACATATATATACATATCCACGGACATATGTTTCACCGTAGCCTTAGAAACCCTATATAATAAACAATGAGTAGAAATGTTAGACTAGTAAGCGTTCATATCATGTATTAATTTATTTCAGAAAGTCATTAATTTTCATATGCGACACGAACATGACTTATATGCTCTCTGATGATATTTCTTCGCTGAGATATTAGATAAAAACCACGGTTTTTATTATGTATATCATTATCATTCTGTGATATAACTTATAATATGTTACATAACAATGCATTAAGCCAAACACTTGACTCAAACGTGATTTACGCTTGATGAGATTGCTTCGGATAATTAATGAATCAGTGAAACAAATTAATTTAGTTATACTTACAAAGGATTGTCGCGGCAAACTCGATTATCGGAATGAAAAGAAAACTTTGTCTTGTAATGTAAATTGGTAGTTTGAACTTAATCATAATTAAATCATAGTTTAAAGACTACTTTATAAATATACCAAAGTAGTTTGTATATTTACAATCCTAAAGACTTGTATTAGGGTTAACAAGTTAGAAGAATTCATTTGATTAGAATTGAGCTTATTTGGAAATTGAAGAAATCCAGCTTATCGAGAATTACCGTAAAGCTTCCGGGTCAAACTAAAATTTCGGTAATTCATCTTTAGATCTTCGATTATCGAATCCTTCATATAGTTCATATTTGTTGGATTAAATTTGGATCATATAATTGGTATCAAAGCCAAACGTGTTTGGATTTGGATCGAATTTTTTGAATTTTTCGGTTTGAATTTTTTTCGACTGCACGTTGTTCTTCAACATTTCTATTTGATTCTTCGAATTCGACACTATTTGCTGTTAAAAAAAAGGTATGATCGAATGTTTTTAAACTAGTATGTGCTGAAATTCGATCGATTACATCAACAAATTTCGTGAATTTGAAGTTTCGGTTGAATTGTGTTCTTCACGAGTTCATCCGAAATTCTCCAAAATTCGACATGATTTGTTGTTTTATGGTTTAGTTATGCCTAGAAGCGTTAAATATAACTTCATCATCCCTTTTGAGGCTTATCATTTACAAATGTTATCGTATGACCTTTATCGCATAATCGACTTATGCTTATTAAATTGTGTTCCAGATCTTAACGTACCATATGTCATCTATAGTGGTATTTAAATTGTCACCGACAATACAAACTCCAATGATCTTGGCTTTTGTGTTGCCAGCGTATGAGACATATCATCCATCACACGCTTTCAACGGTATAAATTTGTTGATATCACCTGTCATATGGCGGGAACATCCGCTGTCGAGATACCACATGTTTTTCCTGTTGGAACTTCTCCGTTGTACCTGCAGGAATAAGTACTCTTTTGGGGTACCTAATTTCTCTTGGGTCCTAGCATGTTAGTGGGAAAATAACTCTTGTTAACATGTTATATATCATTCATCATGGAATGTGATCTTTTGTTCTGGTCCGTCCTAATAGTGGAATTCTCAGGTAATTTATTTGGTCTACAAACAAATTTTGTCTTATCAGTGTTCTTTAAAAACAGTTGTACGAGTAATGACAACTTCTACCACAAGAAATACATTTAAATTTTGGTACATGTTTTACAACACGTTTTTCTTCTATGGAATAACATATCCCTGATCTACCAGTATTCCTAGGAATATTCAGCAGCATATCTAGAGTCTGGTTTCCTTCAAAAAGTCTATCAACATTATGCTTCTATTAACCTATGGATTTCTTAGTACAACGATATTTCCAGATAAATCGATGTTTTTCTTTTCGAGTTCCTTGCAGTTGCATGGAACTTCCTTAGTCTTAGGAGTATCTATCTCCGTTCGTAAGCATGAATTTCTAAGCCAGCTTGATGTTTCTCCCTTGCAAAATCATCTAACTGTTTAATCAGCTTCTTCGTGAGAGACTTATGTTCTTTTATGCATTTTGAATTATTTCACATAATTCTCCCTTACTTTCTTCTATATCAAAAAATGAAACGATTTTTAATTATTATCCATATTAGCATATAAATCATTTATGATATTGATTTTCGTAATAGTGGATGGCGAAGATATCTGATCATCATCGGCCATGTAATCAAGATTTTCATTCTTACTTTGCTCATTCTCTGAGTCATTGGAATCTATCATCATGACCTTCTGTTTCTTTATCTTATCTTCATTGGCTAATGGAAATTATGTGCATAGTGCCCTAGCTTGTTGCATTTAAAGCATTTCTGAGCATTCCCTTGTCTTTTTGTTAGCGTGGACAACTGCTTCATCATGTTCTCCTCTTCATTTTCGCAATCAGAGTGTTGAATAATTAAAGTTTTGGTGATTGTGCAAAGGACCGGAGCCTGGCGAAGACTGGAGCTGACGTGACATGTACTCAGAAGATTTAAAACAAGCACTGAAGAATGAGGCCTAGGACCGCATGAAGATTGGACTGAAGAGCATTAAATAAAAGGCTACAAAAATCGTGGGAGTTGACCAGAGCCAATTACCTGAAGTGGTAAAAGCGGTACTATGACTAAAGAGTATCGACGTCAACATTCCCCAAAAGAGAATAGAACTAAATGCAGCTGCAGACGTATTCAAACGTTCAAAGCGCAATGGCTACTTTCCTGGTGAAGACTATAAAATGCTGGAAGTTCAAGGTGCTCGATAGAAGAGAACAAGGCAATAATGAGATAACAAAAATATAACTGAGCGAACTCTTTTTGAGCGATTAATTCTCTTGTAAATAACTGACTTTAACAAGTAGCTAGTAGAGTAATCTTGAGTGAAACTCTATAAACAATGGACTGTAAAAAGCTATTGTAAGTGTAGAAGTTGGCTAGACGTAGGTGAGGGTAGTACTTGTGTAAACTAGCCATAAACTTGGGGCATTTCATGAAGAGAAACAAACCCGCCAACTCACCGAAATCGGGTAAGAAAAATTACTCGAAACGCGATGATAATAACGCATGCTTTAATTGTGGCAAGAATGGAGACGTGGACTGCAAGAAGTCCAGAAGAGACAAGGCAGAGAAGGTGAACAAGAAGAAGTTCACCAATAAGGCTAAAGTCTTCCTGACCGAGAACAACAAGTTGAGGTGGACGGAGACCGACTCAGACGAGTCGGAGTCAGAAAACGAGTCATCGAGCGATGAAGAGATCGACTGTGTCATGGCAGACCCCGATGATGAGGTATTTGATTTCTCCCACCCTGAGTTCTCTCGTGAAGATCTTACTCAAACTCTTCACGAGATGACAAAGGATCATGAGTAATTAATTTCGTAAATAAAGTCAAAGGGTCACGAAATAGTACTCGAGACTTCACGGGCAGCAGAGTTTGAAGACCTCGCCAAGGCACATGCCAAGGTTGACAACTTGAGGACCAAAAATGAGGCCTGAGAAAGGACCGTCAAACCATGAAGTCCAAGATAACGGAACTAGATAAAGTTGCCCAGTCTTGAACAGAGTCCTCGGGGTAGCTCAACGTTCTACAAGGAATGTTAAAAAATTCAAGTGATAGAATGGGGATTGGGTACACGCATACCCCAAAAAGGACAATACCATTTCCACGAATCGAATAAAATTCGCGAAGTCCACTGAATTAGTGGAGACTCCAAAAAAATCAGTACTCAGATACTGAAGTTAGGAGTCGACAAGGGTTAGGATACATGTCTGAGCCTGCACACAATCTTACACATGCCCCACGACCTGAGTTTAATAATAAGCCAAAGCCTAAAGATTGGCGATTGCCCCCTATGCACGCGATAAATCCATCGATACAACAAGTCTCGTATGGCAACAAGAAACAGTACTCGGGACGAACCGCTCCTTGACCCAAGTACTCGGACAGATCGAGGACACGAGCCCAGCTAGGAACAAATAAGTACCCGAGAAGATCCCGTCCTCGACCTATGTACTTAATAGATCCTAGTACTGGGAGACACATCATGGTAATCCAAGTTTAGATACCAAAAGGCTTACTACATGCATGACCCATATATATGATGGGTACTAAACAATAATTTTCTTGCAGGAACACACAAAAGAGTTGCACAAGTCAAGTTGGTACTTGGACAGCGGGTGCGCAAGCACATGAAGGGGAACATCAAGCTTCTCACCAACATCAAAGCCTGCAATAGCCAAATTGTCACATTTGGTTACAATGGCAAAGATAAAGTCATGAGTAAGGAGCTTAATCATGGAAACTTTATGTTAGAGAATATATGTCCGTCAAGAACCTTCTTTCAACCTAATAAGTATAACCAATTTTGCGATAATTGCTATACTTGTGATTTTAAGAAGGAAAAATGCAAAGTCACGGATCCTTCTGGAAAACTAGTTCTCACAGATTGGAGAACAAACGGTACCTACATTACTAGATGGGCGGAACAGGCTACGGCCACACTAACATGCTTGGTCGCTGAAAGCACTAAGTGCTGGTTGTTGCATGGAAGTTTAAATCACCTAAACTTTAAAATCATTTCGAAATTTAGCTCAAGCAACTTAGTACACGGTCTACCCAAACTAAGTTATGCTAAGGATAAAGCATGCACTGCTTGTCAATTAGGCAAGCAAGTTCAGTCAACGTTTAAAAACAGAGGAAAGACTGCCTCGAAACGTTGTCTAGACTTGTTGCATATGTATCTATTTGATCCAATACCGGTAGCTAGCTTAGGTGGAGCAAAGTATACTCTTGTAGTACTTGACGGTTACTCGAGATATACTTTGGTGATCTTCAAAGATCAAACCACCAAAACTCTAATAAAATTATTTAAAAGAATACAAAATGAACAAAAAATATATAGTAAACATAATTAGAAGTGGAAGGGGTACAGAATTTTTGAAATATATGTTGATCTCTCCAAAGTTTTGCGCATAATCTATCAGCACGACGTGCTACACCCAGAACTGGTCTATGATATGCAAGAGTGAAGGGAAAACGTCTTACGGAAATGTGCCATCTGTTGGATTCATCTATATGATAACTTTGAAAAATATCGGAGAGAGACATTGAGATCCCGATGCCAAAACATAATTAATCCCCCTTTGCAACCTTCTACTTCCACACATATTCCATGCATATCCAATCTCCATTTAACAAACTCGAACCTATATTTACCACATTTTGTTTCGATAAGAAAAAAACACGGGCGCGCGGTAACAACGGACGAGGTCTTCAATTGCAAGGGTTGGGGCCAAGTACTTCGAAAGTAAGGGCGATAGCCTGCATTCCATGCCAACTAGGTCAGTCATACAAGTACACACACATGTTTCACAAGGTCACCCAATAAAATGTTAAGGCGGAATCCATGATGTGGCTCTTTTCCCACAATCCTTGAGGTTAGGCCACTCATGACCACTAGCTCATGACCTTATCGGTTCCTTATCACATTTCTTAGTAATAGGTTAGTGCATGTTCTACAGTAAATATAGCTTATATTATCGTAAAGAGATCTCACTTAATTGTGATAACCTAATAAATCAAACATATTGAACTGGTGTGGAATTGTGCTATCAAATTCTTTATTAATTATGAATGGATTATTTACCTTTTTCGCGATATTCTTTTGATTCAAAACATTCATTTCAGAAAAAGCTTGCGTGACATGTCAACTATCTATGTACAGTGGCGAATGTGTATGAATTCTAAATTTATTTTAAAAATATAAACCCTAATCTAGTGTTAGGGTTAGTTTAGAGAACAACTACCAGAAAATCTTTAACAAATAGTTAAGCTCCGGTATAGTGAAGTTGGGGTCGTGGGTTTGAACCTCATTTCATATGATTTACATTTAATTTTTAGTTAAAAATTTTCAAAAAAGAAAAGAAAAATTGGTTAGGCGGGTCAGACCCGAGGAGGGTCAAGCCGAGTCTCGGGTCCATCAAAAAATAGTTGGGTCGGGTCCTGAGTCCAGCCAAATATGATGGACCAACTTGTTTTTGTTTTCGGATTAATGTTGTTTGATGTTTGCCAGTCTTTTGTTTTTTTTTTCAGAATGCTTTGATTGGACCAACTTACGGATTAATGTTGGTTGATATCTGCGAGTCGTCTCAGAATATTTTCAGACTTGACTTTGTTTTGATGTAAATTTTGTTGATTAGATCATATATGGTTTAAACTTTAAATATTGGAATATTTGACGTGTTTGAATATTTTGTTGTACTGATGAAAAAAACAGTGAACCGACTAATTTTCGCCAAGAAACCGCCAACGCCTCCCTGCATCGTCTAGGTGCAAGTCTTCCCCGGCTAGACTAGTGCCTAGCAAATTTGACCACATTGGACGTAATAGGACATATACCTTATTTGTGTTATTCAATAAACATTTGCATTATTTTTGTTGAATGAATTTATTTATTTATTTATTTTTATTCAAAGGCATTATTATTTTACTTAGGGGTCAGGGCGGCGCGATAAGTGCGATTTTTATTCGAATTTAACCCGACCCGATGTATTTTAATTTTCAATGATGTAACCCAAATTTGATCATAAAATTTTTAACCTAATACATTGCGGTTGCTTGTTTTGGGTTGGGTTGGGGCATTTTTTTGTGGGTTTTAACATATTTTTTTATCATAACGAAAAATCAGTAACCTAATAACGACAATATTTTCAAGTTTATATTTGTTTTTCCAATTAATATTCGAAGTATAGATAGTTAATATCGAAGTATAGATAGTGTATAAAGCTATATCATAAACTTGTACAAAAATAAAATTATATAGAGAAATGTCATCATACCAAATCCCCCTGAATTCGGAAGAAAAAAAGAATCTTTTTGGAGGAATGGTCAAAGCGTAAGACAGTTGCTAATATTATTTTGAGTAATATACCATTATTTAGTGGTCAAGGAATTAATTAGTGCGTACATGTATTTTCATCTTATTGGGCATTCTCAATTTGTAATATTACATAGATGCTTCGATGGACTTCCAAACTTACGAGTTACGACTTGGCATATTAAATAAAAACCTAGTAAAATTATAACACTATTAAACGCGATTGGATCTGGTATATTGCGGTTTTACAGAACCAAAACCGATTGCAGAAGATGCGGTTTTATTTTTAAATTTCAAACCAACCCATCAAGTCATCAATCTAATACTTGTGGTCTGGGTTGGATGGGATCGATTGAATGACACCATCTGTTAGGTTTTATTAAATAGAAACATTTTTCCGGGGTCCCTGAGCCTCAACTGGTACAACGGTAATGAAGGTCCAAGATCCTCGACAACTGTCTCTTTCGGACCGGAGGAGGCTGGGCCATGATCCTCACGAACAAGGGTGATCATGTTGTGGCAAAGAGCCTGAACTTGAGCGACTTGGTCGGCACTTCTCTGTTTTAATAGAAACTCATGTATTTCACAAGAGGGGAAATATCTGAACCGTCAAATTGCATATTCGAATTGAAGAAAATGGACAATCTCAACCGAAAAATTCATTCTCAAACTAAAACTTATTCTCAAACTCAAAATACGGTAATTCTTTTCAACCATTAAACTCATTCTCAAACTCAAAAGAATATCATTGCAATACGCTCTTACACACTAAATATTAATACCCACATATTTTATATTTTTTCAAATTAGACCACAATAGTATCATTGCAATACTCTCTTTCACACTAAATATTAATACCCACATATTTTATATTTTTTTCAAATTAGACCACAATATTATTTTTAATTCGATTAAGAAAATATTTAATAAAATTAATGATGAAATAGTATTTGTACATATTATTATATTCACATAAATTACAATACCCAAAAAAATTATATTTATTTATTTTTTGAAAATATTTATTTATTTTTTTAAAACTGGTATATTCCTCTAAAGGATGATCAATAAGCACACTCAAGTGTAATTTAATCATATTTATTTCCAATTATTTTGAATTTTGTAGTTGTAGTCGAAACAGTATTTAACTATTCTACTACATATAAAATATTAAAAAAAAAAGGTTAGAATAATAAGTTATAAAAATTGTTTTACTAAAATAGACCGTAAATGTTACAATAATTGGTTTTTTTTTTTGCTAATTTTATAATCATAATTACTAATAATTAAAAAAAGTTAGATCATAGTTATTTTTTATTTTTTGTACACGGGTTCTTTAATAAGTCAACATAAGAAAGATGACTTGTTTGTAATTTTAAAACATCAAACTAATTTTTTACGTCCAGACACAAATTTGAGTTTCAAAGAGGAGAGAGTAACAAAAAATTCATTTTGAGTGCGTTTTGGTTACGATTAGATTGTGGTTACACCATGTTTTTGGTTTAGAGTGTCACACCATTTTTTTGGTTTAGAGTGTCGGTGGGAGATGTCTAACAATAAGGAAACCGTGTTACTTCATTTTCTACATAAAGTGAAATCAGCGAAAGCATGTGAAATCGGCGCGGAATCTATGTGACTTGAGTGTTTGTCTCATAAATTCCGAAAGAGTTGGGGAAATGTATGGTCTTTTTTATTCTCTCAATATTCTCAAGCCCGTCCATTAGAACTATTTAAGGAAACAAACAGTCTGTTCCACATCCATTAATCATGGAAAATTGACTAGTTTGACATGCTATTTCATCTAACGCCAATTGGATTTAGGATGAAACCCCGTTCGCAGTGAATACCCAACCCATTTTGTAGTGTAGTTGGACGTTTGTGTTTTGCAGTGAATACCAAAATATAAAACAGAGAAACATATAGAAAAAAGTGAGGAAGAGAGGTTAGTAGGTTAAAAAAGAAGAGCTATTACTAGAGACACATGTGACACCAACTTTACTAGCCACGCTTGACATCATCAATAGAAGCTGAGCCATCTTTTTCAAGATCAGACCCGCGGTCCACATCATCACCATCATCATCATCATCATCATCAACAACATAGTCGGGGAGAAATGGACTTTCCCGCAAAAACAAAGGGCTAGTAAGAAGATATTGCACAAGAATGTGGAAAAACATAATACTGTAATGAATAATAAAAAAAAAAAAAAAAAAAACTGAATTACCCGATGCTTGGACAATTTTCAGGTGCCGTGGGGTTGTAATACTCATCATGTCCAAGGGGGATCTCAAGTCCTACCGCCTCATCATCCTGAAAATTTAACAAATAACGATTGATATTGAAAACAGAGAAAAAGGATCATTAATCCCAAATTCCATGATAGAGGAGGCCTATTCTGATTTCTTTAAGCATCAGCATCGCCAGTAATGCAATGCAACAAATAAGCAATCATCACAACACGAACTCAGGTACAAAGAAATCAGGGTAGGGGAACCTTGATCTCACAGAGCAAAACTAGAGGTTCTTGCTGAATAGCACCTCGAAAGTAACGAGTGTCACCAGCATCCCGAGCCTTAAATGTCATGTAGTGACCAGGAAAACACCGGTTGACCTTCAACATCTCCTCGAGAGCAAATTCCGTACCCTGTAAGTAAACAAAACCAAATTTCATCGTCGATAAAATCAACAAAATTAGTTAAACAAAAAATAAATATAAATGATCCAACATTTTTCTCATTGAAGCATCTCAAGCATAGCTTCGCCCTATCCTCATTGAATTTCAGGTACTCCACGTTAGAAAAACAGGTTCTCTGTTCACCATTAAAACTGCGACGGGGGTCATAATAGGCATCGCACCTCTGCCAACACACAAAGACAAAGATTAGTGGTTACTGATGCATAAACACTGGTTACTAAGATATTTGCAGACTGAAAAATCCATGAGAAACCAAAATATAGCCAAAGCATCCATGGAAGTAGTAAGAAGATGCGTACCTCACGCAGGGTATCCTCGGGGATATATTCGATCCATTGAATCGGAGCGTAATATTTAGCCATCGGACTGCAAAATGATCAAGAAGAATTCATGCTCAGTGATAAAGAACTGAATCGGGGCAGCAGTCCACGATTTTGCTAGACAAAAGTTCACCGCTATATAATTTCTAGGTAAAATTATAAGATTGGGTGGGTCACTAAGTATACAAGTTTTCGTTTTTGGATCACTATGTTTGATAATTGTAAAAGTATGTCACTAACTTTATATGCCAAAATAATTTTGGGTCACTAAATATATATTTTTTCGATTTTTTGTCACTAAGTATACATGTTTCATTTTTGGGTCACTATGCTTACAAAGTTAATTACCATATAAGTGATCCTAATTGCAAAATGTATATACTTAGTGAACCAAAATAAAAAAATATATACTTAGTAATCCAAAATTGAAAACATGACTCAAAATTATTTTGACATACAAATTTAGTGACTTGCTTTTGCAATTATTAAACATAATGACCCAAAATCGAAAACATGTATACTTAGTGACCTAATCAAGAATAAACCACAACCTAAAGCAGTATGTAACCACAACCTAAAGCAGTATGTAAGAGCAACCAAATCCAGATCGAAAACAAAACGCTCAACAGATTAACGAAAAACACAGATCTGTGAGAGAACTAACACTGAAAGCGGAAATACTCCGACATCAAGGAAATAATATCGAATAATTAAACAGATGGAAAACATTAAAACTCACCGAAGAGACTGTTTTTGATGGGTTTCTGTCATTGATTGGGTCACAAGGGAAGCAAGGCCAGGTTCTGATCGAAGAAAAGGGATCGAAACCTAAATCAATTAGAGGGATTTGGTAAAAAAATACCCTTAAAGTAAAAAATAGTTTAACTTAAATTAGTAAATTAATTAGCCCGCTCATTTTGAGAGCAGATCTTATTCGAAGTTCGAAATAGAATAACATATTTGAATATTAAATTTTTTGCCTTTTTAAGGAATAATTACACCAACACCCCATGTACTATCTTCAATTACATATACACCCTGTTTGACTATAGTAATTACACTTACACACCCCCTTTAGTTTAATCAAACCTTACACTAAGATCCATTCATCCTATTTCGGACACAATTTAAACATTTGGACATCCAAATTTATCGTTAATGGCTATATTTTATAAAATAAACATGTTAAGCGGGTTTATATATAATAAATGAATATTTAAGGGGTCTAAAAATTCACATGATATACCAAATATATTGATTTAATAAAATATTCTAAAATATACATTTCGGTCACTTAAATATTAATGCATTCCATATAAACCTGCTTAAATATGTTTATTTTACGACATAGAGCCACTAATGGTAAATTTGAATGCCCGAATTATTAAATTTTTGTCCAAAATAGGATGAAGGGGTCTTAATGTAAGGTTTGATTAAATTCAAGGGGGTGTAAGTGTAATTACTATAGTCAGATAGAGTGTATGTGTAATTGAGTGATACCACGGAAGGTGTTGGTGTAATTATCCCTTTTTTTTAATCAAAAGTGCGAGAATATGTATTCCAACAATTTTTATCAAGAATATTTCAGATATCTTCATAGTTGGAGGGGCAAATGTTCGATTGATCCAAAATCTTAATTGGAGATAGAAGACACGATAAGCTTCATTACGTCCAGAATATTTTATTTTTCGTAGTTGGAGGGGCAAATTTTCGAATCATTGTCTAGAATCAGTCTTTATTGAGTCACTATTCGAATTAGAATAAGGCTTATTCGAATTTAAAAAAAGTCTTATTCTAATTCTAATAAAGCTTATTCGAATTCATATTAATATTATTCTAATTCCATAAGCTTTATTCTATCTCTAATAAGTGTTATTAAAACTCAGAATAAGGTTATTTGAATTCTAATAAGACTTATTAGAATTCGGATAAGGATGCGTTTGGATTCGTGTATTTGAATTGAATCCCGTTATTTTAAATTATGACTTTCAAAATCATAATTTCAAATCCAAATCCATTGTTTGGAAAACGGGATCGATTTCAAAATGGAGCCCGAGTTCGACAATAATGAGCTCGAGCTGAGCTTTTGTCATTTCGGCTCGAGTCATCGTTCGTCGAGCCGAGCCGAGCCGAACTGTCGAGCCGGTTCATCGATCTCGCGAGCTGGCTCGTCTCATCGTTCGTCGAGCTCGAGCTGAGCTTTTGCCGAGCCTGCTCGACTCGGCGTTCGTCGAGCTCGAGCCGCCTCATCAAACTCACGGGCCCGCTCGACTCATCGTTCATTATTATTATTATTATTATTAATATTATTATTGTTGTTGTTGTTGTTGTTATTTATAAAAATCATTTGAATTTCGAAAATGGACCACTTGTGGTCGAATTAAATCATCAATTTGGATGAAATCGAAATCTAAATCCGAGTGGTTCCCAAACGGGTGATTTGAAAGAAGCCCGGATTTCGAAATTCGGGTATCCAAACGGACCATAAGTCTTATTAGAATTTGAAAATTATTATTATTTTTGCAAATTCCAAATCTTAATCTGAATATTATAAATATTATGGTAAAAACTATCAAAATCATTAATTTTAATCTCAAGACTCAGACTAAACTTGATTCAAGATTATGATTTGATTGATGAAAGTTTGAGTAACACATTATCGATTAATATAAACATTTGATGAAGTTTGTGTATCACTTTATAACAGTTAATTGACACAACTCATTATTGCATTGGCATCTTCCTTAAACATTGATTCAACTTATTAGACATCTTCATTAAACATTAAGTATTGACAGAACTCATTATAACAAATTATCGATAATACTCATTGCACGATTGTCACACATCAAGATTAAGATTAAACTTGATTAAATATTAAGAGTACACATATACAATGAGAGTTTGTGTATCACATTAATTGTAGAAAAACTAAGACATGAAGATGTCTAATAAATTGAATCAGTGTTAAATGAAAATGTCAATGATTGGCTATAACAAGTGTGTGAGTTGCTAAAAAGTCACAAACTTCCATCAAGTTATTATATGATATTATGGTTTTATGATATATTGATTTTGATCATTGAATAATTTTATAGTCGTACCCTAAACCCTATGATGTGATAGAGTTTCTATAATTTGGTACACAACCTGTCATCAACTTCTCGTATGATGTTTAATCTTAAATCTCATAGACTTGAAATTTAATTTAATGATTTGATAATTATTTATCATTAGAAGTATTAATTATACTCTTATTTAAATTCGTATAATGGTCTTTTGGATTCTAATAATGCCTATTTTAGTTCTAATAAGGTTTATTTGAACTCGAATAATGCTTATTTGAACTCAAATAAGTTGAATCGAGCTTAATCATAAGAAAAACTAAAGACTCGTGCGAATTTGTATGAGCGTAGTTCCCGGATTCAATTTATATAATTACAAAAATATAACTAAAAGCACGAAAAAACTTAGCATTCAATTATTTTCGTCAAATTAATGTCTTTCATCAGATTTCGCATAGTATGAAGGTTTACATTTCCCTATCAGTAAGAAACAATAATAAAAATTTAAAATAATGACGTAGAACTTGGTAATCTCCAGTACAACTAATAACCAAAGTGGTGGTTAGTTAGATATTCCCATCACATCATTCTGCCAAAAAAAAGGAAACAAAATTCTCAATGCCAACATGTAACCTTAGTTAATATTGATTGCAATTTCTTGGAACACTTTATGCTCGCTCGTATGACTTGAACATTATTTAAAAAAAAGCATTAGAATGAAAAACTGTAAAGATCAGACCAATATAACTAATCAATAGAAACATGGCATATATGCGATGAGTGCATAAGAAAATGCATAACACTCAATGGATCATCGGGAAAAATGCATGAATTAGCATGATAGTGAGGAGAACTAAAGAACAACTGCAAGATGAAATTACAAAAAATAAAGGAAAAGTTGAAAGTTCTGTTATTTATTTTTTCATAATTTTTCATACAACCAAATGGTTTTGAGCAAAGCGCTCATTACAGTATATAACATTACCGTAGAATGAAAAGGATATATATAAGCATGAAAAATCGATTTAATAATAAGTAATTGATTTGACGAAGGCACGTTACCTCAAACTTCTTGATGAAGTGGTATGAGCAGTTGTCGAATATAACTGCAAATGCTCCATGCGCAGCTAGGGCTCTATGCACACATGCAATAGCCATTTGATCCAGCCTTATCACGATTCTCCTCGTCGAGCCTTGTTGAATTTGATGGACTTATTCGAAATATCAGTAGCAATCGATATTCAATTTATTCGGTACGATAGATTGCGCCAATCTGGTAAAACATATACCGTCGGTGACCAAAGAGAGTTACCTTATGGATTGGCTCGTGTCAATTTGAAGTTACTTCTAAATAAGAAATGATTCTGCTCACTGATTTACCTTCCATTCAACATCATCGAACGGGGGAACTCTGAAATCTATATCGGGCATATAATATTCATTTGCCACCAAAAAGAGCAATCAAATCATCTTTATTGTTGATGCCTTCTCCTTTTTCCTCTTAATCTCGTTGACAACCTCTGCAACTCTCATCTCTCTCTCTAATGCTAACTCTCAGAGCTGTTACCACATCATTTCATCCCTCCACCAGTAACAACATTTCTCTTGTTTGGATGTAACATCGTCAACCACCTTCTTCCCCGACCCATTTTGTAGTGATGTCGCTAGGACCCACGAATCTAGATTAATTTGGGGTGAAATTTGGGCTAGTGTATGGATTGTGGGGGTAAAGGTTGTGGAGTAATCACAATGATCAAAATAAATTAATAAAAAATATTAAATAGATATGAATACATCTGTCATATGTCTAGAAGAAAATAAATGAAAATGGGCATAGTCATAGAAGAAAAAATAAAAAATGCCTTGTCACATGCCTAATCATAGGATAAGTACAAAATAGTTTTGAACTTGTTTCTTGTAGTGGGTCTATATATATGTGTGTGTTATACATGTATGTGCCGTGAATGAGAAAAAAAAAACTTTTGTGCCCTCTCTTTTGAAAAATAAAGAACGTGAGCAAACATAAGAGAGTTTGCAAAACAGAAATATATCATATTAGGCCTCATTTGAATATAAAGATAACAAATTGGTATCAGAGCCATGTCGTTCGTCGGAGCAATCGGTGGCCAACTGCCCGTTCCGCGCCTCACCAAATCCAACTACGACAACTGGAGCATTCGAATGAAGGTGATGCTCGTGTCTTAAGACGTATGGGACATCGTTAAAAACGGGTACACCGAACCCGAAAAAACAGACGATTACACGGCGGCCCAACTGAAGGCGTTGAATGATTCTCGCAAACTAGATCAGACTTCGCTCATCATCATCCACCAATTTATAGATGATGCCGGTTTTGAGAAGATGGACGGGGTGAAAAATTCGAAGGAAGCATGGGAGACGCTGGAGAAAGCATACAAAGGTGTCGATCGAGTAAAGCAAGTTCGGTTGTAGACTCTTCAAAGCGAGTTTGAAATGACAAAAATGAAGGAAGGCGAAGGCGTGTCCGAGTATATAACGAGAGTGCAAACCATCGCCAACCAGTTGAAGAGAAATGGTGAGGCCCTAACAGATGCTCGAGTCGTCGAGAAAATCCTACGATCTCTAACAAACGAGTACGAGAACATGGTGTGTGCCATTGAAGAATCCAAAGACCTCGAGAAGATGACGATCGATGAACTTTTCGGTTCGCTCGAAGCTCAAGAGCAGCGAAAGAAAAAGAAAAAACATGAGTCTCTGGATGAAGTCCTACAGACGAAGTTGTCATTTAAAGAGGACAAGGCGTTGCATACGTATCACGGTCGAGGAAGAGGACGTGGCCAACGAGGACGAGGTTTCGGCCAAACTACAGGCCGAGGACGAGGATACTACCAAGAAAAAGAAGGGCAAACCAGCAACTAAAATTGGAGAGGACGAGGTCGAGCACGGGGACGAGGCGATCGGTCAAATCGACCTAACGTTGAATGCTACAATTGCGGGAAATTCGGGCACTTCGCGAAGGACTGCTGGTCCGAGAAGAAAGTTGAAGAAAATGCGAAATTTGTTTCGCAAGAAGAGTCAAAGGACGAAGGTGTTCTCCTAATGACGCTCGCGGACACAAAACCGAGAAGCGACATGGTGTGGTGTCTTGACACCCGTGCCAGAAACCATATGAGTGGGCACAAACATCTCTTTACATATTTGAAGAAGATCGAGGACGGCCACGTGCCTTTTAGAGATGCATCGAAAATAGAAGTCAAAGGCCGAGGGAAAATATGTTTCTCTCAAAATGATGGCAAAAAAGGATCGATCGAGGACGTTTATTTCGTACCGGACTTGAAGACGAACATCTTAAACATGGGGCAGTTGCTCGAGAAGGGGTGTTCGGTGTTCATGAAGGATCGATCGTTATAATTAAGAAACAAAGACGATAAGATGATTGCGCGGGTCGAGATGGAATGGAACCGAATGTTCCAACCCAACCAAAAGACGATTCAAGAAAAATGTTTACGAGTTGACTTGGAGGATAAATGTCATTTGTGGCTCATGCGATTCGGACATCTACACTACGAAGGACTAAAAGAGCTCTCCAAAAATGGCATGGTGCACAGGATACCGAAGATAGAGGGAGGAAAGAAATTTTGTGAAAGATGCATGATCGGGAAACATCCGAGATCGGAGTTTCGGAAGCAGGCAGAATATCGAGCACGCAAATCGCTCGAGCTCATACACACAGATATCTGCGTACCGATCACAACGGGATCATTCAGCGCAAAGAGATATTTCATCACTTTCATCGACGACTACTCGAGAAAGACTTGGGTGTATTTCTTGAAGGAAAAATCAGAAGCGCTGGAGATGTTTAAAATATTCAAGACTATGGTCAAAAAGGCGACAAGCTCGAACATCAAAGCACTCCGGTCAAATAGAGGCGGAGAATACATGTCAAGTGCTTTCATATCACTTTGTGTGGCACAAGTTATTAGGAGATTTCTTACTGCACCTTATTTGCCGAAGCAAAACGACGTGGTCGAGAGGAAGAATCGAACTATACTTGACATGGTTCGATCAATGCTGAAGACAAAAAGAAATGTCAAAGGAATTCTGGGCCGAGGCGGTACAATGTGCAATTTATATTCAGAATCGGTGTCCACACAGCAACCTCGGGAGTCGAACACCACATGAAGTATGGAGTGGCCAGAAACCGACCGTAGCGCACTTCAAAATATTTGAAAATGTGGCGTATGCACATGTGCCGAACCAGAAAAGAACCAAGCTCGAGGACAAAAGCAAAAAGCTCGTGCTCATCGGGTACGATGAGAAGACAAAGGCATAAAAACTATTTGATCCACAAAATAAAATGGTGACGGTCAGTCGAGATGTTCGTATTGATGAAGAAATTTCATGGGCTTGGAAGAATGAAGAAAAGACTATGACGCGGGAAGAACCATTCAGCATTGCACCAATATCCATTTCGGTGTCAACCCAAGAAAATAACGAGGAGGACGAACCAAGACAACCGAAGATGCGGAGCCTGCAAGACCCGTACGAATCAACCGAAGAGGTCCACCTAGATTGCCTGTTGGCCGATTCGGAACAAATCAGTTTCGAAGAAGCCGCAAGAGACAAGAATAGAAGGTTGCGATAGATGAAGAGATCAACGCGATCGAAAAGAATGACACATGGAAGCTCGTGGAGTTGCCGCACGGGCATAAACCCATAAGAATAAAATGGGTCTATAAGAAATAAATGAAAGCTCAAGGAAACTCGAGCATTATAAGGCCAGACTGGTCGCGAAAGGTTACCGACAACGAGCAGGAATAGACTACGATGAAGTCTTTGCTCCGGTCACAAGAATGGAGACAATTCGTTTGCTCCTGGCACAGGCTGCACATCTCAGTTGGCCGATCTACCAGATGGACGTAAAATCTGCTTTTCTGAACGGGGAGCTAGAGGAGGAAGTTTATGTGGAGCAGCCCCCGAGATACTCAAAATCGGGAGAAGAAGGCAAAGTGTTGAAGTTGAAGAAAGCGCTCTACAGGCTAAAACAAGCACCTCGAGCATGGAACACCCGGATCGATGGGTACTTCAAAAGAAATAAATTTAAGTCATGTCCATATGAGCACGCCGTCTACGTCAAAAGATAAGGAGATGAAATGATCATTGTCGTCTTTTATGTCGATGATCTCATTTTCATGGGAGCAGTGAGAAGATAATCACAGACTTCAAGAAGGCGATGATGACGGAGTTCGAGATGACGGACTTGGGACTAATGAAATATTTTCTTGGTCTCGAAGTTGAACAAAGGAGCACAGAAATCTTCGTGCACATGAAGCGTACGCGAAGGACATACTGAAGAAAAGTAAAATGGAGGAAAGCAAACCGGTAGCTACACCGATGGAACTTGGAACAAAATTGTCCAAGTTTGAGGGAGGACAAGGAGTAAATGCAACTGAATATCGAAGTCTCGTGGGGAGTCTTCGATACTTGACGTGCACGAGACCGATATTGCTTACAGCGTTGGAGTTGTTAGCCGCTATATAGAAGAGCCGAGGCAATCGCATCTCAAAGCAATCAAGCAAATTCTTCGATACATCCGAGGAACACAATCACTCGGATTATTTTACTCAAAGACGAGCGACAACAAACTGGTCGGATATTCAGACAGTGACTGATGTGGAGATATTGATGATCGAAGAAGCACGAGAGGTTATGTGTTTTACTTAGGGAACACATCATTCACGTGGTTATCGAAGAAACAACCGATCGTGACTCTATCAACTTGCGAAGCGAAATACGTGGCAGCATCATGGTGTGTCTGTCACGCAGTCTGGCTGAGAAACTTGTTCCGCGAGTTAAATCTTCAACAAGCCGAGCCAACCGAATCGAGTAGATAATAAGTCGGCGATCGAGTTGGCAAAAAATCTGGTCCATCATGATAGAAGCAGGCATATTAATGCTCGGTTTCATTTTATTAGAGGGCACATAAAAAATGGAGAAGTGAAGATGGTGCATGTTGCTAGTCTGGACCAAGTTGCAGATATATTCACGAAGCCATTACCGACACACACGTTTGAGAATTTAAAACGAAAACTCGGGATGAACGATCGGAAGATATTGAGATTAAGGGAGGAATTTATGGAGTAATCTCAGTGGTCAAAATAAAATAATAAGTAGATATGAATACAAGTGTCATATGTCTAGAAGAAAATAAACACGTAAGGAGCCTAGTCATAGAAGAAAAAATAAAAAATGCCTTGACACATGCCTAATCATAGGATAAGTACAAAATGGTTTTAAACTTGTTTCTTGTAGTGGGTCTATATATATATGTGTGTGTATTTTTGTGTGTAATACATGTATGTGCCGTGCCTGAGAAATAAAAAAAAAACTTTTGTGCCCTCTCTTTTGAAAAATAAAGAACGTCAGCAAACGTAAGAGAGTTTGCAAAAGAGAAATATATCATATTAGGTCCTCATTTGAATATAAAGATAACAAAGGTTAGGGCGTCAGATCATCTCACCATTAATCGTCCTCCACAGAAAACAGATACCACGAAAACAGCATCACATCAATATTCAGCGACTGCCCAACCTCGATACAACAAAGTCCGACTTATCAAGTTGCGATCATTATTCAACCCCACACAGAAAAATAAACATAGAAACAAAAAACCCAGTAAAAATCCAAGTGAGAAACGAAAGATATGCATCAAACACTGGAGGATAGTAGTGGAGGAGGATGATCGATATAATTATAGAAGTGCAGTAAATCAGATATGAAGAGAGTCCCCAGAGATCCCATACAATATCTTATCAAGAGATTCATCACTTAACGAAACGAAATCCTATTGAGATCGAGAAAGCAAACATCAGACGCTCATAGTGCCACGAAATACAGAGGAGAGACCTAAATTTTCTCTTACAAAGCCGATCCTTTCAGCTTCTTCGTACGAAGAACATCGGACAACCAAACCGTGTTCGAATCCTCGTCGAAAGACTCGAACCCATGCAACAATCTATTGTTCAAAGACCAGTACCTTGAGATATTGACTAAGCTCCCTAAAGACAATTCTCTGTAGGGCTTTGGCGAGAACACAGCCGCATGGGATCTAACTGTTACGATCAATTTAAGGAAAAGTGGTAGAGCGACTTGTGAGGATTCACGGGATCAAAAGGCACGCTCGAAACTGGGACGACTCAGACATCGTCGACATCTTCATCCGGTAATCATATTAGGCGAAAGATTCGTATAACAACTTTATAAAGCCTCTTGTTTTGTAAACTGAATTGTTCAGTAACGAAGGAGAATAATCGATAGGATTTAGAAACATGAATGATTTTGTGGGATCGTGTGTGGTTTTCATTTAAGAAAGAATAAGACGGTTTTAATAATTATTAATTGTTCAAAAAATTTTGATTTGTCAATTAAGACTCAAATCAATTGTAAATACCATACCATTACGGTCTTTACTGGTTCTATAAAGGTATAGATAATTCATTCTCTATTATTTGCTGTCTTTGTATATATAAGACGTACACCCATTTTTTCATCTAGTAACAGAATACACAGAATCATTTATCGAATTGTCTCTCCAACCTATCTCTTCCCTGTTTTCAGAATAGTCCGTTTTGAATTCGTTAAATTCACTATTTTTTAATTAGAAATAATAGCAGATCTAAGCTGTTTTTATCACGTTAACTATGATGCTTTATTATTATTTTATTAATTATTCAAATAAATAAGAACAATAAGGAAAGGAACCGTGTGATCCCTAACTTTGAACAATTGTCGCTCTCAAAAAGGGACAAACCCACACGAAATATATTCAACGGACGCTCGGTTTTCCTACGAACTCTTCACCCTTCTTAAGAAACGAATTTAAGGGACGCTATGAAAATGATTTGGGGTTAAAAATATGATTACTTTGAATAATAAAGGTGAAAATTTGTAATTTTAAATAATTTTGTTGAAAATAAAAAATAATAATTAAAATTTAAAAAGTTTTAGTATTGGAATATTGGTAAAAGGTTAATGCAAACAAAGAACACGTGACTATATTTTGTCAATTCTCTCGAGCTAAGTTCTTCAATAAAAATAATAAAGAAAGGGAAATTGAAAAGTTGAAAAATAAAAATAAAAAACAGCATATCACAAAAATCCCATCGACAAACAAGCATCAATATTAACGAGCCCTCACCTCAGAAACGCTGAATTATTGTCTATGTAATATATCTTACAGTTCTCCTCCACATACAGAGATCTTTCTCTTCACTACTTTTTTTGTTTTGTTCACTAAATCGTTAGAAACCAAAATAGCTTGAGCCTTTCTTATCTTCCTTTCACAAAGCAACAGAAAGAAAATGAAGGTACACAGAGAACAAAAAGAACCGAAAATATCACTGAGGTTCTTTCTGTTCTCTGCATGGGGATATCTTCTACATGATGCTGTAATGGCTCACCGAAGACTCCAACACCTCAGGACTTGGAGAGATGAGCTCCTTCACTCTTTTGCCTTGCTTGTAAACCTTGAACGTCGGCACTATTCTTACATTCTCCGACCGAACAATCTCCGGCCTCTCTTTCACGTCCACCTTTTCAACAATTTTTCAAGAAAACATTAATCCCACCAATAATCTCCACCTTTAAACATTATATATGTGTATATATATATATATATATATATATATATGTGCTGTGTGTTTTTGCACCTTGAGAAAGTGAACAGAAGGATATCTGCTGCACAGGTCGTCAAGAACTAGCGAAACCTCTCTGCATTCTTCATCTGTAGTTGTCATGAAATAGACAATGCATGCGCCTGTCGTGTAGATATTATATCATTAGAATTGCTGCTTTCTCATGGAAAAACAAACATTAAAGATGATTTAAAAAATAAATAAAAAATATATTACCATGTGTGGAAATAGCAGCTCGAAACTGCTCGAGGCTCAGCACCGATTCGACCTCCCCGCCGAAAGTCAGGTTTCGGACCTCTTCGCCGCACGATTTCCTCAGAGCAACCTTTGCATGAAAGAGCGACTCCACGATTTCTTTATCTCCGGGAAGTTTCTGGCGGAGAGCTTCATAATCCGCCACAGCCTCGTCCCACTTTTCAAGCTGTAATAACAACAACGTCCTTATAATGACTGTTGGAATGACCACTTCACCTAAAACATTAAGCTTGAATGGAGTATATTATATTTTAATTTTGTGTATTTTATTTCTGACACGCCCCCTCACGTCAAGGTTTTTTTTTTTTTATTATTATCTGGCCTTAGACGTGTATTTTTTTTCTTAAATGGATGGTCGTGAGGACTGGTATCCAAAACCTTTTTGGCCGCTGATCTCTAATATCAAATGATCACTTAACCTAAAAGTTAAGCTTGACTGGAGTATATCATATTTTATTTTTCCTAACATTTGTTCAGTCAAGAAACACACACATGCACACTAACTAGGTGTTTACCTTGGTATATGCTGCAGCCCTCCGGAGCAAAGCCTTGGTGTAATTAGGGCGAACCCGAAGGGCTCCTTCGCAGTCATCCAACGAGCGGTCGAACTGACCGGTCATGAACCAGCAAGCCGCCCGGTTGCAGTACAAAACCGGGTTCGAAGGGAAGAGGCTCAGCCCGTCTCCGTAAGCAACGGAAGCCTCGGTGAACCGATCAGCACGAAATAGATCGTTCCCGCGAGCCCGAGCCCTAGCCACCAGCTTCATGTTCTTGAGCCCGTACGCCACCTCGGGACTATCGGGGTCGATTCGTGCAGCCTTCTCCATTGCTGCAACTGCATCCTCGAACTTTCCCATCGATAGCTCCACGTGGGCCCTCACGAACAAAGGGTACGCATCGAAGCTCATGTCGAATATCTTCATCAGCTGAGGCCCGGAGCAAGAATCGGGGCCAACGGGGCTCGGTAGGCTTGAGAAGGCATCTTCTATTCGGTGCAGCTTAAACAGAGCTTCGGCTCTACAAGCAGCAATCTGGTAATAATAACAGAGCAAATGTGACAACGTTTTTCTTGATTATTTTTTTTATCTTTTAATGAGTGTACCTGAGGCGAAGAATCGACTCCAGCTGAGATAGTGATGTCTGCTACCTTCAATGTGGTCACCCAATCGCCTCTTCTTCGCGAATCGAAGCACTCTGCGATGTGTTTTTCGATCACCTGAAGCTTTTGCAGGTCCTCGCGATTCGTCGGTGGATGCCCTTCGACTTCGAAGCAGATGTGCTTACGGGCATTTTCTACATGTCCTAATCTGTGAATGTTAGAAGGATTAGAGATCAGCTAACAATAAAAATCTGTGAATATCAAAAAATCCCATGAAGCCCACAAACACAACATGCCATTATTACATTGGATTGATTTGTTCTAACAAGGAGACCAACTAAAAACTCAATGATGATGATGATGATGATGCTATGTGATTTCCATTGAAGGAACCTCATGAACCTTAGCAAGGAACCTCTTCAAAAATATCCCATTGAGCCCAGAAACACAAGGAGACTAAAAAATTCATTATATTTAATGATGGATGATCATGATGATGATGATCTTCTGTGATTTCGATTAAACGAACCCCACGAAACCGTATTAGGACATGAAAAAGGATTCGAGGCATCCCGTCATAAATGATCCCGATTACGACAACATCAACAATCCCGAAATGCGGCAAAATGCATGCCAATAATGCTCATAAAAGGTTTTCCTAATCTAAACCTTCTTTTGACCGTGTTTCACGCAAAGATTCGGACTTTGACCCGATACTCGGGATCAAAGACTAAAAAGATTCCCGCATTTCACTCAAAGATTCGAACTTTTTATGACCAGATACTCGAAATCGAAGACTAAAAGATCCTGAATTTCGCATAAAAGATTCGAACTTTAACCAGAAGATCATCGAAATCGAAGACTAGATCGTAAGAGCTCACCGGAGAAGCAGCGAACCCAGTCGACGGTGGGCCTTGACGTACAACGGGTCCAATCGAACGGCCTCTCGGCACTCCACGACAGCCTCGGGCAACTTTTTCAAAGCCATGAAAGCAGAGGATTTGTTAAAGCTATACGCAGCGTTCCGGGTTATCGCGGTGGCTTTATCGTAAAGGTACAGTGCTTGTCTGAATTCGTCCCTACTGTAATGTTCATTGCCCAATCGCTTCAAAGCCTCAGCTTCCTCGTTATGTCCGCTCCTCTCTTCGGTTTCCAATGCAGGTTTTGGGCCGCCTGTTGATCGGCGCATTATGCTTCCGTATCCGTGATTCACTGGGTTAGGGTTTAACACGGCGGTCCTTGGCTTACACGCCGCCATGCCGTAGCTGATCTGGCCGGAGGGGACGATGTTGCCGTAGGTGTAGACTTCGAGCTGCTGCTGCCCACGGGCAGGAGATTTGACCGAGCCCAGATACGACCCGTCGTTGGCGGAGCAGTTTGAGCTGGTCGACATGGAGCGTTTATGGAAAAAGGGTTTCGGCGTCGGCGCCGGAGGCGGCGGCGGGAGGGACCTGACTTCGCCGTCGGTGCTCGTCGGGGGGAGGTGCTTATTGCTGGGAGCTAGTAGGGCCGGCGGTTGTGCGAATCGGGCGGAGTGGGACCCGTTCAGGCTCGTGTCGCAGCAGCTCGTGGTGGTGCTCGTCGGGGTCGTCGACGTGAAGGTTAATGGGATGGAGCGGCCGGTCCCCGTGGAGGAACGGATTGGCGACATCGCCGCCGGGGCATTGGCGCCGTCCTTGTCTCCGCCGTCGCGGGTCGACGCGGCGTTTCTCAGGCGATCCGTTAATTTCTTGATGGGTTTGGACCACGACGACATTTTTTTTTTCTGAAGAAACCCACGCACGCGGGTACGGCCGGGTCGTAAAATGATAAACGGATCGGGTCAGTGTGGTGGTGCCAGCTCTCGAAAATGGGAGCCGATAAATGTGAGCATAAAGGAGGTAAAGTGAGGCTTTAATTTGGAGCTGGTGATCTCCACGAAGACGACGACGAAGTAGTGAAGTAAGGTGCAGCAGCAGACTTAATATTTATATGTAAAGATGAGACCAAAAGGGTTTTTGTCTGTAGCTGGCACCAGGTAAAGGAGAAATATCGAAAAGGAAATTATATAATAATAATAATAATATTTATAATTATTATTATTATTATTTCTTTGATGATTATAAAATTCTAGTATAGTAATTTTTGTGCCAAATAATTTCATATTATTATTTCCATAAGAGATTATTAGCAGGATGTGTATGAATCTACTCACTGTCATTAATGGGTGTGAGTGAGGCATTCCTTTTTAGTTTCCTCTATTTAAATTTAATTAACTAGGAATATATAACTAGTATATAGAATTATAACTTTGGATAATCTATTTTATTTTTATTTTAATTCCACCACAACAAATTTGTCGGAAAAAAGGGATCTTGAGAAAAACATGAATTGAAAGAGAGAATTGGTCCATTTTCACATAACATTTTACAATTAGGAAGTTATTTTATAAATTCAAGCATTAATGTTTTTCTTTGATATGTTTAATATGGCTAATAAGATTTTGAAGAGGTTGAATTATATAAAATCCACGGTTGCTCGAAAAGCAACATTATTTTCGGGGTTTCTACAGTCAAAAGTAATAAATGAGATTTTACGCCGACTGCAACCAGGATCGGTTTTTTTGCGTTAACGTGTAAGCATGCAATTTTATTTTTTTTACCGAAAGAAATATTTCATTTCGTATGCGGAGTCTTGAAGTACAACATTTGCTAAGCATTGAGTTGGCGAGGAATATCCTTCTCCGTCGTCATAATCCAAATTGGTAACGAACACAGTTAGTGCCAAGCGATTAACAAAAGAAAAGCAAATATACGAAAAGAAAATGCTTAATCATAGAAAATCATTAACTAAAGTTCTTATTTTGTCCAACGAGAACACTTATTTTGGAGGTACTTCACAATCGCCTTCAATAATCACTTTAAGTGAATTCCTTCTTATTATGTAATTAATAGCTTTTCTCGCTGCTAAAGCTTCGATCGTTTCCGAGTCGTGACAGCCAAACGGGTGCCATACGTGACGCATATGTGTTAAGTAAATCTATAAAGCTGAGTTCATCAAATTATGTAGCAACGAATTGTAATGAAAAATACATTTTTTTAAAATTATGTTCCTAATTAGCGAATGGCGTCACAATTTAAGTGACATATTATAGGTAGACGACGTTACAATTTTCGTTGAATAATTGGTCAAAATTGATTTGTTAAGTAACTTATATTATTTATATACGAATATTGTTTTCTTCTTAACGCGCATGTGCATGAAAGGTATCTTGCAAAATAAAAGAATAGAATTGTTCCCTTCCATCGAACAAGAAGTTGACGGCGTCAATTTCGAATGAAAATTGCCTAACAGTTAAGGGATTCAGAATCCATGTCCCACTTTAGTGTGCCATTTTTTGTACCACTTTATAAAAATATCATTATATCTCGTCTCAATCAGTATTAAAACATCCGTAAATTATATTACACCTTAAATAATATTATACCGAGTGCTTAAACACACAAAAAAAAATTAAAATATTGATAAGCACTCGGTATATAGTTTTTTGTGTTATATTTTTTTTTTTGTTCCGACAATGTTATATAATTTTGTGTGTTTAAGTACTCAGTATAATAGTATTTATTGTGTAATATTATTTACGGATGTTTTAACACTGGTAGGACGGAATTTAATGATATTTCTGTAAAGTGGCACAAAAAGTAGCACACATAAGTGTTATAGAGGATATGGTCGAGGCTGGCAAAATAACACCGTTTAACTCAACGGCACGGTTAATGATGTTAGTTCCCGCCACTGCCCTTGGCGTAATGTGTGGTTTAATTAGAGTTCCATTTTGACACGTCAGCACTGTCTAAGCTTTTCCCGGTTAATACAACTTTTCAAATCATATGATGTGGCAAAGAAAAGGTCCTTGAAATTCGCAAATTTCTAAAATTGGAAAAATGTTATCAAATCACTGAAATTATTCTTGACAAAGTAAGAAACTGAAAGCACTTTATATATTAAAATATTATAAATTTTACCGCAATGAATCAGACAATATATCTAATACAATGTTTACATAATTACAACTTGATAGCAATTAGACGGATTTTGAAGTATTCAAAGCGTAGTTTAAATTAAATGGTTAAGGATCATTCAGATACGAATATTAAATTGTTAATTGATAAAGAGAAACAAATAAACGGCGGAAGAGTTATTTTTTAATTTTTTTTCCTCAAATAGGAAAAGCACCATAATTTAACTTTATATATTATTTCTTATGGGTGTATCATATTTTTTATATATAATTATAGTTCTAAAATTTCAGGTAGACTGATTTTTCTTAAACGCGAAAATTTTCTATTGTGGATAATGAATTCTCTTTCTGATAGCATGTTAAGTTTATTGCTTCACCTAAAATTTTAAACTTGTAAGAAGAATATCATGTTATTTATTTTACATATTTTTATTTCAAACTGATGAAACCATATATCAAAGATTTAATTCAATAATGTAATATTATCATAGAACTAGTCGTTTATCTTTATATAGTTCTGTGTGTTACATATGTTATATATGTATATGCAGTGCGCGAAGTTTGGGGACAAGGAGCAGTATGGATTGGCCTCACATGCACGTGTCATTAATACGGCATATGTATAGATTAAATAAAACAAAAAACATGTGTATACATCAAAAATGAAAAAAAAATAAAAAATAGCAATGCAACGACTTCAACAATTTATGATTATTATGAAAAGTGATCACTTTCAGATGGTTTGTCAATTTTCCTCAATAATGTGTATACATAAACATATATATACGAATGAATTTGATTTCTGTTTTTTTTTGGTTAAATTGAGGTTCCTTTCTAATCTATTCTATTATATTAATGGTGACGGATGGCTAAAAACTGCCCTATTTGGTGTATAAAAAATATCTTCCAATTTAACCCCTCTTTTTATAATTTATTTGATATATATTTAGACATCAATATTTTATTTATTACAATCACATCCTCATAAAAAATTCTTTTAAAAATATTATTTCATCTGTTAAATATTATAAATTAAAAATAACTTAAAAGATAAATTAGTATTAAATATTTATATTTGGGCACACACATCGAGTGTGCAAGAAATACTAGAACCAATTGGTGATAGGAGGAGATGCCTCTTTTGATTTATATATTGAGTCGGGTGAAGTTAGTTTTCCAATGTACGAAAAATAATCTCAACACGCCCCTTCGCTTGTGGCACGATTCAAATGGTGCACGGTGAGTCATAGAAGCGTGATAACACGCAGATCAAACCCGCTATGATACCATGTCAAATTGAAGGTTCCTTTATGTTGAGATTCTAATTAAGTGGTGTTGTCCCACATCGAACACAATCTTTTACACACCCACTTAACTAGAATCTCAACACTTTCCAAAAACAATTGGTGACAGGAAGAGAGGCTTCTTTGATGTATATATTGAGTTAATTTCCCGATGTGGGACAAATAATCTCAACTTCAAGAGGAATGAATAAAATTTTAAGTCCAAACTAATATGCTACTTATTTTATTGCAACTATATGCTACTAATAAAAAAAACTAATATGGTACTGAAATTAACCTTGAATATCTTAATAATGATTTTAATTGCAAATGCAATTTTTTACGGGGTTGCAAATTAGATATCTGTAACTTTTTAATAAGTATGAAGAGGATATGCTTTACCGGTGAATATACTTAACGAAATTGCTTGTAGTATACTGAAATTTTTGATTTTGCATGAAGAATCAGTTTATATGCCTTTTAATTTAAAGAAGCTCGATGAACCTTTTCTTGTTAGGTAGATCATATTTCCAAATTTGCTGATGCATTCCAAATTTGCTAATGTATTCCCCAGCCACATAATGAGATCAAACTATTCAATTTCAGTATTTTTTATTCTTTTAAGAGGAATTTGGAAGAAGATCACTGTCATTTAATGTTGTTGTGGCGGTAAGGTTATCAAAGAAGATTTATCTTCATTTGCCCTCTTTGTTTTAAAAAAATTATCAATTATAAGTTTTTTTTCCCATTGAAACATAGATCATAAAAAACACCTTAATGTTGGGACCTCTTACGTATTTAGGAGGGGGTAAACAAAAACTTCGGTATTTTATTCGCTTTTCGATCTTTGTCGGTATCTGATTCGATATGAACCCAATACCACTTTCCAATCGGTCAATGAGGCTTAGATGCGAAAGTTATCTTGTGGTTCACTGTGAGTTGACTTGTTTCTCTATGTGTGTGTATCAATTTGTATAAATGCACAAGACTTGTTAATGAAAATTCCGATGTTAACTCTTCTTACGCCTCCGTTTCTTCCATGCAATGGATAATTTCACTAGAAGACTTTGATTTATAACACTATTGTACAATCTACATAGTTAAACTCCTTCTAGCAAGACTTCTAGTATCACGACACTCGATTGCTTTTAAAGTCATTTGCTTCAACAACTTTTTACAATTCGTTTGAATATCAAAACGTGAACTTAGTTGGCACCACATTGGTCTTACAAAACTCATCTCTTTACGATATTCTACTAAGCTTCATGAGCTTTCGACTTCTGACAGTTAGTTCGAAGATCTTGAGGTTTTTTAGAGAGTGAAAAGTTTTTTCTTCAATGTAATTCCTCTTGGTTTATAGTTCAGAATCTGAAGATGATCGTTATTTGACGAAGAAAAAAATCTACATACCTGCTTCTAAACTCGTAGCTTAAAATGACTATGTTGACTTGTATGACCATCTATCCTTTTGTGTTTGCTTTTATCCTTAACAGGATAAACTCCAAGCTGAACAGTTGAATACAATACTGGACGTATTTATGTATTTAAAAATAATAGAGATTTTAAATATGTTGAATTACAAATAACTTTTTAAAGATGAATTACTGTACAAATAAATTAAAAAAGAAAAAATATATTAACTACATTGAGACTAAATGTATGGACGTCGCATCATTGTGACATCATTTGCACCTGAAATTCTGAAGTAATTATCATCGAATTCTCAGAAATAATTGCAAGCAAGCTAAGCTGTTTCCTGTCTCCTTGATAGTGGACCTTGGTGTTATCTGCAGATGCCACGTGAAGCCCATTTGCACGACGCAGAAGCCCATTTTGATGGAGACATTTGACCTGAGATTCTAACCCCAATACCTTAACCTTATAGGTTCGAAAAATGAAATAATAATAATAATAATAACACTTGCGAAATTTAGTTTGGAAGCGAGAAATCTAGGTCTTTTATTCGCTGAGTCACGGTATATTATTTTATATCTATTTTTATCATGCTGGACCAACTGGACAAACTCCCCGCAATGACATTTAATTATATAACAATAAATTTAAGTTCATATAATATTTCAAGCATAGTGTGTTCACATGCAATGTCTAGCTTTGACTATTTAGCATGTATAAAGGTCCGAAAACAACTGAAACACATGTGCGAATAAATGCACTATTATGTTGACGACTCGATTGCTCATAAACATTGGACAGCTATGTTAATCAATGGACACCTCAAACGATTGTAGCACCATCTCAATTTACAAGCTCATTTGTATACTAAGATATGGTATAGACGTTGTCAACGGATTTCGATTATGGTTTTCGGTTCAAAATCTCTGCTTACGATTCATGGACCAGTGGAATCGCCACCAACCATGGCACGGTTTTGGAATCTGAGGCTTCGGATACAAACCATCTGTTTTGAAATTATTAAAAAAAAAAAACTGTCAAAACCGCTGGTACCCGTAGCTAAATTTCGAAGGCTAATAAATTGCGACAACGAATTTACAACGGACACATATTGACCATTTATTTTATTTTATAAAAATTAAAAAATTATGAATAAAATTTAAAAGTTATAGTACCGGCTTGACAAACGGTTTATGGTTTGATATATGGCAACACGGTTTTGGTTAATCGAACCATTGTTAGTTTTTCAAACCGAACAAGCGTTGGAATTTGGGCTATAGGCCCATGGGTATTTACCCAATAAGAAAAAGAGTTTAACAGACTTTAATTAAATCGAGAAGGTATAGTTCGTCGAAACCCAAAATGATGAAATATTCATATTCTACGTTTCGAGGGAAATTTATCGAATATTAATTGGCTCAAAACCGATGTCGGGTGAATGAAAAATTAATTTTCGAAGTTGGCCCAACAAAAGAGATGAAATATATTTAATATATATAAAAAAGGACTTTTGGTTGTTCCACATTGTAAAGTTCGTCCTTTTTTTTCACATGTTATAAGAAATCTCCCAACATGAGTTATTCAAAAGGGTTTGCCCAAGTAGTTGGTAGGCTATGGGCTTATGGGCTTGTGTGGTTTTAGATCAAATTATAGCACAAGACGCCTTGCACCGCCGAGCCGAGCCTACGCCCGGGCATGGGCCGAGGTCAACCCGAGCCGTGCCAAGTGCACAATGGGCGATTTGAGGCGCACTTCGCATCGGAGCGAGAAGCACTTAATTTTATGTCACCGGTGACGTCACATGGACGAGTGGCTAGTGAAGTGGACGTGTCAGACGAAACATGGACGAGTGAGCAAACGTGGCACTGACGCAACACTGTGTGGACGACGATGATGTGGCTTGAACCAGTTAGGGTTCGCGGGTCGCGGTGGTTGGTGAATCGGGTCCGCAAAGGCGGTTCGGTTCGAACCGATTGGGCTGAAAGTGACTGTTGACGATTGACCCAAAAGTTACGTCTATTTGCAGATTGGCCGTCGGTTAAACTTCCAGAAACGGCCAAAATGACCCAACAGTTGCAACTCTTCGCGAATTGACCACGTAAAGTTTCGCCAGCTATAAATAGGCCCCTATTGAAGTTGGAAAAATCATTCAATCGACCCCAAGC